>ML681971.1:16382796-16662336 GCA_007922195.1 Podocnemis expansa | reverse complement strand
GCCCCCAAACTCCTACCCCCATCAGACCCCTTTCCCCATGTCCTTTTTAGCCCCAATCCCCACTCCATAAGCTCCCTGCCCCCATTCCAGCCCTCCTAACCCCCCAGCCAGCCATCCCAACCCCTTCTTCCCCCTCCCCACACACCCTCCCTGCCCCCATGCTTTCCCTGCCAGCTGCCCAACAGCTCCAACCCCCCGCCCCCAGGTCCCTTATGTGGCCAAAGAACTAGGCAGGGGGCAGGAGGCCACAGCGCTGACTGGCAAAAAGGAGCCCTGGCCAGAGGCTGGGGCCTGGTCCGGTGAACAGCCAGGCCCCAGACAGAAGCTTTGGAGCCTCCACAAGCTCCAGGGAAGAGTGGGATGAGTGGCTGAGCTGGCCCCAGCCCGCAGTCTCTTCCTTCCTCCGGCCTAGAGGGGAGGCACCGGTACACTGGTTCCAGCATGCCCTTCTATTTTTAGGGGGCCTGGAACTCTTGCTCCCTAAAAATGGGGGGCCCCAGAACAGCATTCCAGGGCATTCCCCCTTACTTTAACCCTTGATGTTGCCATATCTCCTATGGTGCCCCTCTTCTAAATCAAACTAGCACTTCCTGTCCATGGACATCCTAGTTTCATTTGAGTTTCTAGTGGGGACATGCTAAATTGATTTAATGATTTTTCTAATGATTTTATTAAATCGATTTAACTGTCTTGGTGTGGACGCAGCTATAATGTGTTTAAACGGGGTCCACATTGATACTTAGTGGGTGGCCGGCTAATGCAATTCGATTTACAAGTCACCTTGCTGTGAACTAAATGTTCATGAGAAGTCCTTAAATTTTGGGGGTTAAGGTTAAGAATATAAAGCTTCTAAAAATGGTTAAGGTTTACTTTGAACTTTGTTCCAACTTGCTGCTCTGGTTAGATACAGAACAGGGGGATATATCTGAGGACTGGTGCATCTTATTGCATGCGCAGTTTCAGGATGATGATTGGACAGACAGTTTACCTGTGTCACATTTGTACCTTAGCTATGGAGTAATCTGAATTTTTTCTTGTCTTGGGTCTGGTTCAATAAAAGCTGAATCTGCCATGTGTTTGGTGCAAGCCCAGCATGTTAGCAAGGAAGTGAATTCTGGAACAGGAATGTGAGATGGAGCATGATAGAATCTGGCCCTAAGTCTTTCCAGTCTTGCCACCTGTGATGATATGCTGCACTGCCGTTACTATGCTTGCTGGAGGGGGGTGGGGGATGTCAAGTGCTGAAATTCCTATTGCTGTGGCTGCTGAGGCTGCTTTGACTGACTATCCCCCACCTCTTTGCCCTGAAAACTGCGAGCTAAACAGTATGCCTTCAGTCACAGCCCTCAGAATGGTATGTCCGTTTCCCCCCACCTTCCCCCAATAAAGCAGTGAAATCCAGTGGGGAAAGCACTGGACTAGGGGTCAGGAGATTTGGGCTTTAGACCTGGCTGTCCCACTGAATGGCTTTGAGACGTTCGGCAAGGTACTTCACCTCTCTGTGTCTGTCTCACCTTTGTTGTGTTCCTTTAGGTGCCACACTCCTTGGTGTTCACGGTGTCGCTTACTAAATGTATTGACAGTGCTTCTTTCTCCCTCTTCATTATTGCCAACATGCTTCTTGCCCCAGGCTCCCCATCATGATCATAAACTTCCCCTCTTTTGCCATTTGTGTCTGTATATTTGATGGACTGTCATGCAGATTTAGTTTCGGCTCAGTGTTCTTGAAGCAAATGATATGAAAACTTTTATCTTCCAGTCCAAAGGCAGCTGTGGCTTACCTACCAGTACTTCACAGTTGACAAATATGAATAGAGGCAATACTGGCCAATACCCATTGAAACACGTATCCACTGTCTGTAGAAAACAAATTCTATATTGATAGCTCTTCAGAATATTATTCATTGGGGGTCAAATCCTGACTCAAGAAATCCCAATGAGATCACCGGGGCTACTTCCATGAATACAACTGACCCTGTATCTTCTGTGCTTCTCCATCTTTTCTTGAGAACATGATTAAACAGACTGATGCCATGGAGGAAGAGAATCCACATAATGTGTATATGCAGGGGCATTGCTATATATGAAGATTAGCTGTGGCCCAGGCCCCCCACGAGGTCAAAGCTCCACCTCCTGGCCTCAGCCCCCCCCCCTTACCCCAGCCTGCCCCCACCAGGCCCAAACTTAGTGTCATGGGATGCACATTTGTGCACCCGGGGTTAGGAACCATATCATTTTTCTGTTCATTTATACACTGGGATTATATGTTTTTATGGCAGTTACGCCATACAAAGTTTCTTTATAAATGCTCATAACCTCTTCTATATGATGAGTATGTTTCCAGCAGCCACATGCATGTGTACAGGTGCGTAGCATGGCTCACGGCGGTGGGAGGCAGGCAGAACTCTCTTCCTGCAAGAGGTAAACAACCAAAGCTGTGAGTAAGGAGGCAACAAAGACATGTTGATTGAGGTGGCTTAATCCTCATCCCTCCCCTTCTGGCAGAGGAGGTGATTTCCTGTCACTGCAGGAAACATATCATCATAGTAATCACGTAGAGTAGGTTATGGGCATCCATAAAGCAACTTTGTATGGCATAACTAGCATAAAAATGTACAATCACAGTGTATAAGTGAACAGAAAAATCGTGTAGATCATAGCCCAGGGTGCACAGATGTGCATCCCATGACACTTAGGCCCACATGTCTGAAGGTATCATGCTGAGCCAAATGTGTTTACATATCTGAAACAATTTAATACAAGTGGATTGAATTTAGACAGTCAAAAATAAACAATTCTCAAATATGATCCATCCTCCTTACAGCAGTCCTCGGTCTCCTCTTTATGCTGACTCAAACAAGCAGGCATGGAGAATGAGTGCAGACATCTCAAAGAGCCAGTTACTAGGAAGTAACAGCTCTTTTCTTCAAGTCATTGCTGGTGATATTCCTTCCCAATACATTTGTCTTTACAAAAATGAATTCTTTATTCTTCTGGTACAGGTCAGAAATACAGCTGACACTGCAAATTTCTAGTGGCATTTTTAAAGACTAAAAAAATTTTCACTTTGTCAGAAGCTTGAAAATGGAGTTCATCCACAAAACCTCTTGCTATAAATAAATTTGATAATCTTTAAAAGTGCCACAGAGCTCCTTGTTTGTTTTGCTGAACTAGACTGACACACAGGTACCCCACTGGAACTTCTCAATAAGAAAATGGTTAACTTCTGGCTTGCTGCAGTTCATGGGCGGGCATAACTGAGGAGCAGAATAGTTAAATTGTATTTCCAATATGGAGAGTGGCACTCTTTCACTGAAGAGGTCTGCTCCTTCAGTGTAGTTAGTTTCTTTAGTGACAAAATTTAAAAACAAGTTTTACTGTTTGTACTCCTGTTTGTTCTGCAGAGCCAACTCAGATTGGAGAGGGTGTTGGATTCTTTTCTCTCTTGTGGACTATTGACAGAAATGTTTAATACATCCATCTTTTATGCATGTGAATGCAATGGGACTGTTCACTTGTTTAAATGCCCAATACTTCCCTGCTCCCACCTCACCCAGCTCCCAACCCGTTTCAGACCCTGCTCTTTTCGGTTCCTAGCCTGCCAGACTCTCTGCAGTGCATTCACATCTCACCTGGCTCCTGACAACCCTCACTCCCCAGCTATTTCCCCTCCTCTCCTTGCCACTTGGTTGACTCCCTCCAGCTGCCACCTCACCCCAGTCTAAGTTGGGCCCTGACTTTTTCTGCATCTTTAGAATTGTTTGCTAAATTGAAGTCATACCTGTGCTTTATTTACCCACTGACAACTATAGGGCAGCACTAGCACATTGGCCACTGTTGCTGAATTTGAAGACCATGGAGCAAGGTGTAAATGAAGGCAGCATTTTGCTGGTGCTGTGAGAAGGAAAAAACCCATCTATTTTCAGATGGGGACAGTGGGGTTGCTAAGGGAAAAGAGTTTTTGTTTGTTATCTGAACAAAGTTGATACTGAAAGCATTGTGACCTAAGGAACAAGGAGCCCCAGACACACAGGGTGTTTTTACAGTGGGTGGCAGTGGCAGGAAAGGATGCTCAAGAGGCACTGGTATAAACCTAGAATGCCATTTTTGAGGTTTATTTCAGGAGTTCTGGCAAAGTCTTTGGCTGCCACACAGCTTTCCATAAATGATCTTGAATATGTAAGCCAACAGCCAAACACAAAAAGGTAAGTACTCATGGGTCCGTAAGACTCCCTGTCCAGTTTTTAGTCAGCTGTGCTACTCTGCCTCTCTCATGACATCATTAGGCTTGTCCTCACCATGGTTAACTCCTTTTATAATTGGATCAGCTGCTAATGGCCCAGTTTTTGCACAAAAGTGCCCCCACTTGCTATTGCCCCACCTGGCCCAAAACCAAACCCTCTTGCCCACACACTATTGGCCTGCCTGAGCAAAAACCACCCATCTCCACCAACTATTGCTCTGTCTAGCCCTGAACTGCCCCCTGCTATTGCCCCCAGACCACCCCAAACCCATTGCCCTGCCTGGCCTGAAACTACTCCAGGTGGCTATTGCCCCACCTAGGCCATGGTAGCCCACCCTCTTCCCATTGTTGCCTCACATGGCCCAAAACCATTGACCCTCCGATTGCCCCAGCTGCCACATGCTATTGTCCCACCTAGGCCCTGCTAGCGCCCCCCCCTTATTTTCTTACCTAGTTCAAAACCATCCACCCCCCAACTAATGCCCAAAACCCCTGTTCCCCCACCCACTACTGCTCCAAAACTGCCTGCTGTCCCCCACCCTGTGCCCCACCTGGCCCCAAACCACCCAGCCTGGGCAGTGATTGTCCCACCTGAGTCCTGCTGATTCACCCTCCTCCCCTGCTATGGCTCTGTCTCACACCCAAAATTGCATGCCTGCCTGCTCACCCTCCAGGACTTCCGCACTGGGCCCAGGACCGTGGATGACTTGCCATAACCTCATCCCTCCCCAGCTTCCAGCTTCCCTTTCTCTCCCCTATGTCTTTGGGGTCTCAGTACCTACCCCTGTGCTGGTGGCCAGGGGAGCACAGCTGCATCAGGCACACCAACCCCTGTCGGGGGGGGGGGGGGGGGGGATTAAAGTCTTCCTCCTTCTGCACCAGATAGATGAGCTACTTGCTCCAGGAGGGCGGGACTGACTAGCTGCTCACTCTGAGTCAGCAAGCAAAAGGCAAAGCTAAACTGAAAATAAACTTGCAGGCTTGATTTGCGGCGTGTGTGTGGCTGCTGGGAGCAGGGCTGGGAGAATTCTGCAGTGCCCAGGATCAGCCAGAGTGGGGGGGGGGGGCTTCAGCACCTCAGGTCCTATGGCAGTGATGCTTCTGCATATATGCAATGTATTTGTAAATATCATTGATAAGAGTAGTTTTACAAATTCCTATACAAATTATGATGAGACATTCCTTCTCTTGCCTCTGAAATGTGACCATCTCAAGGGCAGAATGTGTCAACTGCAAAGCAGCATTGTATAGTTAGTTGCTTAGTACTGGGAGCAAAGGATGCTGCCTTCAAGTCAAATGGAGGTAGGCAGAAGATGATTACTTACCGATTAGCTTTCCTTCCTGCTGGACAGCCAGCCAGCAATGCCTCCTGCGGCACTGAGGAGATCCACATTTCCCATCAAACCGCTGAGCAAACTCAAACTCGCTTCAGGACTTTTTGAATGAGTCTGATTGAGCTAGATTGGCCTTGCACCCATTTGCCCTGCCTCCGTATGTGGATCCAGTAAGGATTGGTATGTTTGGCTGTATGTTACCAGTAAGGATTGCTTACTAGTTAAAAAAAAACTCTTGCTCTGGGCCCAACCTACAGAGTTGTGCACATGCTTGACTTCAGTGGGTCTGGTCCAGGGCCATCCTTAGGGTAGGGCGACTGGGGCAGCCGCCCAGGGCTCCATGATTTGGGGGGACCCGCAGGGCCTGCACCGCTGTCCCCCCATGCCAGGGACCTGGTAAGCTGGCCAAAAGGGTGGTCCAGTTCAGTGCTGCTTGTCCGGCCACACATCCCTCCGCCCCAGCCATGTGCGCTGCTCTTGGCTGTGTGCCAGAGCAGTGGGGAGGGGGTAGGAGGCAGCGCAGAGCTGGTATCACTACCCACCCTCTGCCCCGGCCACGCTGCTCCCACCCCATCCCCGCTGCTCCGGCACAGAGCTGAGAACAGTGCGCATGGCTGGGGGGGGTGTGGACTGGTAGCACTGAATCAGGCCACCCCCTTGGCTGGCTCGCCCTGCCCCTGGCATGGGACAGCTGGTGCAGGAGCCTGCCCCTCCCCTTGGACAGCTGGCTCTACCCCCCAAGTGCCAGGGAGGGTGAGTGGGGGCCCCTCAGAGGGCGATTCATCTGGGGCCTACATCCCCTTAGGGACAGCCCTGATCTGGTCACATAAATCCAAGTTTAAACATGCAATTTTTCAGGAGCAGGCCATGCTGATATGGCTTCTCTGAGACAAAATAACCAGTTGATGGAAAAGGTAGGCAAATTTGCAGTGCCTTAATTAGCTACTGTTCCCCCCACACTGCTTTTCGTGGTCAATTTTTCTCAGTCTTCTAATCTAATGGATTTGCCATACATGGGTTTTATTTCCTTTTCTAGGCATGCTGATAATACTGTGATCCTTACCTCTGGGGCAGCCATCTGGGTGTTGAAACTGCCATCTCCCTGCTAAATTTCATCCTTTTTTGCCAGTGGCTCAGACTGGATCAGCTGTTTAAATCATTTTAGCACTAAATACATGTTATTTAGAAAACAAAGAGAAAGTGTCGGATGTGAATAATTAGCCACTAAATGCTCCATACCCATTCAGTGGATTGCCCCAGGAAATGAGAATATGCTTGTCAAATTTATTGGCACTTACACAGTCCCCTGAGTGTTTGTCTTATTGCCTATGATATGTAATTTCTCCTTCATTCTCAGTCAGGTTGCTCATGGGAAACTGGTGAAACTCAAATATGGTCTACATGGAGGCTTTGCATCACTTTCAGCTGTCCATGGGCCACCAATGTTGTAGCTGATGTAGTGGAAAAACCATTCTTCTTCGAGCACTGCTCGGATACATTCAGTATCAGATGTCTACATGCCACAGCATACAACTGGCTGGAAACTCTTTAGCCTTAGCCTGGCAGGACAGGGCTGGCGGCCACTGCCCCCCGGCCACCCTGTGGCTATATATATGGCCACAGCCCTGCTCCTCCCCAGCTCCATTTTTTCCACCCTGAGCGATGGTTATGGAACAGCCTGTTCTTGCGTTATGCAAATGCCTGTCTCTTTGCTCTGTTTTACATGTATTTTTCACTGGAAGATCTATTTGCGGACATCACCAGCGTGCCTACCAAGTCCTTCCAACAGAAACCTGAACCTGAGGGACAACCCCCATGGGAGGTATCTTAATGCCTGTGTGAGCTTCACCGGGTGGATTATGTTCTAGCTGCAGGTCTTTTAAACGAAGGACTCAGGAAGACAAGGAGTGAAGGCTGCAAAACTTCACCCAGGAACAGGCCCGCAGCCGACGCTGGGTACGTCTCTCCCACCAAAGAATTCACCAGCACCATGTTCTGGAGAGACACCCCAGCCCCCTCGGCACTGCTCTCCAGCTATGAATGAAAGACGTGATCGGCCTCTAACTCGGTACTGTGTGCTTGATTGGCACTGGAGCCTTTTCGTTGCTGCTCTCGGGCTATGAATAAAAGCCATGATTGGCCTCTAACATGGCACCACATGCTGGATTGGCACCAGAGCCCTCTCAGCGCCACTCTCCAGCTGCGAATAAAGAGCCGTGATTGGCATCATACTTGGCACCCTCTCACGCCATGTGATCTTATCGCTGGCACCTCCTCTGCGAAGAAAGGGCTGGAGCAGCTGAGCTCCGTGCTTTGGCAGCAGTTCCACATGCCAGTTGGCACCAAGGCTCTCTTGGGGCCGCTCCCCAGCAGAGCTCAGGTAAGCGCGCTTGGGGTCAACTTTGGTACTGAAGTGCTGGTGCTGTTTCTGGCCCTCCCCTCCAGAGTGAGTGCCTGGAGTCTATCACGGTGCCACCCACACTGGAGGCCTTTGAAGCGGCAGAGGCTCTTTGGCTCCTGAACACGCTGCCAGGCCACAGAAGCAAATGGTAAGTCAGCATTCCTTCTTCCACTTTACCCAGCACCAAGGGGAGCTGCTCACTACTTGGGCCCTGTGCCACTGTGAAACGGTGGGCTCCAACCTCTATGGCGCTGACACCCCTGCCTTGGCACTGCAAAAGATCTGAGAGTGCGTTCCTCAGGCCTGGCCTCTTACTGAAGGGTCCACGGTACCAGGTTCTTCCTGGTACTGCACTTGAAGCTGGCTACCTCCTACTAAGGCCCAGCTCAGTGCCATGGCCTTGGGTGAAGGCACTCCATTATAGGGGTTGTCTCTTCTCCCGACTACAGCCATGAACAAGGGCCAGAGTCTTACAGAGAAGACCCTACCACACTTGAACCCCTTCACTGGGTCACTGCCTACCTGGGTCAGGGTCACACCCCTTGAGGAAGACCAGGACCCCTTATTTGACCTGAGGCTCGAAACCTCTCCGGTTGCCATTACGATTTTCCTCCTTTGTACTCATATCCTTGACGTTGCTCGGACACGTTGGCCCAAGGCACCCTGACTCACCCTCAGGTCCCATAGGAGTCTCAGAAAATTTGACCTCCTGGGTAGAAAAAGCCTATTCACCTTCAGCTCCCAGGACTTACAGCAGTCCATGTTAGACTTCCCTTTAGAGGGACAGTCTTTCTTTATGTGCCCACTGACTCTCTGATCTGTGGCAACTGTGCCCATAGGTCAGCCCTCAGAGCCCTGGGTAGGCTTACTCCCCAGGTGCCTCAGTATTCTCCCAGTCTACTGCTACCCCTCGGACGCATAGGGGAGGGGTCTTCGTTGTATCACCTCCCCACACACACACAACCGAAATGGCTACTGTGACAGGGTCAGGCTGCACGGGTATAGGGGAGTGGTGGAGGGAGTATATATTAGCCCCAGGCTTAATAAAGCTTTATTCCGTGGGTTAAATTAGCCTGGAATATTCTAGAATAATTGGTCCCAGGTGTCCCATTCAACAGGCCTGCTACTTAAAGCCTCGTTCTCAGGCAGGACCGGGCAGCTGAAAGGAGGCTAGAGAGGAGTAGAGCTACTGAGAGGATGCTGACAGTTTGTTTAGAGTTTTGCCACAACACCAAGAGGTACAGTGGGGCATTTGGGAGAAAACCCTACAAGCAAGGCCACTAGGACCTGCAGCCTGAGGGTGGACTATATTTAATTGAGGGAAACTGTAGAACTTTCCAGAGCCTGAAGACTGAGGCTTTGGAGCTAGAGACTGTGGGATTTCCCAGGGTCTGAAGGCAGACCAGGAACAGCAGGGCCACTGAGTGGTGATCCAGGGAAGGTAGCAGCCCTCCTGGACTAAGTGTGGAGACTGCTACTTAATAAGGTCCCTGGGTCAGGGCCTAGGGTAGAGGGAAGGACTGGACCCCCCTGACTCCCTCCCATCAGCCAACCCCTCTCTACCAGGGGAAGGAAAAATTGAGAAAGGTTAGCCAAATCTCGCCACACAATAAAAAGCGCAGGACCTACAGGGGTGCCTGAGGCCTCACCTTGCCACACTAACTTTTAGGAGCCTTTGGACCACGGGATAATGGTCCCCTTCCCTCATTATAGGTGATCAACCCCAACAGGGTCGCTTCTCCCTCCATCAAACCCTTGAACATCACAGTGGTACCCTAAACACCCCCTCACAATCAGCCTTGGGATACCTCTTCCCCCTCTCTGGTAATGATGAGTTTCCTTCTTCCCATACCATACCCTTCAGGTCAGGTAAGGGCCTGGCAACGGGAGAACTCTCCTCACATGCACTTGGTTCCAGTCACATAAGCCCTTGGAGCCTTGGTGGAAATCTGGAGGTCGTAGAGGTATGAGAAGCAGGCACATGATGCCACCAGCCAAAAAAAAAACCAAAAAAACCAAAAAAACCCACTATAGTCCTCTGGAACAAGGGGAGGATACCCACACCTCTGCCAACTCCTTCCCAGCTGAGTGCAGTGAAGAGGGTATGCTCCCATGTCGCTATTCCAAGAGCGCTCCTTATCCGGGTCGGCCTGCAATGGATTTTGGGGAAATTATTGCGGGATGATGCACCCTGTCCCCTAGGTGACAGGTAAGAGGGCAAGCTTGTACTCCTTTGTCCTCTGTCTTCTCCCTCCTCACCTCCCCAGGCAGTGCCCCCTTTTAATATCAAGACCATGCTCTTCAGACTCACATTAGATGTTTTGCCTGAGGGATCCTCGAGCCTCACTGTAGGGGTTTTGCCTCTTTAGCTTCTACCCCTCCTCCTCAAGGACCTTCACCACATCACATTGATCCTTCTGCCCATGGGCAAACCTCAAGTTTAGCCCTCAACTGAAACCTCCTGTGCCCTGGCACCTCCCTCTAACCAGGCAAGGGTCGCTTTCCCCTGAAAACCCTAGACAGCCATCTAGGAGCTGCCTTGACCTTTCTATGGCATCCCCCTCCTCCCTAGAATTGCAATGAAGGGAGGTAGGAGGGGATAGAACTCTTAACCACCATCGGTACTCGTACATCTGAGTGAGCCTTTTGAGGACCCGTGGTCCTTAGCTCAGGGTAGTTCCCCTGCAGAACTCTGGCTCCCAGGGAAATGTACAAACCCTTAACAGGCTGGAGAGCCTCACCTTTTGGGTGTTGATTTCGTAATGTCCCCTCTCGTACCCCTCCATGTTTCTTAAGGGACACAGCAGATTTTCCTTATTTTTCCCTAAGTAGAGGTTGCCTTCTGCTCTCCTCTCCTCTTCCCGGGCTCTCTCCCTCTTCCTTCCTCCCACCAGGACCTGCCCAAACCTTACCCCTTCCAACATGTGGGGAGGCTCGCCAATAACACCCCTTCTCCTCGGAGCAAGCGTTATAGGCCACATCTGCCTTGCATTTTGCCTAAGGCATCATCTTCTCTCCTCATCAGGATCTATGCAAGATCCTTTGTAGTTGGCCTGTTGTAGCCAGGACCCAACACCTACACCCGCCACTAGAGATGAGTCAACCAGCTATGTTATGAAGGTTGACTGCCTCTCTGTAGAAGTGAGGGTGAGAATATCATGTGAAAGGAGTAGTGAGAATAGCCTGAGAGCCACATGCCCTCCACCCCCACTCCGATTCTGGAGCTTGGGAGCACAACCCTCGAGGTGGACCTGACCTGTCTACAGAGACAGCTGGATACCCCTTCCCTCGATTCAGCACACCTCTCCCTAAGCGAATCCGCATACCGGGAGAGTAGAGCATAGGGGTAGGGGAGAGAAATATGCACGTATCCTTGAAGTTGTGTAAGCCCCCCCCCCCCCAACTCCACGATGGTTTCTCACTGCCCTGTCTCAGGTCATTTCCCTGCCCCTTTGGTCGGGGACAACCTAACATGGGAATGCAATTACCTTTCTCCCAGTTTCTCTCCTGAGGCTAGGATGGGTGTACCAGAGGGTTCCCCTCCTCTTTTTTTCCCCTACTATAACCTGCTCAAGGGTCACCTCTAAAGAAGGGCCCTTCTGAGATGTCCACTCCTCTCTTTATGATGACCTCCTTGATGGAAGATCTCTGATGCTTTTGGGCCCCAGAGATGGGTCTGCCAAGCATCTAGGCCTTATTCTGGGGCCATCTCTCCAGGCTCTCCATTCCCATGCATCAATGGATGGAGGGGCAGGGTTCCTCTGCCACTCGTTCCTTGTTATCCTTCTTTCTACATTAGTTTCCATATGGAGGCGGGACACCTTAGTTTAGGGGTGCCCCTTATCTATCCTACCCATGGCATCTCCTGCCGGTATGCCAATGGGGAAAGGCCTTTTGCCTATCCCCCATTTGGTCAGGGGGCGATGTGTTCAACGTCCCCAGTCGTGGTTAGTAACTTAACCCAACTGACCCCCCCTTTTGGGGGGGGGGGTTGAGGCAGCAAGGGTGGCAATTATTCCACCCTTGCTCTTCGCCTGCAGCTGTAGGAGCTTGTTGCCCTGGATCATGACTGCCTTTCTCAGGAGTTGATTCTACTAGGAAAGGGCAACCCTCCTACACTAGATGGTCTTGATGGTGACAAGGATGTTCTTTTGCTATTATGATATAGCAAATTCCCCGATAATGAACTGGGGACTGCCCTGTTGGAGTTCTGGTCTCCTGACAGAGTGGCATATGATCCCTCGGCACTCTCATGCACATCTTCTCTTGAAGATCTTGCATTTGGTGGTGTGTCCGTAGGCGTTCACCTGGCGGCCCACTGCTTCTTCACCCAATTTTGGGTGCTGTGCTATTTGTGGGTAGCTATGCTGACGGCAGATAAGGTTCTAACTCCACCTACCATCCACAGTACAGCTAGCAGTCACCTGATACTTAATGTATCCGAGCAGTGCTTGAAGAAGAATGGTGGGTTACTTTCCAGTAACTGTCCTTCGAGATGAGTTGCTTGGATTCATTCAGGTCCCTTCCGCCATCCCAGCTACCCAGAGTTAGTGATTAGTAGGAACTGGGGAGGAGCAGGGCTGCGGCCATATATATAGCCACAGTGTGGCCAGCGGCAGTGGCTGCCAGCCCTGTCCTGACAGGCTAAGGCTAAAGAGTTTCCGGCCAATCGTGTGCTGTGGCATGTAGACACTTGATACTGAATGAATCTGAGCAGCCCATCTTGAAGAAGGACAGTTACTGGTAAGTAACCCACCGTTACTTAGACAAAAACACTATGTACACCAGTGCTTAAAATCAGGCTAAGCTGCAATGGCACAAATCTGGCTTGCAGCATTTTACCCCGTCTTCACCAAGTGTTTGCTCTGGTGCACTTAAGCCTCCAACTGAAGTATGTGCACATTGCCAGAGTAGAAGAGGACAGAGCTTTTGCAGGGGGAAATTTTTCTACACTACTTGAATTACATGGAGAATATGGAACGTGGCTTTGAAATGTTTTTCAGGGAAGCAGTCTTGTTCCACTCCATAGTTCTGAGTTTATTACCCTGCACAATACGTTGGGATGGGAGGAAATGATGCATTTAGGTGTCACATTTATCAGGTGTATGTTATCCTACAGCAATCTTGTGTAGCTTGCAGAGGTGCTGCATTGACTCACTTCCACTTCCCAGTCAGTTCCTGGCAGCTTCATTTGTTACTACGCAGTATCTTGTGACTCAGCCAAAATCTACTGACTTCAGAGCTGATGGAAAACCTTCAATGGAGGATAATGATCGGGGGCGAAGGGGAGTCTTTATCAAACTGAACTTGGAATAATGTGTATTTCCTTTACAGTGCAGGGTCTCACTCAGCTCCTGTAGCAGTTTTCTATCTGTCATGAGCAAATTCGTGCCTTTACTGGTTTAAGCACTGGCTATAAAGCCTCTCCTCTAATTTCTAAGTTTGGCTTGTTGTATTAGTTCTGTTGTGGTTGAAACCTCTGGATGCTAGCACAATACAATGGCCAGAGCACAGATTTGCAAGCAGACTTTGACACTCTATCAGCAATTAGGAGTGGGTTAAGCATTCAGACTATGGAGTGTGCTTCACTTCCAATTTAATAACTTTTTGCAGTTGTTTGAAAAGTCTAGCTTCTGAAGAACATGGGGATTTATCTTGTATTTGTACAGCACGTAACAAAATGGAGTCTTGGTGGTCCTCAACTGAGGCTGCTATACTGTCATGCAAATAAATGCTTTTAGAAAAGCACTGATGCTCTTGCTATGTTGAAAATCAAAATGGCTGATTTAATCATGAGTTGCAGCTGAGGAGTGCTGCAGTCTGAAAAAAATTGTTCTTGAGCACCCTCCTTTGTGTGACGAGTTGGGATCTCTTTTGCCTAAGTGTAGCTTTCAAACATCTTCCAGCTGTCTGAATAATCCAGTTACAAAGGCAAAATATTCAGGTTCATGCTGGTAAGCTGTGACAGCTGTGTGGATTTTGGGTCCCTCTGACAATTAATAGATGAAAATGATAGGTAGACATCATCTCTGCCTGATGTAACCTTGTATGCAGTGCTGTAACCATGTTGGGCCCAGGATATTAGAGATACAAGGGGGTGAAGTACTATCTTTTATTGGACCAACTTCTGTTGGCGAAAGAAGAGTTCTGTGTTGCTCAAGAACTTGTCTTTTTCACTGACAGAAATTGGTCCAGTTAAAGCTAGTACCTCGCCTGCCCTGGCTTTTTGGTGTCATCTTGATCCTTTCTTGATAGACTGACATTTTGTAACTTACAGAATCAGAATGGAACTTGGTTTTGTGCTGTGGTGTTGTTAATAATCATGTTCATTATTAGGATAGTGCCTAAGGACCAATCAAGAATGGGGCCCATTGTGATAAGCTCTGTACAGATATAGAGTAGTGGATGGTCCCTGCCCTGAAGCAATTACAATACAAATAAGACAGACACAGTACAAGGAGTAGAATAAAGTAGGGTGAACAACTTGATGGCAGCAAATGGACTGTTAGTGTGACAATTTATTGGGAGGGTCACCCTATTTAGCAGGGGATCAGCTGAATAGAAAGACAAGTGAAGGCAAAAGATGCATTGAAGGGGAGTGATGAGGAAGATGGTATAGAGGGGTCCGTGGAGTTATTGCAAGGGGTCTGTGAATACATCTGGCCCCAGTTGCTGCTGGCTACTGGTAGGCAGCCAGGGCTCAATTTGGCCCCAGCCACTGCTGGACAGCGATTTATGTTGGAGAGGGCTCTAAAATTCTAAATGAATTGTATTTGCCTGCTGTGAGCAGCCTCACCCTAGATATGTCCCCACCACTCGGGAGTAGACAGGGGCCAGGTCCTCCACTGCCCCTTCTGCAGCACTGCTGCCTGCACTAAGTTCCCAATAACAACTATTATCATTTGGGGGTCCACAAAACTTTTTGAAGTTAAAAAGGGGTCCTAATACTCAAAAAGGTTGGGAACCACTGGTGTAGAGGGAAGGATGGTAGAAGGGGCTCATGTGTATTGAAGCTGAGGTGAAGAGGCTAGCAGAAAGATGGAATAAACAGTCTTCACAGGGCAGAGATAATCCAGTCAGAACTGCAGAAATTTCCCTGGAAGTTGGAAGGTCCCTGCGTCAGCTGCTTCTGTGCCTACACATTAGAGTCTCTGGCTAGCCCCTCTTCACAGTTTTCCCTCCAGAACCACATGGATTAGGGAGGGAGAGAAGAGGCTCCATCTCGGTTCTAGTGTCCTCAGCACATCTTTGTTTGCTCTCCACCAGGGCAGCACTAACTATTTCTCAGGTATATGTTACATGGTCATACCCACGATTAGCCCATGAGAACTGGAAATAAATATTGACCTAAATATTTTTAGTGGTTAGTGATTCCTTAATATGAGAGCGACAGGGGGGTGAGGTAATACCTTGTACAGAATTAAGTTTTGCTCTTCTGACTTTATGCCCTTTGCTTTTCGTGGCTTGCACAGGAAGAGGATGTTTGTTCTTGAGAGATGATTTGGTCCTGCTTTTCCTTTCCCATCTGATATCAGGGCAATACTTTGATTTGCTAGAGATGAGCCTGACTGGAAACATCCAAAAAAGCTAAACAGATATTTCTTACCTTGCAGAGATTATTTTTTCTCTTCCATGTCATCTTTATGTGTGTCATATTTTTATAGATATGTGAGGAAATATATAATCCTGAGGGCGTATGATTTGATTGGCTATGTAACATGAGTGCATCTGTAATATTACTTGCCTTCATCTTTTAATTTGTTGTGTCATTTTATTTGGGCCTGATCTTATGAGATTCTTTCTTGGGAGGTGTGGGGTGTCCTTAACACCCACTCAGTTCTCTGAGAGTTGAGTGCACTTGGCTTGTGGCGGAGGTTTCTCAGCACTTTGTAGGATCAGACCCTTTGGTACTTTATTAAATATTCTCTAATGTAAACACATGCTCTGATCTAACCAGAAGTTTTGCTGGGCAAAGGGGCGCACGCGCACGCACGCACGCGCGCACACATACACACATACACAGCTCCCTGAAGAACAGGGGCCTTGCTTCTTTAATCACTCCCTCCTCTTCTCCTAAACAATTCACTACATTCAACTTTCCACGCTCCCATGTCTGTTTCAATTAGCATTTAGTCAGCAAAGGATCTCTTTGCTCTGCACTGTGTTTTCTCTTGGGAAGTAGGAAGAATCATGATATCATCTAGAATAGCCTTCTGCAAATCTAGAAAATGGATTGCTTGATTATCATTTCTTCAGTGTAACTAGTTTGAAAGGCTAAACAAACGAGGAGTCCTGTGGCCCTATTAAAGACTAGCAAATTTATTTAAGGCTGGATCCATTCTATGAGTCATCTCTAATTTTCTAATCTAGATGGACTTTACGTCTCTTCTGTTATCAGTTTCAGAATTTCTGATTTTTTTTCAGAATTAAGAAATAGCTGCCACCACCATTATCTGTAAAATATGGAAAAAGGTGCAAAGCCTTATTTGATTGAAACACTTATGTTTAATATGGATGAAGATGATATAGAGAATTCCATGTTTATTTCATTCCTCAAATCATTTATGATTAACACGATTCAAATCAAGAAACAGATTTAATGACAATATTTACAAATTGACTGATTGCTTTCAAATAAATCACACCATAATATACATTTAATCATTAGCTTAAGTAATTCTTCTCATTGACAGATACATTCTTAAGTTACATTTTACCATTTTTGGGGCAAAGCTGTCTTAATGAACTTTGCTTATTTTTCTTTTAAATTTCTGCTTGAAAGCCTTAAAGTATCTAAAGAGAAACATTGCTTTGCAATTCTCATTATATGCAAATGTTAGATGGACCTCTTATTTCCTGGAATGACCCTATCTCCATTCACTTGCACCAGAAAGAGCTTTGGGAAGAGAATATGGGTTATAGTCCATCTCTGTACAGAGAAGATATGGAGAAAACTCAATTTCCATGTTGTAGAAATGAATCATATTATGATCAAATGTGGTATAATATGGATTTGTTCAAATCATTGTTACTTGATCTTCTTACTGAGCCATAAGAAGATCAAATTGAATAGACTATTCTATGAAACACAAGTCTGAGATGGGTAAGGGGCCAGTGCTTACTTTAAAGGTTACAAAATGTGATTTTAGAGGGGGAGGTAGGGGCCACATTCCTGCAAATCAGATTTTTCCCCCTTTTTGTATGAAAGGTATTTCCCTGTCTAAAGAGGTTTAACTTGTAACTTCTCTTCATCATTTTGGGTCAAATGACTCACCTCAAATCCTGCTTTTCCATTGTCCTAAAAAGGGGCATTTTGCTAGAGTGTAGATAAAATGAGAGAGAGATGTCAGGGTAGCCAGTGGCCTAGTTGTTAGGGCACTCACTTTGAAAGTTGGAGACCTGGATTCAACGTCCTGCTCAGAAGTGAATCAAAATGGACGTGGGCAATGTCTGCTTTAACTCTATGTATGTGGCTCTTTTCTGTGTATGGTGCTAGGTACCTAAACCACCACTCTTCCCTTTTTTCTAATGCAGCTTGCAATATGGGCATACTGGCACAGGCAGATGGCAAGAGGGCAGGGAGACTGCAGGTCATGTTGCTAAAGAAACTAAAATTTCTCATTCTGTCTCCATACCATGCAGAGAAGACAGAGCTCTGAGAATTCTGTGTTTTGCAGAACGGACATATGAATCCTTGGTCCAGTTTTTATTTTAATGATCAACATTCAACTTTCTTGCTGTCAACTGTTGTATGCAGAGGCTAAATCTGTATTCCCAGTGGGTCGCTGTCAAACCCGATGTAGAAATGATAGCCATTTTCAAAAGCATGCATTGTTGTTTGAGTGTTTTGAGCTGATTTACATTATAATAGACAAAGCTGTCATTTCCAAAGCTGCACGCTGAAAATGTTGCCTTGCATAGGGGCTGGTGCATTTTGCATGCACGATATTTGCAAAGCAGCTAATAAATAAAAATCTGCTTTAGAATCATCATGTAAGAGGGACACTACTTTACATATTTCAACCCAGTGGTAGGGACCATGGGGAATTTCTAATATAAGTCAATCTTGACCAGTAGTCTGCAATGCGTGTGACACAATATGTCATCCACATACATATATTAATTCTGCAGAAAAATAAATATCAGTGAAGTTTCCATGCCGCAGACTAGGTAGCAAATCCAGGTGGATTGCAGTGGATGACTGCAGGAGGATTGCAGCTGCTCAGCAAATTAGTATGTTAATAATAATTTTTAAGAAGGAGGGAAAGCAGGTTATGGCATTGTAATTAAAATTGCTCCAACAGAGTATTTAGTCAGATTTAGATAGACCTGAAATAGCCTAATTCCTTGTTCAGCTCCTATTTCAGCTGTTAAAATCCACTTGGAGCAAAATGCTTCATCTCTTTAAGCAAAAAAGCTACTCAAGACATTAAATGCCTTCCAGAAACAGTAGTAAGAAAATACAGCTGTATAAAGCCAAGTTAATTTCCAGCCGGAAAACTGCTCTGAAGAAATAAATATATACATATTGAAGGAAGCTCCTGTAGTTTTCTGTTTCCTGGTAACTTTACTTTCCTAAATAAGGTTCCGGAGTCCCCCAAAACCCTTCCTGCTTTGGGCATGTTCCAGCATCGTGTTAGAACGCTGAGCTGACGATGAGGTAATTTGCTGACAGAATTCCACTGTTAGCCTGTATGGCAGGTAATAGGGCAGAACACGGTTTGCATGCCATAAATTGATTAAGGAGTGTGGTCAAACGTGGTGAGCTAGGTAATTACAGGAGCCATGTTATTATTTTGATAGGTAATGAAGGTGGTAGAGGCCTTGTAGGGTATGGGTATAAAAGCCTTTGTTTGCACCAGAATGTATGAAATAGACTATGATTATTTTAAGCTAACAATTGAGACCAATCAAACTAAGGAAAAAATCTTTCCCCTGATGCACACTGTGGGTCTTCCTGGCATATTCAGCACTAGTTCCCAATGGAAAGCTAGGTGAGGGCTGATGGATGTTGATGGGGTGAAAACCTGCACTGGTCTGTCTAATATATCAATAATTAGAGGCCTTTCATCTCCCAGGGCTGCCTATCTGGTTTCTTTCATCAGCAATTATTCAAAGGGATGGAATATAATCTGACAGTAGGATGCATTGCATTCTGACGGACAACTACATTGTAAATTCTCTGGGACCGTGAGTGTTGTCGTCATTTTTCTGTACAGCACCTCGCACTGTGAGTCTGTGACTGGCTTTCCTGCTGCCATAATACAAATAATAAAGGTTGGCACACGTAATTTAAGAGTAAGAAGTCACACAAAAGAAGCACCTGCCTCATGAATTGCCCTTTCTTTCATGCTTGACTTTTAGAATGTGCTGTAGGGTTTCTCTCCTATGCAACACGGCTCATGGAAGAGAGAGTAACACTTAAAAGTAAATGGAAGTACATAAAAGCCACACACAGCTTCAGGCTCACAAAATGGAGAATTTTCATTCTAGAAAGTCATGAAAAACGTCCACTGGCTATAATCCCAGTTTATATTATGGCAGAAAGTGTCCCAAAAGTGGCAGTAACCTCTCCATTTGGTCACATAGTGTATGGTGTGAAGATATCAAGCTAAAATTAATAGTTATTTACTATCTGTTAGGTTCCATACATCACCTGAAGGAGTCAGTCTGGAAAATCAGGGTGTTTATTCTCATGCATTTTTAGCTTTAAAGTGGCAGGTGTAAAGGTTGATTGGTTAAATTCTCCTTTAAAAAAAATTACACATAAGAGGAGGCCAATCCCACTGCAATCAGTTTCATGTAAGTGTAGGATTTGTCTTGAGGATGAGCTGCACAAGCAGAACAAGTATGCAGATCTGGTTCTCATTTAATGATAAGCTGTTATTTAATGGAGACAGAGTGCAGCTTAATTTTGTTGCTCACCCCAAGCTCCTTTGCACTCAGTTCACCAGTCTTTGGGCTTTTTTGTGTGGAATGATATCCCTTTAAGACTCACGACCAAGGGTGACAATGCACAGCTTGTGTGTCCTCATTGGAGTTAACTCCTGAGTTTCACTTGTGTAAGTGCAGAGACGGGACTCTGAGACCCTCTAATCTCAGATCTTTTGTAGAGAGACTCTGCGTAGGGTGAATGTTGCCAGGGTCTGTTGCCTTTCACCACTCCTGTCACTAGTGGAGTCACACAGTTTGCAGATGCTGAGTATGGTTTTTTCCAAATGGAGTCAAGGCCTTAGCGATGAGTGACAGAACCAAAGTTGCACCCTATGAGGCTGCTGAAAAATGTGAACACAGCATGCTGGCACTTAGCAAGGTTTCTTTTAAAAGCCTACCTTTGCTCTAATTGAAGCCAGTGACCAACTTCTTATTTTCTTCATTGGGAGCAGGAGCAGGCTTTCCATTACTAGTGCTATAAATTCAGACACTCGTTCAAGGTAGTGCTTCAAGTCAGGCATTCCATCATCGGTAGTTATTGCCTTCCTAAATACTGCTGGATCAAGAGCCGAGCCAATATGTCTGCCTCAAATCTCTTCTAATGCTTTTTTAACGGGAACCTGGATTTATTGTTTCCTGCAGAGACTGAGGGAGAAGGTGTTTTGGAGTGATCTTTGGTGTTTACCTGCTCATCATATTACAGTTAAGTGTCTGTCAGTGTTTAGTGTTATGGCTTGACTGAAAACATTTGTGGTGGGCTCAGAATTGCCTTTCATGGTCTCAGTTTGCGGACATGGTCTTTCTGCAGAAGTAAGAGTTGATGGTGTTTTAGATGTTGTTTTAAAAAACCACTGTGTTCTTTTTTGCAATCCTCAATTAAAACAAAGAAAAAGCTTTTCATTTACCAAAACAGAGTAATTTGTAACGTTCTGGTCTGCTCTTCTGAAATGCTGAAAACCCAAGTCTCTCTTTGGCTTTCATAGGTGCCATTGGTGCTCACTAGTCCATAAAGAGAGCAGGTGTATAGGTACTGCTTCTGATCCCGTTGTTTTTAGTGGGAGGCAAGATCATTCAAAATTCCATTTTTACAAGTAAAAAAGATAAAAATAACTAATGTAGAACCTAGTCTCCTAAGTCTTAGTTACTAGAGGAGCTATCTTGTTCACTTCAGCAGGGCTACTTGTATGAGCAAAGAGTAAGGATTGCAGGATCTGAGATGCATATAAGCTAAGTCCCTGCCACAGGGATTGTCTTGTTCTTTTGCATTTTTAGAGACCCTAGTGTAGGGGAGTACTGGTCCGTGACTCAGGCTGCTCAGCACTATGAGTATGCAAATAATAGCATGCAGGACTGTGTTTTAAGAATAAACTACCCTGGCAACTTTACTCATATGTTTTCCTTAGAATTGCAAGAAAACACCTGAATAGGAAAATGCCTACTGGTGTAATTTCTTTCTTTCTTTAGAAGTGTTGAGAATCTGTGCTCCCACTGGGTCCAATCTGCCAGACAGTCCATGAATACAACATCACACAGTAGACTGTAATGGCTGATCTGCTAGAATCAGATGCATTTATGTGAGGTTTTAAGATGTTTACCCAGCATCTTCTTACGAGGCATCTCTGAATAGAGCTAAAGATCACGTATCGCGCTAGGTAACACTTGGTCCTACCTTGAGTGCCAAGGACTGGACTAAATGACCTCTTGTCTTGAGGTCCCTTCCAATCCTATGAGTCTGCAAAGTTCCATAATGATAGCCATTGCATTCTTTTAAAATAAACAGCACACAATTTAAGCCATCTGTGTTTCTGCAGGGAGCCATAAGGACAAGGCACATACAGTTTTCATTTCTCATATGCTCTTTATTTCCTTTCCTTCTCTTTTTCTTCTTATTTACTTTTAGTGGTAGTAGTGCCTATTAGAACTAAGTGAAATGGCTCAAATGAAACTTCTTCTAGTGAAAAATGTAGATCCAGTTTGATCAAAACACCCCACAATTTTATTTTGATTTTGCAAATTGTGTCAGATAGGAAGAAAAAGAAATTAAAAAAAAATCTGAAGAAACCAAAAATGTTTTGTTTTCATTTTCAAAATGAAACATTATGACTTTTCAGTTCAAAATGACATTTTGTTTAGAAATTTCCTTTGTCTATAAATAAAACAAAACACTGCTTGAAATCAAAATATTATTTTACTTTTCAATATGTGTATATTGCATTTTTTATCTTACATTGATCCAAAACTACTTTCCCCCTTGAATTGCCTGTGAACTGAAAAAGTCTGTAATTCACACATGTCTCGTGCCCATTTTGTGCTACAGAATTTTCAAAAACTCAAGAAGATTATTCCCCAGTCTATGGAACTTGCAGTTGCAGTCTAAGAAAGATGAGTGAGAAGATCGCAACTAGTGATTTCACAGCTAGTTAAGTCATTGCCCTTGCAATCTACAACCACAATTTGATTTTCTTTACCTTCCCTCAACCACACCAAGTTTCCAACCTACCCCTCCACACAGAATGTGCAATCTTCATCTCTAACCGCAGAGTGGTTAAAAATTAACAGTGTGTCAGTATTACATGGTGGATTTAACTGGTCCTCCTCTCCCACCATCTGTTATGGCTGTAGTCCAGACTTATGCCCTTGGGAAACCCAAGCTGGTTTTTAAAGCAGAATTTGTTTGGTGGCCTGTGTAACAGTCCCTGCAGAGATCGGCAATGCAGGCTCAGTGAGCCACCTGTGGAGTTCAGGCTGCTTCAACCCCGCAGCCCCAGGGCTGAATGGACCCAATTCAGGGCCTGGGGCCAAGCTGGCCTCTGTTCAGGCCTGGGGTGGCTGGGTTGAAGCGGCCTGAACTCTGTGGAGAGGGGCTGCTCCAGGGCCCCACTGCTGTATGCTGCAGCTCTCCCCCAGCCACTCTTGGGAGGGGTGGCTGGCTGGGGGTAGGCAGGGCAGCGCTGCTCCACCCTCCCAGTGGAGGGAGGGACGGAGGGAGTGTGTGCCACCCATACACACCCCACCAGCTCTAGGGGCCACCGCACAGCTGCGGGGCTGACTCCAGCTCATGCGGTTGTGATTGGAGGGTGGGGGTAAAAGAATGGCTCTTTTCCCCTTTTGGGTTGCCGACCCCTGAATCCCTGCCTCATTCATTCCCTTCAGTGAAGCTGTCCTTGTTACCCAGCACAGTTTTCACATTATTATACAGTTTACATATTGCAAGCTGTGCTTTAGATACTGAAATTTACACTTATACTGTGGGGACCAGCATAAAAAACAAGGCAACAGAAATCTAACCTTATTGTCAGGGCTGAAGTATCTAGTACTGATCTTCACTAGCTGTCTGAGGAGACCACAGCAGCTAAAAAACTACAGAAATGAGTGCATGTCTTTTAGCATGAGAACACAGGAACAGAAGGGACAATTAATGAGGATTGGTTTTAGACCAGTGTTTGAGCATCCATCTCTGGGTACCGGATCTCTCTAAGTTATGCCAGGTCGGACACCCCAAATTGGTAGTCATGTTTGAAAAGCTTGGTCTTGTGCTTAGAGCTGCCAGATAGCTGACAAAATCACTCCTTGCAACTCATTAAGTGATAAACATTAGAAAATACTTATTTTAAAAGCTTAAATTTTAAAAATAATTTGTAAATCTAGTATTTCTTTTTATTCTTCTGACATACTTACACAGCCCCTGCTGCCATATTATTCAAGAAGTAATTATTACTTGTCATGAGGTTTATTAATTGTAGGGAAAAGAGGAAGCAGTTTTGTTAAAAGTTAGAAAGAAAGATTAGTGTATTGCTTCAACAATGTACCATCAAATACCTTACCTGAATTCCTATCTTGATATTCCTCCTCCCCAAGATCATTTTCATTTTACTCGTGCCTCAGGGACATGCATTTGTTGTTTTCCTTTTCTCCTTTCTCCCTAAGATTAAACTGAGAACATCCAGAACCTTTTGAACAGTGCTTGTAAAGCTTTGATCTCTTCACAGGCACTGTTTGATGTTTGGTTTAAAAGATGCCATGCAGATTTCATTTAAACATCTTTTCAAAGCAGTGTTGTGGGACATTACAAGCGTGCCGTGCTACAACTAGATTCCGTTGGTTAAATAAAATTCCAGATTCTTAGATTTTGCTTATATAACTCAGATTAGATTTGAATGATTGATCACTTTGCTCTTTTTCTGTTAACCCAAGATCAGTAAAGGTATATAGGGTAAAACCGCTGGCACAAAATCCTTCCTTATTCTGACTCTGTTGGACACTGCAGCAGGGAGCATTTGGCATCCACCAGCACAGAGAAGTAAACATTTGCTTTGTTTCCAGAGCTCAGAAACCAGCAAAGAGATGCTGGAAAAACACCGTCAGGTGGCGGGATTCTGAGCAGCACAGTGCAAATAAGCACATGAAGCAACCCCATTAGTTGCAGGCTCTGTGTTAGTGTGTCTTTGAACAATCCTGTGCATATCTACAAGGTAATCTTTCTGCACCATACTGTATTTCCACACACCACAGTTTATACCCCCACCTTGTAAAACGATGCCACTATCATTGCACTGTTCTGTTGATTTTCATATCCTAGATCTATGGCAGTGCTTTCTGCATTGCTGAGAATTACAGATCATGATCTGACACTGTGCTGCTCTTGGCTGCTTTGCAAGTAGTACATGGCCAGCTGACAAGAAGCAAGTGATTTTGCACATGTGACATTATGAAGATCATTTCTTCAGTGCCAGGACAGCAGTAATACAGAAGAAAAGTCTCTCACAGGGTCAGCTGCTTTTGTGAAATTTTCCAAGACTCTGTGCAACTCATTTTTCTGCATGAAGCGTTTATTAAATGATCCTAGTTATACATTATTCATGTCACAGTATATTAATATGTAATAGACAGGAGAATAAAATATATCTGCATGTTTAGTTTTCTATTTCCTTATATAATGGTCTATTAAGTCAATATTTTCATTGTCATTAAAAAGATACCCTGAAGTAATGTGTATGCAAGTAAAGCTATTTATAAATTGACATAATTTATGGTCTCCCATTTCAATAAATAAAGGAATAACTTCAGTGTAGAGTGCTTGCTCACTAGATGAAGGATTCCTTAGATGACACAGAATGAGGTTCTAAAGTTTAATTGAAATATAAGGGATTATTTCTGTAGAGGCACAGGCAATAACAGATTCCTTGCCATACTAAATGCATATCAATTTGCTTCATTGGTGTAAAACACACTGAAATTGCATTAAATGTACATTGTGCTATGTTAAATTTAAATGACATTTTTCAAGTTTCATGTTGAAGATCAAGAGATCACGTAATCATATGGGTGGAAATTTATCTTGATTTTATGAGAAATCACATCCTTCGCTTTAGTTTTCAAACACATTTTTAGTGGTTGAAATAGGAACATTTTGCCCTTCTTTCATATCTGCTACCTGAGGACCTCAATGTACTTTAATGAAATAACCTTCCCAACAGTACCACGCAATAAGTGATATTATTGCTGTTTGCATTCCTGCAGTGGCTAGACATCCCAGCAGAGATCATGCCTTCATTATATTAGATATTGTAGACACAGAGAATAAAAGACAGCCTGAGCCCCAAAGAATGTGCACTCTTACACAGACGACAAAAAGAACACAAAGTGGGAGATAGGAAATACTGGCAACCTTCATTTTACAGGTGTGGGAAATGAGGCACAGATTTCAGGATATCATTTCATCAGAGGTTCTGAGTGGCTCCCATTGATTTCTATTTGAGTGCTGTGTGTTTAGCACCTTCAGAAATGTGATACATCCATACTGCACCTGGAAGCCTCCCTCCCAACCTGAGTAGATGTGTGTGAGCTCTTCTTGAGCTAATTCACTGAAAATATCAGTGTGGGTGTTATGGGAGGGGCTACCGTCCAGCATACAAACTCATTGGATCCCTGGTGTCCATTCTTGGTGCCACGATGTCCATGCTGCTATTTTTAGCTGAGAATGAGGATGTCTATTTACCTGGGTAGGGAGGCATGCTCTGAGCTGCAGAGCAGCCATTTGCTTGGTGATGTGCACAGGACCAAATACAAATTCCATGGTGGAGCCAAAGAGAGATCCCAGGAGTTCTGCCTTCGAGCCCTGGGCTTTCACTACAAGACTATTCTTGTTTTAGATAATGGAAACTGAATCATGCTTTAGCATATCAGCTGATTGCATCCAGGAACCAGGAAGGCGTTTCTCATTCCAAAAGGTCAGAGACACTGTGTTAGCCACAGCATTTTTCTGAACAATTCATGCTGGAGACAGACCATCGGATGCGAGGAGATCAGTTGGGTAAGTCCTGTAGTCCTGTTAAGAATGAGTCAAAGACGCACAATGTCTTAGGGTCCAAAGAACTGGGGATTTTGTTATGAGTCCTCCTAGAGTTCAAGTAGATGTAATTCTGTCATGTGCTGGGCACCTTCAATACCCACTGGTGCCTGTGGAGCTCTGAGGTCCCTCAGCAGCTTGCAAAATTGGGCTCTATATAGCAGTATCAAAACTCTCTCCCTATACTCTGCAGAAAAGGTCCTATAGGTTGCAGTGGACAAGAAACTGAACAGGAGTCAACAGTGTGTCCTTCTTGCTAAGCAGGCTAACAGCATATTGGGGGCGTCACTGGCGCTGGGCTTATGGGCCTCGAGCGCTAAGTTCCAGTGCCAGAGCCCAAAGTCTGCTGTGGTGGCAGCTGCAACAGAGGTGCGCTTAAAGCACACGAGCTCCGAATCATAGAGTTGGAAGGGACCTCATAGGTCATCTAGTCCAACCCCCTGCCAGAGGCAGGACCACTCCCACTAAACCATCCCAGTCATGGTTTTGTCCAGCCAGGCCTTAAACACCTCCAAAGATGGAGATTTCACCACCTCCCTTGGCAGCTCATTCCAAGGCTTCACCACTCGCCTAGTAAAAAAGTTTTTTCTAATACCCAGCCTCGACCTCCCTAACTGCAACTTGAGACCATTGCTCCTTGTTCTGTCCTCTGTTATTACCCGCACCTAAGCCCCAGGTCTTTTTCCAGGCCAGGGGTGCTCCTGCAGCATATTAGGCTGCATTACCAGGAACACTGCCAGCATATTGAGGGATGTGATTAGTCTCCTCTGTTTGCCACTGGTGAGTCTACACCTGAAGTATGTGTGCAGTTTTGAGTCCCCACTGCTGGAAGGATGAGGACAAATTGGACAGAGTCCAGCAGAGGGCCACAAAAATTATTATGGGGATGGAGCATGTGGCTTACCAGAAGAGACAGAGGTAACTGGCTTGTTTCGTTTGCAGAAGAGAAGACTGGGCGGGGGGGGGGATTTGATAGCAGCCTTCCACTACCTGACAGGGAGTTCCAGGGAGGCTGGAGTGAGGCTGTTCTCAGTGGTGGCAGGTGACAGAACAAGGAGCCAGGGTCTCAGTTTGCAGTGGGAGAGATGTAGATTGGATACAGGTAGTCCTCACTTAGTGACCGGGTTCCGTTCCTGAAACCTGGTTGATAAACGAATTGGTCACTAAACGAGGAGCAGCCCTTACCAGTATTTCAGGCATAATGTACTTTACTGGTAGTGGGTTTTTCAACCATCGGTAGATAGTTTTAATGTCACCTTTGCATCATTTATAACATTTTTAATATATATTTTAAATGTTTTAAGCTCTAATGTACTGAACTTAGTTTGCATAGTGTACTGTAAATATAGGTAATCTGAGAGAGTTGATGCGAGTTCTCGTACATCGCCATAATACCAACTCATCAGAGAGCCGGTCATAACTCTGAGGGGTCACTAAACGAGTAGGTCACTAAGTGAGGACTAGCTGTATTTTAAAAAAACCTTTCCTGTAGGAGGGTGGTGAAGTAATGGAATGGCTTATGTAAGGAGGTGGTGGAATCTCCATCCTTAGAGGTCTTTAAAGCTTGGCTTGACAAGCCATGACTGGGCTGTTTTAGAAGGGGTTGGTTCTGCTTTCCTCTGGGGGTTGGACTGGATGATGTCCTGAGGTCCCTTTTAACCCTCATCTTCTATAATTCTGCGAACATGTGTGGCTGATTCCCATGTACTGCAATGTCCCCCGAATGAGATCAGAGCACGTGGTTTGCTTTCTGTTAGTACAAAAAGGGCCTTTAAATTGTTGCTATAAATCGTAAACTTTCCTAGGAGACCTTTATTTTAGATCAGTGAATTTTATCCAATTACAGGGATAAAGAAATCAGCAGCTCCTCCCCCCCCCCCCGCTATTTTTCCCCTTGAGAGGGTGTTTCTCAGGATTATGTGATTAAACACAGACTTAAAAGAGAAATCTTATTTAAACAGCTTGTGAAATAGTTACTGATAAAGGAAACTGAGAGAAGGTCAGCAATGCAGAAGGTTGAACTGGTAATTTAGTTTTTTGGGGTCCCAATCCTGCAGGGCTGCAGGAATCTGCTTATACAGTGGTCAATGCAGGGTTGGATCCTTAGTTAATATTTTGGATTAATGCTGATGTTCTAAAAGCTGAATACTGATCTCTTGCATCAATGGGTGTCTCAGCACCTTCCCTCCTGGTGGATGGATTTTAATCACCTCTGAGTTTTTAGAGGAGTGGGCTAGTGCTTTTAATGGGGATGACCTGAGAAAGGAAGGATGGTCTCATGCATGGGTCTCAAACACATGGGCCATGGGCCACATGCAGCCCCTTAAGCTATTTCCTGCGACCTGCAATGAAACTATTATTACCAATATTTGCCATATCGTTGTATGAAAAGGTTTCAGTGCTGCAGCCCTCGGGGTAACATACTAGTCCTCATGCAGCCCTTGGGGTGATTGGAGTTTGAAACCCCTGGTCTAGTGGCTAGGGTGCTAACCTTGGGCCTGAAACACCTGGATTCACCCTGTTCTGGCACAGATTTCCGGCATGACCTTGGGCACAGCATTTAGAGTCTCTGTGCCTCAGTTCTCTTTATTTAAAATGGGGATAATAGCAGTTCCCTGCCTCACTAGGGTGTCTCATAGATGAACAAGGAATCTGATCAGGAAGTATAGTCATGGGGGATCATATAAGTACAATAGCTTGTGTTCATTAGAATAATTTGGTTCTGCAGCAGTACATATTTTCCTCTGAATCTCAGACTACTTTACAGAGTGTCTCGATATATCAGTGAATTGATACAATTACTAATTTACTGTGTTTAAAACATACTGTGATATGTAAACTTATTTTACAGATGGGGAAACTGAGTGATAGGCCAAGTTCTGTGCTTATCAGAAACACATCTGGGCATTGAACTCAGGAGTCCTGATACCCCTTTCCAAGTTCTAACCACAGGATCATGCAGCTTGCTTCTTCCTTGTGCTCTTGACCCAGAGCTATATCATAGCCTTCTAGTTCAGCTCAACATCATTAAGAGAATGCTTTCAGGATCACTCTTATCTTATGCAGACAACAAAGTGACCTCTTTAAGCTGCTCTGCCTGCTCTGAATATCATGCAGTCCTGTTGCTAATATTATTGATCATGACACCTCTTTAAAAAGGTTTTCAGTGATAAAAGGGAGAGGGAGAGAACAGATTAATGGTGTGTTCTCTATTTATAGTCTGTAGGGAGGTGATCTTGCTCTGCTTCTAAAGTTCCAAGATGGATTCTGCTGCCATTAGCTGGGTCTGAATTCCACAATCACAGCACTAACAGGAGATTCATGAGCAGGTGAACCAGATGGAGCTGTACAGGAGCTACCTCTCTGGGACATGCACAACACATTTTTAGCTCTGGTGAGGCTGCAGGAATCTTAATTAACAGTGGCACAGCATTGCCAGGAGGAAGAACTCTATATTACTTCCTGCCACAGAGGATCTCATTACTCCTGGAAACTTGCTGGCAATTCTTTCACTTTAGCAAATTGTGCCACATTCAGTTCTGACTTAGGTGAATGGTCTCAGATATTTTTATTGGATCTTTTATGGTACTAGCATTCACATCTATGAATGTACTATTATGGGAGATTGTAGTAGGTAGCTGTGTGATTGAGGCACGGGAGCAGGAATCATGACAGATCCTGGTTCTGCTGCAGACGTGCACTGGAGTCTTAGACAAGTCGTACAAGGTACGGCTTATGCAGCCCATGGCTGCTGGCAGAAGTGGGCCTCCCAGCCTGGTTTGATAGATTTGGTTTAATGGGGCCAGTGCTCTACAAATAGTTGTGTAGACAATGTTGTGATGTTATCAATTGGACTCTGAAACCCTCTGTTGTCTCTTGACATCACAGCCCAAGCTGCAACTTCAAAGCACAGTCTATATAGATGTGTTTAGCAGGGAAGTGTGAGCTCTGCTCATCTGAGGTGGCTGCCCCAGGCTGGGAAGGTCAGTGGCCTGAGCTCCATAGATGTGCACTGTGAAGAACATTTCTAGATGCGCCTGCATGGTTTGGAAGTGTAAGTCTCATTTAAAAGCTCATTTCTGAATAGTTTTGTATGTTTTTTTTAAAATTAAAATTGAGGCCAATTCAAAACAAATGGTTATTTTGATCTAGGATAGCTGTGGATTTGCAGGGATCTGCACATCTGCAGTTTTAATTCATCAGCTTTGTTTAGGCAGAAGAAATGGTCTGGTTATCTGTGGGCTTGCAGGGCTCAAACTGGCAGAAGACTGTGAGCCAGTGGCCTGCTAAGGAGGGGGAAATATAGGGACTGCATTGTTAAAGAACATAAGGAGCAGAACCAGGTATCAAGGACTATAGGAAGGGCAGAGTGGCTCTCCTCCTTTAACTAGGATCTTGACATGATGACACCTGCTTTCCACTGCAAAGGTTTAGTGTGAGTGGTTTGTATGATGTCTGCAAAATAATGGCTGATGTAAACTGATGTCTACCTGCTGACAAGTGGAGATACACCGCCACAGCCAACTGATCGTGTTGGAGAAAAAAGCACCAGACAAACTGGGTGGTTCCATCTGGCTCTAGAAACTAAAGTGCAGTTTGGAACAGATGAGATTATTGGAAATATGTGCTCGTCACTAGGGAATATAGTTGTCCTCAAAAAACAGCCATTTGGATGGACTGGACTGAGCTGTAGCAATACTGTACATCAGAAAATGTCTGCAGGCTGGAAAACAGCAAGTAGCTCTGGAAAAATACTGACCTCAAAGGTTTGTTGTAATAGACAAGCTGCTTGTTTTGCCAAATAATAATCCAAATGGCTGGGTTTTCTTGTGCCTTTAGGGTGCTAATCTTGGTTCTGACATGGTAGATGTAATGAGCATACTGATGATCATCTGTGAATCAATGCACATGTATCTATGCGGTGATGGCTCCGAACTAGCTCCTTTGGGCACAAGGCATCAGAATAGCTTGGTATGCTCGTCTCCATGTAGTCCAGCTGATCTGGACTTTCAAGCACAGAAGGCTTCCCTTATAATATGGTCTGAATCATCGTTCAAAAATGGTCTTAAACAAAGGCCAGCTATGCATTTTGTGCTGTTCTAGGGGATTTAGCGAGAGCTGACGGCAAAAGGAAGGAAAAAATTGAGAGCACTGATGAAAAATTCAATCTTCCTGATGAAGAGTAAAGAGAAAATGGTTGATTTTCAGGTGAACGTGTCAGTGGGGAATTGCACTGAGCTACAGAAATGCTGGAACCTGATGGCTCAGTTTCGGAAATTGATCTACTGCTGACCTGGACCCTTAGCAGCTATGCAATAGGGTCTGGTTGCTGGGCCAGGGTTTGATATGAGCCCTCTTGTGTTTCTTTCCATATCAAAGGAGTTCATGCTTTAGGGGCTAATGCAATCACATGCATTTATTTCAGAATTAACACACGTACACCATTTAGTGTCTGCCTCAAAACCTGCATCTGAAATTGTAACGTTTATTACTGGGTTCCTGCAATGTAGCTGGTACCCCTTTAAAAGAATCAGCGTTGTCCAAGTGAATTACTGTTCTCAGGCCCTGCGGAAAGCCAGTTCATTGCTGAGGGCAAATCATGGCCTGAAAAGTTGATGAAACACTGACATTTTTGTTGCTGTTTCAAGTGAAATGGAGCTCTGTTGTGGGCAGATGCTCCATCCTGCTATATTGGGTTCAGAGAGGGCAGAGGAGTGGAGTTGAAGGTGAGGAGGTTGTAGCTGAAATGTTTTCACCAATTTCTCCCAGAGAATCAAATGCCACCATTTTTACAGATAAAAGCTGTCAAATATTCAGAAAGGGGAGGGGAGAAGGGTTCCTTTTAATAAAAATCCAAACTCTCATGCAAATTCGCTAGGGACTAGAGAACCCTTTGCATAGGAAACTTATGGGAAGGAGGGTGAGGGGGAAAGATTTTCTCCCTATGGTTCTATTGCAGTGGGGGGAAAAGGAGGTAAGGATTCTGTCCCACAGGTCTTGAGCCATGTGCACAAGTCCTGGGCCACCATGTGAAGTCTTTGTACTGACACTAGGCCTCTTTTTACCTCTTGGGAGTCCTAGCCCAGTGCATTAAGCATCCGCACAGCATTGCAATGCACAAGACTGGAATACGTGGTATGCATTGGACAGTTTAGCACCACTGGCTCTGTGTTAGTCTCAGTAACTCAGTAACAGCTCTTTGTTATTAAAGGAGACAGAATTCAGAATGTGACCATCCTGATGTGAGGGGAGAGGCTTTGTGTGTATTGACTGATATAGTTAATGATAATACACACAAGTTTTGATCCTGCAGAGATTTACACACACAAACGAGTCATCCTGTTGAGCTATCCTAGCATGTAGAGCTAAGCACATTGTAAGACTTTACAGTGTAAATGCCACAGCTATAATAGCGTGTAGCTGATCGTCACCAAGACTGTAATAGCTCAAAATGTGCTTGAGCCGTCCATCTTAAGGATCCCTGAACATCAGTAAAATAACCCTTGCAATGTGTCTTCTAATCTTTCTAGGCATTTACACCGCAAACATGACAGAGACATCTGAACCACCCCTATGAAGACATTACATCTAATTGTCCCATACTACCACCACTGGACCACACTCTGTCTTGTATTAATGTTGTTTGGTGCTAGCTAATATTTTATTTCTGCCAACATCAGATAAGGCAGGTTCTATCGACTGTGCTGACGTTTTTGTGTGGCTTAGTAGAATGCACATTAGAACTGCCCCATTTCTCTTTGCTTTTTCATGTTTGTATGTTAGCCATGAGAACACAAGCAGCTAGAAATATGGTGGAATGGGTGTGTATGTGTGCACAAAGCAAAGGGAGAGTAAGAAACTGAAAAAGATATTCATCTTCCAGAATTCTGTGCTGGAGGAAGACAGAAAGCTTGGAAGAATGATGGGCAAGATAAAAAGCCCAGGGACTGATGAGAAGTAAGTAGGGGAAAGGAGAAAGAGAGGAAGTATATCAACGGGGAAGCAGGTGAGAGAGAGAAGCAGAAGAGAGACAACAGCAATGATGTTTAATGCCTGCAAGAAAAAAATCCCAGAGACCTGGCAGTGAAAATGAAAGCAAATCCCAGCGGAGATACCGGACTGCTCTGTAGTACTATTTTTAGCTGTCTTGTAGTCACAGGTGTGAGTGTTAAGTTCCAGTACTAAAGAAAATAATCACAATTTGGGATCTCAGGAGGCTGACAAGAGCCCCTCCTGGGGTTTTAAGCTGTGCATAGGGCAAGCTGGCTCTTAACCCCACTGCAGCAGCTCTGTGAACATCTAGTTTCAGCGATGCTTGTAATGTGAGGGTGTGCTGGAGGTAAGAGGGGTTGGGGGAGAGTCTTGAGGCTCTCAAGAGAATAGCTGAGATGATGAAGACACTGTTGATCTCATCAAAAGTTAAGGAGGTTAAAAATAGCACAGGAAAAACAGTTCAAAGGGAGGCCATGACTATGTGAGCTCTGTCTCTTTAGAGATAGACAATGAGCTGAATTAAGGCAGCACCTCCAGCCACAACAATGAGCAAAAGCATGGCTGTCAGGCTAGAACAAAAAGAGAAGGGAAAATTGCCTACAGGGAAATAAGATATAAGAAAGACAGTGAGGATTTCAGGGCAGGGAGGCACAGTGAATTTCAGTCCTGTTTCCGAAAGAGAAATGATTACCATAAGTGAATGACATGGGGAAACAAATGATGACCTTGGCAGCAGAGAGAAGCTGCAATATGCTTTTTGTGGGGAGACCTTCGCGTGGGTTGGAGTTGTCTGTTCTGATTAAACAGGCATATCAAACATACATGAGAGCACTGAGTCAGGTAGAGGATGAGATGAGGCACCTTGGTCTTGGACATGTTGCTAGGGCTAAAGTGTCAAAGAAGAACAGGGATAGCTGAGGAAAGCATGGATGTTCAAAAAGGTATTGCTTAGGCCCTGTAAAGACACAAGGTGGGACAGTCTACTGGAGTCTTTGCGGAGATTGAAAAGAAGGGAGTATAATTTTCAATAGTGCCTAAGTGACTGAGCAACTGAAATGCTGTTGATGTCAGTGGGACTTATGTGCTGAGTGATTTAGACACTTTTGTAATCCTAGGTCTGCTAGGCAGAGGATTGTATTTGGTTGCATTATTTCCCCCTCTCTCTGGTTTCATGATGACCTACATAGCAAGTATAGGTGCTTTGGGGAAATTCCAGCAAGTCATTTTCAAGAGGTAAAACAACCTTCAACCTCTAAGCAGAGGCAGTGAAAAGAAGTTGTCTGAAAAGTCCTCAAGCTATATATTCTGTGCCCAAAGGGTTTATTTTCTATATGGCTGTGGGCCTCAAGATGCATGAGAGATACATGATGACCATGAGAATCTGGAGAATTGAGTTTATGGGGTAAAATAATAGTTTAAGATCTGGGTGATGGAGGCCCCACTGACTTAAAGGCGTGCGGGAAGTTAGTGGAATTAGAGACAGAGAGGGAGCTTTTCTGGAAGTCTGTATGAAACTCATGTGCCCATCATATGTAAATATGAGTTTACTGGTCTCAGCTTATTCTCTGTTGGACACTTAGGGCTCACTTCCATAATCACAAACCTTTGATTTGCTCTGGCTATGCTGGGAAAACAGTTTAAATCTTTTTAGACGAAATGTAGTCGTGGATGGTCTATTTTTCCTACTCTGGATATACCCATTGAGCTTAATGGAAGCAGAAGCAGGTTTTACTTAATCTCAGCCAGTGACAGATCTTTCAAACAGGAGAACATTTCACACCAGGCTGTTATATTTCAATTTTCCCCCACACCCCAGTTTACAGGGATTGTTTGGGAATATAGATAACTCAAAACATTGGATTGATTTGAGTGAATACATCCCTGTATCTTTCACTGGTTTGATGCGGTTTAGTATGTAATCTATCAATAAAAATCATGGCATTATGGTGCTTACTGGTAGCGGTGTTTCACCAAACAGTTGCATGCTTGGGAGGTTGTATCTGCAGCTTCCGAAGGGTTAATGAAATGCTTTTTTTCAGTTTGGGCTTTTTCATGTTTCACTACAGTGTCAAGGTGATATTTGTAGCTTCCCTAACAGCTCTTCTCGTCCAGTGCCTCTTTGATCTTGCATAAAGCATGAGATATTGCAGATAGTAAGAACTGTTCTTATTCTTTGCTTCCTTTTGTGCTGCAATTTATGGCACAGATTTGCAAAAAGCCAGGCATAATGGATGTGAAGTGTTGCCCATGAAATTTTAAACACCCCAGATTACATAGATTTATTTGATGGATTCAGCTGATCTTTATCTTGCCTGCTATTGTAATGACCATTAAATTATTCTGTTTATGTGAAAACTTTAACATTTAAAACATGTTTTAAGAAGTTCTTTGATTCCCACTGGCCGTGTTTAAAGAAGTTGGTAGAAAGGTGTCTATAATTACTCTATATATCTACTTTCTCCCTCCTCCTTTGAGGTTGAAAAGCCATATAACTTTCTACGCTGATACTGAATTCTTTTTACCAGTGATTGTTAAATTCCTTCCACCATGTGCATTGCATTTGATCTTTCACCGCCAAACTGTAGTGGATACCCCATTGAAAAGTATGCCGCATACCAGGGACTAGCCTTTTCTTTGGATCCCAAACGATCCTGAATGTTGGATCGACGGTTTTGAAATCAGTTGTGTGAGCCCACTGAGGAATATTTATAACTCCTTCCAGTTCCCTCATAACTCTTCTCTGAAGAAGCTTAGAATAAATGTATTTCAGGTTTCTGAAGTATTTGGGAAAAAAGTTTAGCTTTCTACTCTGTCTGCATCTGCGCTGTGCTTGAGATACCACAAGAAAGACTGTTCTGGCCATGTTACTATTAGTGAAGAGATGATAAAATCTCACAAATGTGCCTTTTCTTATGGGATTTTCACATCTGTTTTCCAGACTCATGAGGTTTCAGTTCTTTGGAGAAGTTTTAGGTGAGCATCTGACCTTTCACGTATGTCTCTGATCTGAGCTATTTAGGGTTCACCCATCACTTGTGCAAATTCAGCCGCCATGTTTGTGAGCACTAACTATGATGTTAGTGCCATATTTTGTTATAAAGAGAAGATGGTTTGTTTAATCCCTTAAAATTACAATAAACACATAGACCCAGATCCTCAGCTAGTGTAAATGGTCATAGCCCAATTACAGTCAACTTAGGTTAATTTGCACCAGCTAAGGATCTGACCTAAATAGTTTTAATGATGCTGCAACCTCAGAAGATTGAAATTTGGTGCAACTTGGAGGAGAACAGGAGATATGTCCTGCTCAGACAAACTCTTTTTGCTTGATTGTCTGTTGGTTTGCCTTTTATATTTGCTGTGATCTAAAACTAATTTAAACTACCCAGAGAAGATGATCCCAGAGATCACTCTCTGGTGGCACAGAACCAATGGCACTCCTCCTCTCCTTTGATTGGATTAGCCATTTTGATGTTAATCTGCATTTTCTGCTTCTTTTGAGTGCCTGCAACCTGACTGAAGGTAGAGTAGCTTTTGAGATGCTCTAATATGGTACAGGGCAGAGGAGCATCACCATGGTGTGCAGAGCCCCTCCTCACCTGCTGCTGCGCAACTCAGCCACACACCAAAGACTTGGCTTTTCCTTTACTGTAAAAATTACTGATGTGGAAGAAGAGAGCAGAAACCTGACCTGGCCATGCTTTTGAAACTACAGAGTCTTATTCAGAGTCTTTAAAAGTAGTTTCCCAGAAGAAATTTTTTAGGGAAGCAGCTATACTGTGACACACCTGGTCTTTGTTTGGTAAACTCCAGGTCAGCAAATGGATACTTTGCCGAGCAGGGGAGCGAGGAGACATTTCTACTCACTATGGGTTTACGGTACTGACTCATCAATTCCAGGGAATCAGATTGTGACCAGGGGCCACCGTTATTCACACCCTCCATACTACTGCAATATTTGTACAAAGTATGTCTGGGAGATACCCTACAACATAGAACACACTGTGTATCCATATTGTAGGATGCTTATGTTAACCATATATGTGACATTATGAATTTCCTCTGTATGATAATTTCCAGAGGGGGAGATGTGTTAGTCCAGTTCAGCAAAACAAACAAGGAGTCCTGTGGCACTTTTAAAGAGTAACATTAAATTTGTTGTTAAATATATTTTAGTTTTTTAAAGTGCCGCAGGACTCCTTGTTTGTTTTCCTCTGTATGCTGTTATTAAACATGTTTAAGACCAGATTGCAAAACCTAGGGTAAAGGTGATGGACATGTTGGTAGTGGACAAAGGAATTTGGGTTTACCTCACTATACATATTAGCAGTAAACAAAGCCACTGAGCTAAACTAGCAGGAGTTATTCTGACTGTGAACTCAAGAAACAGAATTAACATGACTCTTACCTCTCAGAGACAAACAGGAGACTGGACCTCCATGATGCCCTCCTGACTTCCAAGATAGACTTTTCTTTAGGGATGTGAGGAACAAGAGAGACTCCATCTTTACCCTTCTCCTTAGGAGACAGCGACCAGGGGACTAGCTCTCTGAAGTGGATCCTAGCCAGTAAAGGAAACTAGGGGATGAGAGAAACCATCTTGAACAAAAGTGATCTTAAGAAATGAAGTTTGACTTTCAGGTGTCTGTTTTCACATTTGTTTGCTTGTAATCATCACTGCCTTTCTGTTTCTTACTTGGCCAGGATTCTTTGGTGAATAAACTTGTTTTGCTTTCATTAGAAATCACCAGTGCTGGGAAAGGTCAGTGAAGACTGTGTGTCTAGAAAGCTAACAACTTGTAGTGCTTTTCTGTCTGTGTAAAGGTAGTAAACCAGTACTTCTCTGTGAGTCTCCAGTGGGTGCATCTATACTATGGGCTTAAGTCGACTTAAGCAAAGCCCTGGCCACTTTTGGAGTTCATTAAGTCAACTTCAGGGCTTCCTTAAGCTGACTTTTAATAACTCTCATTCTTTAAGACGACTTAGGCATTAAGTTGACTTTATTAAGTCGACTTAATGCAACATGGCCATCTAAGTTGACTTAAGAAGTCCTTTGTAATAACACGTGCCTGCTTAAGTCAACTTAAGCAAACACATTTTTTATTAGGACACTTTCTTAAGCTGACTTAACCAACTTTGTTAAGTCAACTTAAGAGAAGGGGAACTCACTAAGTTTGCTTAATAAAGTCAACTTTGTCGATTTTATTAAGTCGACTTAAAGCCAGTGAGAGGGACTGTTTGCTGCAGTGAAATGTTTTGGGGCCAAATTTGGTGCTAGAAGAGTCCTTGAGGTCAGCTATCAAGGATAACCAAGTTGGGCAAAGTTAGAGGGAAGAGTTCTGGACCAAAACTGCACAGCTGCAAGGCAGATGGCAACTGAACCCTTTACTAGCCTGCGTGAATCCCAAAAGATCAGACTGATGATGTGTTTTATAGGAATTAGCGGTGAGAGCGAGTGAACAGTAGTCATCTTCAGGATGCATCCTTCAGAGGTACATAGGCCAGTTTCCTCAGAGAGAGGTGCTGTTGGTTCACCTACAAGTTCACTGTGTGCCTCATTCCTTGATTAAAATGTGTAAATGCCTTAGTGATGATATTCAGATTTAATTTGGAATCGATTTTACAACATTCTCAAACCCCAGCCTTGCAGTAAATTTTCAAGGCTGTGTACTGGCTTATTTAAGCAACTTTGTTTAATGCAGTAAAAAAATAATAGAGGAAAAAATAAAATTAGGCAGACAGTAATTAGAAAACAAGAGTGCTTTTTATAATTTAAACAAGAGGGGGAAAAGCCATGCAGATGGAAGAAGTCAAATGACACCCTAGAGCTCTCTTATTCCCACAACAATTAGGCAAATTCCACTTGTTCTTGAAAATTCATGTTCTGCAGTTCAGAATAAAATTCTCTTGTGATTGGTCCTCTCTCCCTTCCACTCTTTTTATTTTTAAAGCACATTCAAACCAACTCTTGGGTTCTTTGCTGAGAGATTCTCAGGATTGCCCTGCATGTATGAGGCACACTGAGTGCTGAGTTTCTGAAAATCTCATCTAAGTTGCCAGGTAGCAGAGCACATTGCTCTGTTCCCTGAGATGGGAACAGCAAAACCAAATGAGAGCAAAACAAAAAGCACACTATGTTCAAACAGTAGATCTTGTTGGCACCTCGTGTGCTAGTAAATAAATGCAGAAAATTAGAGTTCTATTGTCTGTGAATTAAGTGTCTCTGAACAGTTTACACTGAACGTGTGTGTTGATTGTGTAGCATGGTAGGTCATTACCTAAGGAATTGCTCCAGAGTTGTAAGCAGGAAATGGGAACATCTTGAAAAGAGTGTACTACTTCTCCTCAGGACATCGTTCCTAGGGCTTACAGTGATCCCAGTGCTGGGCAGGACTTCTGGAGTTTCATCAGTGAATATTCAGGGGGCAAAGATATGAGGAGAATATGTACCAAAGTGATTAAAGGAGCCTAAGTTCTATCTTCAAAGTCACGTAGGAGCTTAAATCACGTGGACTGTCAATGAGACATGGGATCTTAAGGACCAAAGGCCCATACTTTTAAAGTTATTCAAGCACCTTACACCAATTGAAATCTGGGCCTGAGTCACTCTTGAAAATGGGACTTCGGCACCTGGGTTATGAAAATGTTTTCAAAAATTTTACCCTGGATCTATACCTCCTGAGTTATGTCCAGCAGTTTTGAGACTTATGCTGATCCATATCCAGAAGTCAGGTGAGCTTGACAGTTAACACCAGGTGATGAGGACCTCCCCTACCAGGTCCATCTACACAGCAACCCAAGACAGTGAGTTTCAGAGCCACTTGCAGAGCTTGTGCGGTGGGGCTAAAAATAGCTGTGGAGATACTCAGGCTTGAGCTGACCCTGTGGGCTCTGACAATCAGCCATGGGGAGGGTCTTAAAACTCACACAAGTCCTGCAAGCCCAAATTAGTTGACCTGGAGTCTGAGATTTGTTGCCCTGGGTCTTTTTTTGCTATGTAGATGTAATCTCCGTGTCTGGGTTTAAGGTGATACCACTTACTTTATATGTAGAACACAAACAAGCAAAGTAGTATTTAGAGGAACCTTAGATGTGAGATTTTCTAGCCTTTGGAAAAACTACTTTACAATTGGCCTGGCATTAATTTCTGCTTGCAGAAGGAGAATTCTGCAGTGAGGGTAAAAATCATTTTAGTCTGTGGTTTGAAAAAGCAACTTGCTGGGCTACCATCATTATGACTTTAGAAGCTCAGTGATGCGGACAGTGCACATTAAAAATTGATGCACAGAACACATACTATAATAATTCAAGATGGGGCTGAGATTTGATTTTAGAACGTTCGGATGAACTACAGGGAAGCAGCTCCAGTAATTCTTGTATTTGACCTTTAGATTATTTGGGGTTTCTTGAATATCTGTGTAATTTGACTGTTTGTTTAAAACAGGAGGCTATGCTGAGCTTTTTTAAATTTCCATGTGTATGTGTATTTCTATGCTTTTCAATATCAGTTTCTTTGCTGTGTAGTATGAAAGACAGTCTCAACTGTCTTCTTGTATGTGAACTTGTCACTTTGTTTCCATATATGCAACAACTTTGGCCCAAATTTTCATGAGAGCGCAGTGATTTTGGATGCTGTCATTTTTGTGTGCCTGCCCAACTTTTATAGAGACAAAATTTTTAAAAGGTGGGTGCTCAGCACTTTCTGAAAGTCAAGGCCCTCTAAACTGTCTCAAGTTGAGAACCCCAAATTTTGAGGCAACCAGGAAATCACTAGTCAATTTTTAAATTTTGGGTCTCTCTTACAGCACATTCTCAGATTACTAACAATTTACTGTTGCTTGTTTTATAGGAAGTTACATTTATCTGGAAGCTAGTCTGCGTAGCTACCTAGGTATGTGAAATGCAAATGAGAGTGAAATTGATGAAAACAGAGCTTTAAACAATCTGAATGAAAATTATTTGTTTTCTAGTTGATGTAATAATCTTACCAGTTTTCCAGTGGCCCACAGACTCCTTCAAGGTATTTGATATCTAAATTATTATTGTAAAATAACAAGTGTGGAGGCGTGGGGGGTACCACCTCCCCCATCCCAGCCTTTCAGACCTTTCTGTACATGACAAAGAAACAAAAGAAGAGCAGAAACACAGTTTTCACTCCTTCACATTTACTTCTAAGGGGAACTTTGTTATCCTTTGCCAGTTCTATCTAATGTGTGTTGAGGGAGACAAAGAAGATGAAGCCCATATGGGAGAGAACCACAACATAGATTGCCAAACTGAAGTGTTGGGTAAGCTCAGTTCTAGGAACCTTTGAGGTCATGAAGGGGGTGGTAGGCATTAACAGAAAGTTTAAGGGATAACAGTAGTGAAGTCCACATTTGACCAGCTCAGTCAGAGTTTAATTTTGTGTTTTATTGGAACTAGGGAGACCATAAAACTTGTGATTGTGTACATGTTAACTATATTACTGCTTTGAGCTTTGGGTTCCCATTGCTGGGGAACACAGAAGTGGAAAAAACTGAATTCATTAAGAAAAGTTGCTGAACTTTTAAAGCCTGATCTATGGCAATGAGATTTTCATCAGGGATGGGGATCTGTGGAATTTGAAAGGGGTTTTGCTCTTAAAGCAATTGTTCTTAAAACAACATATCTGTGAATTTAAGCCAACACAAAAAGAGAGTCGCAGAAGGTTAGGTTGGGGCAAAAAATCCTATGAAATCAAGTGTTCAAAATGTCACTGAACACGGACCTATGTTCTTGTTAAAGTATTCATTCTGCACTCATGCACAGACACACACACAGAAACCTACATGTTTGGGCTGCTTGCTGTTGTTTTGTGGAAACATTTTGTAATGTCTTTCAATGAGAGTGAGAATTTTTGTGTAGAGATATTTCATTTTGATTGACATTTCTGTTTTTTCAATAAAATCTGGAAAACTGAAAAATTTGGGGTAATGGTTTCTGTAAAAAGACCCCCCCCCAAGTGGTTTTCACAAACCTGAAAAAAAATGTTCTAGATAATTTTGGGGGAAAATTACTTTGAGTCTGTGAAAAATACCTGGCATTTTTTAACCAGCTCTACTTACAAATACCTAAGTGCCCACACTGTTCTCCTATTTTGGAAACTCTCTAGTTTTGGTTTTCTTAGTTTTTCAAGTCTATAATGAAGTCTTGGTTCTAGTAGTTCATAGGCAGGTTGGGAAACTGATTGACTGGAACAGAGAGTTTAACAGAACTGGCAGCAACTCTAGTGTTTTTGGCTGCTGGGAGCTGTATCTAATATTGGAAACCCTGCTTCTCATGCTGTTACAGCCTTTGCATCCATTCTGCTCTTTCTATGGCTTCACTTGGTTAGTTTTTGCCTTGTTATGTGTGTAGCAGCTTCTGTTCTCCTACTCATATGCGGATGTTGCAATCCTTACTATTTCATGTAGTATCTTAGGCAAAGTTTTATGGGCTCATCGTAGGGATAACTGTGTGAAATTCCACAGCCTGTGTTATACAGGAAACCAAAGTAAATGAATGATTGTATATTCTGCCCTTAAAAGTAATGAATTTATATTACATTATTATTTCAAATGCCAATGCCAGAAAGAGAATGAATTAGAGCAATTTTGCACTCCTTCCCTATATTCTGCTCAGAGCTGCATGGGTCCTCTACTAGCTCATACTTGGCTTTTTTTTAATGTTTCTCAGTCAGACCTTTGGACTTGTAAACAGTGAGGAGAACCCTGAAGTTGAGAGTTCCTGCAAGCCCAAATATGCTCTGTAGGAAACATTTTAGAATCCCAAACCTTTCTCCCAAACTAACTCAATTTCATCTGCTAGGAAACAGGCATTTTTAAATTAAAGTGTTCCAGTCCCTAGTAATGTTTCTGTATTCTCAAGTAAAGACACTCAGGGATTGTAGCTTTGAATCATGGTATGAACCAGGGGAGTTTCATCCAGCTGTTTAATAAAGCAGTGTTCATCTGGAATACCATCACCTTGTTTTGATGGACACTTTAATTTAATGAAAGCTCTCTCAAACACAGTCACCATCTGGCACTCTTAGAATGGTTTCAGATGGACTAGAGCCATCAAATCCTATTTTAGTTCAAGGATGTGGCTGCTCTGGATGAGTTGCAAAATTGCTGTAAACCACAGACCTATCAACCTGAAGAACTGTAAGTTAATGAGTTTACCTATAGACACTGACGTGCTTTTCTTCTGAATTCCCATTACATCTGGTAGGTGCCCATGGCATAATAATCCACAGCTGCATTAGACCTGATGCGAATGTTTATTACACAGTGCTTTCCCCTCCACAATTCCAGTCATTAGGAAAACAGATAATGTGAATCTTCCTCTAGAAAACAAGCTTTAAAACCATGCTGATTAGAGCTGTTATTAGGTACAACCCTGGAAGCTTCCTCTCCCTCTTCGTGCACAGAATTATCAGTGCTGCAGGGGCAGTCTGCTTTTCATTAATGACTCACTAATGCTCCTGGAGGAATTATATCTATGGATGAAAGGATAGCTGTGTCTCAGTGCCCTATCCAGGCCTTGAGTTTTGAGAATGTCTTTGTAGTATGGCAGCATGTCCACGAAAAGCTGGGCTGAACCCTCTCCCACCAGCTCATTTTCATTCTTTTTTGGCTCATTATTTGTAGCTGGGTCTGAATTTATTGACCATTAGCAATTTCATATGTAATTTTCTACATGCCCAACCATAAAACAAAATCCTTTAGCATTTCCTCTTTGCCGCAGTTGCATTCTGCTTTTTATTCCTGATTTTTGTGTCATCAGCAAATTGTAGTAATTTGCGTTGCAGCCACTTGGTCTGTCTAAGCCATTTGCTATCGGAATGAAAACCAGCAGTAAGCTAAAGTTAAGCAACGAACCCTGCTTTAAAACATTCCTGTGCGTGCGTGCGTGCGTGCGTGCGTGCGTGTCATCATCACTGTGGTCACTTACAGCGTGCTATACAACTCACGCACATATACAGAGTATGCTCAGATCACATGAATGTCTTTTGTCCTTGTCAATGTGGGTTACTTGCTAGGATTATCTGGGTTTATCTCACTTAATCAGTTCCTCACCAGTGTTGGTGGCCTCAGAAACTGGTTGCCCTCGATCTCTCTTGTTCTTGCCTTTCACAATAGTTTTATTTCCTATGAGCTGTAACACTTAGGTCTCATTTCTGTTGTTGGATTTAGTGTACAGATGCTAGGTGGTATTGCTGTCTGGTGGGATACGGGAAGTTAGATTAGATAGTCTAGTGGTCCCTTCTGGACTTAAATGCTGTGACTTTGTGCTTCCACTTAAGCAGATGTTTCAGGGAAGTTCAAAAGGAAGGCTTCCCTTGCCCCACAGCAGATATCCTTGAATGACCAGCAGAGTCAAGGCAGAAGTCAGGAAACAATTACTGTTATATTCCACTACTACAGTAATGGAAATCACACACTGAATAGCTAGAGCAGTTCATATAAATATCCAAAGCACAGAGTTACAGCTATTGTAACCTCAGCCAAAATAAGAGAATCATAATGATGCTTGACAATCAGAGATGGGCCCAAATGAAAAGTCTGAATTTGAGCAATACTAAATTCCCTCAGCATGGGAAAATTCAGCCAAAATATGGTGGCTCGAGTCTATTTGTTTCTACAGTATATCATTTTATTTTGTGTGCTGTTGTTTGTGTTTGCATTGTGGCTGTGCCTATGGGCCACTGTAGAAATTAGGGCTCCACTGTGCAAGCTGCTGTACAAACACAAATGAAAAAGAGGAACCTTATCTTGATACATTTACAATCTAAGTAAGATTGAAATGTATAGGACTAAGCACAGGGCTAACTCTCCATACAGATCTTAAGGCTTGATGTGCTTCTGAAGGTGCCACCCATTGAATGAAATTTGAAAATGAAGTGGAGGAAGAATTCAGGGTGTTTACAGTCTTGAATCATGTGTGTCCACTATTACTTATGCATGCTTACTGCATGGCTGGAAGGTGCTGAGTTACTACAGCAACAAGGCAGGTATAAGAAGCCATGTATGATAGACTAGAACAGAAATAAGAAAATGGAGAACTTGATGGTTTCACTTCTCGTTCTGGATTGTTGTTGAGTTTTCATTGTTAAGAGCTACTCTGTTTCTCTTCACGGATGGCTGTATTTTATTAGTGAGAGAAAAGGTGTCCATATACTATTCACGTACTTAGGGCCCAATCCAATTCCCTCTGAAATCCAGATTTTCTTTTTTTTAAATATTAAAGTGAGCAGGTGTCATGTTTGTAAAGCAGTTTGAGAGTCATTAGGATTAAACATACTCTAATGCCATATAAATTAAGAACCACATTCATCACTAGTTCAACTCTACTGAAATCAGTAGTGGATTTGCACCCCCAGTGATGAATCTAGCCTAAGATCACAAGCCAAGCCTCTGTGTGGTTTTGCCCCCATTACTCACCCTTTTACACAGTTTCTTTTTACTATGTGCAGTCAGGTGCAAGTCTGTCATTTCCTCAGCTAGTCTCACTCGTGTGTTCTTTTATTCTGGTTTTCCCTGGTCTATAAGGTAGTTTTTCCATGATGTACTTTAAAGCTCAGAGATCTCTAGCGTGTTGTATGGCAGGCCCTAAACAGATGAACCTCACTCTTACTTCTGTGGACATCTTCCACTTTACTGCATTGAAAGCCAATACCAGATGATAGCATTTCTTTTCTGAATACATGTTTGTGCTTCTTACTTCAATTATTTTGTCTTCCTCCACAGTTTACTTTAATATTTTACCCTGTAAAGAGGCTCACTGTTCCCACAGATCTTTTTATGTCTTATAATAATAATAAGAAAAAAATTTTAGTGTTACCTGCATGCATGCATATGATCATTTCCTTTGTATTCCCAGTCATAGGGTTACATGTGATCATGGAGAGTGTTTTGACATCTTTTTCTTTTACCTACCAAGGAAGAATAATCAGCTTTATTGCTGTCATTCTCAGTGGTGCAGCTTCCGGGTAATGGAATCTCTCACTGAGGGCCAACTGGAATATTCCCCACTTGATATGGACACTACTTGACGACTGAAGAATCCTCTATGTAGAAATAAGTTAACACTTAAAAATTTTGTAGAGATGAATACACAGCAGTATGTGAAACACTGCTCTTGTTTAAAATGCTAGGAGACTGGGAGGGGCCTCCACTTGAACAGGGTGTAGACATTGAACCAAGGGGCACGGGGAGGTAACCCAACAATTTTCCTAAAGTTTGCAGAATGAGCTTGCCAGTTAGAGGTCCCCTGGGTTGGGGCCTGGAGTCTAGGATGGTAACAGGCTCCACCACCCACACCAACCATTTGCTGGAGGAGTGAGAGTCCCAGAAAAGAAGCAATGGCCTACTGGGATCCCAGAAGGACTGGGGGCTTATCTATACTGAAATCACTGTGTCAGTCTCCACAGATCAATGCAATGGGATTGATTGAGGAGACAGTGGAGACTCGATCAATCAGTCCTGGAAGTGCTCTGTGTTCAACTCATTAACACGCCCCTCTGCTCCCAAAGAGTAATGTTGTGTCAAATGGAGAGCATTTGCCGTTGGCGCAGTCAAGTGAAGATGCCACTGTAAGGGAGGGCAAGTAAGTTGATGGGAGATACACATTGCATAGTACATAGCTTGTGTATCTCCCATTGCCTCAGTGAGGCAGTGTAGACCCAGCCTGGGAGTCAGCAGGGAGCAGCCATCTTTGAGGCTCACTCATCACTAGAGGAAGGAAGAGTGCAGAGGGACAAAGTCATCCTTGGCTTGCCACTAGGAGGAAGCGCTGGACCCACAGAGACAGAGAAAGATGTTTCCCACAAGTTGGATTGTTATAGAATTACTTATATGTATTAGGGTGTTCTAGAGGACCCAATTTGAGGTCAAGGCCCTATTAGGTTAGGCACTGTAAAAAATGTGAGTCTCTTACAGTCCTTTCCACACGCAGCACATGGCAAAGGATTTTTTTTCCCACCCATCACTGAAGAAGAGTGAGCTCTGAGCTGAAAATCTCCTACTGTCTAAGGACTGTAATGGCTCATCGAAGCCAATGAGTCTTTCCATTGGGTCAAATGGACTTTAGATCAGGACCTACTTGCACACAGGAACATCAGATTAGACAAAGAGAATTTGGGCATAATAGAGCAGGTCTGTTAAGTTCAAATCTGCTATATGTGGTGCAGCCAAAGAAGTTCTAATGACAAAGCTGCTTGGAAATTCAAATGATAAATTAGGCTTCTAGGGTCCAAGCCAGCCCTGTTGGACAATTGAGAACATGAGTAAAATTGGGGTTTCCATTTGGTGGTGTCACTCTGCTCAATGCTCTATTTGCTCCTAGACAGGCCTTAGAGATAATTTTGTGGAAAAGCAGAACAAATGAGAAGAAATGCATATTGGAACTTTACAGATGCCCTTTAAGAGGAGAGTCTCACTGGATCAAAATAAACTTCCTGACAGCCTGAGAAAAGAGAGATGTTGAAAGGGCTTATCTGTACTTTTGCACCTACTCCAGCAGAAAGTTTAGCTGAGTTATCAGATACAGCTGCTTCTGAGGGGCTAATTTGCTTATGGAAAGATGAGACATCTCTCCAGAGATCTGGATGCTGTTTCCACCCTTCATGCCGTGTGCCTACATCCTAAATCAGAGAAAAGCATTCCATGGAACAAAGTGCCATTCTCCAGTTAGCACTCCCTCTTTGTATTCATGTCCTTTTCTTTTCCATTTCTTTTATTATTTTGTGTGTGTAACACTGACAAATCCTTAGCTGGCATCAATCTGTGTAGCTTCATGTAGCATATCTCCATAATGTCCAGATCAGATTCTATATATCCCAGGGGGGATCCAGGCTTTCATGCCCCAACATTTGTATTATGACTCATGAAGCATGGGTTCATAGCCCAGCAGGTCTGTGGAGCTGTGCTGATTTATACCATCTGAGTATCTGACCACAGACATCTATTTTATGAACAAGTAAATAGTTTCAGGGATAGTAAAAAGGAGCTGTGAGCTACAAAGTGATTATTTAAAAAAAAAGCCTTTCTGTTTATGTTCCTAACATAATTTTACGTTATTGAAACCCTAAGGAATTTTAACAATCACATGGGCTTTTGTTGTTTCAGCTGATTGGTTTATTTTTTCACAGTTCTGTTAAGTCCCGTGCTGCAAACACTTACTCATGTCAGTCACTTTCTAATCTGAGTATTTTGTTCCCTGTAGTTAAAAAATTAAAAATTCAGTTTTCATCTTCCTCCATTTCTTTGGTTAGAAGCTTCCAGTCATTTTGAGTAAAGTTTTCAAAAGCTGCATAAGTCCAATTTTCAAAATTGACCTAGGCACTTAGGAACCAAGTCCCTTTTGAAAATGGAACTTAGAGTAAAATTTTTAAAAGTTCCTATGTCACTTATGAGTTTAATTTACATTTTAAAAAATAGCAAGCACTTAAGGCCAGATTTTTAAAGGTATTTAAGTGGCTAAACATGCAGATATATGCCAAGCAGAATTTTCAAAGGTGCTTAGGTGCCTATTTATATATTTAGAAGTCTAAATACTTTTAAAAATTTGATTCTTACAAGCCTTAATCTCATTGAAAGCCTATGGCAGTTAGGCTCTTAAGTGTATGTCTTTTTTAAAAATGGGATTTAGACTCCTAAATCACTTCAGTGCTTTTGAAAATGTTACCCTTTACCTAACTGTATTGCTGTTTGTTTTTCTAGTCCTTTTTATTGCATCAAATACAGTTTCTCTTGAACTTTATTTTCTTTTCCTTTTAGATGCTAATTATTTTTCTTGCAGTAGTGAATGCTTCAGGGCTCTACAAAGCCAAGTCACTCTTCCTCTGTACTTCCTTTCAATCAAATATTTATATTAGTATTTGCTAACTGGTTTCTGTTTCCCATATCCCTGATCAGTTCTACACTAAAGATCATTTCACTTTTGCATATCTCTGTTTCTTTTGAGTTTGTTAGCTAATTCCTGAAACCCCATTTTGATTGTGACTATTTCTCTCCAGAGAGTAGAACTCCTCAATTTCTATGCAGTGTAGCAATCAAATCCTTTATGAGGCTAGTTCTCTCTTCTAATTGTGGAAACTATTTTGGTAATTATCCACATCACATCTGAATTGAACAATTTTTCCCTTACTAGAATGGAATTGAAGAAGAATCAGGGAATTGTTCATACCCGTGTTTTTACTTCAGTAGGTGGGGGAAGGGGATTTCTAAGCCTGAACATTGACACTGGATGAATAGTGGTCAATTTTGGAAGGGGGCAGCTAAGCTCTCTGGATTTTTAACTGGGTGACTCTCTATTTCAAAATTTCTGCCATAACAACACTACCATAACTGGTGTTAGCCTTAAGTCATCTCTCCATTTGATTTGTGTGTGACACTAATGTTAGCTCTTCTACACATCTCCCCAGCAAGCTAGGAAGCCATCTTGGTCTCCTGTGAATTAGTTTTTCCATAAACTTTACCTTAACCTTTATTCCATGGAAGAGATTTCAAGCAGAAGTTACTTTGACAGTGAGCTTCAAAAGGTCTGAGAGGCAGGTGAGGTGTGGGCTTTGGTCCTGGGATATTTCCTGGCAGCTCAATGGGGCAATATGGTTCTCTTCTGGAAGGACTTCCATGCCACCCTACTGGCTTGTGTTAGGAAATCTTTTCTGGAAGATGCTGGCAGCTCATGTGTCAGGCACCTCCAGTCCTTTAAATGCAAAACTCTGGTCCTGATTTTGACACTCAGGTGTCTCTCTGTTGCTAACGTATGGAAGGAAATTTTATTTATTTATTTTTAATATAGAGTTACACAAATACAAATCCAGAGTAATTCCACTATAGCTAGGGGTGCTACTCCAGACTTACACTGGGTATCTGAGAGCAAGATCATTGGTTTTTAACTTGTCAGCATCCATTTAAATAACGGAGGTTTGTGTTGTTATAGCTAAAGTTTAGAGCTGATTGGGGTTTTTGTTTTTGTTTTCTTGTTTTTTTTTTTTTTAATATAGTATTTTTCACTGGAAAATGTTGCTCAGGCAAAAGCAAAAGCTTCCATAGAAACATCCTGGGCATGATGAAATTTTCATTGGGACAATGTCTTGAGTTCAGGGTGCAGTTTTGGTGGGAAGGCAGGAGAGACAGGGCTCTACTCTGGAGCAGTGGTGGTTTGGGCACTCAGGTGGGATATGGTAGACCTGTTTGAAAGTCCTCGCTTTGCCTGATTTATAGAACGGACTTGAGTCTGGGTCTCCCATATCCCATGTGAGTACCTTACGCATCAAGCCACTCTCTATTCTGGGGTGGGTCTCTCTGTCTTTTCCTGAAAAGCTGGGAATGGTATGGGTTTTGTTCCAACAGGAAATGGAAACAAATGGGAAAACTGAAGAATTTTTCACAAAAGAGTTCCCTCATTTTCCAGTCAGCCCTACCAGAGCTCCATCCTGTACCATATCACCATTGGGCATATGAGAAATGTTATGAAAGGCTTTTTAAAGTGCTCAATAGCATCTATCATTTTTAAGTGACCCCACCTTAAATAGATCTAGCATCCCCAAAAGTTCTTTGTATTAGCCATTTTTTAATTAAAATGAATTGAACTTTGCACTGCATTGTATTTAATATGCAAGCCCCTTTTGCAAAACCTAAGCTTTCCTCACTTAAGCATGCACCAGAGGGCACTGTCATGTATTGGCAAATACAGAAAGGATTGTTTTCCTATAATGTAGAACAGTGGTTGTCAAACTTTTTTGCTCAGAACGCAGTTGAAAAAAAATATTTATGACTGTGACCCAACAATTAAAATATAATCTCATGGACCCCGGAACCCTCCTAATCTCTGGGCCCCCTTCCCATTTGTCCAGGTCCCCTTCATGCATGTGCAGGCCCCAGCCCAGATAGGCATTTCGGAGCCCTACCAGCTCTTTCCTCACAAATGAAGGACAGTCTCAAATCCACAACATCACCCCAACCTTTTCCACTAGTGCCCACATCAGACCCCTCTTTCCTCATGTCCTCTTTAGTCCCTATTCCCATTCCCTACGCTTCCTTCCCCCAGCTCCTAAACCCCCATCTGTCTTCACTCCACGCCCCTACAGCCTCTCAAACCCCTCCCCAGGCCCCTCCATCCCTAGCCCCCACTCCAGCCCCCCAACCTCCTCCATCACTCACCAGCCCCCCACCCAGTCCCCACTCCAGTCCTTCACGCCCCCCTACTACCCAGCCACCACCAGCCCCTGCCCAGTCTCCTGGTTCCCATGCCCCCCTCCACCCCTCCTCAGCCCCCCTAACTCCCTGTTGGTCCCCCTAGGCACCAGAGATCCTCACTGAAGACACTGCTCAAAAGTAGCTCTGGTTTGTGCACTCAGCAAAGGCAGGACATTAACCTGCCCCCATCAGCTGAGGGTAGGAGCCAGGTGCTTAATGAGGTTGGGGGGGGGGGGGGAGCAGGCAGCACCTTTCCCCAGAACACGCTTTCAGGAACCTGCAATACAGAGGGTCCAAACTTACCCAGGTCACCAACGGGCTCTGTGGAAAGAGCTCCAGGAGCTCGGAAATGGTCACATCCATGTTCCCAGGGCGCCGGAGGGTGTGAGCACAAAGGCAGGCAGTGTGGGACAGGCTCGTTCACTCGGGAGAGAGAAGCGAGGACCCCATGTTTGGAAAGGAGTGTGGACAGTGGCAAGGAGAAAAGCACGGCCCAGAAACCACCCCAGGCTCTAAGACAGGCAAGTTGGATCCCCAGGAGCAGAGCAGGCACTGCAGAGACGTTCTTTCGTCCACAACCACCTGCAGCAGCAGCAACTAGGAAACCCCCCAGCACAACTAGATGGGTGGGAGATGGCACTGACGGCTCTGACAGGCATTGCCAGCTGCGAATGGGAGACTATGCGAATGGAAAGGGTGGGGGCTGACCAATGGAAGGTGCTGCTAGCCAAAGCTGTGATTTTTAGGTTGGCTGAGTGGAACAAACAACCCCTCCCAGAGGCAGCAATGTCACCCAGTACAAACCAGTCTGCGACCCAGTTCTGGGTCGTGACACGTGGTTTGACGAACACTGATGTAGCGAGTACTCGTGTGAGCATGTAGAACTAACTTGTGCAAAAGCAGTTGTGGGAAAATTGTTACAGGGTGTTATCATGGCTACAGTCATGTTTTCCTCTGAACCAATGTTCTCATGAAAGCCAACACGTGTAAAAGAGAAAATAAGGCAACCTCCAATACACACAAATGTGCCGCATGAGTGTGTGTACAGAAGGCAACTGTTACAAGAACCACACACATGCTATCTGCAGGATGTACAAATGGCTTCTGCTCTAAAAATGCTCATAATATGAATGATGGGTCAATTAGTATATGGATTTTCTCTGGACAAATATTAACATGATAATCTGGGAATTACTGGTGTACGATGGGCGATATTCACACTGGCAGATAAATCCTATGAAGTTGCTTGTGGCTCCTCTGCTGCAGGGTCTGTGGTGCATATAGTAAAAGGTTTCTAAGTGTGTCCTTCCTACTCCAGTTTGGAATAAATAAGGATGCCTTGGGGCTGTAACAATGCCATTTGATCACGCCTCATGCCTTCTTTTCAGACACTTTTCCCCCCACTCTGGATGTGGCATACCGCTGTCCAAAATGGCTCTGAGAAGCACAGAAGCATCTTCTGAGGGGCCATTTCTGCACTGAAAACAGTCACTGTCTCTGCCTTGTGGGTAATAAGAGGGATAGGAGGGAGGTATTCATTTTCAGGTATTGGACTGTAGCTGAGCTTTGTTTGTAGTGTGTGTGTTGAAGAAGAGTGTATGAAATGTGCAGGTTTTAGGAAATATTCCAAGTTTAGCTGAAATATGGAGAGAACAAATACGCAGAAGTGACAGACTTTTTTGGTTAATGTAATTTTTCTTAAAATTGTGACTACCTTGAAACTCAGTGTAAGAATGATGAGGGAAGAAGGAGATGAAGGAACCACAGTCAGCAGTGCTGACATTGCATGGTTGAACTATTCCACCCATTTAGGGAGTCTCAGTTAACCCTGCCCCTGGCTGGGTGCAGGGTTCATGCTCCTTATCACCAGATGTGTAAAATTTCTGGCATTCCCTCACCCCATTACTTTGTTTTACTTGGAATGAGAGATTGGGCTTGAATATAAGGGAGGACAAGTGATAATAGTTAGAGCACGGGATTTGGGTTTAGGTCACCTGGGTTCAAGTCATGGCTGAGGCACAGACTTCTTGTGAGATCTTGGGAAAGTCATTTACTTTATCCTGGGCCTCAGTTCTGTGTCCATAAAATGGTGATAGCCCTTCCTCCCAGGGGTTTTATGAGGGCAAAACCATTGATTGTAAGGTGCTCAGCTACTATGGTGACAGACTATGCACCAAACTAGCTAGAATAGAAATACTAGGTCTAATTCTCTTCTCATTTGATAGCATAATTTGTTTTCTCCTGACTTTGCTAAGTGTGAGTGAGAGAAGGATCAGTCCCACTGCACCTGAACTTTGGAGGAATTCTGTTCTGTGTTCAGCAGTTAATCTAAACTTCAGAGCTTGGGTCTGTCGCTATCAAGGACCAAAAATGGGACCACATGACTGAACAGTGTGACCCATAGGCAGATTTTGGATTCAGAACTGATCTCTGAAGCTCGGCCCTGCCTCTATTCACAACAGGCATCCCTGGCATGAAGTGAAAGGTGAAAACAATGACCAACCTTCCCTCTTACCTCATGATAGTTTACAAGCTTTTGTTGAGGAACTTGTTGAAGTGTTTTTGAAAGTCCAATTACACTATATAAGCTAGACCTTGCCACATGATTGTTGATACCTTCAAGCACTTCTAATAAATTGGTGAGGCATGATTTACCTTTACAAAAGCTATATCAACCCTTTCCCAACATACTGTGTTCATCTGTGTCTGATAGGTTACTATGGTTTTACTTTACTGTGGTTTCAACCAATTTGCCTGACACTGAAGTTAGGTTTACTGGCCTGTAATTGCTTTGATCGCCTCTGAAGCATTTAAGAAAAAAAAAAAAGTATTATATTAGTTATCTTCCACTCATCTGGTACAGAGGCTGACACATGTTACTTTGAAAGACCATTGCCATGATGAGCCTGAGGCCAGGTTTGTATCTTATTTCCCATTGCTTCCCACTGCCAAAGGTTTTTTTTTTAAAAATATCCAATCTTGGGCTTATATTTCTTAACCCCAAACTTTATTCTCCATTTCTTTTGAATGACTCTTACATCAGTTTTATTCATTTATATTTCTTAGATGGCAGCCTTACATTTTGACAAGTTTACACGTATTTTAAATCAAGATGGGTTTTCTTTCTGAAGCAGATGGTCTGACTGAGCTGTAATTTATTGGGCTCAATGCAAGAATCATGGACTTTTCTGTCTGGTGTTATACAGGAGGTCAGACTAGAGGATCATAAAGGCCCCATTATGATCATGAAATCTATTAATCTGCAGTTTATTTTCATGCTCTGCATGGGATGATAAAATGACAAAATTATCATTGAGTGTTTGTAATACTGATAGCATGTTAGTATGCAGTGATATAACAAAAACTGAGGCAAAAATGCTCTTCAGAAACTCTTTCTCTTGTGGAACACAGCCATGGCTCTGGAATTTCCATTCTTAATTCAATCTGGTGAGTGTTTTTCCTGTACGTAGAAAGACTGTTATAAAAGTGAGCATTTTTCAGCACAGAGTTATGCTAATGTAATAGACAGTTCTCAGGTAACCTCGACAGAGGCGGCTGTTACTTATCTTCCTTTGAACTGAATAATTCCAGCAATCTGAATAAAACCTGCAGGCCTATATTTGCATTTTTAGTGTGCTGTAGCGCTGTAGGAAGTCAGGCAAGCACTGCTGGAGCTGCCAGAAGCTACAAAAGAGTAACTGGAGCTGGCAAATGTCTCCTGCCACTGCACCTGTTTCGTATCATCTGTGGGCAAGGTCCTGAGGTCCTTCATCAAGCTCAGCCCAACCTGGAGGAAAGGGGCTAAAGGAGACTATCTCCTCAAAAATCTCTCATGGCACCTCTCCAGATAACCTCACTGGGGGGGCATGGTTTGCTTTTCCTTCTTCCCAGGGGAAAAGGCCACAGGGCGGTACCCAGATGAATAGATGCTAGGGGAGGTGAGAAATGTAGCCTGGGGGAAAAATACCTGGAAAGAAATAGTATGGTGCATATAAAAAGGTATGGTAAAAAATGACATGGCTTGTGGCTTGTCACTGTATTGGCTCTGTCCTGTCCCTGTTTGTGCAATATGTTTTTTTTTGTTTGTTTGTTTGTTTTTTGCATGGTCCATATTCTAAAGCCCTTATTCAGCTTTGGTTCATTCCTTATTCCCTGTCTCTTAGCCTTCTCCCCAACCCCTTGGGGCAATTGATACCACTCCTAGGGGTAATCTTTGTCCCCAGGAAGGCGCTTCCTTTGTTCTGTCTCAAACTCAGTAACCATGACTTTCTCTGGCCCCTGCAAAAGGTGCAGATGTGTGGGTGGCCAAGGAAGTCTTCATTGCTTCCCCACTCCCACCAGTGAGGTGCTAATCTCCCATTCCTTCAGCCTCACATATTCCCACATTATCCTGTTCCATACACATGGGTGACGGTAGCTGTTTGAAAATACAACATGTCTTCCTCATTTTTATCCACATAAAATATGCTTCTCCCTGCTTGTTATCATTAAGATGGGAAGGAGCAGGGAGGAGAAAGGGATCAAATGATCAGGTTTCAAAAGGATCTTGATTAAGGCATAAGGGTCACACAAACAGTTAATCTTTGTTCTCTGTTACTGAATTGAATTGATGTAATCCTTCATATGTTAATGGCAAATTCTGCATGAAGATTTTAATGGCATCACATTATAGCCCTAACATTATTTGATTTGGTTCCCTTTAATATATATTCAGGATTAACCTAAGAGCAAGGTTTTATGAGGGAAACTCTTTTTAAGTTTAGTTTAAGGGGACTCAAATCTCATTGGAGATTTTCACTTGGTGATAGTTTAGAAAGGATGCAAGAATACACTGCTGCAGCAGAGGAGAGATGACAGGCACAGAGATTGAGAGAAGCAGCAGCCGTTGCAATTAATAATTTTTACTTTTGAACAAAGCCATCACAGTGGAATAGTACTGAATAGGGCCCAGCTCAGTAACAGGAATGGTCATTTGTGGTCCTCTGCGAGCATCAGTCAACCCCCAATCCTCTCTCTCATCAACTCATCTCTGCTTTTAAACCTCCCACAGATAGGCTCTTTCATCCTGTCTCTAGACTGGGAAGTCTCCATTTTTTCTGGGGCTCCAAATTAAGCCCCTTACCAACCTCCCTAAACAGGCTGTTGGTTTTTCCCTGTATCACTGGACTCCTTTAGATTCCTATTCTGCTGTTCATGGGACCCAGTGATTAGAACTTTGATCTACGTATGAAAATCTCCTTTTATTGTCATGCACACACCTTCTTTCACAATTTACTTCCTGGGGACTATGTTAGCATATGAATTGAGATAGATGAACGTTGATACTGAATCATTCTGCACAACAGGTGCAAAACAAGAGAGAATTATCATGCCTATCACTCTGCACTTCCTCAACTCTGTTGCTGATGATGAAGAGCAGGGTAATGAGAGTGAGACAGGCTCTGTCTGCCATGTTCACAGGATATCAGAGGCCAGATGAACATAGTGAGTCAATTGGGAAAGGAAGCAGAATCCATCTTGTATTCTTGTTGCCTATTTTCTCCACAGCTTTTGCTTGATAGTAGATCAAGACAAACTCTTTCATGTCCTAGAGAAGGCTCCATGCTAAGTGTTAGTGGAGGAAATTGTCAAAGATGCTTTACACCAACTGAGCTTTGCCCATGATGTTTGCATAGTATGGCCTACATGCCTTACTTTTTTCCTGGGTGATATCAGTATGCTATGTTCCCACAGTGATTTTTATCTCCATCACAACATGTTATCTTAAGTATGCATGAGTGGCAGCACAATTTGGGAGGTGTTTGCACTTCATGAGATGCTTTATGGTTTTGGGTGGTATTTGAACCAACACGGATGGAAGCCAACTGAAACTGATGAGTATTTTTAAGCATTCCTATCTAAAGACTAGATCTTTGGTTCCAGCTGATTTACATCTTTCAAAGAAACTAAAAAGCCACACTAAATGTCAGCTCTGGATTCTCCTGACACAGGATGCCCTTTGCCCTTCTTCCCTTCCAGAACTGGGCGTTTTGGGGATGAGGCAAAGTGAATACTGTTCTGCCTGATCCTCAGTAGGAAGAATAATCCCTGTGTGATGACTGCAGCAAGATATGCTACAAAGCCATTTTGACCCTAGAACAGCCCAGGGTAGATAAAGAAAAAAGGTGGCTTAGAGCCACCTTTCTTTCTTTCTCTCTCCCCTTAGCTGTGTAGAGCAATGGTTCGCAACCTTTTTCAGGTCATGACAGACTTGTCCCAATGGGACACACGAGTCCTTCCCCCACAGGCTGAATCCAGCCATTTCCCTGGCTCTCCACGACACCCTTTACCCTGTGCGGTGACACAGTAATGTGTCATGACTGAGAACCACTGGTGTAAAGTTGGTGCAGCTGTGCATCTGGCTTATTTTTGCCTATGATGCTCCACATGACCATGATAGCTGTCTGCCATTTCTCAAGAGCCTGCTCAGTTCAGCACACCTTCTGGTACCAGCTGTCCTAGATGTGACTAATTTTCCCTCCTTTCACTGTGAAACCACAGCACACAGCCTAAGCATTCTGCATTTCACTAAATGTCTGTGGGCTCCAGACACTTCCACGAGGAGCTCTGCTGGATTCATTTCCATGTCAGAATCCAAAACTAGACCAGATCTTGCATGGTTTTGGATTTCCATTGTAAAAAGATGATGCAGTCCTGCTCACCATGGCAACAGAAAGCCAAAGCAGACTCCACACTGATCTTGGCAGCATCCTGTGGGTAATGGATTTCATTCACAGTACTACTGTATCCCTAGCATATACTAAAAAATACCAGCACAGATAGCTTTCCTACAGTTATAAACATGCAATTGGTCTTTGCCGTCACGTCCACTTATCACTTTTATTTTAGAGAAATACCTTGGATCCATTTGAAATGTTAACAATCTAGTTGAAACCATGAAAGCTTTGCTACCCTGTCCCTTGTTCACAGCCATATGTCAAATATATGTATATGAGAGAGAGCATAATTTGATTTACATCATTTATGCCTGAACACAAGCTGCATGATTTCTTAGCATGAAATCTTGCTCAATGTTTAGTAGATAACAGCTACATTTCAAAGCATTGCTTAATGACTGACTCTTCATCCTGTGCCCCCCTGGACCACAGAGTCACTCATACAACAGATACAGAAAATCATAAAACCCAACTGATTATTGCAAAAGGTCTTTGGATGCTGAAATCAAGGATGTTTTGTGCAGGCTAGTGGGAGGCTGTACTCACATCTGTGTTAGACCACTGGCTCTCAACCTCTCCAGATTACTGTACCCCTTTCCAGAGTCTGATTTGTGTTGAAACCCTCCCAAGTTTCACCTCACTTAAAAGCTACTTGCTTACAAAATCAGGCATAAAAATAAGTCACAGCATGCTATTCCTGAACAATTGCTTTCTTTCTCATTTTTACCATACTATAAAATAAATCAATTGGAATGTAAATATTGTACTTACATTTCAGACTACTGTACAGAGCAGTAGGAACAAGTCATTGTCTGTATGAAATTGTAGCTTGTACTGACTTCGCTAGTGCTTTTCATATAGCCAGTTGAAAAACTAGGCAAATAGCTAGATGAGTTGATGCACTGCACTGGAAGAATTCTGTGTAAGGTACATGTACTCCTGGTTCAGAACCACTGTTAGACTACCTGCCATTTGCAGTTCCATGCACGTTGTGACATAGTCCACAGATGTGAGAGCTCCTTACCGGAAAAGTAGATCAAGCCAGAAATACAGGAGTAAAACCAAGCCTCAGGATTAGGATTCCTCAATCAATAGCAGTAAAACACATTTAGGTGGCCTCTTTTCATCAGAAACCTTCTCTTTCTAAGAGACCATGGACTGATAAGTACACCAACCTATTGAAGTGGGGGATGTGAGAGAGAAGTGTAAAGCTTGTGTGTTGACAGTTGTCTTGCCGTTATAATAAAACCCTCTTCTTGGCTTACTCTATAATTGCACCTTTGTTGAAGAAGGCTGCTCAGAGATCCACTGAAAATGGAGCAGAAGAGAATAAAGAATAATAAATGTAGGGCTGAAAGAGACCTGGAAAAATAATCCAAAGTGCCATAAAGAGATGTGAAGAATTTCCCTTTGGGATAATAAAGGGAGGTCTATAAACTGTAATTCTATGGTTGCCGGGTTTTTTTGTTTTTGTTTTTGTTTTTTTGGTGGCTGGTGACCCTCGGTCATGGGCAGATGATAAAGTAGCAGTCACTCTCTGCTCAGAAGTGCACAGGGATTACTGTAAAGGAATCAGATCTACGATCCATCTAGTCCAGGGGTCTCAAACTCAAATCACCACGAGTGCCACATGAGGACTAGTAGAGGACCGCATGAGGGCTAGTACAGTAGCCTGAGGGCCGCATCACTGCAACCTTTTCATACAACAATATTGCAAATATTGGTGATGATAGGGTCATTTCAGGCCACAGGAAATAGCTTTACAGGCTGCATGCAGCTCACAGGCCACCTGTTTGAGACCCCTGATCTAGTCCCTTGTGTTGCCTCTGCTGAGGCCAGAATCAGAGGCTGGAAAGAGAGGTTCAAGCAGCAGATCTGACTGAAGAAAAGGAATAATTTATTAACTGAAAATATTCTTGATATTGTAAAAGTGTAGAAGTTTTGAAAATTTTCAGCCACCTCCATGGTTGCTTCATGTGGAAGGTAGTTTGGCAAAAAAGGTATTCAAATTTTTCCTGATCCTTTTTCAAATTTAAAGTTTGCAACCAAATCTACCCTGCAGCTGGCAGTTAATCCATATGGATTAACCTTACCAGGAACAAAATTTCTACCTAAATCCCTATCAGTTAGAATTTCTTTTATGCCCTGATGAAAAAGTGTTTATATTCTTTCCAAAATCATCATCCTCTTTTCAAAAAAATCCCTCAGTTGTAACTACATATTCTTGTTATGCATGCACATGGGCAGTCCTTTATAATCCTGCTAAGATCTTGGTCTCATTGATATCTTGTAGCAGTGAGTTCTGAAGACTAACTATGAAAAAAACATTATCTGTGTTTTAAATTCAGTTTAATTGAATGTTCATTTGAGTGATTTGCAGTGTCCAGTCTACCTTATCTATGCCACTTATTATTTTATGTGTTTATTATGGGCCTTGTTACTTGTCTCACTTTACAGGGGACTTGTCCCAGTCATTTCAATCTCTCATTGAATGGATACTTTTCCAGGTCTCTAATCATTGTTGTAACCTGTCTGTGGTCCTCTATTTTTGCTTCCCAAATCCAATACTGAGATAGGTAAACTAGATTGGAATACAATACTCCCAATGAGACTGTATTTTATATAAACAATAATTCCTATAGGTTTTTCTCTTCTTCAGTGACGCTAGTATTTCACGCACACACCTCTTAAACCCTCTGTTTTATTTTATCTTCTCATCTATAATTTTGCTGGAGCATTATCATTGTAACCAGTACTTGAATAATCTGTTACGCAAATTGGTTAAATACCCACTCACTCAGATAAAGGGAGAAGAGCTCCTAACATATCTAGATTGCACACACACACATTTGTTTGCCACATGACAGAATGATCTGCGGATCCAGAAATGTGTGAGATAGGGGACAAGATGACAAGTGACTTGGATCATCGCTATATTAATTACATTTTTCTTTCCAAATTCCTTTTGAAGTTTTAAATAATCTCCTGCAATTTCTGGGTTAAGACAAACAGGTTTTCAAATCTTCTTGATGGAAATCAGGGAAGCCAAACTGGATGTGTTTTCTAGTATGTTTTCTTCCCATTGCTATTTCTCCACTAGCAGAATGAAACAAGTATAATAAATATTAAAGGCAATGTCTATACTTGATTTTAGTTGTCTTAACATAATCCTGCTCTTGAGATTTCACTCCCTTCACAGAGGGTTGCATTTAGTTCTCCGTCTGTTTGATAGGAAACAAGAATGACGTTAAAAAAACAAAAACCGCAAACCCTTTTAACATTATTGTCTGTATTTATCAATCACATTATCGTAGCATATAGGGGCCCCAATCTGAGAAAGGTATTATTGTGCTAAGCACTAGACAGAGAACAGTGGGTTATTTACCAGTAAGCGTCCTTCTTTGAGATGGGCTGCTTGCATACATTCAGCTTTAGGTATCTACATGCCGTAGTGCATGATTGGCCAGAAACTTTTAGCACTAGCCTGTCAGAGCAGGGTTAGCAGCCAACGCCCCTTTGGCCACTCCCGTGGCTATATATAGATGACCCCGACCCTGATCCCCCTCAGTCTCTTCTTATAGCTAACTTTTGAGGTGCAGGGACAGTGGGAGGGACCTGAATGTATGTGAGGAGGTTCACCAGGAGGGCCCTTGGACATCCAAAGGGACTCCATTAGATGTGGGTACCCGGAGGAGAAGGGGTATGGGGGGGGGGAAGCATCTCAGAGGGTCCCGCCCAGTGGAGGAGATCCTCCAACAAGTCATAGCAACAGGTTAGGGGTCTCCTTTTTAGGGAACTCCCACTCTAAGATTTGGGAGAAACTCCTCAGAATCCTTTATGGGAGGAAAAGAGGTAGGATAGAAGAATGAGATGATATGAATGAACGGGGGAAAATGGCAGAGAAGTAGAAAGACCCCACGTGAAGTTGTCCTTAGGCCTGTAGGGGGATCTGATGCATGACAAATGTGGAGATAGGGGAATCCCTATCTTGAGGTCTCACCAGGAATTCACACAAATTGGAAGGCTAAGCGCGGGTTTCCCTCACTCTCTACCGCCTCTGGTCTTTATAACCCGAGCAAGGGAAGAAGGGAATGAAAAGGCTGTCCTGCAGCCTCTTCCAGGGAAGGCAGGTCTAACCTCAATATGTGCCCACTATCATCGGCAGCGGAGTGCTCGGAAGGCACATAACTCCCATGTGATGGTTATTTATTCTCTCTGCTGACCTGTATATAGTAAGGCAGTCAGCCACTCGTGAGTTCGGCAGGCTGCCTTGTGTCAGGGCAGTGAGCTACAGTTGTTGGTTCCTTGGTGGTGAGGAGTCAACGGTGTGCCATCTGTAACTGCACCGTGGGTATTGGAAGGTAAGCCAGGAATGCTTAGGAGAAGTTGTGTATTCCAGGGGCATCGCTGCCTTGGGGAGGGATCCGGGGCATGGCCCCAGGCCCCGCCCGCAGGCCCTGCCCCTGGCCAAAGGCCACGCTCTCTGCCCAGGGGCAGGGCTGGAAGCCACCGCAGGCTGCTGGGCCTACATCCCCAGCCAGGAATGGGGCCAGAAGCGGCCACCGGCGGCTGGGCCCCACATCCCCAGCTGAGGATGGGGCCGCTGTGGCCGCGGGTGGCTGAGCCCCAGATCCCCCACCAGGGATGGCTAGGCCCCGGATCCCTGGCTGTGGACGGGGCCAGGAGTGGCCTCCGTGGCCAAGCCCCGGATCCCCAGCTGGGGACAGGGCTGCCGCGGCCGCTGGCGGCTGGGCACCAGATCTCCGGTCTGAATGGGCTGGAGGCTGGGGGGTGGGGGTCCGCCAGACCCAGGGCACCGGTGCTGGGATTCGGGGCACATGCCCTGGATGCCCAGCGCCAGTGACACCCCTGGTGTATCCGTTGTTCCACAGGAGGGAAAGGGGTACTACTGATGAGCTCTCCCATATAATCGAAGTAGGACAGAATGGGGGTTAATCCTGGATTGGGAGGAAAGAACCCTGGGGAAACAGACACATAAGGTAATTCTCATAAAAAGAAAGGTGCAAGGGACTGTTCCCTTTTGTCCCTTGGAGAAAACTTCACGGGCATGCTACCTATAGTACACTAGGCCTCCCAAGTCTGCTAGGGATCACGTACCCCCCCCTTGGAGGCCAAGGTTTTCCTGAAAGGACTAACTATGTGCTTGAGTTCCAGGGTTCTTAAAGCAACCCTGTTCGACTGTAGCACCACGTTTAGTTCCCATTGGGTGATGGGTCTCTGGGGGGTCAATAGAGTCTCTCTATGCCCTTCCAGCACCTAGCGGAAGTAGGGGAGGTGTCACTGAGGGCCCTTCTACTCTGTCAAAGGGGACTGGGATTGTCGGTAAGGGAGCCTCAAGAGAGGGGTTGATAAGCCTCTCTCCTTGAAGCCCGGAGTGGGGGATTAATGGAGTACAGAGTAAATGGGAACTGACTCCTTCACTGTTTCCTTTCTTCTGCATCAGAGGGAGAAAACATCCCCACTTAGCAGTGTAGGTAGGCCCAGTGGAGGGTCTCCTACAACTTATCCATTCCTCTTGTAACCTTCTCTGAACCAGGATGTAAAGGGTAGCATTGCAACAGCAACTAGTTGGCTGTCAGAGATTTTGGTGAGAAAGGGATAACAAATCCTCCTGCTTGGTTAACACATGACTGGGGACTTTGCGTCCTCCAGGCCATGGGCTGTTTTTGAGTTTTGCCTTTGGAGCAACAGAGTGATAGGTGGGAAGGATGATCATCCCTGGAGGGAAAGGGAATAAAGGGGAGTATCTCCCTTCTGTGGGGCTCAGGGGGCCCTGCTGAACATCCAAGGGATTGAGGGCCCTGGGGTGGAGATAGGTAAAGAGAAAATGAGGGTGGGAACTAACCCTCTCACAGGGACTTTAAAGGCAGACAGCACCATCTCGCAGTTTTTCCCCTTTCCCCAAAGCTAAGGGTGGAAGGGGTTGAGGGCAACCCTCCCCTCCTCTTGAGCCCTTCATGAGTGAGGTGTGAGGCTGCTCTCTTGCTCATTCCAGTGTAAGAGCTTCTGATTAGCACACTCATGCTTGGGATCAATGCACAGAGGAGTATGTCTGGCCCAACCCCTTGGTCTGGGGTGGCTGAGAGTTGAAGAAAGGGAATTGTCCTGTTTATTTTCCCTTGTGTGTCCTGGTCAGACTGTAACCCTGGAGGGGACTCCAGGCACACGAATTGGGGGTTAAAGAGGAGTAACCGCATATTCCCATTGCCTTGGCCCTCCACTAGAGATCTAAAGTCCCATGCATCTACAGATCTATGCACATGTGGGATGGTTCTCAGTAGTCTCACCCCTTGTTGGCCCCATGATGTTCTTGGGGGTCATCCAACAAGGGTTAGCGGACATCTCAGTTCCCACTTGCCTAGCCTATGAGAAGTGGTATTGATTTTCAGGCATCATGGCAGGTCAGTTTTAAAGCGAGATTTAAAAGATGATAAGGTGGTGGCTTTGGACAAGAATTTGCTCAGTTCTGTTTCTGCTTACTGCATATGTCCTCACTTGTCACCTGCCATGTACTTGCTTGGACCATGTGCTCCATCGGATCTGCCACAGTGCCCTGCTTTGTCCTGTCCCATCCAGTGTTACAGTAGGAAGGATTACAAAACTCCAAGAGTTTTCAGAAAGGCGTTTAAACCAAGTACAAACTAGCAGCTAGTTAATAGGGGTTAGGAAGAAACCTTTCAATAGATAATTCCGTGAACTATTGTGGCATTTCTTGGCCTTTCCTTGGAAACTTCTGGCACTGGCCAAGGTTGGTGACAGGCTACTGGACTAAATGGACCATGGGTCTGATCCATTCTGGCTGTTTCTATGTTCTCTCACAAGTTGTTTTTTTCATGATGCTCTTTATGCTTTCCATGTGATGCCTCTCTCTGTATAACATGAAAACCCATCTGCTCTTTGACACTTCTCCTCAGAACTCACCTTTCCACAGTTTTAACTCATGATCCTTTAGTTCTACATTAGTTAGTGGTTCCCAACTTGTGGCTTGTGGGCCATAAGTGGTCTCTGGAAACTTTCGGAGTGGCCTGCTGCTCCCCTCCTGCAGGCCGCACAGGGAGCTGCTGCCTAAAGACTCAGGCTGTGTTCACACAGCATTTTTGTTTTGAAACAATGAGGTTGTTTCGAAACAAAAAAAAAACATGTTCACACGACGCACAGTTGTTTCGAAACAACTGTGTTGTTTTGAAACAAGTTAAACCCCATTTGGGGGTGAAACAACCTTGTTTCGAAACCGTTGTTTCAAAACAATGCGTGTGAACATGTTTCGGAACAAGGTGTTCCGAAACAACATTTGAAGGGCTGCCCCCTCAGCACCCTGGCCAGGGAACCCTGCAGCCCAGCGTTTCAAAACAATTTATATCGAAATAACCCCCTATGTGTGAACACAGCCTCAGTGAAACACATTGCCGTGGAGCTAAAAGATTGGTGCAGGCTCTTTGCTGCAGCTAAAGGGACAGGAAGTCAGTGCTCCCCTCCCCTTGGATGTGGCAGGGAAGATGGCAAAGCAGTCCTCTTGGGTCCATAGGTGCTGGGGTCCCTGCTGGAGCCAGAAGAAGGGAAGCACTGATCTCTGAGCCAGGTGCAGAGCATGAGGCTGTGACTGGTGCAGCAGCCTCCTCCCTGAACTCCTTCTATCTGGCTGCAGTAAGGGTGGGGGACAGCTGGCAGAAACTGGTGACCCTTCAAGGTAAAAATGATATCTGTGGCCCTCGAGTGAACCAAATTGGGAACCACCGATCTCTACTGTAATGCGATTTTTGTTTTTTTTTTTAAAAAAAAAAGACCTTGCAAAAAACTAGGCACTAACAGCTACTGTACTAATGAAGCAACTCTGTACTTTTCTTTCCTTACTTGTCCCTCTTTCCAATTGTCTCCTCATGTCATAATCAGTGAGAATGGAGCCTGGTCTGGGTAGGATCCATGGATGAAATCTACATGATACTGAAGTCAGTGGGGTCTGGGTGTGACCCCTTGTCTTTTACCTTTCTGTGAACATCAGGCACATCTATTGTGCTACTACTCAGATTTGAAATAATGTCAGTAACTCATTTCAGTTACTGAAGCACAGTAAATATGATGTATGTTACTAGTAAAGAATTCAGCTGATGAAACCATGCTGAGCAAGTTACATTTGCTGTTTGTTGATGCACTCCAAAGCTAAGGAACTACTCTTGGAAGCACATGCTTTGCTGAGGAAATTTATACAATGTAACAAGACCTGCTAGATGAAAACAAACATCTCTCATCCTTGAAATCATCCCAGCAGACTTCTTTGCTTAAAGAGATAATGGCACTGGAATGGGATGTAATATTTAGGTTTTGTTTAAAAATAAAGAACAGGGCTTACAAACCCCACATGAGTAAAAATGATAATCAAGACACTTAAAAATATACATTAACATGGATTTAACAAATGTTTGGCCCAAGGGGGTGAGTTACAAATCTAGATTTTGAACATTCTGAAGCATTGGTGGTGGTCTGTGCTCCGGCTTTGGTTCAATCCCCTACAAAGATTAAGAACCATATGCAAAATTAAGATCTGGATTTCAGACATCCTCAAAGTTCAGGGATGTTCCTTGAGATTTATTGGGCTCTTCAGCCAGTTAAGTGGGAGGTGCTGTCTTTATTTACTTAATCTAAACAAGAAGACTTGAATGAAAGACACACAAAAAAACCCAAAACCAGATCAAAACAAAAAGCCCCATAGACCTGGAGTTGGGGCTTGGAGATGAAAACAATGCTGAAGAGCCCTCTGAAAGCACATCTCCATAACCACTTAACTGATAATCATTCCTGACTATCAGATCAAACTATTAGCATGGTGACTGCAGTGAATCCTGTGATAATACAGGCAGCAAAAGGATCTTATCAGGAAATGAGATTCCGCACATGAAGACCTGTCACATTTTTTATCAAACTGGGATTTTTCATTTGTATCACACTTCGGCATGTGATGTGGTTTTTAACTTTCTGGGTGAGTGCTTTAATTTAAACCCATAGCATTTCATGGTGTGGTTAATATTAGGCTGGAAAGACAAAAAGAGGTGGTCATGGGATGAATACAAGTCATCATATGGATGTATATTTGTCATTGGTTTGTGAGCATCCCTTAGAAGCCCATACAACCTCATATATGTCAATACTCAGATTAATAATTCAAGGAAGAACAACTCTGAGTGTCTCAGACTCAGAAAAGAAAGCAACATGTCCTAGCTCAGACTGGAGGCATAAGTCTAAACTTAGAGATATGTTCTCTCTGCTGGCATTTTACCTCGTCATTTAGCAAAGTGCTTTCATACCCTGCTTTCCCAAGGAATGTATTTATCTAGCAACTTAAAATTGAGGGTTAACCTCAACCAGAGGAAGAATATTTGTTCAGAAAATTACATCTATGCTTTTTATCAAATTGATTTGGAAAGAGGCGGTCATGTAGGCTACTAATATTCCTGAGGTGTGTGAAATTCTCCTCTGAAGCCCATTGGTGTCAAGAGGAGCCTTTGGACTTTGAATCAAGTCCCAGAGATTTTAAAGAAACTGATTTTCAGTTTCAGGTGATGCAAATAGAAGCTGTGAATGCATGATTGCTCTGAAAATCAGGCTCCAAAGTTGCTTTCTCTCAACTATTCAGAGCCAGATGGGTGTCAAGAGGCTATTGTAAATTGATGGGGGTCATTTCAATCCAAACAAAATGGAAGGGCTTCAAGTTTTGTACTCCCTTATGCAGAACTCTCTTACCTACTGTGTGGTCCTATTGAAGGAACGGTGGAGGGTGGGCGCAAGCCCACCCACTCCTAAAACCCCTCCCCCAGCCTAATGGGAGGTGGCACTGGACCGTTTCTCCAAAGATTTTGGGGGACAACTACGGAAATAACAGGGATGGGTGTGAGGGTCACAGGTTAATAATAAGCATTTCAGATGGGGACACTGAGCAGAGAACCATGGACAGTGCCCACTGCTCCCAGAAGCTGTCCAGGGAGCGAGTGGATGCCGCCCAGAGGAACTCTGACAGGAGGCGTTCACGGACAAGGGACTGGAAATAGGCCCCACAGTCACAGACCTCCTCCCCAGTCAACCTCCTCTCTCTGGTCTTATAGATGGTTACTTTTGCATAAGCCAGGAGGAGGTTGGTGAGGACGTCCCGCAACTTTGTGGGGCCATGGATAGGTAGTGCATAGAGGAGCAGGTACAGGGAGAAGTGCAGCCAGAACCTCAATGAGAGGTTCTGGAGGAGCTGGAAAAGGAGCTGCAACCTGGCGCACTCTAGGTAGGCGTGTGCTAGGGGCTCCCTCACACTACAAAAGGGGCAGGTGTCAGGACAGGGGGTGAACTGCTCCATGTACACGCCCGTGCTCATGGCTCTGTCGAGGAGCCGCCAACTGACGTCCCCAGTGGGCCGTGTGGTCAGGGTGGCATACAGGCTGGCCCACTGGGGGTCCTTGCCCTCCGCAGATGGGATCAGGTCCTGCCATTTGGTGTTGGGGTGGGACACGAGGGCGAGGAAGTGGATGGTATGGAGCACAAGCGTGTACAGATACTGGCGGGGCGCAGTTAGGAAGGGCACCGGCTGCAGGTCTAGTAGCTGGCTCGGGGCATGGGGTGGGGGTGGCTGGGGGGGCTCACAGGGCCAGGGCCCGATTACCTACTGTGTGGTGTCATGGGAGTGCCTGTTGCTGTTAATGAGAGTTCCACTCCTAGAACAAGCAAAAGAAAGCCAGAAGATGGATCAGAAAGGGAGAACTTTGCTCCTAGATCTCAACTTTTCAGGTTGGACCTATTTCTAACTTGAATGTATTTACTCTGGAATGTGAATGAAACTCACAAATTCCTTCAACTCTTAACCCATATCTTTTAGTTTCCCCATTCTGCTAGTTTTTCTGATTCATTTATGACCCTGCTAATTATCTCCACAGCTTGGAACTGGCTTGCTTGAACTCAAGAGTACATTCAGTTTTTGCACCTTGCTGCAGTCTCAAGAAAGCCCAGAGATGAGGAGGAGCAGGAATGGTCTTTCATTCTCTACGTCTCCACTCCCTTGGTTTAACTGAAGATCTGGCAAAACCAGAACCATATCTTGTTGACTGAATATTCACTACTTTGTAGTAAATCTTCAATAGCTATGTGCTGAGGCAAAAATGAGAAAACGACCCAGCAAAGTTAGGAAACTGCCATGCTGAAGAAAATGGACACACTGTAGCTTTAAGGAATGTTGCATCTTGGAATTCTGAGATCCATAATGAGAACAACAGGAGGACCAAATGCACCCGCTGATGGAGGAGCCTGTGAAATCAGACGATGATGAAGTAATTTTGCAACATGAATGCCTGGAAATCATGTCTGTATGTTGGGCCTGATTCATTACTGCCTTGGGTAGACGCAACGCTTCCAGATCAGAGTGGGAGCTCTTTTCAGTTCATTTTGCACAGTAAATGACAAGGGGACAGGACTGTGGTGAACTAGGGCCTGACTGCCAGGGAAAAGCAAGGAAAATGCAACAGTTTCAAGTGCAGGCCCTTTATCACTCACTCTGTTTAGATCACTTAGTGAAGTCCCTATTCAGTCAAAGCTCCAACTGATTTCAACGATTGATTTGTCCTGGTACTCAGGGTCTGGTCCGTTTTAATAACAAGGACAGAGTTGGAGAAACCCTATCTGGAACTGAAAAAGTAGGAAAATATTTGCAGATTGTAAACATTGTTTCCCTCTTCCTCCTAAAACACTTCAGCTCACTTTGTACACTTGCCAGCATCGCTGCTTACACTTCTTGGTTTGCTAGCATCTCTGCCTATGGCTCATATTATTGATTTACAATTTGTTGTTCCTGTCACCAGGTAACTGTTGTTGCTGTTTACTACCTGGCTACTGTACCAGAACATTATTTGCAGTCTCTGATTTGCTTCTACAGCTGGTGGGCTGAAGTGAGAGGATCGCTAGTAAAGGAGTAACACCACCAAATTGGTATTGTAGCCCTTTAAATCACTTTTATTTTATTTTTTTTTAAAAGAGCCTTCAGACTATTTTGATTACAGCTTGTACTATATTCTGTCTTATCAAGTAGCTGCAGTTACTCTAGCTGCTTCTGAACAGGTTCAGCATTGACTGGCTGCACGTCATGACTTTTGGAGGCTGTTCACCTGAGATCAACTGTAGTAGGTATGCTGTTTTCTGATGGCTGGGGTGGTGGGGGGGGAGACTTTTATATTGAAAATGGGCTGATTGCATGCTTTCCCCCTCTTCTTACTGCTAGTTTGAAAATGTCCCTATTTTTCATGTTTCTCATTTCTGGGCATATATGTAATTGAGCTTTTTGGCTCTTTGGTTTATTCTGATCACAAGAGGACTGTGAGTTGTTCCCCTTTAGGGCACAGTCATCTGTCTTGAAACCTCCACTCCCCATCCTTGTTTAGAAAATAATTAAGTGCATGACCTAGAATTTTTCTTGCCCCTGAAATCAATGACCTGCCACTCAATGGCAGATAAGTTGGGCTGCCTCTTTCATAAATAACTGGAGAATTCACTCCTTGTCACTTACTCTCTAAATTAGCCCAGCTGGATTACAGAGCTGCTGCTTCTCCTCTTTGCTTTCCTTTTTCAGAATACCAGGCTAATGGTTTTGCTGTATTCTTCCATGCACATTGCACTATTAATGCAGAGCATTTCTTGGGAACAAGCAACTGAATGCTAAATCTGTTTAGGACTGTGTTGTAGTTTAGGACTGTATTGGAGTTTGATATACTTGAAATTGTAATCAGAGTAGATTTATCTAGTTTTCCAAATTGCCAGTGTGCACTGAGAACAGTTAACAGTGACCCATCACATTCACCAATTGATTTCTTTGCCCTCTCCCCACTGTTTCTTACTGAGTGATACCTTAATTCCTAATTCCAACAGCAGAGCTGTTTCTTTAAATTACACATTGATGCGCCTTCATTTCTCTCTGAGTCCTGTGATAAGCATAGTTCTGAGTCTTTAGTCTTAATGATGCATTCTCTTTATCTCTGCAGTCAGGTCCCAGGTGATCTGGGGTCCTCAGAATGCACTATATGCTGTGGCTCCCTGAAGGGGAATGTAGGCTTAGGAAGAAAAGCATTTTTACTGATGCCTATCTGAGGTTAAGAACACTTTGGATAAACAAAAGATCCTTGAGAACTAGGAGTCATGGATCTCCCAGAAAAGGGTTAGAATTTTAACAAGTTTCGTCATGTAATGAGCAAGTCTGTTTATAAATGGAGAATTATCACAGCAAAAACTCTGCCATTAATCCACTGGTAGAGAACTGTGGGTTGTTACAGCCACACCTGTCAGTTCAGCAAGTATCAAAGTACATAGGAAGATGAGAATTGCCACTGAAGAGTCAGACCAATGGTCTGTCTAAACTGGTACTCTCTCTCTTTCTCTCTCTGACTGTTTGGGTACCAGAGACTTAGGAGGAAGAAGGGGCAAGAAACTTTGAAGTGAGTAATATAACATAGAATAATATACCAACAACTGTTGTGGAAAGAATCAAACAGGTGTGATTCTAGATACCGTGTATCGTCTGTCCACCAAGAGCTGACTGCTGGTGCTATGATCTGCCCAGTTAAAGGAATAAACTTAGAAAGGGAACACATTCCCTGAAAACCAAAGCTCAGGATGTCAGAGCACAGTTGAAATCTGCACTGCAGAGTCTGTTATTAGCTATTAAAAGAGTAGGTGTGAGGAAGATATAAAATTTCTGGACATTATATGTTTAAGAAGTTTCCACAATCCTGGTTTCCTTCACCATTTACTCTATCTGTGAATTGCCTGACTGTCAAGTGTTAACCGTTTGTGCTGGGGATGACAGGAACAAACTTGAGCCTAGTGATTAAAGCACAAGATGATAGGTTTGTTGTTTTCAGCTTCCAAAGGAGAAGTAAATAACCTGCAAGGAAATCTGAAAGTTGCCTTTAGTTCTGTAGTTAGGAAAAAAAATTGTCTGTGTGGTCTGACCACGGCTAGAGGCTTTTCAAGCGTAAACTTTTAATACTTGTATAACCCTTCCTCTTGGCCCTTGGTAATTAGCAGAGTTTGACTGTAGTACCTTAAAACCTATAGTATGGATCTCTGCCACTTATGTTAAAGGAGTAAGTGTTAGCTGGTAGCTATAGTAGGCCATTATCAAGAATGTACACTATTTTAATAGATTTTTAGGCCAAAAGGAACCATTTTAATCACCTTGCCGGGCCACTTACTAAACACTAGCCAGAACATGTCCCCAAGTGGCTCCTATGTCAAGCTCACAATACAGTCACTAGAGGGGTACATGACACATGCTGCGCAAATACAAAATGCAGAATTCAGCATTAATTTGCACCTGTACAACTTTGCTGTTGAAGAGAAGAATCCGAAAGAAAATTTTGCCTTGCTACACATGACTTTAATTGTTACCATGTTTTCCATTATATTTTGTTCATTCAGGTGTGTCTATGAATGTTACTTGGGCATTTGAATCAGCTGCATGTTAAAAGACAAGTGTATTTAGGTTCCCATTGTTGATGACCCATCTCTTAAATTAGAAAACACTCTAACTGTTTTCACTGATACAAGCTTACTTGTAAAGAAGCACATACCTGCTGACATTTCCTCTAGCTCCAACAGCAACCTTGCCAGGTTCTTAAACTGTTGCTGCTTGTAGATATTGCTTTTGGTCCCTGCCAGCGGGATGGGAGTTAAAGCATCTGCTGCATATCATGTGAGAGCATATAGAATGAGAAGTGGTTCTAAGCTTTGTCTGATTGTTGGGAGACTTTACGTAGAATAATGTGTTAATTTCAGGGCACCTTGCTACCAGTAAGATTGACAGACTGGAAGAAATTCAAAGATGAAGAACAAAATATTGACAGACAAGATGTCTGATGGCACTTTTAAAGACTAACAAATTTATTTATTGCATCAGCTTTCATGGAAGAAAATCCCACTTTGGCAGATGCTTGAAGATGGGGAGCTTACAGAATGGGAGCAAAATAAGTTCCACATCTTCAAGCATCTGATGAAGTGGGATTTTCTCCCATGAAAGCTCATGAGATAAATAAATTTGCTAGTCTTTAGAAGTGCCACCAGATTCCTTGTTTGTTTTACTGGACTAGACTAACACAGCTACTGCTTTGGAACTTGGCAAAATATTGGCAGGCGCAAACACCAAGAATGGATAGTAATTATTTAAGGTTATATAACCAGGAGTAAATGTATGAAATTAAAACAAGCAAGGAGTCCTGTGGCACTTAACGACTAACAAGTTTATTTATTGCATGAGCTTTCATGGAAGAAAGTCCCACTTTGTTAGATGCTTGAAGATGGGGAGCTTACAGAATGGGAGAAAAATAAGTTCCCCATCTTCAAGCGTCTGATGAAGTGGAATTTTCTCCCATGAAAGCTCATATGATAAATAAATTTGTTATTCTTTAAGCCCCACAAAAGTCCTTGCTTATTTTGCTGAACTAGACAAACATGGCTATCCCTTTGAAACCTGGCTGTATGAAATTAAGAAAGTGACAATTCATGGCATGCTATCAGGAAAAACTTCCTGATGTATCTTATAATGCTCCAAAGCATGTTTCTCACTTTGCAGAAGAGAAAAACAATTCTTGTTTCAGAGACTTTACAATCTAAGACCCCAGACTTTCCATGAACCTTGTCTAGACAGAATCCTAGGCTATGAGGGCTCATTGAAGACAGGAGCCCCATCCAGGCACAGGGATCCACCCACATGAAGAAACAAGGCCTAAATATTGTATGTGATACACCAAGTAAAGGTGACAAAATGTAGGGATGGGACAAGCATTGTATTTGTAAGTCACCTTTAAAGCCACAGACAGGAGGGGACCACAGTGGGTCTAAATATGTAATAGCTAAATTTAGTCACTTGAGCCCAGTTATTCTCAACCTTTTTGGTACCAGGGACTGACTTGCAGCCTTCCAAGGAAATTTCAAGGACTGGGAAGGAAGCTGCTATGGACCGACACCAGTCAACAGACTGGTCATTGAGAAACACAGTTCCAGTCTGTTCTGTTTCTCAGAGTGAGGGGCATGTGTCAAACCCCTTTGATATGTCTAGCAAAATATTACAGTTTGAATTAGTAGGTCAAATTAAGAATAGTCAAACTGTACAGCAGCCTTAAATTGTTAAAATACATTGTATGAGTGGAATCACACAATTATTAACCAATGTGTTTGAACTAGAAGCATCAACATGACCCTGCAACTGGGAGGAGTGAGAAACTGTCACATCAGCAGAAAAATAAGTGATACCAAATGGTGGAATAATCTTTACTGATTATCTGAACATGTTAGCTAGATTCAGGGCCCCTTTCAGTGTGGACTAACTCACCTTCTGCAGGGGAATTTTATTTCTGGGTGTTTTTCTTTTTTATTCAGTGATTGATATGCTCCATCTTTAAATGTAAAGTAACTTCTAAGTGTATTATTTAAAATGTATTTTGCAAGGAGGACAGAGAAAGAATGTGCAGAGGGCATTGAAAATCTTGTCCTCAGTGATTGCACAGGAGACCAGCAAAAATGAGTTGCTTAGTAGGGGCTGGTCATTAAATAACAGTGAAACAAAATGTTAATGGAGGCCTCGGGGATGCTTTAAAGTAGTTATTTAAGGATGGTGTGTTTTGCAGGTGGTGCTTAGTTTTTCATAGAGGCTTAACAATTTGCTTCTTTCTTTTGTTTTGGCACCTGATACTCTGAGCAGGTGAATTATCCTGTGTTCTGTTGCTAGGTAGAAGACTGAGTCCAGATGTGGGAAAAAATTGTCAAAAGCCACTAAATGGTTTAAAAAAAAAAAGCAAGAGCCATTGTCTCATTGAAAACCAAAGGGATTTACACTCCTCCATCACATAGATGCTTTTGAAAATAGTACCCTCAGTCCTCTAGTTTTAATATAAAATATAGGGGAGCATCTTTTTGTTCTATAATTGTACAGCACCTAGCACAGGGGGATCCTGACCTATGACTAGGATTCCTAGAACTGTGGTAATATGAATAACAATAATGTTATCAACTCCAAGGCATCTATCGATTTGGGAGGCACAGCCAGGGAAGTCACTGGAGAATACATTTTTCTTTCTGTGTTAAAGTGTTTAACATAGCATCACTGTGGGACAGATTAGCTGAGACTAATAGTGCGAATTACATAAAGAAATTTGCCTGTGCAAAGCAGGAGGAGGGGTCAAATTAGCTGATTCAGGATGTCCTTCCCCTACCATTAGATTAAATAGGGCAAATTTTAGGTATAAACTGTCTTAAAACTGCTGGGGACTGGTGGAAGATATTGTCCAAGATCTAACTGTTCAAGGGTGAGGCAGAGGGAAGAAATACTTTCTTCTCTGCCTCCCCAGTAGGAACACCTCTGCATATCAGGTAATTGTACAGATATACAACTTCTCTACAACAGAAGCCCTATTTGAGTCCATCTAGCCCCCAAGGATCAGCGGAGCTACCGGGTGTCCTGCACAAGTGACTGTTTCTGAAACTCCCGTGTAACAAACCTGTATTTCCTTCTGTGTAGATTCCTCATGGGATGCTGCTGTGCGTGCATAAGTGTGTGTTTTGGGTTCAGTGAAGGGGGAAGCAGTAACTTTCTTCCAGCTAATGTCTTCTTAATAACTTCCAGCTTCATTGTTTCCATTCATTCTTTGTGATAAAGGCAACAGTATTAGGTGTCATCCTTAGGCAAGTCTACACGGATGGTGGTAAATTCGCCACCATCAGTTGAATCATTCTAGTTTGATGGAGTGCTCAGTGACGACTCGCTCAATCAATCCAGAAGTCAATGCTGTAAGTTGACCCACTCAAGAAGATTAGCTCTGAGTCAAAGGAAGGGCATTTCCATTCAACTCAACACAACAGAGATGCCAGGATAAGTAGGTGTTAGGATGTTGAAATGAGAAAAGCAAGTTATTTTGCATAGCTAGCATATCTCCCTTCAACTACTGCCAAAAACCTCATTAAGTGTAGACCAGGCCCTTTTTATTTAGATCTGGTCTTGACTCACTGATGGGTTAACTAGGAGTACAGCCCATTTCCACTTACTCAAATGCTTGGCAGGGCTAGCTGATATTTTTCATCCAAGCCCGGATGTCAGTTGAGGAGCCAGCATTCGGAGTGACTCTTATGGTATTCACACTATATTTTTGAAGCAGTGGCAGTGTGATCCAATAGTTAGCGCACTGCACTGGGGCTCAGGGGACCTGAGTTCTGGTCCTGATCAGTCACGGCCCTCCTGTGTGACCTTGGGCAAGTCGTTTAACCTCTGTGCCTCAGTGCTTCCCCCTGTAAAATAGGATGAAGGAGACTGCTGTGTTAGAACTAAGTAGTGGCATCAGTGTGCCTTCTAGAGACAATAAAAACATTTGTTGGGGGAGACAGTGGCCATTGGTGGGGCAGTGCTCATATTAGAGGTGACAACTGTTAAAGTGGATCAAAACTGTCTAATAATTGAAATGTTTGAAAGAAAATGAATATGGGTTGGTGGGGTCAGCCTTAAATAGGCTTCCCTAATAGATTACAGAAGAAGAATTGGAGAAAAATTCCTGTGATCTATGATTGTAGACTTCAGTACTTAATTGAAACAAGCCATTAACTAACTAATAAATAGGAGAAAGCAAAAGAGAGAGAGTGCAATTAATCAAGAATTATCACCTAAGGAAAATAGCCTAACACAGTGATATTCCATGTGGTAGAACATCAGTGGTTCAGCACAGAGCTAATTTGGATTTTACAGAGAACTAGAAGCAAGGAGTCCTGTGGCACTTAAAGACTAACAAATTTATTTATTGCCTGACTCCTTTATTCTTTTGCTGGAACTTACAGAGAACTAGGCATTAGAGAAAGTTGTTGTTTCTGTTGGAAATTCTTTGTAGCCTGGAATATTGGTTTAATATGTGTATACACAACAGCTAGCCCACTGGGTCCCCAGGGATGACTGGGGCCTCAAGGTGATAGCCTAATGTGATCTGAATAATAAATAGTGCTGTCTTGCAGACATTAGAGTTCCTAGCCAAAGCCCTAATCAGCAAAACACTCAAGCACATGCTTAACTTCCACTGAAGTACCTGAAAGTGAATGGGACTTGAGCACAGACGTGAAGTTAAGTGAAGCTTGTGTTTTCCTGAGGAGGGATGGATCAAAGCATATATTCTTGGGTGCTTTCCTGAATCAAGGTCAAAGCCTTCTGCATAGATAGTGGTGCCAACAATCCAGCACTCACTGCAGTCTATAGTAATTCACTACTGGCTTCAACAGCAGCAGCATTAAACTGATGTTCAGACCTGCACCAGCTTGACTAGATCTTTCTCTGTGTAAGCATGGCTTTAGGGTAGAGTAGGGGGTTAGTCACGCTCATCTCATCAGTCCAGGGCGTGGTTACAGGAATAGGGGGGATGGAGGAGGAGGTTCAGAAATAGGCACAGAGCTAGCAGTCTGGTGTTGTGGATTATTGCTATTCTTAAGATTACTTATTCTGGCAGTTGTGAAAAATGCTGGATAAGGCTCCTTAAAGGGCAGAGGACTAGGCGCTGCACTATTGATTAGACCAAGAGACTCCTTAGTCTCCAGTTTTTTGTGGCAGGCATTGCCTCCCTTCTTTGGAGTCAGATACATGTTCTTTCTCTTCTGTAGAGGGTTGGCTCTGAACACACCTCTGTGTACCAGTTTAATCTTTCTATTTTCTGATATTAGTATCTGCTGTGGTAACTCTGGACATATAACTGCTTCATTTATCTCCAGAACAGGTGCAGAGTAACCAAAGATGGTACAAATGTGCATTGATGTCAAGGGACCACCAAATAAAAGAGAAAGGTTAGCTTAAGGGTATGTCTACACCGATGGCAGCAAATTAGATTTTTTTTTCCAGATTGACTGAGTGGGCAGTAAAGACATGCTCAGTTGATCTGGAAATTGACATGATAAAACATTTCCTCAGGTGGAGCAGCACTGCATCAATGGGAACACATTTCCATCCATACAATGCAGTGTAGACCGCACATAAAAGCAGAATTGCAAAGTTAACGGGTGTTAGGCCAGCTGCTTTGTATAGATTGCCTAACTCCCTTTGACTGCTGGCAAATTTTGTTACTAGTGACTTGGCCTAAATTTTCCCTAAGAAATGTTTTTGCTTAGGATATATGTGTGCATATTAGTAGAATAGAGAGTAAACCTTGACAAATATTTGAATGAAGTTGTGCTGAATTATAGGGTGATGTATTTTGAGCAATCCTGGGACAATTTATGGTGTTGGGTGGAAACCATGAGAAACTCAGTGGGCTTGATTAGTGAGGTTATAACCTGGACCTCAATCCTAACCTCCTGGAATTTCCTTGATCCATGGGGATGGTGAAAACTCTGATCCAAATTCAGAAAGGATTGACTTTTTTCTGTTCTGGTTTGTCTGTTGTTGCAAGGCTTTCTGCTGAAGACAGAAAGGCTATTTAGGGCACTAGTCTGGGATCTGAGAGACTCAATTCCCTGCTGCATTGCAGAACATGTGTGCAGACTTGGACAAATCACATAGTCTTTCCATTCCTCAGTTCCCCATCTACAGAATGGGGATAACAACATTTTCCTACCTCACAGGAGTGTGGTTAGGATAAATGTATTAAATATTGTGAGAGCTCAGATACTACAGTAAAGGGGGCCAAATAAGTACCTTAAAAAGCAGGTAGGTAGGAAGCAGGACAACTAACCTCATGACATTTCCATCATTTTTGACCAAAATGTTGCCAGGACAGCTCACAAGAGTTTGATGCTCTTCAGTGAACACGTGGGCCTGGTTGCACTCTGATTTGGAACTCAGAACTCCAGCTTAAAGCTGATCCAAAGCTGAACACTTCTTTTGGCGTTGACCTCCAGTTTTGATCCAGTTCCAGGGAGAATGGGTGGCTTTGAGTGAGTTTAATGGTGTGTTTTTAGGTGTCTTTTGGTTTGAAATTCACAGGGAAGGAAGGTGAATTCATGTGCACACCACCCAAAAATAAACAAACACGAAGCCCTGTACATATTCTTGGAAGCCTAAACAGCTGTCCTCATAGCTCTAGTCCTCTGATTGTAGCTACTGCTGTAGAAGTGAGGGATGAAGCGTGAAGAGGCAAATAGCCATGAATAACCCATTAGTTGGATATGTGTAAGTGCTATTGAATACTAACACTGTCCAATTAAGCTCAACAAATATTTGTACAGGTTTGTACTTTATGCAAAGGCCTTTTTATAGTCTTGGTTATTATCACCAGCAGTTCCGAATTCAGAATAACTATGTATTTGCTCCGATAGGTTCATTTATAAGATTGCACTAAAATTCATTGACCTTTCAGCCTAGCTCCTCTCATCACCAAACATTTAATTTAAACACAGATTCAGCACTGCCAAATCCCCCTTTCTTTAATAGTGGACATTTCAGATCCCTCGCTTCCCTCAAAATCTTTTCCTAGTTCTTTTGAGATTGGAACTGTTTGGCTGCATGCAGGATAATTAATTGGCAGGCGTGTGTTAGCAGCAGCAATATCTCTGGTGAGTTAGGTTCGGCACACAGCAATTACTTTATGGAAGGTGGGTGAAAGGGGGCAGTAATGATTTGCAAGTCATTCACTCAGTGCTGCCAACAAAATCTTTCATTCTTGTTGTTGATTATTTCTTTTTTCACAAAGCTTGGCAAGTTTCTCTCATGTTTTTCTTTCATTATGTTGCAATTGCACAATGAGAACAGTAGGTCATTTGACCTAAACCCTTGTTTTATAATTGTCCTGACACTGCCAGTTGCTTTTTCTAAAGCCCGTACACAATATAAGATCTCCTTATCAGGGAACAGTTATTCTTAGATGCTTGCCAAACTCCTCAATTCTTTAGGAGTGTTCTGGCCACTCAGCACAATCTCTTTCGAGCATCCTGTGGTTCCAGATTTATCTTAATACTGAATGGCATCCAGCTGACCTGAAAGCATGCACTGCAGGCTGGAGGATCTACCACTTGGAGACAACAAACCTGGGTGGCTTGAAGGGAAATTAAATTTCTCTACAAGTCTCCCTTCTTAATATCAGTTCATTACATAATAGACAATATTTTAGAAATGTGTTGCCCCAGATGATCCACCCAGGTCATCTTTTCGTTATTGCTTACCATGGCAGGAATCAATACTGACTCTATTGAAGAGAATAGGGGTTCACTGGTTTGAAACTGGAGTAAAATTATAATCAGGCCCATTCTGTCAGATAATCCATTAAAACCTTGCTCTTTCTTCTGCAATGCAATTAGGTTTTGGATAATGCTATTTCCAGATAGTGAGATAAACAAGGCAGGTCGTGCAACCCTTAGATGAGTAATTCTTACACAAGTAACTAACTATTGCAGAGGGTCTTAAAAGTTCGGAAGATGAAGATATATTGTTGCAGGTGAAAGGGGCAAGAGAGAAAGTAGCTGTGGGTTAGAAGAAGCCTAAAAGAGTAGAACAGCAGATCAAGGGATGTGATTATTTCCCTATATTCATCACTGGTGAGGTCGCATCTGGAATATTGTGTCCAGTTTTGGGCTCCCCACTGCAGAAAGGATGTGGACAAATTAGAAGGAGTTCAACAGAGAGCAAAGAAAATGATTTAAGGGTTGGGGCACATGACTTATGAGGAGAGACTGAAGGTACTAGGCTTATTTAGTCTGCAGAAGAGAAGACCGAGGGGGGATTTGATCACAACCTTCAACTACCTGAAGGCAGAGGCGTTGCTGGTGCTTGGCACCCGGGGCATGAGCCCTGAATCCCAGCGCTGGTGCCCTGGATCTCTGGCCCAATCTAGCTAGGGACACCTCTGCCTGAAGGGTGGTCCAAAGAGGAGGGAGCTACGCTATTCTCAGCGGTGACAGAGGACAAAACAAGGAACAATGGTTTCAGGTTGCAGCTGGAGAGGTCTAGGTTGGATATTAGGAAAAACTTTCTCACTAGGAGAGTGGTGAACCACTGAAATGGGTCACCTGTGGAGGAGATGGAATCTCCATCTTTGGAAACATTTAAAGCCCAGTTAGACAAAACCCTGGCTGGGAAGATTTAGTGAGAGTAGTCCTGCTTTTAGCAGGGGGTTGGACTAGATGATCTCATGAGTTCCCTTCCAACCCTAATATTCTATGATTCTATGAAAATGCATCTGTGCAGGAGAACATTCTCAGGAGCTCATCCTTGACTGACTGACACTGAATTCCTTCAGCAAATAACGACCATTACAACCTTCATCACCTTCTGCTCACCACTCATGCTCCAAATGCAAAGTGTGCTGGTCCGACCTGCTTTCACTAACATGTACACAGAGCAGCATGTACATTAAAAAAAATATTTCCCCAAAACAAACCCAGTGCTGTTGCACAGGCTCAGTGTACTGCTGGAAAATGTTCAGCTGCTGCAGTGGTGAGGGTGACATAAAGCATGTGTATAGAACAAAACAACAGCAAAGTGAAATAAAACTGACCAGGAGAGTGTAGAAACCCTGCAGCCTTGATAGCAGAAAGAGACTACAAAGTGGTTTTGGTTTTTCCACACCATTTTAACAGAAGTCTTCAGATTCAAGGAACGAACCAACCAAAGGCTTCTAACAGGCTGAGTTCATTTTACCTGATATCATCTACTTTCCAAAGAGAGCAAGCATAGAACAGCTGTTGGTCTTCCATTTTAATAGTATTAGGTTTTGAACTATTAATAAGACCCAATAACCACAATTTATTTGAATTATAGAAGAGATGTGAAAATTCCAAGCATGTAGAATGTCCATCACTTGTGATACTGAGATCTTTGAAGTTGTTCTCCTGTCTACATTTTGCAATAGTATCTTTGCTATTATGGGAAGAAAGAAAGTTGGTTTTGTTCCATTTGATTACATCATCTGTTCTGGAACAAACCCTTCTCCTCTTAATTAGTTTGCTTTACACCAGATATACTGTTGTGTGTATCTATTATTTTCTTGCGTTTTCTCCAGCATATTATTTTTAAGGCAGTGCCAACTAAATTGAAACCCTTCTGAAAGAATATGTTGAGATGAAGAAACGCTGAATGAGTTCTTGAGCTTGAGGTGGCATGTTGGGTTGTAAACCAGTCCAGGTTTTTACATTAGGCATGACAAACTGAAAATAAAAAGCAAAGAAGAAAAGGGGGTGGGGAGAACCCTTTAGACTAGATGCATTGCAGCAGTTGGGTAGCCAACTGAACTTGATGAGTGATCACTTTCATTCTCAACAGTTTAAAGGATGACGCTATCATCCAAAAACCCTGAAGACCTCTGTGCTAGTTGTACAGCTACAAGCAAGCTGAGCTCAACTACAGTGAAATGTTTTTAAGCAAGCATTCACAGGAGCAGAGAAAATTTGGACCTATTCAGAGAAATAAAAAGGATTTTTGCCTTCTGAAGGTTTTATTAATTAGTAGGCTGGAAAGGTCTGTGGTCTTTTTTTTTTTTTTTTTGGTTTTTTTTTTTGGTTCTTTTTTTTTTTTACTGTCCCACCCCCCCCCCCCCAACAAATACACATCCCCCTGCAACCCTAAACCAGGAATATTAAACCTTGTCTTTCCTGTTTCTGTTTGAAGTTGTCTCGGAAGATTCAGAGAAGTTTTTTCAGTACTTAATTATCTTTTCTTTAAGTGAGCTGTTAGTTGTTTGAATAAAATAGGTTTAAAGATAATGAAACAAAAACCAAAGGGGTTTTTTTTAACAGTTTGAGTAGGTATTTCTTTTTCCACTCCCTCAGATTACATTGTTTTGTTACTTGTCACACTACATTACTGCTACTTCTACAGTCATCCATCTTTCAGGAAAAACAATATAGACAGGACCTGAATTTTGAATATTGAAGATAGAGGCTTCCTGCATAGATGGAATGTGGGGATGGAGAAGGAGGAGGAGGAGCATGAACATAATGTCTAGGGGTGGCCCTTCTGCAAAAGTTTAGGAAAACTGTAATCAGTACATTGCAAGGTCATTTGACGGTCTCTTGGGACAGGAGTTTGTAAGTGCAGTTTCTGGAACAGATGCCAATGAATTCACGAGACTGTTTCCACAGAGGATCACATTTTGTGTGGCTACACAATCCCCAGGATTACTGGTCCAGCATCCAGATTAGTGGAACATATCATATAAAGAAATGATTATGTTCTTGTGTTAGACAGGGGTGATTCTATACATAAATATGAGGGGGCTCCTGGCCCCCACCGGCTGCCAGGGCCCTGATCTGTTCCCTCCCCCCTGCTGGTTCCCTGAGCCCTTCTCACCCCCCTCCCATGACCCCCCAAGTCCTTCCCTATCCCCCGGTCCTGCCTCTGGCCCCTGCTGCCCCAGGCCAACCCCCTCCCCCACCAGGCCCATGTGCCTGCTCCAAGACTAACCCTCCCCTTACCTGGCCACTGGGGGAGAGCGGGGCTGCAGCAGTGGCTGAGGCCCCCAGCAGGACCCTGCTCTGAGCCAAAAAGGCCAATGGCATACTGGGCTGCATCAGAAGAAGTGTTGCCAGCAGATCGAGGGATATGATCATTCCCCTCTATTTGGTGCTAGTGAGGCCACATCTGGAATACTGTGTCCAGTTTTGGGCTCCCCACTACAAAAATGATGTGGACAAATTAGAAAGAAGCCAGCGGAGGGCAACAAAAATGATCAAGGGGCTGGAGCACAAGCCCTATGAAGAAAGACTGAAGGAACTAGGCTTATTTAGACTGCAGAAGAGAAGAGTGAGGGGGGATTTGATAGCAACCTTCAACTACCTGAAGGGATGCTTCAAGGAAGATGAGGCTCGGCTGTTCTCAGTCGTAACAGAGGATAGAACAAGGAGCAATGGTTTCAAGTTGCAGCTGGGGAGGTCAAGGCTGGCTATTAGGAAAAACTTTCTTACTAGGAGGGTGGTAAAGCATTGGAATGGGCTACCTAGGGAGGTGGTGGAATCTCCGTCTTTGGAGATGTTTAAGGCCCGGCTGGATAAAACTCTAACTGGAATAATTTAGTGGGAGTGGTCCTGCTTTTTTAGCAGGAGGTTGGAGTAGATGACTTCATGAGGTCCCTTCCAACCCTATGATTCTATGAAAAGGTCTTTGGTGTCTGCTCTTATTTTTCATGTACTCTTCCAGAGAGCCAAAGAAGTTGCTACATGGAGATTTTTGTAGTATGTAAAGTTCAACAGAATTGTAATAATGGAATGGAGCCCTCTTAGGTATCCAGGGTTTAATTTGAGTGCTGGTCTAAATGGCACAGTCCAGAAACTTCATTGAAGCAATTCTGTAAGAGCTGATTGTTGGCCTTTCAAACCAAGATTAAAACTCGGGACATGAGGCATTAACCAAGCAGATGGATCTGACTAGCTATGGGAAGGCATGAACTACCCCATTAAGGGACAGGATGGAGCCTATGATGAGGGCCCACCAGGGTGTAACTGAGGAGGCCCTGCCCGACCCCGGCATGGGGTGTTTAAATAGAAACAAGAAGCTGTCAAAGAAGAGTGGAACAAAGCTGTTCAGGTTTCAGTGAGTGGTGGGCTCTTCCTCAGGTTCTCAGATGCTAGCCTGAACAAACTCAGAGAATTGTTTGAGGACTTTAAGTTTGGAAGCACTGAATATGAGCCAAGAAAGAACCTTATGAAAACCAGTTATTGTAATTGCTCCCATCTTTAAACCTTTTTAAAGGATTTTGCTACTTTTGATAGTATGTGTCTGCTTCTCCTTGACTTATCTGTTAAAGTGAACTTATTGATGTCCATCAAGTAACAGAAGGTGGATCTCGCCTGAAGTGCCACACCTGGCCAAGGGGGGCATGCAGACATGCCCACACCTTTACAGACCACAAGAGCTCTCTCCGTCTTTCTTCAATTCATCCTTTTACAGCCATTGGCAATCTTATTCTATCTGTGTTGTTCAGTGCTGCCTGCTGATTGATGGGTTCCTAATATCATTGTGGCTTTGATTAGCTAACTGATCTTGAAGTTCAGCTGCTATCTATAAAAAAACAATTCTTGTTGGTGTTAAGAGGCTGGCTAGCAGAGTGAAATATTCATTTTTTAAAACTCAGACTCAGACGTTATTAGTAAGAGAACTCTTCACAAGTGCTATGTCTGCACAAGTATGATGAGAGGCAGAGAGAGAGAAGAATCCAGTTGTCAGAGGATGTGTTGAAAGCCCAGAATTGCCATAAGTAGGAGATAGGCTCTTTCATCTTTCAAACTATTTTGCCCATCTGAAGCTCAAATGGAACTTTATGGAGTTGTGTATTATTAAAATCATTATTATTTATTATCTGTATTATTGGGACATTACTCAAGGAACAGGATTCCATAGAGCTGTATAAACACAACAAAAGATGGTCCCTGCCCCCAAAGAGATGATAGACGGGGAAGTGCACAGTAACAGCAAGAATATATTGAGCAGCATGACAGGGAGTGGTCTCTGTACACAAGAGGGCTAAACTGTTTTCAAATTTTTGTAGGCATCATGAAACGAAAGGAGGCTAATGAAGCAACTTCACAGATGGTTACAGAGAACATCTCTCAAGAGTGAGGGGGTAACATGGGAGAAACCACAAAGGTGCTTGTTTGAAATTTAACAACTGGGTGATGGAGGATTGTATCAGGGACTGAGCAAAGGTGGGAATCCGTATCTCTATAATGAGAGAGATGATGGGGGGCATGGTGACTGGCTGTAATGCACTTTGAAGACAAATTATGGTTGATAGTGTAGAGAAGAGGAAGTCAGTGAAGGGACAGGGGACAAAAAAGGATGCCATGATCAAAATTAGGCAGCTAGGTAAATGAAATTTGCAGCAGAAGCGTTGCTGACGCTGGGCACCCTGGGGCACATGCCCTGAACCCCAGCGCCAGTGGGGCCAGAGATCAGGGGCCCGGCCTCGGTGGCCCTGTCCCCGGCCAGGGATCTGGGGCCTGGCTGCCTGCAGCAGTGGCGGCCCCATCCCCAGACGGGGATCCGGGGCCCAGCTGCCCGCGGCCGGAGCGGGCAATCCGGGGCCTGGTGGCGTGTGCCAGCGGCAGCCCCATCCCTAGTTGGGGATGCAGGACCCCGCCGCCCACGGCTGCTTCTGTCCCTGTCCCCAGCCGAGGATGTGCGGCCTGGCCTCCTGCGGCCGCTTCAGGCCCCATCCCCAGCCAGGGATGCGGGGCCTAGCCACTTGCGGCGGTGCGGTGGCTTCTGGTCCTGTCCCTGGCCAGGGGGCGGGGCCTGCAGGCTGGGGGCAGGGCCTGCGGGCCAGGGGGCAGGGCCTGGGCCCATGCCCCGGGTCCCTCCCCCGGCCAGCGACACCTCTGCTTTGCAGCAGCATTCTGAATAGGTGTGAGTGGGGCAAGATGACATTTGTTAAGGCCAGAGAAAAGAATGAGGTGATGAGACCCTGAATGAGAGTTTGAGCTGTGTGGATGGGTGACCAAAGCCCATATGTTAGAGATGCTATGCAGGAAGAACTGACAAGATTTAGACATAGCCTGAATGTGAGGCCCTGGAGGGAGGTTGGAGTCAAAGATGATGCCCAAATTATGCAACTGAGTGATGGGCAGGATGGTGGTGGTAGTGGCCACAATGATAAAGAAAAGAGGTAGCCAGGAGAGCTTGGTTGGGGGGAAGGGGGAAGATTAAGAGCTCTATTACAGCCATGATGAGATTGAGCTGACACCTAGACATCCACAAGGAGGTGTCAGCAAAACAGGGCTGAGATTTTTGTTTGGATAGAATCAGACAGTTCTGGAAGAGCCATGTGAGTTGACTGTAGAGAGCTGATATTTGACTTTGTGTTTGCAGTTGCAATTTCACAGAGATGAGGTGTAGAGGAAGGATGGAAGGGGCCAAGTACAGAGCCCTGTGGACCCTCTACAGAAAATTTTAGGGCAAATTAGGAGAATTCTCTGATGGACATGCTGAAAGAGCAATTAGAGGTAGGGGAACCAGGAGAGGACAGAATCATGGAGGCCAAGGGAGGACACAGTTTGAAAAAAGCACAACTGGCTATGTTGAAGGTGGCTGACAGGAGGAGGAGGAAGAGGATGGAGTATTGGTTCTGGACTTTGGCTTAGAAAAATGTCAGAGAATTTGCCAAAAGCCATTTCAGTACAGTGCAAGACCAGGAAGCTGGACTGGAGAAGGCCTAGGATGGAAGTGAAGGGGTAGACTTCCAGACAGTCATTGTAAGCAGCATGATCAGTTACCTTAGAGATGAGAAAGAGACAGGAAATGGGGTAAGTGGGGTCAAGGGTGGAACTGCTCGCAGTGAGATGAGAAGAAGCCAGCAGAGAATGAGAGGTTAAGGAGAAGAGTGAGAGAGGGATAAGAGTGGGTGTTAGGGTGATCAGAACATGTGAATGGGTCACTGGGTCATGTGGAGGGCCTAGAGGAAGAGATCAGATGAGAAATTTCTGCATCTCTGGAAGGGCACAAGGCAGTAAGAGTTGATTAAATATGTAACTAATTCTTGACCACACTTTGGTTCAATATGAAATACATTCTAGAGATCAAATAACCAATGTCAGTGGGATTTATTGCTAAAGTAAACAGTAGTACAGTAGAGGAAGGAAGGTTCAATAAGATACCAGTTTCTGGGAAGCTGTCTGCTGTGGTATTCAATTCACCTTACAAATCATTTTTATATTTGTGCTGTTTACGAGTAAAAAGGTTTTCTCTGTGTAATTTGAAATTAGATTTAACCAATCAACTTTCTATCTTCTTTCTCTACCTTTTATCTTTCTTTTCAGAACACATGAATTCAAGGTACCTAGGGGCATGATGGCAACTCCTAAGTTTGTACACCGTTCCACTGGAAATCAGAGAAAAGCCAAGTTAGAAGGCATGAGGGGAGGGGGTTGGTAGGTAATGGTCAAAGAGGAGGAACTCAGCAACAGAGAGAGGGCGTCTTGCACGCTGCGTATTGGGCTTGGCTTTAATCTCTCCTATTTTTTGCCACAGTTCACTGGTTCCAGTGGCATTACTCTTGATTTACATCAATGTAAACACATTCAGAACCAGGCTTATTGGTTCTAGTGAAATTACTTCCGATTGATGTAGATGTCAGTGCATTCTGAGTAAAGCTTGTAGTTTCTAGTGAAGCTACTCCTGATTTACATCAGTCTCAGTGACTTTGGAATCACTGTGCCAGTATCTGATCTGGTGCTTTTGAGCATACCCCTTTCCAGTTCTATACCTCTAGAGCCCCATCACAGTGGGGCTGTGACTGAATCCTGGTCAGGCCATTTTGTCTGTGCAGAGATTGTTTGCAATGAAAAACATGAGGTTCCTTCATGCCTGTGAATAGTGGGGCTTTCTCTGACAGCATGCCATTTAAATTGTGTTTTAATATTCTGTGGTCATATTGAGGTTTTATTAATAACTAAACATTGGTTATAGCTGCAGCTACTCAATCTTCATGTCCCTGTTGTTCTGCCATGATTGTCCTGCTGCCGAGTGAAAGGATGATGTGCATTATTAAAAAAATGTAGCTTAAATAAATTATAAACTAATACAGCGAATGCAATAAGTTTCTGTTAATTCCTTGCAGTGGCACACTTCTGGCTTTGATATACGCCAATGTGGTTACCTGTGTTCCAGAACCTTCCATCTCAGCTGCCTGATGGGGCTGATAGAAGAACACGGAGAGCGACAGCCGAAGTGTGAAGATGATCAAAGGTGAGAGTCTTCCAGAGAAAAGGAGAAGTTCAGAGAACCTACAACAGGGAAGCAGATAATCAGAATTCCCTGTCTGGCAAGTCTCTTATTAATCCCAAACTATTCCATGCAATAATGCAAACTTTCCTGATGAGTTGCTAACAAAGTGCAATCAATGTGTTGTGAGAATAATAAGGGGAGAGGAGGAAACTGATATTCAGCCATGCCCTGCGACCAGTTCCCAGGTGTGAATTCCCTGTTCTTGGCTGCTGGTTGAACAAAACAAGCTAGGCCTGGGTGGTGGCGGTTTTCTACTCAAACTTGGTTTCTGCTGCGATCATTATACGTTTTTGTAGGGGATCGTACTAGGTATCAGATAGGGAGGTGGCTGAGGATGTTGCTTGTGATTGGTTAGGGTATGGTGGCAGGAGTGTGATTCTAGGCAGATAGGGGATTTAATGTGGTGTGTTGTGATGGATATGTTCTGGACTGGAAGATTGAGTTTATGTAGAGAAGTGATGGTCTAGGAGATGGCATAGAGGACTTGATTGGAGAATGACTGTACGGCATGATGCCAGGGATTTGATTGTGCAGTGACTGGTGGGAACTTGATAATAGACCATTTCTATTTACCTAAAGCAGAAAGTAATTTCCATTGCAGTAAAGATTTCCTTCCTAATGTTTTCATATAACTGAGGCTAACTAGCCTTAATCCTGTTCTTCTTATGTGGCATATCCATTAGCAGACATTTGCAGCTATAGTAGCCTGCTCTGTATGATCGTCTGGTAAATCTTTGTGAATAAATACTCCTGTTAATCCACCCACCATGCCACATCATCCATCTAAGGTTTTTTTCTGCCTTCGGTTCTTCTGTCAGGCACTATTCCTTCCAGTGCCCATAAACATGCTTCACCTGCTGAACCTCTTAAAATATGAATCTTTCCACTCATTAAATCCCTGACTAGTGTTTGCCATTTCCAATAATATCTGATACTTCTTCCTTGATCCCACCATTATACTGAACACCTGTTTCAGCTTTTTGCAGGCAATAATTTTTATATTTTTCATCCATTTTTGGTATTAATTTGGTTTTGGGTGATTTTGGAGTAGCTTCCATTTTTTTTTAAAGAGAAACAATATACTGTTGAACAGCTGTTATAGAAGAAATCCATTTTATTGGGTCTTCGAAATGGGGATTTTCTCTGCTGCAGGCACACTGAAGGACACCGTGTACTGTGTATTTCTTCTTCACTAAGGAATCATGATACATGCTCTGCTAAACTCTATTACAGTGCACTTAGAAAGACTGTTTGCTGGCTCTGCTCTGATGTTAGATTTGCCTGCATCAGAACCTTTCTTTCTTTCTTTCTTTCTTTCTTTCTTTCTTTCTTTCTTTCTTTCAAGAATTGATTATTGATGCGCTTGGATTAAGTCAGCACTTTCCAGAAACTGGAAAATAAGTTAATTCCTTTATGGATGTCTAGAGTGACTGGGCATATCACAAAATAATTATAGGACAAATCAGTCTTATTCACACTGGCCACTGTAATCACTTATGTTCATGCTTAATTTTATGCACGTGAGCAATAGCATACGGTGACATCAGGATCACATTCTGCTGGTGATATCCTCCCCCTGCTATTGCAGACTTGTAGATATATTTCTTGAAGGGATCCTATCTGTTTGCCACACATGTATTTTAAAAATTGTTACCTGAGATTGGTACCAGAAGCACCTCAAATGACTATAGCTAATAAATATTTGAAGTTTGATTGGTCTATTTAATTAGTTTGTGTACTCTGGGGATTTAATAGTACTTTGTAATGTCCAAAGTGTTATTGCAAAACCACAGACATTGAACGAACACTGGTTGTTGTTGAATGGGGGTCTACTGTAAACTCTCTTTTTCCAAAAGTCTGATTTTGAGGTGGTTCTGTCCCCTTTAAGAGAGGAACCTATGCTATATAGTGTCATTTGGTGGTTAATTATGAGTTCCATGTCTGAGAGAGCAACCTAAAATGGAAAGGTTTAGACCAGCTGTTAGAGCATTGCATTGTTCAGGCTGTGTGTATCACTGGAATCCTGTACAGCTGCTTTAATGACACAAGGCAGCACCAACATGGCAAAGGTTGGTGGGTTAGCACAGCTGGAAGCAAGCCCAGGGGCATGGATTTTTTCAATAAATTGCATGGTACAAAATGCTGCCTGTTTGCTTCAGACTCTTGTTGTCAGTGAATGTGAGTTGTTGGTGAGTCCAGCAGAGAAGGTTGATGCTCTTTGACCTGTTTGTGACATTTGTGGAAAATAGTGTACCGGTTGCCTACAGTCATTGAGAAAACTTGCAAATGTGTACCACAAGATGCTGTCCTAACCTGGGCTGATTCTTATGATGTTAGGATTCAGGGGTGCATTTGGTGCTTGGCAGCCCAGCTGGGGTGTCTTGAGCAAACTGAATTCCCCAGGTATGAATTTAGCTAACTGCTGGTTAAATATCAGTTAAAGGAACCAATTTTATGCCTGCCATCACTCTGTCATTATGTTGTGCAAAGGGGAGGTGTACAACACATGCACAGACTGAGCTACACAGTATATCCCCATGGCCTGCCCCCAGCAACAGTAGTTGAGTGGGGACAATACATGGGGTGGAAGGAGCACCTCTTCTCTCCCTTTGTGCCCCAGAGGAACCTCAAGGCTACAGTATCAGCTCTGCCCCCTCTAGGCAGAGGGCTGCATTTCTTCTGCTGCCCTCCCCACGTCTGTTCAGAATCTAGCACAGCTTCTTGAGTCTGGGGAGCATCTTGGCCCCAAGACCAAATGAGGCAGATGCTGCTGAAAGGTGCTGGGCTGGAAACCCCCTACCAGCAGCAACAGCATGAGATGGAGGCTGTCTGAACCATTTTGCTTCACAACCTAAACCTAAAATAAGTCCACAGAACAGGCCTGCTGCAAAGAGACATTCTTGGACAGGGACAAAAGATGGTCTGCATGCCCATGCATGTCCTCTTGGGTGGAGGGTGAGCTGGGCCCTACATGTGCTTCTCCTTTGCAGATCCTTCTGCCCCTTTACTGGACTAATTTGCCTTGGAAGGGATGAGATTTGTGCATAGATCTGCTACGTACCAGGTAGGCAGGTGTTTAGTCAGCAGTCTTTCTTTGCCCATCTTAGAGATCATGATGTGCATTGGCAGTTAGGTGTAAACGAAGAAAAAGATCTCCCCAACAGGAAAACTTCCCATTGACATAATGTCTGAATGGAGCTTTCCACTCCCCTGAAATGGAAAGTATCTCTTGCCAATAGGAAATCTAAAAATAAGCACATGCTCAACAGCATATTTTAAAATGTTTAAAATGAAAAGCAAGAGAAGATATAGAACATTTGACTCATTAAATTACAGGGCTGTCTTTGATACCAGAAGAAAACTCCTCACTTGTAAACAGATGAAATCTATATACAGATTGTCTTATAGGGTATATCTACGCTCCAGTTTAACACCTGTGACTGGCCCATACCTTCTGAATCAGCCTCATGGGGCCTGGGCAGTTTAATTATGATGTAGATGTTTGGGCTTGGGCTGGACCCTAGGGTCTCAGACCCCCTAACCCCAGAACACTAAAAGTCCTGCAAAGTCTGAACCTCATGAGAGTCAATTGATGTGGGCCATCTGTGGGTGTTTCATTGCAGTGCAGACATACAGATAATGGCCTGTTCAGACAGCAGTGGTCTCATTGCCTATGATGGTATGGGGCTGCATCTTTATTTTGTTTTTTATATGTAGTGTCCGCTGTCTTTAGCTAAGCATCAGTAAAAAACACCCAGCTCAAAGGCACGAGCACAGGGGTTCTTTTTCTCAGGCTCGATGGCAATTCTACCACTACTATAGCTCTATCAAGCTACCACAGGAAGTTGAGGCCACTTCTTGAGGTAAAAGACACATAAATATGCATTAGTTCTCATAGCATGATTTCCACAGATTTTTGTGGGTGTTGCCACAGTTACCTACAGTTTATTTTGGAATTCTTGTTTCATTGCTCAGTGTGAAAGAGGTTATTAAAGGGACATGCAAAATCAAATTGATTTCTAAGTCCCCTACCCTGTAATGAGCCTTGTGCTGAGTGGGATCCTATTACAAGACTGAGATCTTAGCTAGCACTGGTGGATAAGTATGAATCAAACCCCTGGACTTTGAGACATGGGAAATGGAGGTTGGGTGCAAGCAAAGACTAGATGTGATGTTTATAGCTAGTTCCATCTCTTTAGTGGATGGCACTGAAGCTTTGGCACCAAAAACATGGAGGGGATGGAAAAAGCGTCAGAGTCATAAAATTTAAGGCCAGAAGGGACCCCAGATCATTCAGTCTAACCTCCAGAGTATCACAAACCACCCAGCACTCGCACACCAAACTGACAACTGAAACTAGACCAGGTTATTACAGCTAACAGGAGACTAAAGTATTGGGTGCCACAGGAAGAGAATAGGAGGGATCGAGGAAAAATAGTGTCTGAGGCCCTTACAATGAAAGGAAACTGATTAAATGAGATTATACCCGTATGATCCTGGCAAGCAGTCAGATGCTATGGCTCTGCTAGAAGTTTTGTAGCTCAGGCCTATTTCCAGTAAGTATCCCTCTACTGTCTGCAAATATTCAAAACAATTCTACAGTTTGATAATTGAGGCCCGACACTGCAACCCTTATTTATGCTGAGTAGCACCTTATTCCGTGAACGATCAAAACCATTCTTCCTTGGACAGGAAGGTACTACTGAGCATGAGCAAGGGCAACAGAACTGGCTTATTAAAAAGCTGGGCCAAGTCTGCCTTACTCTCTTCCCGCAAAATAAGCACATATATCTGTTTGTTTCCTAAACTACCAATGAGCTTTTGTATGGTTCTTTTTTCTGCCCCGTTGCAAATACCTAATCAATCAGTCAATGAACATCAATTAAATGAGTTGGCAAACACAATAAGCACTACACAGAAGGATTATAAATCCTCAAGCAGAACCCACTCACTAATTATTAAATCTAGCTATTTAGCTAAAAAAATTGCTGATTAAACTTCAGAATAAATCATCTAATACAGAAGTGAGAGAAAGGAGAAAGTTTTAAGAACAACTTCCCTCTGGAATAATTAACGGTTGCTAGAAGGATATAAACACCCAGACTGTACAGCCATAGTTGGGGATGTTGCAAAGGAGTTTCATTAGGAATAATGGGATAAAATTAAGCAAACATAAAATGTAGGTGGAAAGTCAGAAAACATGTCCTAATTGTGAGACCCTTTTAGAGGGTGAAGTACTCGTTGACTCTCCCAGAGGAATTTTAGAACCTCCACTTCTTCATACATTTAAAACTGGAGTAGACAGAGGAGTGGAACACTTAACATAGTGTTGGTAATAACTCTGCACCAAAAGGTTGATAGACTAGATGGACTTAATAGATCTTTTCTGGTTTTAGTTTCCTCAGTTGAGTGGAACTCCTGTTCTCAATGGAAGATTGACCATTTGAAGACCTCTAAAGTGTGACCTGATGATTCTATGAAATGATTACATAATTAATAAAAGGGAGATATTTTAAAAAGATCAACCCCTTCTAAAATTTTACATTGGCTTGATTTGATTGCCTCTTTGGCCTTTCCTTTGTTCTGCTGCAGGTTGACCAATGATCAGATCTGTCTGGCAAACGGTGCTGCTATGGTCCTAGGACTGGTGCTCATTTATTAAATGGTAGCTCATAGCTGTGTATCCAAAGTGTTGCTTAGTCTGTGCTTTACCACTGAAAGTGCAGCTCAGAAGCTGGTGCATCGAAAACCCTCACAAAGCCACTCTAATTGTGGACTTACTGAGCCCCCTCCTCTGAACTGGATGATGCCCAATGTTGGATTAATCATTTTGGCTGATCTGCAGTGTGTTTATGACAAATTACATCAAACTTTGATCCACTTGTTAGTAGAGTGATGGCTCAGTGCTGACAGTGACAACTCTCACCAATTACCAGTAGCCAGTCAGGCCTGCCTGTGACAACAACCTTCTCTGGCTTTAATAATTTTTCACTGTATCACTTTGTCACATTGGGATTATGTTGTCTCCCTCTGCATCACTTGCAAAAACATAATGCATGTGACATGCTTGTGATTTCTGGAACTTCCACCCCTTCATGAAAAACACACATTTCCATATACTTGTGCCATGTTTTGTACATTGTAGAGTTTCCATACACATCTATATACAGGAAGAAAATTGGTCATTAATATTTAGTCTTGGAGAACGTAAACTTTTACTCAACCAGTAATGTGGTTTACAGGACACAAATTAAGAGAGAGAGAGAGGAACCGATTCTGATCTCCATTTTGTGGACATAAATAGAGTCCCTGGGGTTACTTTACGTTTATGCAGATATAATGGAGATCAGAATCTGATCCAGAGACAATTGAAAAAATATAGAACTCCAATTCATTTTCCAATTATGATTTTCGAACCACAAGGCAGACATTTTTGCTATTGGATAGCAGGAATTGCATACGCCTTTGGAAATTTATAGAGGGGTGGGGGGTGGAGTAAGCCTGAAGAGGGAATTCAGTCCTGTAAATTGATTAGAACAGTAATGAGCCAAACCCTGCTTGGTTTACTCTTTCCAGCTGTGTTACTAAAATTGATGGGGTAACATGTAAGGACAGCAAGCTTGATTCCTTTAACAAAAAAAGGAAAAGAACGAAAAAGCAATTAATCCCAATCCTACCCTTGTGCAAAATGTAATGAAAATGCAGCCAGACTGTGGTCTTTCAGCTCAGCACTCATTAACACTGGGAGAGTTAAGTGCGATGGTTGAACTGTTTTCATTGGACATGGAAATATGTACTTTACAATAAAGATAATGCACTGCCAGCTTTTAGCCTACGCTCACTTGTCATGATCAATGGAGGAATCAGAGAAGCACCATTACCATGCATTGCCCTCCCAAACCAGGGGCCCCGGCTCACACCTGTGCTAGTGAAAGTAAAAGAGTAACAACCAACCAATATGCCTATCCACCAGTTGTGAGGAGAGAGCAGGGCAGGGAAGAACTTTGGCCCCACCCCTCTGATGTACTGGTCAGTGCAACTGATTTGGCTTAGGGGCTGATAGTTTGTCACTGGTCAGGGTCTGGAGTGCAGGGGGAACAAGGAGAGGAGGGTTCCCTTCCTTGAACATCTCTTGGGGGCAACCCTCTTAGTCACATTACTTTAAAAACCCCATGTAACTCTAAGTGTTGCTAATACAAGTGATTCACTATTGGAGAGAGGCAGCAAGCAGGAAAAATTTTACACTGGAAAAGTGCAACACTGACAGTCTATGAATTACCCTCTTGATATGTAAAGATGACACATGACCCACAAGACTACACAGTCTCTGCTTAACATTCATAGGACTGTCAATGTTGTTTTAGCTCTGGGGGAGCCCTCCATGTTCTTTCGTGAATACCTTTCAGACAGTTCTCATTGGCCCAGGTGGTGGGCTTTCATTGGAGACTATGCCGCAGTCCTGCTGGTCAGAACAAGTCTCCAGATACCAGCCTACATAGTTTTTAGTTTAATTTCATCACACCGGGTACCCTGATCCTGTGTTCCTTGGGCACTACTTATTCAACAGGAGTCCAAAATGTCAGGGGTGCAGGATCAGGCCCTATAAATATATATAAGGAATCTCTGGCTTTGCCAGGCAAGTCACATGCATGCATTCACAGAATCATAGAATCCTAGGGTTGGAAGGGACCTCATAGGTCATCTAGTCCAACCCCCTGCCAGTGGCAGGACCACTCCCACTAAACCATCCCAGTCATGTTTTTGTCCAGCTGGGCCTTAAACACCTCCAAAGATGGAGACTCCACCACCTCCCTTGGCAGCTCATTCCAAGGCTTCACCACTCGCCTAGTAAAAAAGTTTTTTCTAATATCCAGCCTCGACCTCCCTAACTGCAACTTGAGACCACTGCTCCTTGTTCTGTCCTCTGTTACCACCAAGAACAGTCGAGCTCCATCTTCCTTAGAGCATCCCTTCAAGGAGTTGAAGGTTGCTATCAAATCCCCCCTCAATCTTCTCTTCTGCAGACTAAATAAGCCTAATGCTTTCAGTCTTTCTTCATAGGGCTTGTGCTCCAACCCTTTAATCATTTTGGTTGCCCTCCTCTGAACTCTCTCTAGCATGTCCCTGTCCTTTTTGTAGTGGGGAGCCCAAAACTGAACACAGTATTCTAGATGTGGCCTCACCAGTGCAGAATAGAGGGGAATGATCACATCCCTTGATCTGCTGGTAATACTTCTTTTGATGCAGCCCAGTATGCCATTGGCCTTTTTGGCAGCAAGAGCACACTGCTGACTCATATCTAGCTTCCCATCCACCATGACCCCCAGGTCCTTTTCTACACTGCTGCTACTTAGCTGAATGTTCCCCAGCCTGTAGCAGTGCATGGGGTTTTTCCGTCCCAAGTGCAGAATTTTACACTTGTCCTTACTGAACTTCATAAGATTTTTATTGGCCCACTGTTCCAATTTATCTAGGTCTCCCTGAATCCTGTCCTTGCCCTCCAACGTGTCTACTGTTCCCCCCCAGCTTGGTGTCATCCGCAAACTTACTGAGAGTGCAGTCTATTCCATCATCCAGATCATTGATGAAAATGTTGAACAAAACCAGCCCCAGGACCGACCCCTGGGGCACACCACTCGTGACTGGTTGCCAGCTAGACGTGGAACCATTGATTCCTACACGCTGAAACCGTTGATCTAGCCAGTTTTCTATCCACCTTATAGTCCACCTATCCAACCCATACTTCCTTAATTTGCCAATGAGAATGCTGTGGGAAACTGTATCAAAAGCCTTGCTAAAATCAAGGTATATCACATCAACGGTTCTTCCTGCATCCAGAAAACCAGTCATCTGCTCATAGAAGGAAATGAGATTGGTCAGGCATGATTTACCCTTGGTAAATCCATGCTGACTGTTCCTGATCACTTTATTTTCTTCTAAGTGTTTGAGGATGGATTCTTTAAGAATCTGCTCCATAATTTTTCCAGGGATTGAGGTGAGGCTGACTGGTCTGTAATTCCCCGGATCCTCCTTTTTCCCTTTCTTGAAAATAGGCACTACATTTGCTTTTTTCCAATCCTCTTGCACCTCCCCTGTTCTCCATGAGTTTTGAAAGATAACGGCCAGCGGTGCTGCTATCTCATCGGCCAATTCCCTCAGCACCCTTGGATGCAGTTTGTCCGGCCCCATGGACTTGTACACATCCAGCTTCTTTAAGCAGTCCCTAACCTGACCTTCCGTCACCAAGGGCCTGTCTTCTTCTCTCCCATCTGCCACACCCATGGTAGTGGGCTGGGAGCTGACCCTGCCTGTGAAAACTGAAGCAAAAAAAGCATTGAGCACTTCAGCTTTTTCTTCATCCTCTGTCACGAGGATGCCTGCCCCATTCAGCAAGGGACCTACACCATCCCTGATCCTCTTCTTGTTACTATTACTTGTAGAACCCCTTCTTGTTATCCTTTACATCCCTCGCTAGCCGCAGCTCCATTTGTCCTTTGGCCTTTCTGATTTTATCCCTGCAGTCCCTAGCAATATCTTTATATGTCTCCTTGGTCATCTGACCAAGCTTCCACTTCCTGTAAGCTTCCTTTTTATGTTTAAGCTCAGAGCAGAGTTCTCTGCTAAGCCATTCTGGCTGCCTCACATGTTTATTCTTTCTTCTAATTGGAATGGCAACTTCCTGTGCCCTTAGCAGGGTTTCTTTAAAATATAACCAGCTTTCTTGGACTCCTTTCCCCTTCAGATTAGCTTCCCAAGGGATCCTGCCCATCAGTTCCCTGAGGGACCCAAAATCTGCTCTTTTGAAGTCCAGGGTTTTTGTTTTGCTTCGTTCCTTCCTTCCTTTAATCAGCATCCTGAACTCAACCATGTCATGGTCACTACTGCCTAGCTTGCCATTTGCCTCTACGTCCCTGATCAATTCTTCCCTGTTTGTGAGCAGCAGGTCAAGAGGTGCAAGGCCCCTAGTTGGTTCCTCAAGCATTTGTACTAGAAAGTTGTCCCCAACACTCTCTAAAAATCTCCTGGATTGCCCATGCACTGCTGTATTGGCCTCCCAGCAGATGTCAGGGTAATTGAAGTCCCCCATGAGCACCAGGGCCTGTGATCAGAAGCTTTCGCTAGTTGTCCATAGAACACCTCATCCACCTCCTGCTTCTGATCTGGTGGTCTATAGCAGACACCCACCACAATATCCCCCTTGTTGCTTTCCCCTCTCAATGTAACCCACAGACTTTCTACTGGCACGCTTCCACTTCCGTAATGGAGCTCTGAGCAGTCATAGAGCTCTTTTACATATAGTGCTACTCCTCCCCCTCTTCTTCCCTGCCTGTCTTTCCTGAACAATTTATACCCATCCATGGCAGAGCTCCAGTCATGCAGACTATCCCACCACATCTCTGTTATTCCTATGATATCATAGTTCCTTGTCTGCACTAGTCTCATTCCCACGAGGATGGTGCTGCCTTCTAGAACACCTTTCCTAGCGGGGGAAAAACCCATGCTAAACAACAGAGAAACAGCCACTCGCTCACAATAGAGTGTCCCTATCAGTGTTGTTCAGACATGTGAAAGTGCAGAGGGGAGAGATGGGGAGAAAAGAAATGCTACGACTCCCAGATACCCTGGTTAAAGACATGGAAATTGGTCGTCTTTCCTGGCTGATCTGAAGTGTTTGGGAAGCCATAACTCTTCAGCAGAAGGTGCTACTTAATAAACAGAGATGCTGAAAACACAGGCTTGATATTATATCCCTGCATGAACATGCCATAAAACTTTGGAGAATGTGGAATCATGCCAGAGTGCTGCCTGCCTGGTGGGAACAGTGATTTGTGACCATTTGGCAACATCTTTCCTCTGTTGCCTTTATCAATATCTCCTGTTTATCAATGCAAAGGGAGCACTATATATATTGTTAAGAAGTGGGGGTGTAACTAGTAGGTCTGTGTTTAAACAGACGGACACACACACATCTGTTCATTAAGGAGTCCTGTGGCAGTGTTCAGACGCACCTTTTTCTTTTTCCTGTGTATTAAAATGCTGGCATCTGATTCTACTACTTTCACTTGTCAGCCTTTCAAACATGCCTTTTATGAGCTATTGTGAAGTACTGTGGGGTTTTATAGTGGGTCAGAAGCAAAATGATTTGGCACTTAATCATCTAGAATTGTGACGAATTAGTAATATGTACAAGTGTTTGACTCGGTCCCTTGGCAGCAGTGTGTTGAATTAGTCTTTGGTCTAAAGATAGGAAAGATGATTAAGTGGCACAGGTCTTACTCTGGGACTCAGATCACCTGGGTTTGGCTCCCACTCTTCTACTGACTTCCTATGTGACCTTGGTCAAGTCACTTAGCCCTGTGCTTCAGTCCACATTTATAAAATGGGGATACCACCTATGTCACATGGGTTCTATGAGACTAAACAGACTGAAGATTGTGCATTGCTCAGCTACTGCAGTAAAGCGGCCATAGACATATCTAAGATACTTTCTAATTAATATGCCAGAGCCCAGAAGCATACACAGCGATGAACAGTCTCACAAGCTTGTTTGACTGGGATAGGCCAGCCAGGGGTTTCTAGTTGTGGTGTAAATATATCCTTAGTGTTCTGCTCTGTAAAGTGACTGTCATTGTGGAGTTCCATGCTTATTGTCTCTCAATAATGTCTGGTCAAACATCCTCCATCAACAATAAACATCCTTCCTCCAACTGCCAGCTATGCAGACTCCCCTGAGGATCTGAGAGTCAGACTGGTTTTTTTCCTCCTGGCACGTCACCACCAGAGAAGAGTTTTGCAGGCCAGCTCTGGCCCTCAGTGATACTTTGGCAACCCAGATACCTTTCAAGTGTGGCTTTCAGTGGATTCTCATAAGGAAAACACTGGCACATGGCAAAGATGATGTAAAAACCAGGAAGAGAAGCCAGCTAGTTCAATCTCAGCTGTTTTCACGGCTGCCCAGTGTAAGGCAAAAGAGGTGGTTTGCTCTGCGCCATCTGTTTGAGAGGGTCCCCAAACCACGTGGAGTCATGACCAAGGAGTGGCCAGGTCAAATCTGAGCAACTCTGGAACCCCATATATCAGGTCACAACAACTGGAGTGAGAAGCCAGCCCAGCCTGGGACATAGGAGCCACTAGTGTGGGGTGAGTATAGGCAGGTTTACTGTCCAACACACACCCCCTTTGGGGCCTTCTCTCCGTATTTTTGCACTCTTTGGATATGTCTACACTAGCAAATTAGTCCAGATTAAGGAGACTTAATTCAGACTAATTTGGTCCCTGTCTACACTAGGCTTTGCCTAGCTTGAACTAAACATTTTAGTTCTTAGTTTTAATAAAAATTTTAGTGCTTAGTTTGAACTTTTGTTCAAACTAGCGTGATGTAGCTGTGCTAGTTCAAACTAAGTAAGTTCAAACTACGGCTTAGTTTGAACTAGCCACATCTTTTAGTTCGAACTATGCGGTTAGTTTGAACGAGCTGTGTCTTTTTGTTCGAACTAACTTTTAGTTTGAACTAAAAAGTTTGTTTAAACTAAAAAATGTGACTAGTTTAAACTAAAAAGATGTGGTTAGTTCGAACTAAACTCAGAACTGCTTAGGACTAAGCAAGTCTGAACTAAGCTTTCTAATGTAGACATGGCCTTAGTTTCATGATTGGAATGGACAGTCTTCTTAAACTCTCATCCCCATGGTAATTTTTTGGGTGTTTGTGTGCAGGGGGGGGGCACCCTCCATTTCAGTTTGCCTCAGGTCTTCCAAAACTTGAGTGTTGTGATTTTGCAGGACTCGGTAAAAAGAAAAAAAAAATGGTAGAGAAGTGTGCAGATAAACTCTGACTGCTCAAATGGTGCAGCCCTCGTCAGTAAGAAGGTTGTATTTACAGGGTCTTGTTCCAGGTCGGGATTTCATGTTAAAATCTGCTAAAATTCAGTGCTTACTCAAATATATTCTTCTGTGCCTGCCTCTGTTAAAAAACAAAAACCACATTCTAAAGAGGCAAAATAAGCCACGCAAGGAAGGATGTTGAACGTAGTTATCTCTCGCATGCAATTTCTCTGCTGGCCAAATCAGGCCTAGCAAGATCTTTGAAGCTTGCTGGATATTTTCACTAGTGTGTGTGTACAATATTTAGCACAATGGAACTTTAATCCTAAACGAAATCTCTAGGCACTATTGAAATACAAGCAGTAATTCTAATGTAACCTGCAAAGGTCAGGTTTGCATGGCCTCTGCTGGTTGCCATTCGACTCACTGTCTGATCGTGAGGGTGCTGAATTGCGGTACTGAACCAGCCCATTCCTCTGCGACATGAGAAGACTCTTCCGACTGAATGGGTGCTCTAGCGTCTCACCATCAATCAAGTGACACAATACCTCATGCTTCAGCTACAGGCTAGCTTTTGTGTGACAAGTGAACCTGATGGAAACTGTTGTTAACCAAGTCCACAATCCTGCAGATTGTCCGTGCTTAACTTTGTGTATGTGAGCAGTCCCATCGATTTTAATGACTGACTTACTTAGAATCATAGAAATTGGAAGGGACAATAAGAGGTTATTGAGTCCAGTACCCTGCACTCATGGCAGGACCACGTATCCCTGTGTGTAAAGTAACTCATGTTTGTAAAGGTTTGCAGACTAAGGGGGATTTTTGAGGAGGATAATGGACAGATCAGGCATTAATTTGAATGTTGCTTTTATATTCATCTTCAGCTTGACTCACAATTTATAGGCTATTTAAGCCAGACAGCATTCGTGCATTTCCAAAGGGGTGGCCGTGTTAGTCTAGTCCAGCAAAAAAACAAAACAAAACAAGGAATTGTGTAGCACTTAAAGACTAACAGATTTATTTTTTGCACGAGCTTTCGTGGGAGAAAATTCCACTTCGTCAGATGCTTCGAAGACGGGCAAACTTACACCCTACATAAAGACATGAGGAAGAGTACTGACGAGGGAGTCGCAAACCCACAAGAGAGGAAGGATGGTCTAATGGTGAGCCCAGGGCCTGGAAGAGCTGGGTGCCTGTTCCTGCTCTACCATGCACTTCTTGGATAACCTTTTGGCAAGTCACTTAGCTTTTGTGCCTGACCTTCCCATCTGTAAAGTGGGAATAATTGTAATGCCTGCCTCACAGGGGTGCCAGGAAGATAAACCTGTTAAGGGTTGTGGGTTGCTCACTGATGGGAGCCACAGAAGGATGGATGGAAAGATAGATAGATGGAAGGCCTCACTGCTGTGAAGGTGGTGATAGGATGCATTTGAGGTGTGTGCACATTGTAATGGTCATTGTAGGTCATGTATCTTTGAAAGACTTCTTCAAATGAGAAACAAACAAGGAGTCCTCTGGCACTTAAAGCCTAACAAATATATTTATTGCATGAGCGTTTGTAGGAGAAAATCCCACTTTGCCAGCTGCTTTTAAGTGCCACAGGACTCCTCGTTTGTTTTACTGAACTAGACTACCATGGCTGCCCCTTTGGATCTTCTTCAAATGTAGGCCTTAAACTGAGTTCAGTGGGATGTGTTGCTAGCTATTGAGTGATTTGGTGAAAAGCTGTAGCATGAGTGGCTCTGAGCTTCTTCCTCCAGCTATGTCACTCAGAGTCACTTCCTCCCCTGACTGCAACCCTTTGGCCTGTGCTAATTTTCTTCCCTCTTGTGTCTCCTCCCATCCCCTAGGCCTAGAGCAGGGGTCTCAAACTCAGATCACCAGGAGGGCCGCACGCGGACTAGTATGCTAGCTTGAGGGCCGCACTGAAACCTTTTCATATGATGATATTTCAAATCTTGGTAACAATAGTGTCATTGTGGGCCGCAGGAGACAGGACGGTACTGCAAATCTTGGTAACAATAGTGTCATTGTGGGCCGCAGGAGACAGGACGGTACTGCAAATCTTGGTAACAATAGTGTCATTGCAGGCCACGGGAAACAGCTTTAGGAGCCGTGCGTTTGAGACCCCTGGCCTAGAGTCTCTGGCAGGGAAGCCCTTAGCTTCTTGAGTCTCCCTCAAGGCAACCCTCTGTCTCTTGCTTCCTTGTCTCCATATTTCTAATGTGTCCTGGGATGCTGCTCTGGGGTTGGCAGCCTGTGCCTCTCCTCCATCAGCTGGCTTTCCTCTTCCACCCCCTCCCTGGGCCACTGGGCTTTTCAACCCTCCGGCTGGGATGCTCTGGGAGGTGCTCTTCCTTCTCTCTGCCCTCCTTTCTTCCCCTCAGCCCCTCCATGGCCCGGCTGTCCTCGGCCTCCCCCCCTCACTCCCCCCCCCGCCTTCCCGGAGCGGCGGCGGCGAGGAAAGAGTTACCGAGGGCTCTGCTGCCTGCGGGGCTCCGACGTGAAACGGCTCCAGCGAGCGGGAGTTTTACGTGGGCAGCGGCTCATTAGGAGGCGCGGCAGCCGGAGCGGGCTGCCTGGCTCTGCTGGCCGCCGCCGGGGAGCCGAGCGGGGAGACAAAGCGCGGCGAGGCGGCGATGGGCGGCGGGCGGCCGGCGTGCCAGGGGCGCCCGTGGGAGCGGCGCGCGGACGGCTGCGGGGCGCACGTGGACTGAGCGCGCGGGCGTCTGCGAGCGCCGGAGCCTCCCGGGCGGGAAACGCCGGCCCGGCCCGCCCGGCGCCTCCCGGGGAGCGGGACCGGCAGCCGCGGGGCCGCCTGCTCGGAAGGTGAGTGCGGCGGGCGGGCTCCGCATCGGCCGCGGCCCGGGGCCGGGCCCGGCTCGGTGGGAAGCTGCCGGGCAACAGGTGGGGGGCCGGAGCCGCGGAACGGCCCGCTGCTGTGATCCGCGCCCGCCTCACATTCGCTCCCCGTGGCCTGGCCGTGCGCCCCCGGGACAGATGTCGGGCTGTCGGGGCCCGGCAGGGCCCGGTTTGTTCCCCAGGGGACTGTTGGGTCGCCGTGCCGAGGCTGGGGAGCCCAGCCGGGATTCCCCTCCGCTGGGACACCGCATGGCTCCATCGAGGGAGGGAGTCAGGCTCCGCCATCAACCTGCCCTTCAATGTCCAGTGACACTGAGGGCTGCAAGCAAAAGGTGGCCGCCGTACCTGTCCCGCAGACAGGTACATTAATAAGTTTTGGGGAGTCGGTCCTCGTTCCTTTGCCTTCCCATCACCAGCCTGAGCGTCTTTCATTGCTTCCGTCCTCTTCGAGCTGCCTGCAGGGGAAAAGGGATGCAGTTAAGAGGGCCTCTGTCTTGACTGGCTTTGCCAGCTTTCTGGGGTCTTAAATCTGTTGACGGGCACTGATAAGCAGCTCAAGCCTTTTCTAGCCAAAGAAGTTTTTGCTGACGTTTTCCAGCCAGCGGAGGCCGCAGCTTTCTTAGGACTGGTTGGACATTGTTTCGGTTCTTTATTGGGCGCCGAGCAGGGCTGCACGCTTCTACTGTGGTGATGGCCATTTGTATTTTGAAATTCATAAGGATACTAACTGGCTCAAGGAGATAACTATAGTAGAGTCTGATCCTTTGTAGAAACAGCTGTCCAGTATTGGTCTAAAATAGCTATATATTTTATATGAAAAAAGAGGGAACCCGACACCTAATTATTGCCTTTATCAGGCTGCTTCTTTAATTGGAAATGGAATTTCTCTGTTTTGCGGTAAAACAGATGCCCTGGATGTCATTGATTATGGATTTGATTGATTGGGATGCTTACATCACGTAGGCAGCTGACGTCAAAATGAGCCTTTTGTCTGAAGTCCAAAACAACCATATGAGCAATTATCTGTGATTAGACCACGTGTGTGCGCGCGCGCGCAAATAAGAATCTCTCTGCTCTTCCCTCCTTCCCCCTCACCTGTTGTTTTGTAAGGAGCCCTCCATAGAAGGGACAATGTTCAGGTCATATTGACTGTGCTTTTACATTGAATTAATGCTGATATAAGCTTCCTTGACGTGATATGACTTACAGTTCCATTTGCATGCGCTAACCAATGGAAACTCTACATTTTAGATATACTGTGTGCTAAAAATATAAATTCCACCAAATAAGTACTCTGAAAGATTTAATTAAAAAATAAAGCCTCTCCTATAGGGTATTTCTGGGAAAGCTTTATTTATTTTTTGCACGGACCTGTTTTATTACCTTGCGTGTGTGGTAGGAGAAGCTTTGATGTGACAAATTTATCCCAGTCAAGTTTTCTTACTAATCGATCCTGTAATCTGTTCCTGGGCATATGCATATATATGCACTGCACTTAAAGGGGAAAATCCTGCCCTGATATCAGTGTGGTGCAGGTAGCCTGGGGTGCAAGTCAAGGAAGAATTCTGGCCACACCGTACATGGATCCAGATGATGGCATATATGGGTCAGATTTTCCTCATCCGAAACATCCGCTTGCAGTAAAGACTGCCAGATCAGACCCATCAGGGTGAGCTCTACTTTGTAAGGTGTTGGGTATGCAGCCTGCATTTGATTTCATATAGGACACGGCCTGGTTGTCACTGAGAGCCCCCCCCCCCTTAACTTCAGTGGCACATGAAGGCGGCTCATAAAGTATGCTTCTTCGTGCTGAGGAATTACAGTATAGGGTAGGGCATTAAGTATATTGTGGAATCACTGGACTAAACTTGCACTGCAAATGTTGTATTCTGCCTAAAGATTCTAGTTGGACAGTCAAACGTTACTGTAACACAGAATTCTATTTTATCTCTCTCTTTCGCTATACACAAGGCAGAAGTATAGTCTCACCTCATTCAATGTCATGCAATGTCTTTGGCCAGTCAGAATGTGGTTCATGGTTATGCTGACGCAACATGTTTCAGCCTTCGCCTCAACAAAACCAATCCAAACCTAGTCCTGAAACATTTGAATATCTGGTCCTTTGCTTCTAATTCAGTCTCCAGAAAACCTTTCTCTTTAAGTTGTAATGCAAGTGGAGTAGCGAGATAGCAACTATGAAAAATTGGGATGGGAGAGGCGGTAGTAGGTGCCTATATAAGAAAAAGCCCCAAATATCAGGACTGTCCCTAGAAAAATGGAATATCTGGTCACCCTAGAATTCAAGGAAAATCCTTTATTCCCTGTCCCCAATGATCTAATTGTGAAGTTATATGAAAACATTGCTTAACGAGTGACAAGATAATAGTACCTAGTTAGTATTCAGATTTAATCTTCAACATGATTTGTAAATTGAAAAAATAATCTTTCTATAAAAATTGTTTGTATTAGCAAAATCAGCATGCACCATTTTTAGCTAATTTCTGCATATGTAACATTGAGTCAGCATTATAATGTGACTGACAAAATCTCTTAAAAGATATAAAAGAAAATGGGAGCTTTAAAAATATGTCATGGGGAACATGGAATGTGTGTTAGAATTTTTGTTTGTTTTGTTCATTGGGATTGGGTTATGGCAGCTAAAGCCATTACTGAGTGGGCATTATAAAAATATCAAGCCTGTTTTGTGTAGTAAATAGTACAATGCAATATACTTAGCTGGAATATTAACTGGACAAACTGACACCACTCGACAGACTTTCTGAAGGTAGACACCCATTGATTATACTCTGCATCTGTGAATTTGACTTTGTGCTTTAAAATGGAAGCAAGAAACTAGAAAATACAGGATATTATGCAACAGGACTTGGATTATCATTAATGTGATGCAATAGAAGCTTTCAGCTTTACATTATTACTTGTAATTAAATGCATCCTGCTTTGCTAAAGGGCATTAAAATAAATTAATTTAAATCAATCACTCAATCAAATAAAAATATGATTTGCACTAACGATGCTAAACAATAATAATCAAAATCACCATTGATTTAGTCTTCTGAACTTGAAATTCATGGGTATGGGATAAATTTGTGTAGAAATAATGAGTTGCTTTAAAACTGGCCTCTCAGTAGCTGAATTTAATTTTTGTTTATGCATTCTTCTGTGGGCATAATTCACATACTTGTTCACAGAATAATAAAAGTAAACTGTAAACATCTGCTCCTCATGCTGTCATTGAGTCTGCTATCATGGCTGTAGTATCCATACAGTATGCCTCCCCTTTTCATAATAAGTAACAGTACTAGTTAGTCTGGATCTGAGATTTAGGATTCATTTCATTCGCTGCCTGCAGCCATATTACTTTGTGCTGTAATCCTATCTGCAGAAATGGGAAATCTCCAAGGAGCACTGAGTTGTTACAGGGCATGGTGTTGATGCTTTAGTAGTTGTCATGCTTTTCTCTCAGCCAGGTGTTTGCCAGTGCCCCAGTGCTGGTAGGGAGCGTTGTGTAGGTGGTAACGTTGGGCCAGGTTCTAATTTAATCTATCTGCCTCTCTAAGCACTGGTTCTGTTTTCTTCACCTTGGTATCCGAAGGCATCCATTCAGTGAAATGGCTCCAGATTGTCACAAGCGTAATTAAGATCATAATCTTGCTCTCTATCTTTCAGGTCAGGCCTAAATAGAAGATGTGATCAGCAGTGGTCATTAAGGATCTCAGGAATTGTGTGTGGGGTTTTTGTTTGTTTTGTTACATGGTACAGAAGAGACCTCCCCTTCAGTATTAAAAAGGGACACCATGTGTGGCAAGTCCAAGAAGGAGGGGTGAATCTGTGTGTGCATATGCACCCATATGAAAAACATTAATGTAAAAAACTCAAAATGCCAAGGGATCCATTTCTTTAGTGTATGTAACTTTGTCCGTCACCTTGCTTAATGATCCTTTGCTTCTGATACCCATATCTTTCAGCAAGAAGAGTGAGAGGGCAATAAGTCTGTTTGGGAGGTAGGTAACTTTGGGCCTAAAATAAATGACCTTTCTTAAAATGAGGGACAGTTGAGTGATAGTCTTTGGTGTCTTGGCCAAAATTTAGTTCAGGTAATTATGTTCCACCTGCATCTACAAACAATAGCATAGAGCAGTGATTCCCAGTCTTTTTGAGTATGAGGACCCTTTTTAGTGTCAAAAAATTTAGTGGACCTCCAAATGATAATAGTTGTTATTGGGGACTAACTGCAGGCAGCAGTGCTGCAGAAGGGCAGTGGGGGACCTGGCCCTTGCCGGCTTCCATGGGATGGGGACATATCCAGGGTGTGGCTGCTCACAGCAGGCAAATACAATTCATTTAGAACAGAGGCGTCAAACTCATTCAATGTGGGGGGGCCACACTGGAAGGCAGGACACCTGTTGCGGGCCATGCGGTTGCATGGGCTCCCCAACCCTTTCGCCCTCCGTGTTCAGAGCAGCAGGGTCTCCCCTTTCCCCTCCCCAGCCCTGCAGGCGCTCCTACACCTTTCCTTTTCCCTAACCTCTGGGCTCGTCTTCCACACACTGGCTCCCAGACCTCCCCTTCTCTTTCCACTTCCCCTAACTCCTGTTGGCAGGCAACAAAATCAGTCTCGCTCACAGGCAGCCAGGCTGGGCTCCTGTTTCACCCCCCCCCCCATCACTGTCAGTCATTCAGAATGCTGGCCTTTGGTTGGCTCAATCCCAGCTGACTTTTGTTCGGCTTGTTCCCATGTTGGCCCCAGCCGCTTTTTCCTTTTTTATTTGTGATTTGTGCAATGTGCTGTCAATCAAATTAGCATGCTGACTGACAGTTGGGATGGTTGGCAGTGCCCTGGCTTTCTAGAGCCGGCCTAGCCTGCTGTGACAGATTCTGATTGGCTGGCAGACCACAGCAGAACTGAGCTGGGATTGGCTGGAGTGCTTCTTTTGTTCCCCTGTGCTGTGACTTCAATCACATGAGTGAGTCAGAAGCATACCTGGTCCTACTGTACTGGGAGCCTGTCTTTGGAGTTTGCTGCTGCAGACAGCTTCTGGGTATGACCTAGGCAGCAGCTCAGTTGGCCGAATCCAGCTCCATGGGCCGTAAGTTTGACACCCCTGATTTAGAGCCCTTTCCAGCATGGGTTGCTGGCTGGCAGCAGCTGAGGTCAGATTGGGCCTGGGTCACCTGCTGCTGGCTGACAGCGGCTGGGGATGGTTGTGTTTATGGGCCCCCTGCAGTAACTCAGTGGATCTCAAAGGGTCCCCCTTACCACAGGTTGGGAACCACTGATGTACTCTTTGAGTATTTGTTTTTTATTTCCTGACCATGGCCCTGATTGCACAAAGAGATCCAAGAGGTCAGAATCTCATTGAGATTAGTGGGATGTGAAGTCTGTAGGATGTTACAAAAGTGGACCCTTTATGTTTATACTGAGACTTGTTCAAGTATATGAGCTTTTGCCCGTGTTTCTTTGTTGACAGGATTGAGGCCTTTAAACTGTCGTATAGACTTGAGAAACCCTTTTAAATGACAGCCCAGTATTGCAAAACCTTACTAATGAAACTAGTTCTTATTCATATGAATAATTCCATCTGCTTCAGTTTGGGACAACTAATGAATGCAGTCTTATTGCAGTTAACTGGAGTTTTGTCATTGACTTCAGAAATAGTGGCAGCGTGTGGGTAAAGTTTACTTCTGTGAGGCCGTATTTGACGGACTAAGCCTTGGGTGATGGGCTAGTTAGCTTTCTGAAGCATTTTGGGAGCTGTCTTGACAAAAGATACTACACAAATGTCAGATTGATGTGTGTTTGTTGATACACGCTGCCACTTTTTATAGAATTCCTATTCTACATACTGCAATTTAAGAAAAATGTCTCCATTTATATTAGTTTTTCTGCATAGTATGACATCCTCCAGGGCAGCAATCTGCCCTGAAGAATTTTGTCAGCGTGTGAACTGTTATGTAAATGAGATTGCAAATAGTTAATTGTCCCTATTAGGTATTACAATTGGGAGCAAGAAAGCACAGAGTTAAGCCCAGGGAAAACAATGAAATGAAGTCTGCATAACTGTTTTCAATTATTCAATCTCAGTGGTTCTTTTTATATTTCAAGAAGCGACATGAAAATCTCTATGGAGCTAACTTGTTTACGGAGCACCAACAGGTTTACAGTGCTGCCAGCACCCGACTTCTCTCTTGTATGTTTCTTTCAAATAAATACTGAATAAAAATAAGAATCCTATAATTTGGCCACCCAAAGAGCTAAATACCATGCTTCAGCAGGATATTATCATTTCAGAATCTTGGGACAGCTTTGTGACAATCTTCCAAAGACCAATACCCTGAGACGAAAGTATTGCATAATTTCTAAAGAGTTTGAGCACACTGGAGTCTCAATTTCCCATAATTATCACTTATGCTTTTAGGCCTCGATTCAACAAAACACTTACGCAAGTGCAGTAACCCAAATTGGTAAGATTTAAGCATGAGCTTGTATGAGTTGTTGAATTGGGTACTAAGAGCATAAAAGCTATTGACTTCAATTAAACTGCAGCATTTGCTTCCATGCTTTGATGAGCAGGGGCCTTAGGCCTTAATCATGAATTTTTTCTCTACGCCAGGAGACTCTGGGACCAATGCAGAGTTCATTGTGAGATCAAATGATCCTAACCTGCTCAGTGCCTAGCTACTATGGTAACTGATGCTATATATAAATTCAGCAGATGGACAGTAAAGTACTTAGCTTTTCTTCTTTGGTTGGACATTATGACAATCTTAGACAGTCATGTACAAAGCATAATTTTAATGCTTTTGGATCCTCTGTGTAAAGTGGTGGTGGCAATGTAGTCTTAAAGCATTCCATTAACACTTCCTGCAATGTCTTCTTTAATGACAATTAGCCTTACAATTTTGGAAACTCCTTATTAAATGTAAGCCTAGATCAAGAGCACTGGTCAGATCAACCTGAGACTTTGGGAGTCTACATCTAAATCCTAATTTAAAGCTGACCAATTTCTCTATAATGTACCCAACCAAAAGCATAGACCCTTAAACAACCAGGTTGTTAAAGTTGAGGGTAAGCTTTGAAATTCAGAGCTGCATTTGAATGTGTATTACCTTTCATCTCAAGTTAGTCCAACTTTATAATTCCCCCTCCTTTACTACTTTCTGTGTCACAACGATATTTGCGTGCCCCCCAATTACCAGAGTATCTAGGCATAGTCATTTGAAGCTTTTCAGCTTGTCCTATAGCTTCCTGTCAGGGAGGGGACTGGCAGACATCACATCCACTGGGAATACTTCACTGTCCTATTATTAAAACAAAATATTTTGGCAGTCCATCAGTAGTACACAGTAGGCCTGAGGTTCTTTGTTGTGCCTTATTGTTTGTTAAATCTTTTGTAAAAGTTTGAGATTTAAGTTGATGTATTTCACATTATTACTCAGGTATGATGTGTTTATACTATTATCAATAATGTGTGCATTTTTTTAAATGAAAGATTTTTGTTCAGTGTACTACTGCTGATAGGGATTGCGTTTAATTTATTTCTTCAGCTCTGCTACCACTGTTTGAAATGAACATAGGAAAATGAACTGAAACAGTCTGGGGAAAACAAACTAGGAGTCCTGTGGCACTTTTCCTTACAATACTTGTGATAACAGAGGATATGATTGTTGTGAGTGTGTTTTTGTGAATAAGACCTTTAAACAGATTAGGAGAAGATGAAGAAAAGTATAAGAAGAGACTTAATGAGGTGGCAAGTGATATTTTCTTGCTACTTCAATATTCTCTTAGAAAAAAGCTTTGAAATGCAGTTGTTTTTACTTACTGCTAATGACAATTTCTTATTCCATGTTGCCAGTTAGTTCTGTGTCATCTTATTATGTCAACATTTTACCCATTTTCTAAGCTGTGATCTTTCCATACATCTTACCTGGGTGCTCAAAAAAAAAAAAAAAAGTGAGATAAATTGCTCCAGAAAAAGAGATCTCAGGGTTTGTTTTGTTTGTTTGTTTGTTTGTTTTTGGAGGGGGGGTGTACTTAAACAGTAAAGATCCTTAGTGTGTTTGCTGGCATGAGGGGTTGAACAAACAAAGGGGATAGTGCAAAGACTTTACTGCATGAATGACCTTTGATGGTCCCATTTGTTGAGTTAGATATTATCGCTGTTGACTTTGTTCATTTCTCCATATACAAAATGCTTTTCTGGTGAGGGGGAAATTGCTGATTGCCTAGATGAGAGGGAAGAGAAATGTTGATGACTACTACTGCATGCCAACAAAGGAGAAACCAGCAAATAATTGCTAGACCTGGATTCAGAGATCTCTGATGAAATCATTCGTTAGCAGGGTAACCTACTGTGGCCACAGTCTAAACCAGGGGTCTCAGATCACCAAAAGGGCCTTATGAGGTCTGCACCACTGAAACCTTTTCATACAATGATATTGCAAATATCGGTAATAGTGTCATTGTATGCCACAGGAAATAGCTTTAGGGGCTGCATGCGGCCTGCGTGTTTGAGACCCCTGGTCTAAAGAAAGCAAGTGTGGGTGATAGCAAGGAGATGATGCTTGGGAAAGATGCAAGTAAATGCATAGTACAACATATAAGCTCCTTCAAAGTAGATGTTCTGACCTGGGTATTTATACTGTGCTGATAGGTGGTACATCATAGATTCATGGAGTTTAAGGCCAGAAGGCATCTTGAAGTCACTTACAGGATGTCAGTAGCAAAGAAAAACTTGTGTCTGATGAATGCCAGCCAACTTGGGCTTGTGAGGCTTAGCCCTAGTCGGTACTTACAGGGATTCTCAGCAGCAGTCTACAGCAGATGCGCAAGGCATGTTGAATACCTTGCATATCTGCTGATGACTTTCTAAGCTGCTGAGACATGCTAGGGGAAGACGACTGCAAGTGCCTTGTGGTCGGCTTTCAGTAACTCCAGTTACGGGGCTGGAGTTGCTGAAGCGATTTCCAGAGTGCTGCAGTGAGCTTATGCTCGCTGCTGAGGCGTGACTGGTAGATATAGACATACCCCCAGACTGTGGGGCTGTTTCATTGCCTTGGTTCTTTTGGTAACTTAAATAGCAGCAAAATATAAACACCATCCCACGTTTTCTTCCTAAGGTTGTCTATTCTCATGGCTTGCTCTTCAATATCTTCTCTGTCTTAGACCTTATTTCCGTCTGCCCCAGAGACTCCCAAGTTCTCTTGTATCCTGTTTTGAGCTATAACAAGATCCACCTGCCAACATAAGTAAGCTGTAATTCTTGTTTATCTTTAGGCATTTGAGGTTAGGGTAATTAAAGAGAAGACCTCTGCATTCCTATGCAGAGTCCTAGAATCTGGCACACTGTTAGAAGAGCCGTTAAGCACTCCCGGTGTTCTGGTTAATACACTTTTGTTGCTTTACTGAGTGTTTTTGGGTCTTTCCAAGTTCTTTGCAGCTGGCTCTAGTGTTGAAATGTAAGGCGCGCCAACTCCATGCCCCAGAGGAGATGAGCAAAATGAAAAAATACTCTGTCAGCAATAGCAAATCCAAGTGCTAATGCGCAAGGTCACCTAATACTTTTACTGATAGAGGGGTCTTGCCAAAAGCAGATGCCTGTGACAGGATGCTGACTCCCATCAGATATATTGGCTACAGCAAGAGAAATGTGGATTAACTCCAGAACAATTGCTCACATGGAAGAAGGCATGGCTGACAATGGCTCTCTGGTTACTGTTTGTTAAATCTGCAGCAACTGGGGCAGAATGCATGGAGACAACAATGAGAAATATTTGGGAAGTCAACTGTCTAAACTGGCGGACAGTCTCAAAGATGGAAGGTGAAATTGTTCAACACATGCCCTGTTAATGCAAGAGGGCCTGTCTTTGTTTTATTCCGAACTTCCCTTTGGGCCAAGTTGGAAACCAGATTCAAACATTTTTAGATACCTGCATAAGCAATCTGACAACTCAGTAAGAGATGGGTAAAGTATCAAAGATTGCTGCTGAAATTTGCCTCGGTTGTTTTACTGGACCTGGCGTGGCCAAATTGTGGCTTGGGAGCCATTTTCTTAAATGAAAATGTGTGGCTCGCAGAAGAAAGCCAGAGGAAAGCAGCCCCAGCCTAGGAGTTATAAAAATCCCACCCTGAGTATGCCGTCAGAGGAGGCAGCTGGGGGGAGCCACTATCAGGCCTGGTGTTTAGGGAGGGGGTCGGGGAGGGGGAGAAACAATGGCGTGTTCAGGACAGCGGGGAGAAGCAGCGGCAGGTTGGGATGGCAGAGAGAAGCGGCAGCATGCTAGGCCTAGTTTTCATGGTAACCTTAAGTAATTATTAGAATCTGCCATTAGTAGGATCAATATTTGCCCTCTTTTTACGATAAAATTGAAGTGTGGAATGAATTTTAAACTTAGTAATTTTGGAGTAGGTAAAATATGGCTGTATGCCTTAGTGCAGCTCTCAAAGGTTTAATAATCAGCATGTGTGGCTCTTGAGTTCCATAAGTTTGGCCACCCCGACTAGTCCCTTCCTTCAGTGTTGTTCAAGTCAGCCCCAAATAACAGGGCCCAAGGTGCTTTATGGCTGATAAATTGGTTTCCCTGTGATCTAATCATTTTGTGTTTTCCACCTCCACTACTCTTTTTTCTGAGGATGGGGGTCTTATAAAATCTATTCTTCGATTGCATTTTTTTTTCATGTGAAAGTCCTTTGGGAAAACACTGGGAGGTAGGTCTGCACTTTAAAAGTAGATCAAGAACAAAAACTGAAACTGTAATTTGAACATTCAAAATTTTTATATGTTTGGATCAGGTCTTTTGGTTCCATTATGGAGGTTGGGGCTAACTTTCACTCATATATTGCTGGACATAATGATGAGTTTAATAAGACATGTTGCATATTTGGCAGCCATGACATATCTGCCAGTGAAGTTAACCTGTAGGCCAGAACCACTTAAAAGACCCTCGTCCTGTAGCATAGTCTCTGAATGCACTTAGTTTCTAGTTTAAATAAAGTTTCCCATTTAGCAGTCAGATGAATTTTCAGTAATGAAATGTTTTTTCTTAAACATGCCATAGGAGCTGAAGAAGAATCTAAGATAGGATAATGTTTCTCAGGCTTTTGGATACCAGTAACTGACTTGCTGCCTTTGTGTCAGGGAGATCTCAGGATCTGTTCAGTCGATGCTCAGCATTTCTCAGTCAGTTCAATATACTGTGATTTATGATTCCCTGCTTTTTTCCCCCCTCCCATTCTGTAAGTTCCCCATTGTCAAAACTCATGTGATAAATAAATTTGTTAGTCTTTAAAAGTGCCACAGGACTCCTTATTTGTTTTACTGAGCTAAAGAGACTCCTGACACCAAAAACACCAGTTGAATGAATAATTAGTAGTAAATAACTTATCAAATGGAATTGTGTTATTGATTAATTGTCCATGAGCATCTTATAATGTTCCTCAAATGTATTTGTACCAAAACCCAAATGGAAATGCTACTGCTTTGCATTGTGGGTTATATGGTCTGACTGGTGACTCTGATTCCTCTGTGGCAGCACAGCAGCATTTCCAAATAATTTTTTTGAGGGGGAGAGAGTTGAGTATTATTTTTTGATGAAAAAATCAACAGGTTCCATAGAAACACTCTTTGTGAAAATCCTAGTTTCCTTCAAAAAGCAGTTCCAGTGGAAAATTTTCAGCCTGCTGTATTATTCATCCAGTTCTACCAGTGTTGCTATTCATAAATGAAAGTCTTTCTTGAACTTTGCAAAAATAGTTACAGCATGCAAAAACCATAACGATAGCTGCTCTCCTCAGCCTTTATTTGCTGTTTGTTTGGGATGGACTCACCCTTCTAGGCTGTGCTGAGTTTGTTGGAAGTGGGAATCATATATCTATCATGCCAACTGGCAAAGGGCTCTTTGATTCTTACACATAAACTTCTCTCTCAGACCTGACAAACTTGCTACCCCAATGCACGGCTTTCATGGTATTAATCCATAAAGGGTAGCCTGCAGGGTTTCTGCTGAAAGCTTGTAACTTACTGATAGTCAGAACCATTGCAAGATGTGAGTTTGGCTAATATTTAAGGAAAAAACTATATTGAAAATGTATCTTTACAGTCATGGAGCAAAAGTTAGTTGGTAGAGAATCATATATTTTGATGATGGCTCATTCAAGTGACAGAGAGTTGTTGCTCCTCCCTGGCTAGTTGTCTATGTGATATATTGCTCAGTGCACCAACCCAGAAGAGGCACCTGAAAACCATCAAAGTCAGCCTGTGAACATTGAAACTACCTGGAAGTGAAAAGGGAAAGATAGAACAGTGCAGCAAGCATCCTGTCTGGAAATAAATGCAAAAGACTACAGCAGTATCTTACAGGGTGGAGAGAGACACTTTGGATCCATTTGCTGAGGACAGGGTGCTTTTTGTGACATACTGGGTCCTGGCTTCTTGGGGCTAGCAAATGCTGCAAAAGGCTGAATGTTGGGGTGACAATCTACTCTGTTAGCTTGCAAAGATAACTTAAAATATATGTAAACCTTGTCTCATGCTTTATGATTTTGATTTGCACCTAACCATTTGTTCCCATCACTCATCCTTGTTTCTATTTGAGACTTTATGATATGAATGTCTTTTTGTATTACCGTGACTGAGCTCAAGTGCTGTGTGTGATACAGGAATGGTGTGCTAAGGTGGGAACTGTGTTACACTGTTTCTTTGGAAGCAAAGGATCAAGGATGTCTATGGGTATCCAGTGATCAGATGCTGGACATCACAGGAGGACACTTTGAAGGTACTCAGGGTCTCGGGTGCATCTGTTGTCAACCTGAAGAGCAAAGGCAGAGCTGATGTAGTCCAGAAGAGAGCAGTGGGACTTCCTCACATGAAAGCTCATGCAATAAATAAATCTGTTAGTCTAAAAGTGCCATGGGACTCCTTGGTTTTTTTTTAAATCTGGTCTTCCAGCCACAGTCAACAGCATTGTGAGATGGGGGGAGATCCTCCACGAGAACATCCCTTTTCTTTTTTGTGGACAGTTCCACCTTTGAACCCAGTTAGGCAAAGGATGGGTCAGCACTTTGCAGATGCTTCCGAGGTAGGAACACCTCCAGTGGAAGAAAGAGCAGGCTTGGTGGTGCCTGTCCATCTAAGGAAGAGCTGGATATTTCAGCTGCAGCCATTGGGGAAGCTGCTTCTGGTGGGACAGAGCTGTGGATTTCTTCTTGTGCTGTTTCTGTAAAAGGGCTGTGTCCCATTTTACACTAGTGAGTTAGTGAGAAATGCGTGCACATGGCTGGAAATTGAGCAGTATGAAGTCCAGCCACATGCAAATATGGGAGGGCTCTGGGTGCCATCCTCTCAGCTTAGCAGAGCTCAGATGGGTGCTCTGAGCATTCCTCAGGGCAAGGATGTCTTGAGGCTAGTAGTGCTCTCGGTGCCAGCCACATGCTGCACCTGGTTGTTCCCCCTGTGAAAGATTTATATAATGACTTGCGGGTTCTTTTCCAGTTTAAGGCAGGAGATCCTTCCTGAGCCACGAGCCACCAGTGCTATGTCTTTAAACCACCATTGAGCCATTAATTAAGTCTTCAGACTCATTAAGATAGCGTCACTTTCTTTTTATTGCCAGGAAAGAGGAAAAGGTCAGTATTTCTGCCACAAAGGGTCTTTCTCAAAAAGACATAAAATATTCAGTACAGCAGTGTGCATACAAATGAGGGAGGGCGCTATCTTGCAGACCTTTATCAGGCAAAAGCTCCTAATGAAGTACTGTGGGATTTGAGGTCCGGTAGGGTCAGGCCGACGACACAAATATTTTGTTCCTTAAGGTGTCGTGCTTCTCTAATGCTTCCAAAAGTATTTCTTTGCTATTCAAACCTAGGTATTTTCAGGACAAAGAGGTGTACAGGGTGAAATCCAGCTGCCTCGTACAAAGCTAGAGTGTAACTCACCTTTGTGCCTGAAGTACAAGGGCTATTTTGAGGCAGGGAGAATGGAATAAACTCCTTGCTCCAATCTGGAGACATAGCCAGCCTTGCAACCCATCAGTAATTAATACAGGGTGTCCCTTACGGATGCCCACTGCTAGAGTTTGCATGTGCTTGGATTAGTGTGATCTATATACTATATACCTATATACTATCTTAACCAACTCCCTTGTGTATGTGTCGTCCTGTGTACAGTGACATTCTTACTTCATGCATCTGAGCCATCATGTTTCCTAAGTGCTGGGACCTTCAGTGACCCTCCCTCACCCATGAAGCAGCTCTCAATCTCAATCCATAATACAGTGTTTCACTGATTACCAGATGGGTTGATGTTTCCCCACTCTCCAATAAAGCCTTTGCATGTTTCAACATATTTTCCTTTTCTTTATTGCTCCCCTACAGTCCAGGTGTTGCAGTCCAGATGTTCCTATTCATCTGCCTCCAGGGAGGATTCCATTCTGCTGGCAGAATGCCTCAGTCTTCATTCTTCCTACAGTTCGATGTAGATTTCCAGTACCTTACAGTTCAAGGAATGGCTTGCTCTCTTATTTTTAAAATTGTTATGAAGACCTAGGCCTGGTTTTTAAAATCGTTAGATAAACAATTGTATGCAGAAATCCATGCCTAATTTACATGTGTAGTTACTGCAACTGTGTGCACAAATTGAGTACCCTTGGAAACCAGTTCTGGCCTGTTGTGTGCCTTGAGGTACCTGATCTGTGTGTGCACTTAATCAAGTTAAACCTGTGAGCCTGTTTGTGTGAGGAGCTGAATTCTGGATTTCTGATCTCAAACAGCCCCCAAATATGTGACTGTTGCTATTTAGGGGGTTTGGTTTAAGCCCATTTCTAATTAAATGGGATTTCAAAAGTCACCGTAGTTGCTTTTACATCAGAAGCATAATTAGGGAGGAAAAATTCAGATCAGTTTATTTTTAAATACTTGGTTTTGTGACATGAGAGCCAGCATGAACGCACAGCATGTTGGAGCTGTCTGTCTGACTGGTCAGCATTTAAATATCCGAACTGGCACTGAAATGGATGTGCTTTATGAGCCTTTTGCTGTGAGTGCCTTGGTAGCACAGACTGATATATCTGAGTGAAATAAAGTAATTGGGAAGTGCTAGGAAATCATCTATGCTTAATGAAAAAGAAAACCAATTTATGTTTTTTAATGTGCTGTTGAAGAACCAGCTCTCAAGTCAATATATTTAAAAAAAAAAAAGTAGGATTCGTTAGCATAATTACAGCAAGAGAACGGCTGTGTATGCATAAAGTAATGACAGGGAAACAAACTTTGTTTCTTTTTCATTCGAGGCTGCCTGTGTATCTGGTTGGTTTGCTCTTTCTGTAAAGCTGTTTAAGCTTTCATAAATTCAGTGAGGCCAAAGATTGTTCCTTACAGGTTAAGGGGTGCATGCATGTATAAGTATATGTTTTATTGACTATGCTAAAAACACATGGTAGTATAAGAGCTGAATAGTCCCTGTAATTAAAACCCAAGGGTGGTTTGAAAGTTGGGAGTGTGATTCAGTAGGTGGTGCTTGTCTCTCAGAGGCAATGCTTCAGTATGGTTTAGCAGTGATGTCCTTTGGGTGGGATGTAAAGGGAAGACTTTTATAGAGTTGCATTCAGTTTATCGGGCCCAAGGTGTAGTGGCCTTTGTGTCCTGGCTAGTTTCTGATTTGTGTTTTGCATTTTGTTTTATATTTTGGGGGGAGGGGGGGACCTGCGACCCTCCCTGCCAAACCACAAGCAAACACCACAGTGGGCCAGGCCTTCAGCTCCTACTAATTGTACTCGCTGAAGTTGGGTCCTTTACACTCTAAAATGTTTTATGGCTGCAATGGTGTCTGACTGACACCAGCTGCAGAATTGGCCTACAAACGTTTCCTTTATGGTGTCAGTTGGTTCTGGCAAAGTTGCTCCTTTTGTGTCTGTTATAAATCATTGTATATTATTGCTGTGAACCAGCTGCCACTTTTGACTGGGGAAATAGATGGCGATGATTCCTGCTCTAAGTTATGGAGGGCAATGTTCGCACTGCAGGTAAATTGCAAACAAGCTTCAAATGCAATCTCCTGTAGTATTTTTCTAGTAATAATTGCCTGAAAGATTCCTATACTGGGTTGAAAATGTTACCTCCAGACTGCACCTGAGGCAAAAAATCACTGTAGTTAGCATCTTGAATGTTGGTATGGTCGGAGGTCTCGCTTGGTATTGCTACTCAATACTAGTACTAGCATTTCATGGTTGAGATGTCCAGAGATGCCCAAGGGATTTGGATGTTCAATTGAAATTAATGCAAACTGGGAGTTCAGATGCCTTATGCAGCTTTGAAAATCCCAGCTCTGACGCCTTGTGATTTTTAAGAGCACATTTTGTACTCTATTAAATTCTCCATTCTCAGAATTGCTAGGTAAATGTAAAGGGTTATTATTTTACTAGGACAGCTGCATTCTGCCTGTGCTAACTTTCCCGTTAATGAAGAAGACATGGTTTTTTGTTTAGCTCCTGGTGTTCTGACTGAATTAAACTTTCAGTCTATCAATCATGGACTTGACTTCTCTGAACATTCATCATTCCGAGATAGCAAAAGGTTTCAGTTGTATTGTTCTTTCAAAGACATCCAACTGCTCGCTGAAAAGAAAGAATAGACCAAGTATTATAATGTCTTTCTCTTTCTTTGTCATGTGTAGGGAGAAGATGCCATTCCACCATGTGACGGCTGGCTTGTTGTACAAGGGGAACTATTTGAATCGATCGCTCTCTGCTGGCAGTGACAGTGAACAGCTAGCCAACATCTCTGTGGAGGAGCTGGATGGTAAGGAGCCTTGTTTTTTTATGGGGGGGGTTGTGTTGGGAATTAGGCAATAAGGAAAGGCAGTTGTTGGGCCTTCATTCATTTTATTAGTTGCATATTCTTAAAACAACTCAAGTGTCATTCTCCATGTGAAGCAGAGGAGCAAAGGCTTGTTTGAGGTGGTCACCACATCTGCAATGAAGGGAAGGCCAGAGTCTAACAATTCTTTTCAAATCTCAGGTCTACTATTAGCTTTAGTCTCTGTCCTCCCACCTGGAAGTAAGGCAAGAGATTTGAAAGAACAAGAACTTTCTGTATGGATCAGATTTTGCAGAAGAAAGATTAAGACTTTGGAAAAGATGGCTTTTTCCTTACATAGGAAGCTGCAGGGCCAGGATCTGTCATCCTAGATGCGACTTCTCAATTGCTATGTAGCCATTAAGCAAGGAAGTTTGTCTGTCTGTCTGTTTATATCTATTCGTGTAAATATAAATATGTGAAAGGTGAATATGGCTCAGGGGCTGGAAGCGTGCTTTAGGATAGGCTTCCCCCAGTCAATACTTGAGGGCATAAACCAACCTTTAATTATTGAGGGTTAGAAAAATCTTTCCTTATGGGTGGATTATCCATAACTACCTACTGTGGGCTTTCTTACACTTTCCTCTGCAGCATCTGGTGCTGGTCACTGTCAGAGACAGTGGGCTAGATGGACCTGTGGTCTGATTCAGTCTGATGATTTGTTTGTTCTTGCACAAGTAATTGGTAACCTTAAGTACTTACTCTTTGATGGCTGTTCTGTGAGCAATGTGGAAGAAGGTGGAGCTTTTGGTTTGCTTCCCAGTTGGCCTTTCATGCAAGCTGTGGTCACAGTGTGGCATCTCTGCAGGGAACATAATGATTCATTGAGTATGGAAAAGAAGCTAAATAGAAACCTTACCTCTGGAACAGGGTTGAAACATGAGTGAGGCAACATGAGAGCAAGCCAAACACTTTTGCCAGTGCTTTATATGTTCTGGGGATAAATCAGATCTCACTTACAAGCTTGGCAGGTCTATTTGAGCTCTACCCTTTACAAATCAATTTTGCAAGCTGTACATTAATTTACAGTGAAAAAAGTGTGGTCACTAAATATGTTTATTAAAATGAGCTTTTCCCCAGTGGGCATTATTGTACTTATGAAAGATGAGAAATATATAGTACCTAATATAAAAGACTTTAAACTCATTTTAACTAAAAATGTTATCTAAGGTATATCAATTCAGGTAAATATGCAGATTCTGTGGTCTCACTCCTTGTTCCTTATAAGGGGCAGTGGCAGTTTTGGTGTGTTTGAGTTGGCTGATACCATTGCTGTGAGCTGCCTGAACCAAGGAATATGGTTCGGTGAAGTTCAGATGAAGCAGGATGATGCAAAGCAAACAAAGTGGATGCAGATTGTCTTGCTGAAATGCGGCTCTGGAAGACTTTCTTACTAAACCCTAACAAGAGCTTTCCCATTTGAACTTCCTTGACAACTCCCAGACACCTAACCTACTGACTAAGGAAGGAATTGAGATGATTTGCATTTAGCAGCTACTGAACAGAAAAGCCAGGTCTCTGCTTTGACGAATTTACAAACTATCATGTTCTATCAGCAGCAGATGTGAAAGCAAGCTCTGCCAGTGCAGTGTGGCCTCTGATTTAACTGGTCTGGGGAGCCAGGGAAGAGGTGGCACCTCTGAGCCTGTGGTGGTAGAAGGACTTTGCATGCCAGTCACACTCCCTGCTGCTAGCTTTTCAGGGAAAAAGGGACCTGGCTGGTGGAAGGGAGAATGGCCAGAACACTGTTGTGTGCTGATTCTTGGTTGTGTTTTCACACCACTCAGGCTGTTTGCAATTGACCTTCAGTCTGCTCTAACACAGCACACAGAAGTCAGCCCTGCACAGAGCAGTGATAGGCGAGAGTTCTCAGCAACCTTTACTACCTCCCATCTTACTTTGCAATTGGGTCACACCCCAATGAGCTAAAATTCATGCATGTTGTAACTGGGCAGACTCCATTCTGATTTCTCAGGCTGTTGTTCATCACAAAATGTAGCCCAGCGAGTGAAGGTACCTGGCTTAAACAGAGTCAGTCTGACTATGAACCACGGAGTGTCTATAACAGTAATTAATGTGAAATGTCGTGAGTAAGTGCTGGATAGCAGTCTTATAAAACCAATGGCAGGTGCTGTGAATGTTAATACCATGTCAGCTCAGTGTGGTTTGTTCCTACTGTTATTGTGCCTTTGCACTGGAGAGCTGCTTACTTCATTCATCTTTGTTCACAAAGGATATCCCACTCATTCCTCAAAATACAGGAGTCTGGGCTCGTTTGCTAATTGCCCATTTATTCTTTAGTTGTTAGACCTAGACTTTGCGTTAGAATTGAGTTATAATTTTTTTGACAGCATTTTGCTTTACAAACACTTATTTTCAAAGACTTTATAACTTTGCCAGGCAGTTATGTCCCAGTTTTCAGCCTAGCAGAAATGGATCCCAACCCAGAGGGCATGTTTTTTTTTCTGAAAGACCAAACTGGTGCTAAATTGATTCAGTTCCTCCTAAGCCATAGAAGTACAGAAGGATTTCGTAGGTGGAAATGGCTTCCTGTGCAGTATGTACTAAAATACAGCTTAGTCAGGTTTAAAAAAAAAAAAAAAAGGAATTCCTTTTGGCCATGATTAGTTGTATTTATTTTTTTATTTTTTTTAACCAACAGTTAATGTTTTATTACTTATTTGTCAGCCGGTTACCAGGACCACCCCCATGTGAAATGCTGTACAAACATACAATGAAAGAGGCCATCTCTTCCCTACAGAGTTTACCTCTAGGAGCATGTCAGCATAGCTGTATTGATACTGTGGGCAATGGAGATCCATTCAATCAATCCCAGAGAATGCTCTTTGATTGACACTGTAAAGCCACTCCCATAAAAAGCATAAGACTGCATTAACCAGAGGGGATCTCCTGTTGGCACGGTGCAGTAAGTCAGTTAATAAATTGATGGGAGATATGCAAGCTAAACTAGGTAGCTTGGGTATCTCCCATTGAAGGCTGCAAGCAGCATAGGCCAGGACTAGGTAACTCTTTTAAAGACGTTTTAGCTTTGGGTCTTAGTGAGGGCATACAGGAGTGACAGTGATATACTAAACATGAATGGCTCGTTCACAACCTGTGTAAGAACAAATTTGAAGATGATGATAATGCTGATTTTTTTTCAAAGGAGTCTATGGAAGTTAAGCATTGAACTTCTGTTGACTTTTAATGGGATATGTTTGCCTAAGTTCCCTCTAGTTCATTCAGAATTGCTGGCCATTTATGTTAAATTATGAAAAGATTGACCCTTTTTGTGTAGAAGTTGATGGGAATTTGGGGTGGAATTTCTTGCAAGATTGGGGTCTAAATATCTGCTGTCAGGTTTGTCAAACAGCTTCCTAGTATCTGGTGTTTGGTTTAGTCCCATTCACTTCTGTAATGATTTTTAAAAAGTGCATGTCATCAGTTATAACAGTGATGAGTGCAGGAAAAGACCCTAAGCAGAACCTGGTAAATTAGAATGTTATTTTTGTTGCAGGTTATCGTAATGAATTCGGGTTGTATTGTTGTTATGGGGTCATATAGTGCAGTATGGTATGAATATCAAACAATTTTAAGTTGTAGAAGGTGGCATATATTTTTAATAAGGGGTAAAGATGTTCAGAGATTCTGGTTTGCACGATGAATGAGCACGTATTAGAGTAATCTGTCCACACACCTGGCAATTTTTACACCTCTTTTCTGGCTAGTCATTCTCTTCCCTTGAGAAGTTCTCAGATTTTTGTCAGCCATTTGTCAGTTTTTCACTGTCCTCTTTTTTTTCAGTTTGCTGTAAATGCTACAATAGCAGCAAAGAAAAGAACCTGAAAGAACAGTTGGTCACTCAGTTAATTCTTTGTCTAGTCCTTATAGTGTCATTTGCTTTTTGTGGTCCCACAGTAGCATGAGGGTTTTGAGAAACTCTCATGACTGCAAAGGAAATTAACTCATAGCAAGTTGCATTAGGTGTTATCAAAATTTGTAACACGAAGTAAATAAAATTGAAACTGACATACTATCCATAGCTTGGCTCTACAGGATTCTGAACTATGGGGTGGGACTCAGATGAATGTTTTATGCATTATGTTCATCATGAGAGCCTAAATTAAGGGTAGAACAACTGCTTTATTTGTGAATTTCATGGCTGTTGTTGATTCATTTCAGAAATGTAGCACTATTTACCCATACTTCCTTTTAAATCAGCTGCTGCCTTAACATTACAAATTACTAAGGTTTTTTTTTTTTTTTAAATAAAAAATCAGGAGATGGAATCATCATTTCAAGTTTGAGTCATCCACCCACACAGGCACTATCTAAAGGGTATCGTCAGCAGGGAAAATGTTCCCATTGTAAGAGTCTGACAAATATCACCTGAAGGGAAAACATATGCATTTTAGGTAAACTTGTTGAAGCTCTGTATCTCTCTCTCACACACACACACACACACACACACACACAAACCAGAACCAGAAGAGTAGCCATTAGGGTGGAAAAACAGAGGTGGCCTTTGGCTATTGGGGGCCTTAGGCAAAGACACATTGTGGGGGGACCCTTATAGGCCCATGGTCCTGGCTCCCCCACCACAGACCCGGCTCTTCTACCACTGGCTCTGGCCCCCCCCCTCACCCCACCACTCCAGCTCCCAGCTGCTCGCCCCAGCCCCAGTAGCAGCTCCTTCTGCTGCCAGCTGAGGCCAATGTAGCTTTTTGGGGTAGCCAAAGCAGGCGACGGGGCCCCTTTCTTCTTGGGGCCCTAGGTGTGTGCCTGCTTTGCCTACCCCAAGAGCCACCTCTGTGGAAAAATGTCATGATAATTCAGAATCTATCCCAAGTCGCAGTAAAATCAATGTGAGGTGAGTCTTAACCCTCTATGTCTTTATGAAGTATAGGAAAGTATGATTGGACAGGACCTCATGGGTCATCAAGTCCAGTCCTCTACTATCCTATGCAACCCAACCATAGAATCCAGGGGTTAAAGTATAATTTGATGGGCCCCGAAGCCCTCCTAAATTGGCGGCCCCCCTCATCCTGGTGTGGGCCCCCTTCACAAACACCAGCTACTGACCCTGGCCCCCATCTTGCAGCTGGCCCCCCCAACCCCCTGCTGTGCTGCACAGTCTTCCCCTGCTGCCCCAGGCCAACCCCCCACACCCTTTCCCACAAGGTGAGCTCACCTGTCCCTGCACCCTCCCTGAATTTCCCAACACCCCCCCCAGCTGTCAGCTAGTAACAGTGTTATACCAAATCAGTGAGCACCCCTACCCCCTCACCAATTTCAAGTCCTAGGGAGAATACTGCCCAACCCCCCTTCCAGGACCCCCTTACCTGGCCACCATGTCACTGGAGCGGCCTGGCCTGGATTGAGGCTCAGGCTGAAGCCTCAGCCCAGGCTGGGGCAGCTCCCCTGCTTCCTGGAATGTAGCAGAATGGCATTCTGGGGCCTGCTGTTTTTAGGGGCTCACCATTGGGTCCACTACAAACAGAAAATAGATCCAGAACCCTGCATTCCAGGGTCTACTATTTTTAAGTGGTGGACCCTGGAACACAGCATTCTGGCTTCATTTTCAGGGGTCCTGGAATGCTGAACCCCTAAAAATAGTGGCCCCTGGAATGGTGTTCAGCCCTACTTTAACTCCTGATAGAACCTCTTTGTAAACTTTTCAAAACCCATTTTAAGACCAGTTAGGTTTTTTGACCATACTCTTCCCTGTTTCAGAGACTCACCTTTCAATTGGTTAGAAAACTTTTTTTGATTCCCAGCCTTATTTTATTCCATTTTATACCATTTGTTCTTGTTACCAATACTGGGTATCATCTTAAAGAGCTCGTAATCCTTCCTGGCATTTACTCCCTGGTGTGTTCAAAGCAGCAAGGTATTTCATTAGCAGAGGTAAATCAGATGGCTGTGTTTAGCTGTGCATGGAAGACCTGGTCTAGACTATGGATTTGCTCAGATTACAGACACCAGCCTGGCTGCAGTGGTGCAAGCACCAAATGTTGTGAAGCTGAAGGAAGATCCATTAGTAAAATCACAACTTTTCCTGTCCATGTTAGGACTGCAGCAGTGCAGCTGTACTAGGGAAAATCCCCTGTCTAGATGGACTTGGAGTGAAGTGCTTTAGGGCTTTTCCTCAGTGGGAGGTCTTCTTCAAGGATTATTTTCTTTCAGCTGAAGGCAAAGATGCTCATGTTTGCGTGAACAGTAGCGCCTTCATGACCAGGCTTCCAAACTTTTCATTGCACATTCTCTACCATCATGGAATGGGAGCAGTGTCTGTAATAGTCACTTTAACCAGCTCACTTACATGCTTGCCTGCTGCATCTGATACAGCAGTGAGTTTCTTTATGGTATATTAGAAAGCAGCTCATGCAAAATGTAAGGGGGTCTGTTAAATGGTCTCCAGATGGGTTTTGCAATTAGATGTTGGCTTCCGTATGCCAACAATCCAGGCAATGAAAAGTTGGATGAGGATATATTGAAGCCGTAATCATTCATAAAGCATCAAAGTTACAGCAGGACAATAAGGCATCAAGATTATGCCATCAAATAGTCTCTTTTGGGAAGCAGGAGCTAAAACTGTGGACCCCAGTTCTCAGTTAACTTTAGACAAGCATGCTAACAAATTTGTCAATAGCTGTTGAAATTGAGGCAGAGGTCATGATTGTTTAGTGTGTAGTGAGATGGCCTCAGGAAGGTCAGTTTTTAATGCATTTCAGATGCATTCTATGCCCTGCAAAGCACTACACAGCCCAGAGCAGGGGTGGCCAAAATTATGGAACTCAAGACCCACGCAAGTTGATTATTAAACCTTCAAGAGCCACACTGAGGCATATATCCATATTTTACCTAGTATAAAATTACTAAGTTTAATATTCATTGCATGCTTTAATTTTGTCATAAAAAGAGGGCAAATATTGATCCTACTAATGTCAGATTCTAACAATTACATAAGGTTACCATGAAAACTAGGCCTACCTATACAGTAAAAATTTAGCTTGTCTCTTATGTTGTGACCATGCCATGCTTCTTTCTGCCATATTCTTCTGCGAGCCAGGTTTTTTCTTTTGAAGAGCTGCATGTGGCTCATGAGCCGCAGTTTGGCCACGCTTGACCCAGAGTCTGTAAAGGCTCTGCTTAACCATGATCCTATCCCTATTCAGTGAAGCAAACAGAAGTGCTTGAGTCCCATGGAACTGCTTAAGCATTTGGCTGCATTGGAGCCTGACTGGCTATTGGCTGCACATCACTGTCAGAGATGAGAACCACAGTGATCCTTGTAGAATGTGCCTGTTTTGTGGCTCCTGTGGATTAGTGGCTGTTTGCCCACAGTGATGAGTTCTGATGGGTAGAGGAGCACTTAAATTCTTGCTAGTTTAAAAATAAAACTGAATGCATAATAAATTTGCAGATGAGACTTATTGTTCCAGAATGCACTGCTTTAGTGGCCCTGGAGAGCATGAAACTTAAGGACTTTGGAGGAGCAATGTGCTAGCATTCAGAGCGAGGGAAATCCAGAGGGGATATGTCTTGTTAGTTGCTTTGTTGATTGAGCAACACTGAGTCTGCCCTTCTTACCCTTTTGGCCAAGGGAACAACCACATGGAGGAGGAGAAGGATAAAAGGGAAAGGTAATGTGTGTTTGGGTTTCCAAGGGCCTCTTCTGAAATGACCACGTGTCATGGAAGGAACTAAGCTGAAATGCTAGGCATGCTCACATTGCATTAAAGGCTGGTGCTCATATCAGCCACTTTGATGCATTGCATCGCGGGAAATTGCACAGAGGTTTCTCGAAAGCCCATATTTCCATGTAAGCTCTGGGAGCAGCCTGTTAATTAAAGCTCATTTTCTGTTTCTCAAAAGGCTTGTAAAGGAGAGGTTTATCCCAGGATTCCCCATCACATGAATGCTCAGAGATGAAAATTGAATAATTTAAGCTGTAAATTGTGTTTAAATATTGTTTGTGGCTCGCAAGCCATGGAGTGATGATGCAGATACTCCCCAACTAGACTTGGGGTGTATCTGATTTCTGTGGGGTTTTTCTTTTCATTTTCCCAAATCAGTGTTCATTTCTTCAGTAGCCAGTTACTTCAGGTTAAAAAACAGCCTTCATTTAAAAATCATAAATACAGTGCTGATAACCACTGTATAGTGTGGATTATTTTATTATGAGATGCATATTGGCTTTTGTAAGAAGTCCATAGAATGAAACCCATTGGGATGAGCCTATGTGCCTGCAGTGAGATTGTCGTTACCTTTTTTTGGCTTATATTCTTATTTACTGTGGGTTAAGGTTAGAAAGAGTTCATTTTAATGAGAAAAAGGGAAGACATAGTGGTGTCTCAATTATTTTGTGCTCTATAAAATTAATATGGAGTCTATATATTCCTCTGTTGTATGGGTGTGCTTTAATGTTTATGTGCTGGCTAAAAGATATGGGGCCTAATTTTCCATTGAGTTGCACCCACACTGGTGGAAAGTAAGTAGTAAAATCTACCGTTCTGATCTGATCCCATTTTACACCCACTCTGCACAGAACTGTAATGAAATGCGTGTGCTGCAGACAGACAAAATAACTAGACAGCTCTTTCTCTCACAGTCTCCGAGGGACTGTAATTCAGTTCCAGAGACACAGGCCTGTAGCACTTGGACTACAGGAGCTTTAGCTAACAGCTAATGACAGATCTTGGAGGCTCACAGGTGCTGTCAGTCACTTGAACACACAAAGACAATGTGAAGCAACATTGGGATTAAAAGGAGGCAGGGCTCTGTAGGGAGCCTCATTCCTATTCTAGGCTGCTGATTCTGTGATGTAGCAGGGAATGCTGTGGCTAGCTAGTCAGTGCTATTTATGAGGTGCTAAGGCCCCTCAGCAGGCAAGAGAAGATAAGCTATACCATGGAAACTGTGGAGCGGCACAACCAGCTAAGGTTCGCATTCTGACATTTTGCTGCCTGGGTCCTGGATGGTGAATCTGCATTTGCCCAACTCAGCAGGTTGCTAATGTCTAGGGGTAAACTGCATAGGTTTTGTGTTTGTGTAGGGGAAAGGGTTCACAGATGCCTTGTGTTAAAAGGGGAAATGTCTTCTCCTCCTTTCTGAAGAAGAACCCCAGAATCCTTTTAAAGCTCCTTCACCTTGGCCTACTGTCCCAATGGTTTGTTATAAAGGAAAAGTAGAGTGTAACCCATCATGGCCATGTCTGAGGGAAGGGCTGTGACAGTAAGAGAACATATTAATAAACTGACGATCAGCTGCCAACAAATTAGAATTGCTAGGGACACCATCTGGAAGACAATTAAAGAGGTTATGTTTCAGCTGTAGTTACATTGCCGGTTACTGTTGTTGGCTGGTTGGTAGGCAGGTCCTTGAGTGTCATTAGGGTTGGGTGTCCTCAGCAATGGATCTGAACAAGGGTGGTTGACGAGAGGGGGCCAGTCTACTGTATATAGCAAGGAAGGAACCTCCTCATGATATATGGTGGACATCTCTACATACAAGACAATTTTTAGAAAAGACATCCAGTTTGTAGTCAGCCATTTTTACCTCATTTCTGTAGAAGGTTATTTATCTCTCATACAAGAGAAGAGATAGGCGTGTGTGTCTCCTACCAGGAAAGCATCATTGTGATGTTGAATGTTCCCTCGTGTGAAGTGAATTGTTGTGATCCAATATTCCTCTGTTTTATTGTAAATAAACCCAATTCATTTTGAAGCCTGCTTCTTTTGAGTGGCATTATAACTCTCTCAGCATTGCCTGAGAACCTGCTGCTTGGCAAACCCAAATCAAGTTCTAAATGTGCTATAAAAGTCCCTTACATCTGGCAGTGTCATGTTTATACAGTTTAATATGGACTTTTCTTTTTTATATATCTTTCTAATCTAGACCATTAATTTTCTAGCTTCCCTACAGTTCCTTGTCCTAGAGTCATGGTTTGCCTGACAGCTGCTCCACAGGACATGTGATTCTGAGCACATACTGCTCAAAAAACTCAGTGGGCCTGATTCTTAATTAACAGCGAAGCCCCTTTACACCAATCTGGTGAATGTCTTCTGCACAGACAGCCTCTCTGCTCTTGTAGAGCTCACATACAAGAGAGAAGGTAGAGTGAGTGCACTGTTTTATAGCTATGCTCTGTTTCGCAGTCAGGCTGCTGAATATGGGCAGTCAAAAGGGGATTAAAGCCACCTTTACCTCCTTCCTCCTGTTCCTTTCCCAAGAACTAAAACAAGGGAACAGAGGATGGGGCCCATATGTTTAGTCAGTATCAGATGGCTATATCTAGGACCATTCTGATGCAAAGATCAAGGTGAATTGAAAGCTTCCCACAGAAAAAAAGAGGGAAGGCCAGGTGGCTGCAAAAAAGTGGATGTCTGAAGTTGTCAGGATTGGCACTGTGGGATATTTCCAGCTGCTGTTTAATGTGACATAAATATACAGCAGTTTCTACATTGATGCTTGTGTGACATAACTTTGGTGAAAAAGGCTCAATGCCTCTTGACTAGTTGATTTTTATTTTGTCGACAAAACTCTCATTATAATGTGTACACCAGGATTGTTTTGTTGATAAAAGCTGACTTCTTGTCGACGAACTTCCTAGTGTAGTCAAGGCCTTAGATCTGTTTAAATTGGGAGTAACTCCACTGGAGTCAGTGGTGTGAGACTAGTGTCATGCTCAGGAAGTGTATACAAGGATGCTCAAGCCTCTGGTATCATCGGTACGTATTTAGTCAAATGACCTGTTCTGTTCCCTTTCTACATCTTTTCTTATACTGAATTCCATCTGTCTCATTGCTAAAGGCCTTCATATCTTAACCAAAGTCTGGGGGCTACTGCAGAGTGTGCTCAGAAAGTTCAGGCAAGATGTGGTGAACAAAGAGCCAAAAGGAGGGTGAATGGTATGGGAGTGTGTGAGGCTGTTTGGGTTTAGGGGATTGTTTATGATTATTTCATATTTTCAGTAACCCATATGGGATATTCCATGTTTGGTACCAATAGAAAGGTAGTAATCTGCTAGGAATGATGATATAGTTTATATGTAGTTGTCATATCTGTATTAGAAATTAGGAATAGGTTGTGTTCTATTTGTGTTTCAAGTTATTTGATTCCAGGGCACTCCCAGACTGTATATCTACAAAACCATTGTCGTCTTAATGGCCTATTAAGGAAGCTCCCAGGTACTGTGAGCTCCAGGGTAAACCTGTTGAGCCACTAGGACTTGCCAATGTGACTTGACTCCATTTTGATTTGCAAAGACTATGCATATCATGGAGAAAGACAGAGGTGATAAAAGGCTGCAGCCCCAACTCCATTTTGTGTCCAATCTGTAACTAACGCCCTCCTCTGGAACTATTCAGCAACTGAACAAAGGACTAAGACCCACTCAGGTGCTGGGTGTTTACCAGAGGAGCTGGACTAGCCTGCAAACTCCAAATTCTTCAAGGACTTGCTTTCTTTGGATGCTAAATCATGTGTATGTATGTGATTCACTTTGACCCTTTAACATCTCTCATATTTTGTTTCTTTTCTTTTTATATTAAGCCATTAGTTGTAGTTATTAAAGGATTGACTGGCAGCATGGTATTTTGGGGTAAGATCCAAGCGTATATTGTTCTGGGTGATGTGGCTGACACTTTAGGGTCAGAAGAACCTCTTTCTTTAAGAGACCCAGTGTCCAGATGGGGACAGAAGGATCTGGTGTGCAGTAAAGGGGGCTGTTCCTGTTTTGTTATGTTTCAGGATGACCAGTGTGGGGAATCAGAAGCATGTTTTGTTACTGACTGAGAGACTGGTTAAAGTACCACCTGTCAGTGGTTTGGGGATTTGGCCCTTGATTTTGCAGCTTGCCCCAATTTTTGCCCATTCAGGAGGTTATCTCAGAAGTCCCAGGTCACAGAGTGTTCTGGTAAATTTAAGCCAGAGCTAAGCTGGAACAAATGGTACCTTACAGTTGCAAGATTCAGAGGCTGAATGAGACTTTATGAAATGAAGGAAAAGGTTTGACAGGCTGGGCTCCATATTTCATGTTACATGGGGAAAAGACTTCTGTTAAGTTAGCTGTACCCAGTCAAGGGCACCTCTGCAGTTCTTTTGTTTTAGCAGAGAGCCTTCTCAGAATAGCATGCACTGTGGTTTATCAATTAGCCAGCAAACTTTGCCTGTTTCCCTTTCAGTTAGCATTATTTTAAATAATTAATGCTTTGAAGATAAACAATGTACTCCTGCTAATGCTGACAACCAGCCCTCTCTTAGTCTGTTTGATGAGTTGGCTGCTCTTGGTGCCCCTTAGAGTTACAGTGATTGGTGTTTTGGCCATGCTGAGTTAGCTCCATGTGTTTCTAAGCTTGTCAGATTTAATCAAGTTGTAGTACAACCTAAGTCAACTTCCTTAAGTTTTGGAAGAGTCACCTTGCCAAATTCACTGATATCTATGATTAAACAGTGGTTTGCCCTGATGTTTAAGTGTATTTTATAAAGCAAGGATAAAGGACAGATTTTACCTCATGAATACTTAGGTTTGGCAGCTACAGAGCATTCAGAGTCAGGACTTCTGAGTTCTAGTTGGGCATAGAGACTTTGTGAAGGTCCTTAATTGTTCTGTGCTTCAGTTTACCTAATGGGAGTAAATGCTTGTAAGAAGGGTAGAATAATATTTATATCCTTATCTGAAGGTGCTATAAGATTTCCCAGGTGTAATATTGGGAGGAAAGCTCCTGTTCAGCAAAGTACTTAACTTAAACACATCACTAGTGAGGCTACTCACATGCTTAAAGGCTTACGCTTTCTACTTAATTGGGCCTAAATGAATAGCATTGAGTGAACCTTTTCTTTGCATTTATCCCATAAGCAGAGAGATGGGCAGTCTCCAGAAATCCATGGAAATGTTTGCCTGCATCTTCCACATATAATGAGTTCTGAAGAACTTTTATTTTATTTTTTTAAAAGCAAGATCAAATGTCTAGGTTAATGTTAACAACTTTAGTGTGACTTTCAGGGCATCTGTTATGTGATATCATAAAGCATCTGAAAACGTACTGTATTATTGGTTGGAAGCCATCACAGGCAACTGCTGTCCATAAATCTGTAATAACATGTTTTGATTATGATTCCCCCTCTCCTCCCGGTATTATTTACCCCACACTCGTGATACAGTACATTTGTCTTCCTGAGGGGGCGGGGCTGTGACTCATGACTGGGAGAGCTACGAGTCACTTAGCAAGGCATAGATTCAGAAGAGAGAAGCTAAGTACACTGTGCTCAGAAAAGTAAAACTAATTGAGTTCAGATCCATCTTTCCATTCTCCCTGCAATTACAAAGCTGTGGGATGCATGTTGTAAAAGCTCCATATCCCAGTTTGCCTTTCCAGGTCATGGCATTGAGAGTGATGCTTAATTGAAGGCAAAGGAGTAGGAAATAGAAAAAAACATGGTAGCTCAGCACAAAATGAAATGAATGATACTGTAGATGTGACTGGCCAGAGAAAGGAAACTGGGATCAGCTCTGTGTTGTTTAAAGGAAATTAGGCTTTCTTTTTTCACTGAGTGCATGCACCACAATATACAGCCCGTAAAACACACAAAAATGCCTGATAATTTTGTCTGTTTATTTGCAAAACATTGAGAAATGGGGAAGAGGACTGGGATGGAAAATTGGTGACAGTTGAGACAGGAGGTGAGTGGAAGCCACGAGGATAGTGCCTGAGGAGCTTTACAGCTGGGAGACAAAGAATAATGGGGAAGGGGAGAATCATCTTTTTGCAGGGGGGAGCAGGATTGTGTCTGCAGGAGTGGCCAAAATTCTTGGAGGCAATTGAGCTGGAAGAGCAAAGGAAGAACAGAATGGGCAGGGAGTACATTAGTCAGAGCTGGAGGGGAAGCAGGGAATACTGGGGAAGATACATGGGATAGACTGTTTTGGAAAACAGGTGAGAGGGTCAGTGGCTTGTAGCTGGGTAGGCATGGTGTCTGACCACTCAGGTTCCATACCTGACCAGGATGAGCTGGCAGTCAAGACTATGTGCAGCAGTTTTCAGCTTCTGTAGAATTGTGGCTGCATCCAACCATCAGACAGATGGTGGGGCAGAAACCCATGTAGGGAGAAGCTTTTCCTGGCCTGGCTGGTTTTGAAACATCAAAGAGTATTACATGGAAACCCTATGAGTTTTGAGTTTGCTTCTGCATGCCCATGAGTATCAAAGAGGTGCTGTGCCCCCACAGTTAATGTATCACTTGGTGGCTATATGGCTCCCTCCATGTGAGAATCTCAAGGACTTGACAATCATTAATCTTCCAGATGGAACAACAGACCTGTGAACGAGCCAAGTAGCCTTACGATCATTTCACAGAGAAACAAACAAGGAGCCCTCTGACACTTTTAAAGACTAATGGGCTACTCCTCTGGGACAGTTTGATTTGACCGTGTGACGCACTCTTCTTAGCATGTGTATGTAAACCTGTCATGCTGCAGTTTCCATTTCATGCATCTGAGGAAGTGGGATTATGCCCATGAAGGCTTGTGATAAATAAATTTGTTAGTCTTTAACAGTGCCACTGGACTCCTTGTTTATTTTACTGAACTAGACTAACATGGCTACCCCTTTGGAAAAGGACTCCTTATTTGTTATGCTGAAATAGACTACTATACATACCCCTCTGGAGCATTTCGCAGAGAAGGACACAGCATTTGAGTACCTTGCTCAGAGTCTCACAGCATGTGAGAGACAGAGCTTGGACTAGAACCCAGAACTCTTAGTTTGCTTATAACAGCTTTCACTGTGTGCGCCTGGGTTAAGGTATTTGTCATTTCTGCACTAACCCAGTGTTATGGTTCACTAGGTTACCTATTTGCCTCATTTCACTTCAGAGGAGGTACATGGTTAGTGGGAGAGGCAACTTCTCAATGTGGTATATATATGCATATATATGAATTCTCCACTCCAGATCTATTGATATCAGATGGAGTCTAGAAGTGGAACAGGCACATGGTCAGCAGTAGAGATCTGTAGTGTTAATCAAAAGGAGAATCTTGTCACTTCTTTGTGATATTTAGGCATTGGTAAGTCTATTAAAATGTTGGATAAGTGGGTCAAATTCACTGAAGTTAGAGAGATGACATCAGGGGTTAATTTGGCCCAGGAATATTAGCAAAACCTGCCTCTGAATAAAATTAAAATGAGTTAGAAATTACTCTTCTTTTTGCATCCAAAGATCAGGATGAAGGAATGTGTCTGTGGTGCCTGTAGGTGTTGCTGTTACACATAGTCTTGCAAGTTCTTTTTCTTGAGAGAATTTTTGGAGGCTAGTGCTGTTAGTTTTGGTATGCAGAATTCAGTAGAGAGATGGCTCTGTGAAAAGTGGAGAGTTTGTTGTGTCTTTCTCTGTTGGCCTCTGTTAGAAATCAGTTGTTTTATAGGCATTTGGTGTTGGGGTTGAGCATTGATTCCTGAAAGAAAGAACTGCTTGTGCACTGTATGTGGCCACCTGGGGTCCAGAGCTAGTGTATGTAGATAAGTAAAACAAGCTCTGCTCAAAATATAATCAGACTCCAAGTCACTGATTTCTCTTCTACTGGCAATCTGACCTGCATGGCCCCTGGCATCTGCAGCTGGTTAACTGAAGGACAACTGGAAGTAGAACCAAAAAGAAATGGGAATTGGAAAGAATATTCACATACTGTGAATACGTCAGCAGTAACATGGTGTCCTGACTCGTTTTCTCAAATCCACATCTTTATACTGTCGCTTAGGGGAAGTCGTGCTGCTTTTTGATAAGACACTAGAGCACAAATGTTTTAACAACATCTGGAACAGGGCATTTCTAATTACTAATGAGATTATTCATTAAAGTAATTGTCTGCAGAAATTGATTGGGAAAGACAGATCTCATTACTTTTTTTTTTCTTTTAAATCTAATGCATATCCAGAGGGTTCCTTGAATAGGTTTGAATGGAAAGGGCAAAAATATAACTTTTAACTACCTAATCTTTGGTGTTTTTTTCCCTACAGATGAATTAGGCTGGTGTAGTTTTTCTCCAGCAGTTCTTAATGTGGCATCAACTGTGCTCTGCAAGTATAGCTAAGTTTCTGCCTTTGAAAGGTGAACCTGCTTTTCCAAAAGCATGTGATGGGTAAGATGTCTGTCACAGGGACTTAAATTTTATCTCTGACAGGTGAGGAGGAGAACAAACTTTTAGTTCAGTACTGCTGTAGGAAAAATGGAAAAAATATTAAAAAACCGAAGGACTCAGCAGCAACAATAATCCTTTCGTACCTGGCTTCTTGGGATTGTAGCTTTCAGAAAATTTGGTTATCTCTCTTCTTTAAAGCTGCATTGATTGCCTCACGTACTGCTTTATGAAAATAATAAATGTAATGACATTAATGGTTGGATACGCTGGAAATGTTCAAGTTGGTGCCTCTGGCTCTAAAACCAAGGGTCCCTGCACCTATGCTAAAGGAACAAATTCATTAGCATAGGAGACTCTATTTATATGCTGGCTGGAAATTGTGTTATGAAAACACTGTTTGTCAAACCCAAAATGTTAAGCAACAGCCTCTCAAATTTAGTGAATTTTTGGTGAATGAAAAGCACGTTTGCATGGGAAACTTTCCAACTCTCTGCTCCTGGGGAGTCCGGGCTTCCTGTGTCCACAGCTCTGGGACAGGCAGCCATGCCAGGGCTTCCAGACTCCAAGTCGTATTGCTGGGAGCCTGAAAGTCCTGGGAGCCCTTCCACATGCAGGGTGCCCTGGGCTAGTAGCCTCAGGACTGCCAAACTGTGCCAGCTGGTGGCTGTGAGAAGAATTTGAATTTCATTCAGCAGCTGTCAGGTTCCAAGGAAGCAGATTTTGTTTAGGAAATACTATGTGTTGGTATTCCCAAAATGACCCTTTTTCAGGATTTCAGTTTGGTGGAAAATTTCAAAAAAGCCATGTTTCCTGCAAACCAGCGATCCAGCATTTTGCCAGCTTTACTCATAAACTTTTTAATACAGTCCAGCCACTAGAGCAGGAGTCTCAAACTCAAATCACCATGAGGGCCGCATGAGGACTGTTACGTAAGCCCGAGGGCCGCACCACTGAAACCTTTCCATACAACGATATTGCAAATATCAGTAACAGTAGTGTTGTTGTGGGCCGCAGGAAATAGCTTTAGGGGCTGCATGCAGCCCCCGGGCTGCGTGTTTGAGACCCCTGCACTAGAGAGTAGTAAAATAAAGAGCCATAGTAGGGTTAGTGTTGGTTCTAGAAAAGAATTAGTTGTCATCAGATAAGCAGCATTTACATTGTGTGTTCTTGACACAGCACAAGTCATGATGGTGATGCTTTACCTTGCTTTGTTAGCTTTTGGGTAACCTTTTCCAGTGTATGACTAATTTAAAGGCCTACATGGTCACCTGTTTAAATGCTGCTAATGTTTTCAGAATGAGAAGGTCATTACCTTTATAATGGGTGACACAGATGCAAAGACAGAATTACAGCTACCTCTAATGAAATTTTCCCATGGTGTGTGTTGTCATTAATAGCAGTACTTAGCACTTCACACATGCTAATTTAATCTTCACCATGCCCCTCTAGTGCTAGTGATGTTCTCTCCAGATAGCTTTTTGAATGACTTAAGAGCCACCCAGAAAGTCATCTGCATAACTTCCTAGTTCTTGTCTACCCCAGGCACCAGACAATATTGTCTCCTGACAAAGTTGCTACTTGGGAGTATTCAGCTGAGTTGAATTTCTGCTTCATTGGATTTCGTTTAACTTATAAGCATGGGCATAGCTTGATGGCAGTCCAGCAGCAAAATTAACCATATTGCTAATAGACCAGTCTGGCTAAGCGCCTGTCTCATTTCTCCGTCTTCCTGGAGAAAGGGTGTGTGTAACCACTGGCTATAGTTCATGTGTCTTGGGTCTGATTTAAAACTCCATTGGAATCAGTAGAAGTTTCCACTAACTTCAGTGGGCTTTGTATTATTAAGAATAGATTTGGCCAAACTCTTGATTGCTGGCCTGTGCAACACCAAAGATTTCAGTGGTACAAATCAGGATAGTATTTAGTTCTTCACTTCTGCTTGTAAAGTATATATTAAGAATAGAAAATATCCACTTTAATGTGTCAACTGTTCACAGTTTATGTTCAGATTGTTACATGTCCTATTGCAGTGGGTGGTCCAGGATCAGGAGAGGAGCCTTTTCCTACTGCCAGATAATGAAATTGCTCTGATTCACGAAAGCACTTGTGCATGATTTTAAGTGTTTCTGAACTGGAACTTCAGAGCTAATAACCGAGGTCAGGAGCAGGGCAATCTAGCATGTTGTTTTCTAGTCTCTTTCTCTGTGGTTTCTGTTTTGCTGTAGTTTCTGTGTGCTTGTGTACCAATCTCCCCTTTTAATAATAAAAAATAGGTACAAACAACCAGAAGAAATAGGGAGCTGTGAGAGCAGGTAAGAATATTTCTTGTGAAGGGAACCACTTATTTATAACTTCCAGGTACAAAGTTAGCCTTTCGACTTTCTGCTGTCCTAAAACAAAAGATGATTTTAATGTATCTATCATCTCTCCTCATGACTCCAGCATACAGTGGTCACTGATCATTTTCTTTCTTTCACATCATTGACTAATTTTGCTTCTTAGGAAGAGAAGATGAGATCAATACAAATGCAGAAACAGTGTATTAGATAAATGCCTTCCCATTTGTACAGTGGCCCATGTTGTTAACCCTTTTATATTTTGAACAAGTGGCTGTAGAGATTTTTGTGTAATTTGTAAACTGCACTAACATGAGGCACATTAATTGGTCTGGGTAGATCCTGCTGGAGAGCACATAGTATTGTTTCATACCACACCACAGTGAAACACAAGCAGGCAGGGTCTACAAAGACAAATTATGTAGCATCTTAGTGAGCTTTAGATATCACACCTCCATAGGAGCACTACTTTGCCATGTAGATGAGGTCCAAACTCTGTTTCTTTGTCAAGGACATGAAACCTCCTGTGCTCTGTACGTGTAATGGGCTGTGGCTGGAAAGATTTTCAGTAAGGCAAGGCCAGGAAGAGTTGTATGATCAATCCAAGTTTCAGGAATCTGAGATTTCATCAGTAGGTCTAACAGGTAAAGAGACTTTGTGCAAATAGGAATTTAATGTTTTATTTGTCTAACCACAGATGGATATTTTGGGCAAAAGGGCTAAATACTCCAGTGGTTGGCTCCATGGCACCATAAACTGCTTTGCTTAGTGATGGGGTGGACAAGCTCCAGATGTTCCCTGCCACACTTCTCCAGAAAGGGCAGTAGAGGGTTCTTCCAAGCTGCCTAGAGCAGCTGTGTGGGAGGCAGCCAGTTAGAGTGTCAATCAGGGCCCAGCAGCTAATATTAAGAAGAGCTGCAGGGCTAGCGTGAGATCTTGCTGGAGCTGGAGGAGTGCGGATGGTATGCCTGCCTTGCTGAGGGAGCTACAGGACCATGGACAGAGCAGTGCTGGTAGGGCAGAGGTGTTTTGGGCTGGTTGCTGGAACTCCTTCCAGACAGTTCCCTGCAATGTGGGTGGAGAGGGTGTGGGGCTGTAGGGAGGTATCTCAGTGAATCAGAGTGGCAGTGTGGCTTAGATAAAGTGACCTGGTGGATGGCTGCTGTCTTTAGGATTTGTGGGCTGGCATCTTGAGTAGAGAGCGGGCCCAGGGTTCCACCAGCCTCTGGGAAAGTGACAGGACATTAAGGCAGTCCAAGGAACTAAACTTTTAGGGACCCAGCTAGGCCCGACAGGTTCAGAGAGGGCAAGGACAGTGCTTCCAGGAGGAAGCTGTGGAGTGTGGCTCAGTCCAGGGCCAAGGCCATTTCAGTGACTGCTGCGTTGATTAAGCCTGAGCCCAGAGTGTGTGACAAGGAAAGAGAGGCCAGCTGAGGGATACTGGGTTAGTTATTGGATTGTTTCCTAGAAGGGGTCTTCATTACACATACAGACCGAGTGTGACTCGGCTAGAGAGCCGTGTTACCAAAAACCTACCCCAATTTGAAGGTGTGTGTGCAGGCACGGACCAAGGGGTGATTGGGAGGTGAGTGTAACCCCATTATAGCCACCATATAACATGTATATGTCATGCTAGGCCTGAGAATACATGACCCAAATTTAACCTTTAAAGACATATTATAGGAAAATACAATGGTAGTGTTCCAATTAGGCTAGGGCTTTGATATGCACATGTATCAATAGTGGTCTCTTAATGAGATTTACTTCTATCCTTTTAGAAGATAGCAAGGTAAATGAACTGCTTCCCTGTCTGTCACTATTGTTCTGTTGGAAGGGGCTGAAAGGAATCATTAACATCTAGATGAACTTCTGATGTACCAGTGTAAACTGCCTGTTGATGGTGCTAATGCAGCTAATTACCTGTGGGGCCCAGGAGGTGAAGGTTTTACTTCAAAGGACAATATACATGACTATTCTCTACTTAAGTACCTGAGAGCTGTCCTCAAAGCCTGCATGAAGAAATGACCTGCGAATGCCCATCTTGCTACAACTATAAAAAGGAGTAAGGAACATAATCCCTTTATCTCACATCTGTCCAATCTTCTCAGGGAAAGTTTGGGCCGCAGGATTGGGATCCCAGCCAGCACTGGCCTGGCAACTGCCCTGCTAATTCTCATGGGGAGAATTAGAATGAACTCTACACTTGGATTATTTGGTCTCTATTCCTTAAAACTGGATTTCTAACAACTGAAGCTGTGAAACATGGATATATCTTCTATGGACTCTAAATCACTTGTATGTATGTGATTCACTTTGCCCCTTTAACATCTCTCATATTTTGTTTTTCTTTTATATTAAACCTTTAGTTGTAGTTATTAAAGGATTGGCTGGCAGCGTGGTAATTTGGGTAAGATCCAAGCCTATATTGTTCTGGGTGATGTGGCTGGCCCTTTGGGGTTAGGAGAACCTATTTCTTTAAGAGACCCAGTGGCTAGAGGGGACCATAGGAGCTGATGTGCTGTAAGGGGGCTGTTTCTGTTTTGTTATGCTTGGTGATAACCAGTGTGGGGAATCAAAGCATGTTTTGTTACTGACTGGGAGACTGGTTTAAGTACCACTTGTGAGTGGTTTGGGGGTTTGGACCCTGGTTTTGCAGCTTGCCCTGATTTTAGCACATTCAGAAGGTTATCCCAGGAGGCCTGGGTCACAGTCTATAAAATACTATTACAGGGTATTTTTGAAAAGAGGCTTTGTTTATTATTGATTAATACTCATTTAATCAAGAGGTACATGTATTACATAGATTTTGCACAATTTGCTACAAAAGGCATAAAATATTAATTTCATGCATGTTTGTATGTGTCCCGAACATTGAGACATAAGGCCTTTCCATCTCTGAGATAACATGTTTATTAATATAAATTTTTCAACAATTGTGTAGGTTTAGATATTTAGTTTTTGAGATTGATAAAAATACAGAGCTTTGCAGAGAGCAAATTTGTCACCCACAGTAGTTAATTTGCACTAACTTTGATGCAGAGTTTAATTTAGATTGATGAGAGAGACATTTTGTTATGACTTTAAAAATCCATTAATTACAGATCCTGTTTTAATTATGAATGGCTTTATTTTAAAGTGAAGTTTAGAACTAAAATTAAAATGTGGAGCATCTCAATCAATACAAACATCAATTAGACCTGTCTTTGTACTCCTATTAGTTTATAGAGCTTCTAAATGAAGCGTAAAAGGTGTGCCGCTTTGTAGACATCTTTTTGACACACACAAGAATCAGGTGGTCTTTGCCATTTCATTAACAGCCTCATCACAACAATCATGGATGGAGTATCAGCCAGGAGGGTGGTCCATTCTTTTTCCAAAGAAATTAACGGACTGAACCAGTTCAAAGGCAGAATGTGTGGCATGATGTTAAATGAATGTTTATTTGTGTTGCACTAAGAAGCCATGAGCAAGACTGTTGTCCCATTGTCACTCCTTAGTGCTTTGTGATTGTACAGAACCTAGCACAGTGGGATCTTAGTCCACGACTAGGATTACTGCAGTGCAAATAACTAATAGTAATAATAGGGGATGCATAAATGAGAGAAAGAGAGCTGATAGCCTAAGTAGACAGGAGGCAGAGGAAACAGAGAGGGGAAGTGACTTACTCAAGATCACATTATAAGTGGGTGGTAGAGCCAGGGACAGAAGCCAACCCATGTGAATCTTATGTTACCCACTGGCAACACAGCTTCTAGCTGATTTTTATCTAGTCTCAAGAGAGTAATAAAAAGAAATACTTTGTACTTCTGTGGCATGTTTGTTTTTTTCCCCACTTGTCTCAAAGCTCTGTATAAACAATATATTTAGCAAACCTGCTGTGAGGTAGATCAGCATTACTGGCACCCCAACTACTGAGAGGTGAACTGAGACAGGATGAGATTGATGTGCTGCTGCTCTGAACTGTCACCGTCTGAAAATGAAACAAACAAGGAGCCCTGTGGCTCTTATCAAGACTAACACATTTATTTATCACACAAGTTTTTGTGAGTTTAATCCCCTTCTTTAACTGCATGAAGTGGAAACTGTAGTGTGTCAAACAAGGAGTTCTGTGGCTCTAAAAGACTAACAAAATTTATTTACTGCATGAGCTTTTGTGGGAGAAAATCCCACAAAAAAGAACATTTGGTAAATAAATTTGTGAGTCTTTAAGTGTCACAGGACTCCTTGTTTGTTTTACCGAGCTATTGTAACATGGCTGCCCCCTTGGAACTTGTAGTGTATCAGATACATATATACCTATGCAGAGAAGGATGGATCGCAAGGTCCATTCAGACAATGCCAGAGGGGTAGTCTGGTAGTCTATTTCAGCTAATCAAGTAAGTTGTTTTGATTCAAACAGTGTGGAAGCGCGCCCTGTAACAGCAATATATGAGACGGTGAGAATGTTGCATGTTAACTAGCTTTTGTAATGAATTAGCCATTCTGGGTCCCTGTTCAGATCTAATCTGATGGTGTGAAGTTTGCATATGAATTACAGCTTAGCTGTTTCACATTGAAGTCTGGCTGTGAAGTTTTTTCATGAAACTTTCATGAAAAAAAGTATTTCAGTCTTGTCTGCAGACCATCGGGACAAAAGTATTTAACTATTGTGTAGGCCTGAGAAGCCAATATAGCTATGAAGAACCATGCTGGGTTCTGCTTGCACTTATGCATCATCACCTAGCTTTCTTTCTTGAATTCCAGTCAGTGTCACCTGTGCAGCCCACTTACGGTGACAGTGTTGCTTGCAGAGCTTTTCTGCAGTGTTGGGTTATTTATTTTATTTAGCAGTGGCACTTTGAGTTAGTTTCCTGGATCTGAAGAAGAGCACTGTGTAAGCTTGAAAGCTTGTTTCTCTCACCAACAGAAATTGTTTCAAGGATATTACCTTGTCTGTGAAAAAGTTGTAGAAGGGGATGCCCAGAGGAGGCAAGAACTCAGTCTGACTCTCAGAACTGATGGTGGGTTTGGAGTGCTATGACAGAAGTAACATAATTTTGCTTCTAAACTGATTGCATTTGGCCCAGAAGTCACTTGGAAATGATAAGCCTAGATTTCTACAGTGACATGTATGGAGAGTTACTTTTGGAGTAGACGTGCACTTGAAGGGGTCTAGAGCCAACGCCATGCATACAGTTTTACAAACAACTTAATCCCTTACTTGGACATTATGTAGTGCGCCTCTACAGGAATGAGACTTGTCCTAACTCGCTAGCCGGTGCAGGTCATACAGGAAGTCTGTGGTGCTTAGGATTAGGACTTAGGTGGTAGTGTGCTCTACCTTCTCTCTGTTTAAACTGGGCACACTGTTAAAACAAAGGTTTCAGTTGAATAATTGGTGGATCTTGACCTTCTCTTGGTAACATGGCCAATCAGAAAACAGAGACAGACAGCTAGGGCACAGCAGAAGATTTTGTCATAAGCTTATTGAGTTGTTTTAAATTCCTTAAAGCAGAGCCATTTGTACTGAAGCAGATCTTTGCAAGATATTTTTAGATCATATGAGGAGAAAAAATATTATGCCATAGCAAGCTGTTTACAAATTTGCTAACCAGTGCTACTAAAATTCTCTGCTTGGTGTTCTACAGTGTATGTTAATTGCTTGACAGAAATTATGCAGCACTGATTTTCTAAAAGATACATTGGCTAAGGTCTGCAGCTGGGGCAGTGGACAGCCTTTATATAAATAATCATGAATTGTTTTGCCATTTTTCTATTAAACCAGAGATAGTGAGGCCAAAAAACCCAAACCAAAACAAAAAACACTGCATCGTTTATTGGCTACTCTTACTTTATTGAAATTCATTGCACATCTGCACTATGAGATAAAAGGTGGCAGTTTGTTTGTTTGAGAAAGGCAGGTGTGTGTGGGAGGGGGAACCATTAGAGGCCAATTTTGTTACCTTTTTCCTGTGGGAGAATTGGTGTGGGAGAATTGGTGTCAAAAGCGTAGTATGCTCCCACCTGGGAGTTGTAGAAACGGGGAGGTCATTGCCTCTTTGTCTTCATAATTCTACTTCCCTGGACCATGGGAAAAGTGCAAGGTGTGAATGGGATCTACATGAGAGGAGGAAATGGGCCATGGGTCGAAGTGGAAGAGCCAGGTGTGCTGTACACATAAGAGCAAGCCCACAGATAATGAGTCTATCCCATGGCTATGTTCTGTCTTGTGTGCCCTGTCTCCACATTGGGAGATCCTTCTTTAGCAGGGGTTCTGTGAGCTGCCATTATAGGCAGCCATGGAGGGAGACGGGGCAGTATGAAACCATGGGTTCTCTGTGCCAGAGAATTACAGTCAGTCTCCTTAGCCACTGGCATTTCTTGCAAATTTTAGGGACTGGTGGCTTTACTTGTACTTGGGTGGTGGCCTAGAACTTGCAAAACTAAGGCCCTGCTTTGCCACAGGTTCCCTCTGTGCAACCTTGGGGAAGTCTCTCAGTTTCTCTGTTTCTCAGTTCCCTCCCTGTGTACTGGAAATAAGAATATTGGTCTGCCTTGCATGGGTGTTGTGAGGATAAATACATTAAAGACTGTCAGGCACACAGATATCTGTGGGCTCTACATATTTATTGTAGAATTCCACAACATGGAACACTGACCTCCTGTTCATCTGGATTTCCATGGCAGAGAAAGTGGTTTCTGTTTTGGAACCTGTACTTTTGTTTGTGCTCAGTCTTTTTAAGTTTTAAAATTCAGTGTAGGACTGTGTGAAAAGCACTGCAGAACAATATTGTGTCTGAATATCAGGGGAAAACTTACTGACATTGACACTTACTGAACTGAACAATAATCTGCCAAGGGAAGTGATGGAAAACACTTTGCTTGAGATATGTAATACCTGACTGGACAAAATATAAAATATAGGGAGCAGTCCCTCCTTAACAGGATGGATTAGATAACTCAACCTACATTTTCCATTCCCATCTTCTCTTATTTTGTGTTTTGTGTGATCTGGAAGAGAGAGATTGAGCCCAGAATAAAACAACAACATTTGGCTTGGTTCTTCTCCCCTGCAGTAGGACTATTTTGTACTTCTATCAATGCAAAGGTGCCTAAAGCTCAAAGATCCCTGCTTGTGTCAGGGAAACTTCACATATGACAGAACTGGTGTAATGGTTCTTACATCTCCCTATTCAGTTGCAATTAAGGGACATATCCAAGAGGTGTGTGTGTCATGGCTGTAAATTCCTTTCATCTGGTGACCCTTAGCTGTTGGCATAGTTTAATAACTCAAGTTATTGTTTTAGTGTATTACTTCTTCCAGGAGAACAAAGTGGACCAGATTTTGTCCTTCGCATGTGTCTGAACTGTGTGGAAGTCAGTAAGCCTCAGAAGGTAGAATTTGGATCGCCGTCTTGGGCCTGAGTTTGCAATCAGGAAAAGGAGCTTTTCCATGTGAAAGAGAAGTGACTGTCAGCAGAGATGGGTGGCAATATGTGGGAGAGTCATGTTTTTGAAGTGTTAGAACTGTATCGGTTTAGAAGGCCCTTAATGTGATCACAATAAACAGTGCACCTTTAGATCTGTATAACTGTGTCCATGTGAAGGAGTCGTTTGTAAATTATAGGGGTACAGAAGCTTTTGGAGACCAACCTTTAAATAAAAAGGTAGATGGAGTGGGACCTGACTTTTCCACTGCCTTTTACCTTTCAGAGTCATTTACACCTGTGCACAGTGGGGGCAAAATGTCGCGGTAGGTATAAATGACTTCACAAGGCAGTGGAGAATTCCCTCACCTTCTTTTCACATGCAGGATAATTGAGAGGTGAATGTTACAGCTTTTGTCTCTGCTCTGTTGTGAACTTTTCCTTCTCTCTCAGCTGGTAAAGCTCAGTGCATCTAAGAGGTTTTTTTGTTTTGTTTTTCTTAAATGTAATCTTCTATATGTTGTATTAGAAGTTTTGCTTCTTATTTTCTCCATGGCTCAATGAGAAAGATGCACAGCTGTTCCTGAGGTGGCTTTCCAGCAAACTTCAGATTTGCCAGATTTCAGAGTTTTGCTAAACCTGTGTGTTCCTATGTTGAATTGACCTAGGCTACAAGGCTATTTCTCTGGTCAGAAAATATATCTAATGTCATACAATATACAGCAATGCACAGCTACTGTCGTTCCCCAAATGAAGTTCAGCTTCCCCTGACAAGCATTTACATGTATGTTCTTAGAACAGGTCACATTCCTAACCTTCACCGGGATTATGGCATAAATGCTCTGTAGATACTATAACCCTGATTCAACAAGACACATTTCTTTAAGCATATGAGTAGTCTCATGGGCTGATATAAAACAGAGGGAACTGACAGACGGGTGTTCTTTGTGATGTGAGGGGTCCTTAACTTTCGAACCTACTCTTCCCACCTACCCAGGCATCTGTTGACATTCAGGCACACAGCAAGCCTGTCTGTTTCCCAAGATTTTTAGAGAGGGAGGGACATGACAGGTGGTTGATATGTGTGTCAGCAAGGGCCGTATTTCTGTGCTTGCTTTGCACTGTATCTGCTGGTTACTTTTTGCTTGTGGGTGTGCAGTAGTGGCTTTCCTTTTTACTTGATGGCATCTTTAATTGAGGCAAAGGTGCCAAGCGTTTTTAGGGGCTTTTTCTTTAGTATATTTCTTATAAATGTAGGTAAATGAATATCTACAAGGAGAAATGTCATAGTAAATTTATTAAATGACTGCCTAACAGCTGTTCAGTATGGCTTAATTTGGGGACAGTCCCACTTGAGGTGGAGTAAGTGGTGGAGTATTGTCTCCAGACTGTAAGCTCTTAGGGGAAGGAACTGGGTGTATATTGAGTCTATTTATGTACTGACTCTGTGTGTGTGTGTGTGTGTGTGTGTGTGTGTGTATTATCTTTATCCATTATCATGTCTGCACGTATACTGACTATATATAAATATTTTGTTTATTGTGTCTGTGTTGTCTGCTTACATATTGTGATTGTATATTTTCTTTATGTATATACAGTGGTTCTGTGTGTATTGTGTAGGGCGCTGAATACAAGACCATAGTTAATAAATAATTATAACAACATGAGTAAAATCACCTCTTCTCCACATCAGGTGTGAAATAGCTGCTCTCGACATCTGGCTTGCTATGTAATAAGACAAGTACAAGTCTGTATGATGTCAAACTATGTTTGTACTTTGTAAATATTAGCCCCAGTGTTAAATATATACAAAGTAATGAATCTTTAATTAAGCAAAACTTTATCTCTCTAATTTATTTCACAAACAGATAGAATTACAAACGGCGTTTTCACTTCTGACCGGAGACATCAAATAAAGCATGCAGGTAGTGCTTGAAAGCTCCAATACACAAATGCCAAAGTGGTTGTTTAAAGGGCATTCAAAGCCAAATTCATTGATTTATATCATTTCAGAACCCTTGATCGCCTTGTAGCAGTAAAACATGTGGCAGGCTGGATATATCTGGTTGTAAATGGCGAGACTATTCCCCCTCTCAAATCTCAATTACTTAGTTTCTGTCTCTTTCCCCGGAACTCCAAACGGTCATATTATTATCTAACTGTTGGTTTTAGTCATCCACAAAAACAACGCAAACCAGACACAGAGTAGCTGAGGTCAGAACTACGAGTGAGTTGAGTTTGGATTTTTTTTTTTTTTTTTTTTAAATCCATCAGAGGTATGGGGAAATGAGTATAAGCCCAGCAATGTATGTAAAAGCTTCAAGGAGTTCTCTTTGCCTGTTTTTGTGAGAGGAGCTGTAGTCATCAACAGCATTTTCCCATACTATTTATTCTGTCTCCTCCTAGGCAGCTGTGGGTTTGGACTGAGATAATTTCTTCTGTGAAAGCAAAGGCAATCCCACCAGGGAAGCCAGTTCTCCTCCTGCCCGAAAAAGTATTCATTCTCCCCATGCTTCTAGGCTGCAGAATGAGAGGGGCACTCACATTGTATGAGAGTCTCTCTCTGTATATAGCTGAAAAGTACAGGGAGGACAAACACTGTACTACACAGAGGAGTTTGCGTCATTATTATTTATTATTAGCGTTGCACTAGGAGCAAGAGGACCCAACTATATTCAGGGACTCTTCATGATAGTCACTGTATATACACATCATAAGAGAGAGCTCATGCCTTAAAAACTTAAAGTCTAATTGGAAAAGGGATGGGAGAAAGGAGATATGATTATCTTAAACGTACAGTTGGGGAACAGATGCACTGAATGATTAAGGGCAGGATCTTGCAAATAGATGTGTTCTGGGGGATCCGTATCCAGGATCTGGACCCAAGTATGACTAGCCTTGGATCTCACGGTAAGTCTGGCAGAGGAGCTGGACTCAGATCTACTGAGTCCCAGCATAGTACCTGAAGTACAAAACATTCTTAGTCCATTGCAATAGGGTTACAAAGCCTGCATGGGACTTAGGAAATGTTCTGGGCTCATACAGTTCTGATCTGTCACAACTGTAGATCTCATCCACACCAGAATTGCAGGAGAAAGCAGCCCTCGCCATGCCACCTTGGGGAAGGGATGGAACTTGAGGGGGGTCTGGATGTTAATGGCAGAGGCAAAAGAATGACTAATTGGAACTGGGGAGGGGGAGGAAAAGCAGATCAGTATCTTAAATGCCTATATACAAATACAAGGAGCATGGGGAATAAGCAGGAGGAACTTGAAATGCTTATAGCCAAACACAACTATGATATAGTTGGTATCACAGAGACTTGGTGGGATAATACACATGACTGAAATATTAATGTAGCAGAGTACAGCTTGCTTAAAAAGGACAGGAGGGGAAGAAAGGGAGGTGCAGTTGCCTTGTTTATCAAAAATATATATACTTGGACTGAGATTGGGGATAGAAATAGAAGACAGGTTGAAAGTCTCAGGATAAAAATAAAAGGAGTAAAAAATGTGGGTGGTCTCATGGTAGGGGTCTACTATAGACCACATGAGCAGGAAGAAGAGGTCGAGGTGGCTTTTTTTCAGCAGTTAACAAAATCATCCAAGGTACAGGACTTGGTCATGATGGGGGATTTCAGTTACTCAGATATCTGTTGGGGAAAATAATACAGCATGGCACAGATCATGTAATAAGTTCTTGGAATGCAGTGAAGACAACTTTTATTTAAAAAAGTAGAGAAAGCTACGAAGGGTGAGGCTATTCTCAATTTGGTTTTGACAAACGAGAGGAAGTACTCGAGAATTTGAAAGTGGAAGGTAACTTAGGTGGCAGCAATCATGGAATGATAGAGTACATGATTCTTAGAAGTGTAGGAGAGAGAATACTGTAATGGGGTCAGGCTGGATGGGTATAAGAGGGTGGTTGAGGGGGTATATATTAGCCCCAGGCTTAGTAATGCTTTGTTCCCTGAGTTAAGTTAGCTGGGACTCCTACAGGGTAATTGGTTCCAGGTGTCCCAATCAACAAACCTGCTGCACTGCTTAAAAGCCTCCTTCTCAGGCAGGATGGGTCAGCTGAAAGGAGGCTAGAGAGGAGTAGAGCTACTTGAAGAACACTGTGAAGGTTTGCTTGCGGTTTGCCACAGCACCAAAAGGCACGGGGGGGGGAGGATTTGGGAGAGAAAACCCTACAAGCAAGGCTGTTAGGCCCTGAAGCCTGAGGGTGGACTTTATTACTTGGGGAACTAAGCCAAGGAGTGGAGGTGTGTGAACCTCAACCCCAAATAATGAAGGGGCCCCAAAGACTGAGGCTTCAGGACAAGAGACTGTGGGACTTCTCCAAGCCTGAAGGTGGACCAGGAGCAGTGGGGTCGCTCAGTGGTGGTCCAGGGAAAGGTAGTAGCCCTCCTGGATTCAATGTGGAGACTGCTACTCAGTAGGATCCCTGGGTCGTGGCCCAGGGTAGAGGGTGGGACTGCCCCCCCCAGTTCTCTTCCATCAGCTGACCCCTCTCCACCTGGGGGAGGTGGAATTGGAAAGGGCCAACCAGACCTTGCCAGGCCACGCAAATAGAAAGCGCAAGACCTACAGGGGCACCTGAGACTGCACCTCACCACAATACCAAAATAAAATAAATGGATTTTAGGAAGGCAGACTTCAGCACACTCAGGGAATTGATGGTAAGGATACCTTGGGAAGAATGTCTAAGAGGAAAAATGACTAAAGACAGTTGGTGGTTTTTCAAAGAGACGTTATTAAGAGTGCAAGAGCTAACCATTCCTCTGCATAGGAAGGATAAGAAATATGGAAAGAGACCACCTTGGCTTAACCAGGAGACCTTCAATAATTTAAAAATAAAGAGAGAGTCCTATAAAAGTGGAAACTAGGTCAAATTATGAAGGAGGACTATAAACAAATAACACAGTTATGTAGAGGAGAAATCTGAAAGGCCAGGGCACAGACAGACATCAAACTAGATGAAGGCATAAGGAGTAACAAAAAGACCTTTCTTCAAATACATCAGAAACAATAGGAAAGCCAAGGACAGCATAGGACCCTTACTCAGCAAATAGGGTAAAATAATAAATGAAAATGTGGCAATGTCATAAGAACTAAATAATTTCTTTGTCTCAGTTTTCACTGACAAGGTTGGTGGAGATTGGATGTCTGATGTAGGGGAGTGCAATAGGAATGAGATAGGGTCAGAAGCTAAAATAGGGAAAGAGCATGTTAAAAATTACTTGGACAAGTTGGATGTCTTCAAGTCACTGGGGCCTGATGATATGCACCTTAGAGTACTCATGGGGCTGATTCAGGAAATATCTGAGCCATTAGCTATTATCTTTGAAAAATCATGGAAGATAGGTGATTGTCTTAGAGGACTGGAAAAGGGCAAATATAGTGCCCATCTACAAAAAAGGAAATAAGAGCAATCCAGGGAATTATAGACCAGTCAGTTTAACCTCTGTCCAAGGAAAAATAATGGAACAGATAATTAAGGAGTTGCTTTGCAAACATCTAGAAGAGACTAGGCAAGGTGCTTAGGGCTAGTCAGCATGGATTTGTCAAAAACAAATCATGTTGAATCAACTTGATAGCTTTCTATGATGTGGTAATGAGCCTTGTGGATAGAGGTACGTGGTAGCTGTGGTATATCTAGACTTTAGTAAGGGATTTGATATGGTCTTACATCACATTCTTATTAATAAACTCAGGAGGTACAAACTAGATGGAGCTCCTATAAGATGGGTGAAAAACTGGTTGGATAAACCGTTCCCAGAGAGTAATCATCGATGGTTCACATTCAGGCTGGAAAGATATAATGTGTGGGGTGACGCAGGGGTCTGTCCAGTGTCTGGGGTGCCGCAGGGATCTGTCCGGTGTCTGGCTTTGTTCAACATTTTTATCAATGACTTGAATGATGGTGCATAGAGCAAACTTATGAAGTTTGCAGATGATACCAAGCTGGGAAAGGTTGCAAGTGCTTTGAAAGATAGGATCACAATTCAAAATGATTTGGACAAACCAGTGAAATAGTTGGAGATAAAGATAAGTGCCAAGTACTCACTAAGGGTTGAACAATCCACTGCACGCATACAAAATGGTCAATGACTGCCTAGGAAGGAGTATTACAGAAAAGGATCTGGGTGTAATAGTGGAGCATAAGCTAAATATGAGTCAGCTGTGTAGTACTGTTGGAAAAAAAAAAAGGCAAATGCCATTCTGGGGTGTATTAACAGGAGTATAGTGAGTAAGACATGGGACATGATTCTTCCACTCTACTCTGCACTGATTAGGCCTCAACTTGAGTACTGTGTCCAGTGTTGGGTGCCTCATTTCAAAAAGGAGTTAGAGAAACTGGAGAAAGACCAGAGAAGGGCAACAAAAATGATTAGAGGTCTGGAACATTTGACCTATGAGGGAAGATTGAAAGAGCTGGGTTTGTTTAGCCTAGAAAAAAGGAGACTGACAGGGGATATGATGAGTTTTCGAATACCTAAAAGGTTATTATGAGGAAGAAGGAGAAAAATTATTCTCCTTAATCACAGATAATAGGACAAGAAGGAATGGGCTTAAATTATAGCAAGGGAAGTTCAACCTAGAAATTAGGAAAAGATTCCTAACTGTCACAGTGATTAAACACTGGAATAAGTTACCTTGCCAGGCTGTGGAATCTCCTACATTCAAGGTTTTTAAGAACAGGTTAGACAAACACCTGTCAGGAATGGTTTAATTAGTGGTACTTTTCCTGCCATGAGTGTAGGGGACTGGACTCAATGACCTGTCATGGACCCTTCCAGTTTCTATGATTCTATGCAATATGGCTTCTGTTATTTAGGACTGTTCCCTTTGTCCTCCATGGTACCACACTGACATTCCAATAGCTCTTGATTCAAGTCATTCAACCACATGGCTGATCCCCAGTGTGCTATTTAGAGGATACGATCACCTACAGCTGAGATTTGGATAAATATCTAGCACAAGTTGCCACCGTACTTCAGTCCCCAGTGGGAGGCTGGCCAGCTGCAAATCCAGCAAAGTGTAAAATTGGAGAAGAAACCATCTTCCTGGGATGTTGTTTGGGGAAAGGCTAGGTCTGCCCCTTGGGGACAAAGTACAGGCCATCAAAGTGTGTCCTGCCCTGGCGACAAAAAAACAAGTCCGAAGTTTGTTTTGGCCTCACAGATTACCACAGTGATTTGCTCCAAGATTTTCAAGGACAGTGGCCCCCTACAAAAACGTATAGAGGACCAGTAGCCCCCAGAAGGTTTACATCTCTGAGGCCTACTATAAGACCTTTCAGCAGTTGTGAGACCAATTATGCAAAGAGCTTGTCCTGTTCAGTTCTGACTTCTCAAAGAGTTCTTTTTTGTAAACTTGATGCCTCAGAAGTGGGACTAGGCACAGTGTTGGACCAGGAAACAAATTGAGAGGAACGGTCTGTACTCTACCTGAACTGCAAAGTGTTCGCTTGGGAGTGGGCATGTTCAGTGATAGAAAAGGCTGTGTAGCTGTAAGATGGGCCCTGAACTCTCTCCAGTGCTGCTTCCCATCAAATCTGTTCATGCTTGTCACTGATCACGTACTTTACAGTGGTTATGTTTATATTTATCCCTCCCTCATCAAACCTTCTAAATTCAGCATACAACAGGAAAGGCTTACCCAAATGCCATTCTTTTCCTGGGTGGGAGAGAACAATCTGCGGGCTCAGGTCCCAAGATTGCATATTCAAGCGGAGGGGGTGTAGAAACCCCACATCAACAACAAGGGGCTGAGGAGGTGCTCTGGGCTTAACCAGCTATGCCCCACTATACCTGCCAGACTGGATAAGGAACTTAACTGGAGGAACACAGCAGCTCACATGTTGCAAGACGAGGGAGGAGATCAGATTGTCACTCCTTAGCCTCTGAGGAAAGGGCTGACTGACAGCAGGAGCTTCCCCTGATGGCCGCTGCCTGAACGCCCCACCCCAAGGGCAGGGAGTGTTAGATTTTAGTGCATTCTGAATAGGATTTCTGGATTCTCATATGCCCTAAGAATGTTAAACTGCCCTTTGTAAATTATCAGGAGTGTGAGCTTCTGCGAAGCACTCAAATGGAGGCAACAGATGTGAGGGTAGAAAACCCTTTTAGGAACTCTTGTGGGTTTTAAGAGAGGGAACGGTGAAAGGGTGGTTCTGTGGATGGACACAAAACTGAGTAGGGCTTTATCAAACCTGTCTGTGCCCACAGACTGGTGCTAAACTCAGAACCCTTGGGCAAATGAAGAAAAGTCTTAATATTTCCATGAATCATCCCAGTTTTGTGATTGGGGTATGCTGTGCCTTTCATTTGTTGATTTGTTGCTTATTTTGTGCTGGGGGTAGTGGGGTGAATGATTTTCAAAGTACTGCTTTACTCTGCATGCCTGTCTCTTTAATGGAAATTCACTGATCAGGTGCATGAAAGGCTGCAGAGTATGACATTTCCTCTGTGCTCAATTTTAATACAAAGGGTACTATGGTTACTAAGAGACCGTTACTTCAAGTTTGGAAATCTTCATCCACACTGGATATGTTATGCTGGCAAATTGGACTTTCAGGGTTGGCAGCCTATGGAAATGAGTAACTTTTAAAAACAGAGAGAATTTAGATGATGGTGTCCTTTTCTAGAACTGCGAAACCGATCTATTTTGCTAATGCATAGCAGATCGAATAATCTTCCCTGTGGAAGTTTTACCTATGTCTGAATTTGACATTGATTTGCTTTATGCCTGGAATCCTTAGGCAGATAATTTTTGTAATGAAAATGTGTGTGTTTATAGCAGATAGAATCCATTTTCCCTGTATATCTTTGTACACTGCAGTCTTGTGTGAAACCACAGGTCCAGCAGCAGAACCCAATGCTCCCTGCCACTCACTAGGACACTAGCTCTGTGGTGATTCAGAGAGAAAAATGCCACTTGTCAAATTGCTAACACCACCTTGCTGGTGTTCCTTTCAACTCTACGGACTCTGCCCGACTTATGGTCATTGCAGTCCACTTCCAGGTGGACATCACAAAAGGTCCCCTATGTATCTGTCCTGCTTCTTGGCAGCCTCATCAGAGGGGGCTGAATGAGCTATAGTGACTGAAACCTACTTTTGTGGTCCCTTCAGCTTCTGTTTGGTGCATGTGTGGTTCCCTCTACAAGGAGCTAAGTAGTTTTGAGGGGCTTCTGCTGCCATCACTTGTTTTGAACCGGCTGTGCATAAACAGAGAACTAGGAACCTTCAGGTCTGGCAGTGTGGCATCTTTCAGTGGCACAGTCATTCACAATAAAAAAAAGTAACTATCACTCTCAATGCGTATCTTTTGTAACTTTCTGATTTTAGGTGTTTGGGACCAAGCTGTAGGTTTAAAAGTCAAGTGGTGTTTCTTTTCTATGCAGAGGTATTAGTGGGATGGTTCAACAATCAAAAGAAAGAGGACATATGGCTTTAGTTTAATATGCAGGTGTGCATGTGTCAGGGTGGATAGGGACTGGCTTGTGCTGTGAGACCCCAGAACCATTCTGGAAAGAGCATCATAAGCAGCCTTGGCAACACTTCCAGGACAGAGGGTACACAGTGATGTGCTGTAGGGTCTTGTGTCAAATGCTAAAACCTGTAATAATCAGCTGTTCGGGAATGAAATTAGACCTTTGTTTGTATCATCAGCACCTGTCTGAGATGCTGATATTTATAAATTCCTTGTTTGGCTGAGAGACCTCTCTCTTGAGTCATTTGGTTGAGAGAATGGAAATGCAAAGCTGACCATTTCTGCTGCTTAACCTGGGAACGAGGCAATCTGCCATAATTGCTGAAGCTCTTTGGGCTGAGTTGCCAAACAGGGAAGAGACTGAAGTAATAGTGATCTGCAGGAGGGACCCTGAGCTGTGAAATGTGCCCCAGATGGAATGGGCTGGTTGCACAGCAGGGAGCAGTAGAAGGTGTCTGCAGAACAGTTGGTAGAAGGATACAGGGCTAGAAACCCCAAGTCAGTTTTAGGGAGAAGTGAGGTGGTAGCTGGAGAAGAAAAGAAGAATTGGGTGTGACAAAGAGTACCAGTAGCGAAGTCCTAAGTGCATGCCATTCAGGAGCCATGTTCTGTCTCTTATGCGTTTTGGCCTCCAAGTGGACTAGGAAGAACATTCCTCTTTTAGTAGAGAATGTTATTGCTGATGATCCTTTTTTCACCTCGGTAATGATGCTTGCAGCGAGCATTAGTATGTGAGAGCAAACACAGATTTGCATGTCTCTCTCTTCTTACTTCTTTGTTGGTGTCCTCTCTTACTTGCTATTTTTCTCAGCATAGATTTATATATTTGGTCTCTTGAGGTGTAAAAACAATTCAGTGAGGTGGACTAGCCAACATTCCCTCACTGACTTTAACTGATTAAGCAATCAATAATACTATGACCTGTGTTCAGTGATCTGCAGAGCAATCAGAACTGTAGCCAGTATAAATTTGCACAGTTGACCTTTGGGAAACATATTCTTTGTGGCAGTCATCAGTGGACTGTTTTATTTTTTAAGCTTATTTCTGATTGAGGTAACTAAGCAAAGTTATTCCTGATCAGCTGCAAACAAGGGGGGGAACTGTAAACCATTTAAAATCACTCCTCACTGAATTATTCTGTGTAGCTTCATATACCAGTTGAAGGCCAGATCTTGCTGCTATTGAAACCAGTGACAGACAGGGAGTCCACTTGATTTGAGTGTAGCAGGATTGGATCCGCAATGCACATTCTGGGTGGAATCCTGACCTAAACCACATAAGCAGAAACAGACCCAAGCTGTTACCTAGAGGATTGCTAAAACTAGACCTGCAGACTGCCAATTCTAATGGGAATGACATAAAATGATGTAAAACAGGTCGTTGCCTTTCCAGGCGCTTTGAGAGCTGGCTTTCATGGTCATATGCTCCAACAGAACACTGAAACACAAGATATTGCAGGGCTCATAAAATTATAACTACTCTGTATGGTCTCTCCAGATCAGGTTAAGAGACATTCGCCTAGCAATAGGTGGATAATGGGAAGTTTTCAGGACTGCTGTCCTCACTTTTCTGCAGATAGACATCCATAAGGACTGTCAAGCCAACATCTGTAACTGGCACTAAATAAACATTGACTGTGACAGATACAGCAACTTTCTGCCATGTTCTTGGGAGACCTCACTGAACTAAGTGTGATCATCTTTGGAGTCTTTTATATTAGCTGAGTGGTTTTCGTAGGATTGTGTTCTACTTTGTGGGGGTGGGCTGCCCCAACTTCTTCAGGAACTAAACCCAGTGAGTGGTGATTAGGGGAAATCACCCTGATTGTAATGCTCCCAGTGAGATCTCTGGGAAGGTTCCCATGTGCTATTTCAAACTAGATTCTCTGGACACCAAACAGACAAGAAAAGGATTTTTGAATAAATAGCCTGAGTTGAAAATGATTCAGGGACTCCTTTCTGATCCGCAAAATGGATACGACCTATGGTCCAAGGGAAAGTTGGACCCACTGAAGCCCTATAAGCTAATGGGTGACCTCTGGTGCATTGCCAGCATGCATATAGGAACGTGAATTTTTTTATATTCTGTAAGCTTTCTCTGTATTGCTTTCAGCTGATAAATAAATGTGCTTGCTTCGAAAGAGCCGTGTGGTAATTTGTAACTGCTGGCAATTACAGTGTTCAAAGTCATTGGAGAGAAAGTGAAGTACAGGTGTGGCCTTTTTGGGTAGGCTGGCCCACTGGGGATATTGCACTAGAAGACGAGGAGCTGTGCAGCCTTAAAAGCCCTGACCAGGAGTGAATAAGACACTGGTCTTATCTTTTATTCAGTGCATTCATATGATGGACTCATGTTCCTTATGATTACTGGGTAATTATTAGGCCTGGTCTACAGGGCTGGAGTGTAAGGAACGAAGGGTTGATACCCATAGTATGATGACAGAAATAAGCAGACAGTACTTACCCAGCAATTACATAGCACTTAATGTGATCAACAGTTGCAGCTTAATTGTATTACATGACTGATTCTAACTGAGAAAATATATTGAAACTATGTTCAGTGCTTGAGGCCAGCTAGCAGGTAGTGATTGCCCAAGAAGAATTTGTTTCACAGAGTTGTAATTCACTCTGGATCAGCACATGCCACAAGAAATAACAAGGGTTGCTTCTAGTTGCTGGTCATATAGGGATTTCCTGTACATGCATTTATTGCTGAACTTGAGGTGAGAAAGTTCAGGAAGTTATAAAGGAAAAAACAATATCCAGCATCACCAAAACAACTCCCTCTGGCAGAGGTTTTTCTGAAATGAAATTCATTGAAAGCCACTGATTCAGAGGAACTCATGTAAACAGGAAAGCAGTCTTTGAATCTCCATGGATTCAGATGTAGATGAAGATAATTAATAATTTGCTAGACTGGATGTCAAGTTAGGACTATGACAGCTGTCTGCTTTTAGGCCCCTCACAAAGGAGATAAAAAATGCTTATTTCACCTGATTGTTCTTTCCTTCATCCCAGAGGAATTGGGGATTTAATAGAATCGCCATGTGCTGCCTAATAAATAAAACTAGAAGGTGCAGATGTCAAATGCAATCAGGGAGTGGAAATTAATTAAAAACAAAAACCCTTGCATGCTCAAATAACTCTGAGAAATGAGTAGTGTACCTTTTTGGCTTTGTAGAACATAGATCATCAGTGGAGGAAAAAAATACCAAGCTAAACCATCAAGAGAAATGTGTTTTAAAAACAGATCAAACAGAAAATAAGCAAACATGCAGAAAACCTGTGACCTCTGGATGGTAGAGAAGATGGAGAAGTTTCAGCTTTCTGCATAGACGGCTCTTTGAAGCAGATTCACTAGTTTTCTTCTGAAATGGGAACACTTCTTGGTTATGTCTAAATAGAACCTGCACCTGGAAATGAATTATGTAATTATATTACTATGATTATTGAAATTAGCCAATAAAATAAATAATAAATATCACCCTAAATTTCTTTCTGCATTAGTACTTTTCTGCTCTCTCCCTTTTCTGAATTAGCTGTTTCAGGTTGTTTGTCCCTTAGTTTTATAATTTTGCATTTTTTCCAGGTGAATCTCATTTGTGGTGTTTTCCACCATTCAGTGTGTCCTCTTCTGCACAGAGTTATTTTTCTGTCTGTAGACTGAGTCTGAACTAAGTAGTGCCTAGTTAGTTCAAACTAGCTGTGCTTTTTTGAGTTCGAACTAACTTTTTAGTTCAAGCTAAAAAAGTGCAGCTAATTCAAACTAACATTAGTTCAAACTAAAAATGCAGGTAGTTCGAACTAACTGCTTAGTTTGAATGTACTTAGCTCGATCTAGCATAGCTACATCCAGCTAGTTCAAACTAAGTTCGAACTGACTGGTTCAAACTAAGCAAAGCTTAGTGTAGACAGGGAGCAAATTAGTCTGGATTAAAATTTTTTAGTTCAGACTAGGCAGAGCCTAGTGTAGACAGGGAGCAAATTAGTCTGGATTAAGCCTTCTTAAAACAGACTAATTTGCTAGTGTAGTCATAGCCTGAGTGAAAGAAGAGCCAAATACTTTTCCTTCTTAGTGCTTCAAGCTCTCCACAAGAATGGTCCCATTTCACTATCCCCATTTTACAGATGGGGAAGCTGAGACACAGGGAAGGGAACTGACATCCTAATATCCTGAAGAACTGATGTTTACTGACTTCCAGTCCAGTGCTGTTATTGCTGGAACTCACTGTCACGGCTCTGGGGTTAACTGAACCTCTGCCTTCTATAGGGTCTGCTCGAGAGGGCCCATTAAAGTCTCTGGCTCCAGCCACCAACACTCTATGCGCAAGGATATGCATCATAACTTCCAGATGAGGGATTTAAGCTTTCATCTCGCCTGCAATCCACTGTGCTGATTCCAGAAGGTCCATCCCTCTGTCTCTTAGGAACAATGATGGAGTTACCAGTGACCAGGCAGCTTTGATAAAGCATGTAGAATCATAGAAACTAGAAGGAACCATGAGAGGTCATGGAGTCCAGTCCCTTGCATTCATGGCATAACCAAGGACCACCTTAAACAATTCCTGACTGTTGCTTGTCTAACCTGCTCTTAAAATCTTTCCCTATTTTAGCTTCTGATCCTGTCCCATTTTACGGTCCTCCCTTACATCAGCCATCCACTCATCACCAACCTTCTCTGTGAAGACTGAAATGAAGAAATTGTTTAGTTCCTCTGCCATTTCCACATTTTCTGTTGTTACTTTTCACTCTTCCTTGAGTAACTGACCTGTGCTGCCCTTGGTCTTCCTCTTGTTTCTAATGTATTTAAAAATGAGGGGGTTTGTTACCTTTTATGCCTTTGGCTAGTTTGATTTCAGTTTGTGTCTTGGCCTTTCTGATTCTTCCGACACATAATTGTGTAATTTGTTTGTAGTCATTCTTTGTGGTGTGTCCAAGTTTCCACTTTTTGTAGACTCTTCCTTCACTTGTAGATGATTGAAAATCTCCTGAGATTACCTTGCCATACTTCCTATCCTTCCTGGACATTGGAATGGACTTTGCCCTGGCCTCATTATGGCCCTTATCCCCCCCCCCGTCTCCCCCCCCGCCCAGGGGCTTTCTGGAGCTCCCCCACCACAGAGCCCCCATGAACCTTCCCCACATGCTCAGGCTGTCCTCCTTCCAGCCTGAGCGTGGGTGAATGGTGCAGCTCCAGGACGCAGTTCAGCTCCTCCCTGGCAGCGTCTGATGATGCAGGGGGCAGGGCAGGCGATGCGGTGCGGCCCACCCTGCCCCAGAAACACTCGAGATGTGGAGTATCCAGCCAGTACAGGGGCTTGGCGCTTGAAAAGCCCTGTGGGACAATTTTGATTCACTGGGTGAAGAGGTTCGAAACCCCTGGATTCCAGGAATCATCAGGGGCCGCAGGAGGTAATGCTGGGGGCTGCATGCGACTCGCGGGCTGTGTGTTTGAGACCCCCTAATGTAAGCGCTACAAAGAAAAAAAATGTTTGAGGTGGCATTACATACAAGTATACAAAAGAGGCACTGACTGAGGCAGTAGCTGTTTTTTGTACTTAGAGTACAGTCTATTTATAGCTCCTCAAATATACTTACACTAGGAAATGGAGTTTATAGACATGAACAAAAAAGGGTGTAATAAACAAGGAGTCCTGTGGCACTTAAATACTAACAAATTTATTTACTGCGTGAGTTTTCGTGGGAGAAAATCCCACTTTGTGCATCTGATGAACTGGGATTTTCTCCCACAACAACTTACGCAATAAATAAATTTGTTAGTCTTTAAGTGCCATAGGACTTCTTGTTTGTTTTACTGAACTAGACTAACACGGCTGCCCCTTTGGAACTTAAAAAAAATCAAATAAAAATGTGTGTTTGGGGTCAGAAGTTGATGTTTCAGACTTGGTTTAAAGTTCATTTCTCTGGAGGCTGTGGATCAGAGCTTGATCTGAAGTTTACAAAGGAGTTCTGATTAAGCCCTGATCCAGCAAAATGCTTAAGCATGTGAGCAGTCCCTATGAAATCGATGAAAACTGCCATATGTGTGGCTTAAGAAATGTTGCACTGGACTCAGTATAGAAATGTAGATTATTTCCATGTTAAAGTACTTTTCTGGATCAGGGCCTAACCCACAATGCAGCTTGTAAAATTTTCTCAAGTCAACACCTCATCTTTTCCTTTAAAAAAAGAAACAAAACATTTTGTTAGCTCCCTACCATAGTTTTGGTTCTGTTTGTTTGTTTCTTTTTAAGCTGTCACAGATGATTTTTCTTCAGTGAATGGATTCCACTGTAATATTTACTGTGCTTCAGCTTTCAACCCAGCATATGACAATAGACAGCACTTGAGCGGGTAGCGTCTAATGGGATTCATTGCTGCTTCAAAGGTTCTCTGTATTATGCTTTGAAACGGACAGCAGTGCTTGATTTGAACAGACTCATCACCATTTTATATGATTGCAATGCCAGTGCAAGGGTGAAGGTGGATCTAGTGTAGGATTTATCTTTCACTTGCATATGAAGAGGCCATAGTTAATCTCTGTATGAACTGAAAATATAGCTATTATGGATCTGATCCAGTGCCCACTGAAATTAATAGGAACCATTCCTTGGGCTTCAGTGGTCTTTGAATCAGGCCTTAAGTGGGTGACGTTTTATTAACTTTATAAAAGCAAAGGCAACAGAACTACCAGTCACACACTACAAACCACAATGTCTGCACAACAACATTTTAAAGAAATATATCTGCAGATAAGTGACTCATTCCACATCCCCTCCTGCATGGGCAAAAGGGAGCAAAGTGGATGGAGATAGGGTAGTGAAAGCAGATGAGAACGTTTCCTCTGTCTCATGGTCCTACTTTCTTAGTAATCTTGAAGATCCTGCTCTGCGAAGGTGGGTCCCACAAATGCTGAAGTAGCAAGTTGGTGAGGTGAGGAAGATGCAGAAATGTAGCCATGCACCTTGGAATGCTCCCTCTGGGGCTCATGTGGGTGAATACGAGTACTAGCAATATTGACTTGTGCTCCATGTCTCTCTTTATGGGAGTGTCATTGGGCTCTTTTGGGGTTCCCTGAACCATTCCTCTTCAGGAGAGCATTCATCAAAGTCTGTGGTTCGCCTGACAGTTTCCCAAGTCTTCTGCCAGTTGTAGGTTTTATTACTGAAAGGCAGGTTAGGTCCTAGGTAAACTGAAAAGGATCAGTCAGTACCCTTGCCAGTAATGCACAGAAAAGATAAATAAAACTAATGACATGTTAAATAAGAAATGTGTTCATCTGCTCACAGAGACCTGTGAGAGCTGACTGATGAGAGATTACTGAACCTATTAATAATTATTTCCCTGAAAGGTGTTTAATAAAATGGCCTATGTTTTCTTTCCAAATACATGTCAAAAAGAAAAAGTTGTTTAACAAACCAAACCAAAACGCACAATCCCAGATCTCTTAAAGTAGGAAGGCTGTGCAGCGGGCTGAGACGCTAGAACTGCCACTAGCCAAAATGTTCTGCTTTTGAAGCAACCATGACCACTGCACCTGGGGAGTTTGACGGTGAAATTTCAGTGTTAAGAAAGTCCTGAAGTATGTCAAAGTTGGATAACCATTAGTGTCCTCAAGGCACTGGCAGAAAATGGAAACTCCAGGATAGGGAATGCCAGCTGAGCTCTACTGAGTTTAAAGCAACTATTAAAGGCTTGAAGTGTGGGTGTCAGATTTAAAACAAAAACAATACAAGATGTTAAAAGGGCTGGAAAGAATGATGGAAGTGATTTCTTTGGTTCTCACTGTATTTTTATTGATCTCAGGATGTTTATAGCAGTAAAACAGTTATAAATTAGAGGAACACCGTGGAAAATAGTAGGGGGTGGAAATTGCCTGTAGGTAACTTAAAAAGCGTACATCACCATTTATTAGACAAGAAAGAAATGAGTATTTAGGGCTTCATTTTGGAGATATGAGTCTTTGGTGAGAGGTACTCAACTTCCAAAGGCATCTGTCTAGGCCTAACTTGTTATTGGCTGCAGGTGAAATTCTCTTTAGTTTGGTCTGACTTTTGTTTAATAGTGGAGAGACAGTGTTCTGCTGCCTCCTTACTATGCAGTGATGTGGATGAGCTCATGCTTATGCTATATGAATCTTCATGTGGCTGGGCAGCTTGCCTTGGTTCCCTTGCCCTGCATCAAGGTACTGGTTTTATTACTTTGCTTGTATGATGGATGATACTTATCTGCCTTACAGTTGTGCTGAAAGGCTTAATTAATTACTTGTTTAAAAGCAGTCTGAGTCAATTTGCTGAAATATTGTGTTGTATCCTAGATGATTGTAATTCTGGAACTAAGGAATAGTCATACTGGATTAGAAGAGTCCACTCAGATTGGTCTCTTCTTTCACACATCAGATGCTGCAGAGAGATGCAAAAAAACCCCAAGGAAACGTTTCTATAATAACTTGCCCACAGTCAAATTATTTTTGGACCTCTAATGGTTGTTTTATGGCTGAATCTTGAGGATTGATAATATCCCAGATATTAGTCCATATATTATATTACATATGTGGAAATCTGCTGGTTACTATTACTGGAATATTAACAAATATCCCACTGATATAAGGAGTGGATGTGTATGATCATTGCATGGGAAGATGAGCGCACCATGATACCATTTCACTCTTCTTCTTTTCTTCTTTATTGCAGAAATCCGTGAAGCCTTCCGGGTGCTGGACAGGGATGGGAATGGCTTTATCTCCAAGCAGGAGCTGGGCATGGCTATGCGCTCTTTGGGATACATGCCTAGTGAGGTGGAATTGGCAATTATCATGCAGCGCCTTGATATGGATGGTAAGTCATTGTTCTTTGAATTATAGTAGCGGTACAAATACATTGTGAGGGACAGTCCTTGCCTCAAAGACCTTGCAATCTAAATGGACAAGATGGACAAAGGGAAGGGAAATGGAGGCCGAGAAAGGTGGAGAGTTTGGCCCAAGGTGAAGACAATGGTGACAGCAATAGAAGCCAAGGTTTCTAACTCCTTATCTTATGACCCATCGGTTATCACCTTATAAAATTCCTCAGAGGAAACCCTTAACATGCAGATTTTTCATTTGCAGATAGAACTGTCCTCTTAGCAGGGAAAAGTGGCCAAATAGTGCCTTTCAAACTCTCCCACTGAGCTCTTTCCTCCTTAGCTAGTTGTCAGATGTGCACTGTTCATGAACACTGAAGTCCTTTATTCCCATACAGGGCAGGTCTGGCTGGGGTGCCACTTCCTCAGTGCCCTTTCTGTATGCCTCTGTCCTGACTACTGTACCTCTTAGAACGAGAGGGTAGCTGAGTTTCCATAACCCATTCAAATGGTTGGTTTCTGTGTTGGAGCAACGGAAGACAGTCGTGGTGTTTGTTTTGGGCATGCTTGTTCACAGAGGGGTTTTTGGTTGTTTCTGGGCTGCCTTTGATCTGGTGACCTTGAATTGAAAGGCTTTGTAGCTTATTATCTATTTCTTGAACAGTCCATTCCTCTTAGCAGCCAAACCCTGTACAAGCTGTGATGTAATTCTGTTGCATCATGCTTGCTTATCTAGTGAGTGAAAGTTGCTCTAGGTGGGTGCTTTTCCCATGCTGTGTCTGAAATGTGAAAACTTTGGAAGTTTTGATGAGCAAGGCTTTGAAAAACATGGAATAGCCTTGAACAAAGTCCTTTGGTGAGAGCTCCCTCAAATAGTTACTATCGTAACAAAAGAAGAGGAACCCATTATTAAAGTGAATAAAAAAATAGGACATCAAGGCTTTGGAACCCCAGGGGAGTCTTTTAACTGATAGATATCAGCAATCATTCTAGCTCAGAATAAGGAGCTATCTTTAAAATGTCTTTAGCATTATAAGTCAGAAAGGTATAATGCCTAAAATGGGCATAGATACTGAATTAATGAGCAAACCAGTCAGCTTCTCTGTTTCTGCAAGAGCACGTAGAGCATTGGAACACTGAAAAATTATACAAAATGGTGCAAAGCCAAATGGAAAACATTATGGATGCTGTATGCAATACAACTATGTTAATCACATCAGGCTGCATCAAATTTGAATGGGTTTTTGTTTTAGTGTTTGCTTTTTATTGTAACATCTTTCTGGTCAGCTAAAGAATTTCTACAAATGAGCATTATAAATCTGCAAACGTAAGTTGCAAACATTGATATTCTCAGTAGGCATCAGATGTACTATAGAGTGTAGTGAACATATTCTGCTTTTAAATAAAACTTGCTCATTGTGACAAGTGTGTGAGAGATGTACAAATCTCAGATGTTTCCTAGGTTCAGTTCATATGCTGCTTTGGTTTAGCAACCAGGCTGGGAATCTGATGAGGATAGAGTTTCTCACATGATCTAGTGCAGTGGTTCCCAACCTTTTTCAGGTTAGGGACCCCTTTTTAACAGACAGACAGACACAATATCTTGGTGGCCCCCCTGGCTGACTATGGAACCTGGCATGTGCCACTCTGGCAGTGCCACTGGGACAGCTGGTGAACGGCACCGCTGCCACCATGGCCCATGCTGCAAGGGAGCTGAGCTGTGGTGGATATGGCCCCTGCCCTTGCCCCTCCCAGGGAGTCGCCGCGGTCTCATCCCCCTGCCAGAATCCAGCTGTGGGCGGGTAGAGGCAGCCCTGGCAGGGTGCATCAGGGCTGCAGCTGGATTCCGGCTCTGGTAGGGAGAGGCTCCAGGGACCTTCTGCAACATATCCATGGACTCCCGGGGGTCCCTGGACCCCAGATTGGGAACCATTGATCTAGTGCTTTCTGTTTCCAGTTGGGACAGGTATACCATGATCATAGACTTTCTTATCCACTTGTGATTAAAGAAACACCTTGGTGGAACATAATGGGGGATGATAATCTTGCTATAAAAAGCTCAGATTGTTCCACTGATTTTTTACAGCAGTATAGTAATCAATATAAAATGGATTCCATATGGCAGACTTAAAAATTTGCGGAAAGATTATCATTCTTGAAAAAAAATTCTATGGATTTTGAGTCGTTTTTAGAGAGCATTATTTGGTTATCTCTATTAAATTCTACAGAATTTTTCCATAAGGGTTATTTTGCCTTAAGCTTTCCAAACTGCCAGAACAATGTGATGCAGGTTCATATGCTATTTTAGTTGAATCCCAGGTTTTTAGTTTAGAGAGTGATTTGGATAATGACTGAAACTCTGGCCCGTCTCCAGTTATTCTCTCATTCCTGATCTCTGGATGCTCTGGCATACTGTTATTTGTACCTCTGGTACAGCTGGGACCTGTAAGTTCCGAGTGGCCTGACAATGTATAATAGTGGGGAGGGGAGAATAAATTAAATGAATTTCTGAGGACTTTGAAAAAGTTTCAGTGTGGATTTTGCATAAAGACTGGCAGGTAAGTCTTGTGTCTGAGCCTGCAAGGATATCTGCAAGGATAAATTCACATCTGACCTGTCACCCACTGTCTGTCTCTTCTAAGGCATCTGCACCTCCATGTCACCCCCTCCCCCCTTTAGCCGTTTGTAGGCCAGCCCCATTGCAACTGCCACTGCTAATCATCTGGGGCTAGCCTGTCCAGGCAGCTGTGGAACAGCTGATTGGCAGCCTGTGGGGGAAGACACAGGACAGCTGATTGTCACACCACCAATCAGCTGTTGGCCACCCCCCCAACTGCCAATCAACTGATTGGCAGCTGGACAGAGATCTCAGAGGTTTGGAAGCAGCCTCAAAGGCTATGAGCTACAGACAGCTGCTTCCCCACCTTTGAGAGCTGCATCTAATCCATCATCCGCAAAAAATGGTCCCTGGTTATCTGCATATGCAGTTGTGGACATAAAGCAGACATCTGTGGACTTGCAGGGCTCTACCAGTTCATGTATTCTTATGTAGCTTTTCTAGCTGTGTTGTTTATTATTAGTTATTCATGTTTCTAGGGTGCCTGATTGCATGATATTTGACTAAAGGATTTCTGGAAGAGAACACACATGCATGTGATGTAAAGGATGAGTGGAGCCCAGAGTTTAAAAAAAAAACAAAAATAAAACAGAAAAGATTAGTAGGAAGGATTCTTTAGGCAGCACAGGAGGTGGGGAATATTATGAGAAGAATTTATTTAGACTGAAAACTGAGCTAACACAATGGAAGTCAATGTTTTCTTTTCTTTAATGGATGCTTCTTTTCTGCAGCTTATCTTGAAAAATATAACGAGAACCTGAAAACGTATAACTAGTTTCCCTTTCTTTCTCTCTCTGTGAATGGGGATTGTTCAGTACTCTGAGCATGACCCAAAGCCTAGTGAAGTCAATGGAAACGTTTCCCTTGACTTCACTGAGCACTGAATCAGGCCTATGCTTGCAGATGCAGACCTCCGTAGCCAAGTTTCCCTCTGCACATGTTCCTAATGAAGGATGCAGCACTTTGCCAGGATAAAACCAGAAAACTGAAGCTCTTGGCAGTGCTTGGTCTGCATTTATCTTAGTTAGGGTGCCAGGTTGCATGACAAATCATTATGTGCGGTCTGCAGTCATAAGACCCCTCCACAGTATGTGAGAGCTATGGAAGAGGCGATAAGCCTTCTTTGCATTTGGGATGACTGATAAAGATATGATATGCATGTGGCTATTTTGGCCAGATGCAGGCTTCCCAACAGGAGGGGGGTGTCAGTGTATCCTAATAGTGAGGTAATAAAATTGGCAGTGGGTTATATATAATCTGACTCAGTCTGTACAGAGCTAGTACAAATATAAGGCTTTTATGGAACCTAACGGGGACAGATTTTGTTCAGATAATACATTGGGAGTATATTTGCATTGCAAGATGGCAGAATAACTCTATTTACCTTTCCTTATTTTGCTGATGTGTTGGTTATGGTGACACCACCAGAATCAGTCAGCATTTCCATTCCTAAATGAACCTCATTTTCCAGAGGGGTTGAGAGTGAGAACTCAACTGTTAAAAATCTGTTTCAGGCTGAAAATTAATAGAAGTCTTAAGCCCAGGAGCAAGTTTCTCATGCTGGATTGGAAACAATTGTGTTTATAAAGAGCACAAATATGAATAATGGGAACTGTTTGCCACACCCCCTAAACTAAATAACAACATTTTACATTTACATGGTGCCCCATGTGGTGTACATAGCCCTGAAGGCTCTGAAGTTATCTGACATCCCAATATTATCAGTATCATCCCAATTTTAAAACCTTTGTCTTGTATATGCAACTGCAGTCTCCCTCAAAAAGAAGTATCTTTATTCTTCACAGTTGCTGTCTGGTCACCTTATTGACCAACTATACAGGAATCACTTCTTATCCCAGTAAAAAGCAGCTACTTCTGTGCTTTTCATGTGGTAGCTGTTTAACAATATGGAGTGTAGTCACATAACAGGTTAGGACAGAAATGCAGGAGAATTTCATATTCCATTGAAAACAACAGGCGATCTTTAAAGAATCACAAGACTCGTCGTTGTTTGCTGAAAACAGATGAACACAACTACTCCTCTGGAACCTGTCTTAATGAAAGCAATTTGAGCTTAAATATTGGGCTTCTGTAGGCTGATGATTCTGAATGAACAGTATTGAGAATGGACCTGTATTCTGTTATAGCGAAAGAACTATCTTATGTATCTGTTTTGCATCCCTCTTATGAATGGCATTGAAATTTCTCACTTGAGTGTTATAAACCCTGTAGTGCAGACAGTCAGAGTCATAAGAGCCGAGTTCTATCCTGCTGGAGTGACACAGATTCAAGTTGTTGTGGTGTGCGCTATAGTGATGACTGTGAAATTCTAAGTGGCTACAGTTTTGTTATCATGGTTTGGTAAGCACTCTATTTCGTGCTAATTATATGGTATAGTTTTCTCTCTTATATTTTGGGCACTGTTGTTTTATATGGAACAGACAAAGTGAGCCCCACTGGGGAGAAAGGGTTATGGCATAGAAGACTGGCTTGAGCTGGAAAGCTAGGAGTTAGAATCCTGCTCTTTGTGCTGCTGCTGCATTCCTGGGTCTAGCAAACGAACCAAGGCATCTGCAGATGGAAATGTCAGTGTTACAATGAAATCTGAAGTAAGGAGCCCACTTTCAACAGGCAGCTGCTCCATAGCAACTGACTGTTAATATGGCCCCGCTAAGATTCCAGGACAATTTTTCTTTAGCATGTTTGCTAATGGTGATCACTGAGGAAGTCTGTGGGACTTGTAGGGCAGAGAATGTTCATTAGGGGGGAAATTTCCAGAGGGGTAGCTGTGTTAGTCTGTGTGCCGCAAAAACACCAAGAGTCCTGTGGCACTGTATAGACTAACAGATTTCTTTGGGCATAAGCTTTCATGGGCACCAACCCACTTTATCAGATGCATCTGACAAAGTGGGTTGGAGCCCTTGAAAGCTTATTCCTGAAGAAATCTGTTGGCCTATAACGTGCCACAAGACTCTTGTTGTTTTTCCTGAAGGGGGTGTCTGAGATGACAAATATGTGGAGGGAGAGCAACATATTCACTTTCCATATGTGGCTGACTGCTTCCTCCAGTTCGATGGATACATCCTGAGTGGAGGGCAGCAGGGGGCTCTCTTCTCCCCCATTGCATCCACTTAGGGGATAGACAGCACACTGAGGTGAAGATGGCTAATCATCATCTCGGGATGGTGCTTCTTAGCTCCTGATTTCTTGGGGGCAGTCCTGCAAGGACCTGCCAACCCATGCTCCAGGTTGTAGCATCTGGAAGCAGATGCTGGGAATATGTGAGCCTGGAAGAGTCTGCATCAGCCATCAAAAGCATTGGTGCATTTGCTGCCCCCCTCCCCCCTCCCAGCTAACTGAGCTGTTTTCCCTGTGCCTTCCTTATGCAGATGAAATTGGTAAGGGAACTTTCATGAAGCTGCTCTCCCTCCCCTTATGACATGGCTGAGGTAGAAAATGAGACGTTTACCTGCACATTCCATACTGTGCGTCTCTTCTTGTATCTTTGCCAGAGACTAAGCATCCAGCATACGCTCTAGCACAGCCTGGCTGCATGCGAAGTCTTTCTCCTGAATACCAAACTCCACAGCTCTCATGGGAGGCAGGCACTGGAGGTCAGAGCAGTTACTGCATTTCTTGAAGGGGTGGCTGCTGCTCTTTTAAAAATCTCCTTACTGTTTTCTAAGTGTATTTCAGCCAAGGAGAAGGGTGGGTGCTGCAGAGGAAAATATTTTAGTCGTCATCTTCTCTTTTTTTTTTTACTTTTTTTTCCCCCACTGTTAAAAAGAAAGCTGGGGGAAAACAATATATGAGGAATATTCCAGGTCTCTGAGGAAACCTAATAAGTCACCACAGTCAAATTGCTTTATGTGCTTTGGGAAGGGGCTGAAATGCTACTGTAATAAAGGTGTATAAGAAGCCAATGGGACAAAAGACAAAATAGTGTGTGCAGAACTGCTTTTCATGTGCGTTCGCGTGTGTTTGGGGGTGGAGAGACCAAATCAGATCTATGATGCTTGTTTCTTTCCAGTGTATCATGTCTGCTATTCCTTGTTTTTGCTGGAGTTTTCCAAGGAGAACCAGAGAACTGGTATGGGAGCTTGCATAGGTTTCAGCTGAATTTTTAAACATTTGGGAGGAAAGATCTTTTGAATTTTAGGGCATTTCACTTAAAGAGGAGTTGTTAAAAGCAAAACAACAACAAAAAAGCTTTAAGTAGTCATGTAGCATTGATGCTCTCAAATCCATTTAGGGCATAACTGTGTTGTTTTAAAAGCTGCTGCATGGGCACATCTAAAGTATGTGATATAACTGACCTGACCAAAGAAGAGCTCTGTATGAGCAGAAACCTCGTCTCTTTCACCAATGAAAGATGGTCCAATAAAAAAGTTACATCCCACCCCCCTTTTTCTAACTGATACAGCTAGGTCAAATGAGAATGTCTCAACACTGTTAGGAACATCTGGTTGTATATGTAGCATGAACAAATCTTACTAGCATCCCCCTCTTTTGGAATACAACAGTCGTGACTTGATGATTGCTCTGGATTCATGCTCTCTTCTGTGCAATATTAAGTTATCTATCCCAGTTCAAGGCATTTCTGATAATCTCATCTTTGAAGCAGCACCATACCTTTCTGATGATGCTCTCTCAAGCCTCGTATATGTCCCAAAATTTTTATCACTTTAATTATGCATTTAGAACAAGGAGCAATGGTTTCAAGGTGCAGCTGGGTAGGTCTAAGTTAGATATTGGGAAAAGCTTTTTCAGTAGGAAGGTGGTGAAACCCTGGAGTGACTTACCAAGGGAGGTGGTGAAATCTCCATTTTTGGAATCCTTTAAGACCTGGTTGTATAAAACCCTGGCTGGGATGATTCAGTGCGAGTGGTCCTGCTTTTAGCAAGGGGTTGGACTAGATGACCTCATGAGGTCCCTTCCAGCCCTAATATTCTATGATTTCATAAACCCTGATGTCATGTGGACACAGTTACACCAATTTTGCTATTCTGTAGTGGGAAGGGGGATAAGTTATACTAGTATAAGCCATCTTATTACTGTTATAGCTGCATCCACACTATGATTGTATTGGCATAATGACTTTGTTAAAATAATAGTTATACCCTTAACTGAAAGAGTTATATTGGTGTGAACCTGTGTGTAGACCAAGCTTTAGTTATTTGTGTAGGCCAGAATCATACGAGGCAGAATTGGATGGATTGTACTGAGCAGATCGAAGCTGGTGAGTGAGACCAGACCAGTATCTGTTTCATGAACTCCAGTGTATTTGGTATCAATGTCCTTTCGTGTCAGGACGGAAGCAGCAGTTGGACTGAAAATTCTAAAGGAAAAGTCAATTTTTCCCTTAGAAATGAATGCTGAGCTTTCCTAGGCAATTGTGCCAACCAAACTCAGCTACCAGATTGCCATAAAACACCAGGTAAAAGAACACTTGACCCTTCATTAGAAACTTTGCTTTGTGTTGTCCTGTGTAGAACAGCCATGAAATCCACATACCACACCGACTGAAAACATTTTCTTTGATCTTAATGCCTTTTTTAGCCTTAGCAGGATGGATAATTCATTAAGTTTCAATGGGAAGCTCTGGAAGAGATGAGAGGATCCTATGCTGGAAAATTTTCAGGATAACACATAACAGAGAGGCCCCCTGCCATGTTCTCTACAGAGTTACTTCTCTATAACTATGTTGTTCAGGAGTGTGAATAATCCATACCCACTGCATAAGATAGTTATATGAGCCTAGAAGGCAGGGTAGACAGCTGTGTGTATCTCACTGACAGAACTACAACCTCTTGCTGAGGTGAATTAACTGTGGATCTTTCTTTCACTGGCGTAGTGTGCCTTCATTAAAGGCTATGGGGTGTTGCTACACTAGTGCAGTATTTTTAGGAGAGCCTGCCCTGAGAAGTCAACAGGAAGAGACCAAATTGCTTGACACAAGCACCTCACTAATGTCTTGTATGTGAAAAATGACCTTGCTTGGACACAGAGTTACAGTATCTTAAACTGCATTGCTTAGCTGGGAAATTCATCCGTCTGACAAATGGAATATCTCAACTATGAAACTAGTTTAATCTGACTGGTCTGTATTGATGTAGTACTGACTTTGATGGCTCCATTACAGGCACATGTAAACCCTTCATTCCAGTCAAAGAATTTTATCAGGGTTAGCTATTTTTATTTCAGTGAAAATCACTTCCAGCTGCTTTCCCTGGGGGTAGGGGCAAGATATCTCTCTTCTATATAATAATATATTTTGGGATGTGCTTTCCAGTCCAGTAGGAAATGGGTTCAAGTGACAGATCTTTGTTCCGCTTTCACTGGAGACCAGACATATTAGAGCTCTTCTCCTTTTACTCTGTGACTGTGGAGAGGCCTGTATCATCTTAACCACATGTTGTGGAAGTCTCTCTTAGGATTTTAATTGCTTTGTTTTACGCAGTGCTGTGAAGAATAAATCATATTACCATTCGTATTATAATTTTAATTCATTCTAATAATCTGATCTAAATAAGCATAGCTGGTCTGTCAAACTTAGTGATTACTGAATGAGTAAACTGATGATGACTGCCATTGACAACCAGACTTGTCCTTTTTTGACTTCACTGTTGGCTCATAAGCTTCTCAACGTGCAGTTTCATAGTTTAATTCTATCCTGGGGTGAGTTTCTCTTCAGGCTTTAAATAAAATGAGAATAGAGAGAATTGGCTGTGGTAAGTTGCATATTAACCAGACTTTTGAACAGCGTTGCCTCTACTGGACTTCCCATATGATATTGGAGAAGTCACTTAAAGCAACATTTTTATAGGCAGCTACTAATTGTTAATTACTGTTCAACTTCCTGAATCTGAGTGTTGAGCATTCACAAGTGCAGTTAAGTCAGTGGGAACTATCAGTCCCATGGTGTCTCAAGTTGGGCATTGCAAATAAGTGGAAATTTGTACAGAAGTTGCTCAAATCTTTCTTTTCCTCAGTTCTCAACTGTAAAATGGAGATATTCATTTCCCCCTTCCTCACAGAGGTGTTGTAAAAATGAACGATTAATGTTTGTGAGGCAAGTTGATTACTACATTGATGACCACTGTAAACAAAACAAAACAAAAAACCCAAAAACCAGTGAAAACAACAAATTCCATGTTCAGTGCAGGGTCAGGCTGTTGTGCCTGGGGCCACATACTGAGTGATGAGGATAAAAGGAAATATTGAACAGCGGTCTCATTGTCTGAAGACTGGATATCTTGTGCATCGAATGAAGCAGGGGTCAGTCTGTGCTCAATACAGGATCTTAATGAGGATGGGATTACATCTTTAAATTCTGGCACTTCCTGTCTTTTTAGTGCTTGCCTTTGCAACTCTAACAGTTTGGTTTGTTTTTGTTGGTTTTAAATATGGCAATGTGTGTGGGCTATGTCTATAGTTTCTCATGCTTAATGATCAGTCACCTAATGGTTATTTCAAATGTTGCAGTGCTCTCTGGTACCTGCAATGACAACTGCACAGCTTCCTGCCATTCTGGGAGTCTTTTAAGCAAAAATGATCAGCCTCTAATCCAGCTGGACCCATTATTGCTTTACTAGATTGTTTGGCAAACTAATCACCTATTGCAACATGGAAGAATTCCCGAAGTCTTAAAGGATCCACAATGTCCCTTCACTTTTGTACAGTCCCTAATATCCACATTTGCAGAGTGGAGGTTATTGTTAGCAGTTGCGGGAATGAGGACTATTTTTGCTGTATAGGTTGATAACTTACAACAGGTTGGCCTGCAGGCACACGCCACAGGCGCTGGAGCAAGCCAAGGACAGCAGTTCCTGTGGTATGTTTACCTGTAGTCTGGTCGTTCGGTGAGAGAGGGAATATTGAGGGTATGTGGCTTCCTGGAGATCACGTGGAGCTAACATGTCACTTGACAGCTGTCTGATTAATTGTTACTGCAATGTAAGTTGCTTTTACATTTGGACTGCTCTGTTCTACCCAAGTGCTAAAAAGCAGTCTGCTCATTTTGCAGCAGGACTTGATATTATGGAGAGTGAGCACCAGTCTCTGCATCGGTTTAACCTGCTGGTATGTGTGTGTTATCGGTCCCCCTCTGTGTCCCTCCACAGAGGCTATGAATTGCTACAGCCTCAACTGCAGAGTTTTGGCTCTCTCAATCAGACTGTAACTCCTCATTGTTTTAGCTTGGAAAGTCCCTGTTCAGCGTGGGTCAAGATGGCAGCTGTAACATCTGCATCTCAAAGGTTTGGTCACCAGGTTGAGGTTTAAATGGATACTCAGCAGCGTAACTCGATCTTTGGCCTGGAAAACAAGCTTCTATTTCTCATCCCCATATAGAAGCATGTGTGGCAAAGTTGCAGCTCTAGTTTTTGATCACTGTTTTGCAGGGTCACCAGCTGGAGAGGATCCAGCAATGACTCATGAATAGGCTAAATCTCTTCTAATGGGGACATGGTCATTCAGGCCTCAGCAGTGGTGCATTTGGAAGAGTTCTGAACTCCCTTTCCTTGCAAGAGCAATGAATAAATGCCAGTCCCTTGAAACAGAATGCAAATGGGAGGTTCTAAGCTTACCCCACTTGGAGGGTAAATAGATAATAGAATCATTGGAGGCAAAGTCATGATGGTTAGTTCAGCTCTGTGGTTCTTGCAGACAGAACCAAGACAAAGGCTTTGCTCCCTGGTGGGCAGAACAGACAGACAAACCACCAGCTCCTTGTTTAAAATCTCCAGCTGGCCCCTTTGCAGGGTGGATGCAAATTTGACACTTCCCTCAGCCACGAGCCCCAATGCAACCTGTGTTTTTATGTTTTCCTCTCAATGATCCACAACTGCCAACTCATGACAGCAGCCCAAAAAGCACCTCTGAATGGGCTGCTCATGGAGGTATTTGCCTGCCTTTCTGAGGCCCAGTTAAGTTTGGGATGTGTTTACCATCACATAGCCATGCTGCCTAGAAGTGTATGTCGTGGAAGAGAACTGATAAAGTCTCTTTGTCCTCTGTTTGGAGAAATCTTACACTGAGCTGTATACAGTCCATGTAAATTCAATAAGAGCAAATTTTGATAATTTGTGCATGTGGAGCAAGGGCATGGTGATCTTTAACAGTCTGTGTCTTAGCAAAATCTGAACAGAATTTCATGGGACAGAGAAAATGTGCTTATTAGACCCTGATGGTGTTTCCCATTACCCTATGTTTTCAAAGCTCTGTTGCAAACAAGGGAGGTATAAGAGCTTCACAACAAAAAGGACACCAGAATCTTTTGTAATGGAAAATGTGTGTTGTTTGAGTTCATGCATTATTGTCTGGAGAGGCTTAGCGCATAGATAGGTGTTTGCTCAGAGAGGCCTGGGTTCTCTTCTTGACTCTTCTACTTGCTTCTTACATAACCCTTGGACAAGTGACTTTATAGCTTTCTGTGCCTCAGTTTCTCCACCTGTGCAAAGTGGCTATTATTTCCCTCGCTCACTGGAGCATTTTAAAGTGGTTTGAGATCTTTGGATAACATTATTCTGTAAGTTAAAAATATTATTATTGCTTTATGTATAGCTGGTTAGTTTTCTCTCCTTTTGTAATGGGGTGGCCTGCCTCTCACCAGCCCAGAAAAAAGCATAGAAGTCCTCCAGGCAGCTGAGAGTGGCTGCAGGGGAGCAGCTCATCAGAGAGGCTGCCAGAGTGACCTATTGGGCCAGAAGGGCCATATAAAAGGAAGCAGCAGATAAAGAGAGGACCAGGTAGCTGGCTGGAAGAGTAGGACAATGGACCAGTCAGTGCAGGCAGGCTGAGCCCACAACCTAGCCAGATCAGGCAAGGGTACTAAAGTGATGGGCCCTGCTGCTGATCTGGTTGGAGACTGAGCCCAGGTGAGGGGTGCCAAAAGGACACCAACCCAGGGTACCAAGATGGGTTCCAGTTGGGTTGTTAAAAGGAGTCAGTGCCTCTGGGAAGGAAGCCTTCATGGTATGGCCCCATGCCAGGGCCATGAGAAAGAACTAGAGGCTATATGCCACAGAATGGGGGATTGTGTGTAACTCAGCCAGTTGCTGAGTTGATAAAGACCCTCCAGGCAACCATCATCAGCCAGCACACAAGAGGTGGGTGTCACCCTTTTGTAAGAACTGACAGAAAAGCACATTCACTCCCACTTAACTGAGAGAGTGCAGGCATGTATTGGCCAAAAAGGGGGGCACTTAAAGAGGCAGGTACTTGCATTACAGCTTCCCATTCTCCAATTGCTTTTCCAATCTTCAGTGCCTCTCTAGTGGAGTGGATGGACTTAAGCCCCCAAGGTTGCAGCTGGGTGAAAAACCCAGGAAGTCAGCAGTGCCTCACACCTGTGGATGGATTAGGGCCGGGCAGAGCTTCTCTAATGAAGCAAGTTGAAGCACCTGACTCCCTGAAGCCAGACTATAATGGGCTTGGAAAAGGAAAACAGGGGTGTTTGTGGCTAGAAACAAGGACTGGAGTCTTGCAGCCAGTCTGTGGCAGAGCCAGTAAGGGTAAGGAGCCTAGTGCCTCAGGGGCTGAACTGTGTATGGGGGAAGGTTTTGCCTGCTGTAGATAAAGCATGAGTATCTGCACCAGGAGAGAGACCAGGTCATCTGTTAAAAGGAGCCTGCCTGTGGTGAGCAATGTGCCATTAAACCTTCGAAACAAATAACCCCATTCCAAGTGTAATTAGTTCAGTTGTGAAATAGTGTTCTCCCCTACAATTGAGAAAATCCAAGACAGAAGACAAATGCTTAGACACATGTATGCTAAAAATATTTTTACAGTGAAGGTAATTTATTATGGGACAACTTCTGTAGATTGTCCATCACTTTGTGACTTTAATATTAGTTTTTAAAGGAGATGCTCTAGATCAAACACAAGTTATATGTTCAATGGAGTAAGTCAGGGCTGTCCTTGGGGGGGGGGGGGCCCTGGGTGAATCATCCTCTGTGGGGCCCCCACTCATCTGGCACTGGGGGTGGGGAGGGGCCCTGCACCAGATGTCCCATGCTGGAGACTGGGTGAGCCAACCAAAAGGTGGCTTGTTTCAGCGCTGCTGGTCGCTGACCCCCTCCCCACCTGCCCCGCTATGCGTGCTGCTTTCAGCTCTGTGCTGGAGCAGTGGGGAGGGGGCAGGAGGCAGTGTGTCTGGGGAGGTAGCAAAAAGGGCCCCGTGCTGCCTCCTGCCCCCTCCTTGCTGCTCCAGCACAGAGCTGAGACCAGAGCACATGCCGGGGGGATGGGACGGACTGGTAGCTCTGAACAGGGCTGCTGCTTTTGGCTGGCTCGCCCGCTTCCCAGCATGGGGGGGGGGCAGTGGTGTGGGCCCCGCGGAGCCCTCTAAAGTGTGGGGCCCTGGGCGGCTGCCCTGCTTGCCCTACCCTAGGGATGGCCCTGAAGTAAGTACAGGGTGAAGTTCTTTGGCCTGTGTCACATAGTAGGTCAGACTAGATGATCATAACGGTCTCTTCCAGCTGTAAAATCTACAAAACAGGCACACAACTTATTTTGGAAATATCTTGGTGGGTTTATCTGTCCTGCACCTTTGCTCTGTGTAGTTTGAGAGCCCAGCAGCATAGCAGCCATGACATTCAATAAATATCACACCCAGTTACTTTATGGCTGCAAACAGTGGCACAGAGCAAGATGGAGAGTCGCTGCTGCTAGCTATTAAGAGAATAAAAATGAACAGAAACGTCATGCATGCTTGTGACCCAAGCTGCAAGAGACTACCTCATTAGCTTCAAATATATTCACCTAGCTGCATTCAAGAGGTCAAACACAAGAAAAATGTGGGTACTTATCAGTCAACACATACCAGATTGTTCTGTCTATTTAAATATGTGCCTTGTCCCTTTGTGCCACAGCCAAGGACTTTCAGAAAGTGTTCCCCTGGGTGCTAATTTAGCATCAAAATCTGTGCCCGAAAATGCATTTAAACTTGCTGAGTACACCATCATTGAATGATTTCTCACTGGTCGAGAATTAGTCTCCAGTTCTTGTTCCTGCACCATGAAATGGGAGCAAACCAGGTTCTTCAGTGAATAGAGCTCAACCAAACCCAAGCAATGAAAGGATAATGATCATGTGCTGTTTTCGGTCTTAAGGTAGGGCAAGAGTGACTTGGGCTGGTGGGGAGCCAAGCAGCAAGGAGAACAGCCAGTACCTGATGCATCTGTTTGCTAGAATAGCTTCTCCTGTATATTGAGGAGGGACAATAACAAAAATGGGGTCTAGGTCATCCATTAAAATTACACTGCAATGACTGATGTTCTGGGGTATGTTTTCATTGTTACACGTACAATTTCCAGCCCATTTTTCTCTTTGACTTGATGAAAGCCAGTTACGGGTCTGTAGTCCAGGGGATTTCCATGCTCCTGGGAAGCTCTGAAGCTCTGGTGTTGGCTGCTGGTATTTACACTTCACCGTGCCCTGAACGCTGTACAGCAGTGCTAGGAGAGGTTCCATCCACTCTGGGCTTATAAATAAGTTATAGTAGTGGTATGATTGTCATCATCAATCATGGCAGTGAGCACAATATGGTTCAGGTTTATAAACCTATTCTGTATTTATAACTGATGAGAGCAGGGAAAAGAGAATACCTGCTCTACATCATTAAATGAGAAACAGAATATCTGCACTGGACTAACAATAGACTTTCATCTTCTCACTTTCTGGTCCTGCTGTTCAATTTGTCTTAGATTGCCTCACTGGGCAAATTGCCCTTGACTGGTGGCTCCTTGAATGTGAAGATTATTTGCTAAAGCAGTTAATGTGAAATTATAAATTGAGGGAAAGGGAGACTGGTGTAGAATGTGGAGAGTGTACACATTACTAATCTCTTGGTACAGAGACAACTGTGTGAATTGGGCATGACATAGAAAATATGTGCTAAGAAAGCTGAAGGTGAGCTCAAACCAGAACATGAGATTCAAACCTGCCCAAACCCTGAAGAGTGCTGTGAAATCCAAATGCTCCAGATATCTGGGATAGTCACATTTGGATCCAAACTCTGTACTATGGCTCTGTCTTTGCTAAAAACTAAAATTTCTGAATAAACTAGCATTTGATTGCTCTGAATAGCTAACAATCTCTGCCTGAGAGGGTTTCTGTGAGCATGGTATAGGACAAGTACTGAATGTGCCACAGATTATCATTTGATGATATATGTGCTTGGCTGTGATTGTTAAGGAAGTGAGGGAAGAGAACCTGTAAATCAAATTCTGCCTTCAAGTAGGGCCCTGTCCTTCAAGATGCTGAGTAGTCCTATGAACTGATGGATGATCTTAACTCCTGCTGACCTGAGTTCATCCTCTTACAGTCTGAGAGAAACCCCATTGATTTAAATTCTGCAGTTACATCAGTGGTTTATGGGCGTATACCTGAGGAGGGACTGTAGCCCTTTGTGTTAGTTTTTCCGTGATCTAGACACTGGTTTTTAAGAATTTTTTCAGTTGACTGTTTAAATGCTGTAAAAGAGTTCAGTTTCAATTGTGAATTTGGTATCTGATACTGGATCTCTTGGGAATCTGATAGCAGCAAATATTTAATTTGTCACACTTAAAAGAAATGTTAAAGTGACCTTTTTTTGTCAGGAAAAATCCAGGTTCTGTTTAGGTCATGTGCTGGTCACCAGTTTTAACTGAAAATAAAATCAATAAAGAATGAAAATATCTTTGCACTTATGTGGCATCTTTTATCAGAGGCTTTCAAACCACCCTACAAACTTGAATTAATTCAGTCCTGAAACAACTTTAAGTAGTAGTTACATTTAGCTGGGCAAACTGAGGCACAAAGCGGTGTCTAAATGATTTGGCCAAAGTTCTAGCAAGTCAGAAAGCAAGCCCAGGAAGCATGACACCTGCTCCCTTGTTCTATTATGCAGCACTTCCTGCTTCTCTCCTCACTATATAAAATGATTGTCTCTAGTGGAAAATAGTCTATGGATAATTCAGTATTTTGGGGTCAGAAGTGTAGAAGCTCAGGTATGCATGCTCAGGTACTGGTGGCTCTTTAAAATGCAACTTGTTTCCTTGAGAATCAGGGCAATGTCTTTAGCCTAGTTTGTAGGGTAGTGTGTGTTTCCACTAGTGCATTTCCTTCTGAGTAAGGCACTGCAGCCTACATGATTTTGAATTCACTGTCACCTTGCATTGCCTTGCACAATGCGATCCATGGTGATGTGGCTGATACAATCCGACTTGATGTCACAAAGTTGTGCCTCCCACAGGGAAGCACCGTCTTGCTGCTTATGAATATTTTAAAAAACTGCTGTCAAAGATGTGAGTCCCCGTGTGACTCTGCTTGTTCTTAACATACTATCCATGAAAATAATGCAGGCTTTGACTAGCCTGCCATTGGGCTGAATCCTAAAATGTAATGAGTGCTTCAGCCTTGATCTAGCAAAGCATTAAGCACAGGTTTAATGGTAAGAATGTGAGTGTCATTCCCAGTGATACAATGAAGCTACACACAAGCTTAAGTGCCTTGCTGGTTTGAGGTGAGTCTGTTCGGTACCTGGCAGGATTATGGGTCCCTGCTCTGTTCTTCAGAGCAATGGTGGTTCCTTTCCCCTTGGAATATTCCTTCCTTTCCTGCTTGTCTTCCTGAAATTATTGACTGCACTCTCAAGTGGGTGGAGATTGTCCTTCTGGAAAGGGAATAATCTCTGCTGAGCTTATTTGACAGAATGCTTCTGCTCTGGTCTGAATTTGGATGACGTAGATTTCAACAACAGGAAGCATACAAAGTGGAGAAGAGCAAACAACGATCGTAGTTATGCTGAAAAAGGCAAATACTTGCAGCACACAACACACGTGTACGTGCAAAAGGAGTTGTTACCATCTCTCAGTATTTACTCAGAGTAACCAAACAGCACAGTATCCAAGATATGCCCTTTACGCTGGCTTCTTCCTGATGACCACAGCAAAGAATTGCTATGGTCTGATGTTTTAGCAGTGATTAATTCCTGATAATTTAACAGTTCTCACAGTCAGCTTAAACTGACCCCTTGGTACCTAAATCTATTTCCATTGGATCTGGGAGAGTACAGGAAGATTACAGTGGTTAGGGTGCTGGCCTGAGACATGGGAGACCCAGGTTTGGCTATAGACAAATTGACTCTAGACCAGGAGTAGAAAACCCTCCTGATGTAGCCAGTTTATACTGGTACAGCACTTACATCAGCTCCCTGAATAACAAGCTACACCAGCAAAAGTAGTTTCTTGCTGGTGTAACTACATCTACTTTAGGGCTTGTCACACCCTTTCAGTGACATTGCCATGCCCACAAATGTTTCTAGTGTGGACCTGATCTCAGTGTGCGGCTCCATGCAAGTCTCTTAATCTTTCTACGCGTCCATTCTCAGCCTGTCAAATGAGGATCACAGCTCTTCCCTACCTCTGAGAGGTGGTGTGAGGATAAATACATTAAAAGATTGCAAGGTGCGCAGGTACTGTGGTGATGGGAGTCGGATAAGTACAACAGACAGGCAAGGATGCTTTGCACTTACCGCTTTAAAACCTGGAAAAGTTCAGTATTTGAAAGATTCCTTCAGCACTCTAGAAGCTCGCTCGCTTTCTTTCTTTCTTTCTTTCTTGGCATTTTTATTAATCCTTCTGCAAAGTCCTCTGAGGTGATAAATAATTCTTGGCCGCGTTACAGATTGCGGCGGGGCTCATTTACCAAAAAAAAAAAAACGTACTACCAGGTCTCGGGACTGTGCAGGCTAAGTTCTTTAGTGGCATGAGCAGTGTCCTCTGCATGCTTATACAATGGATCTGCGTCTAACCTGTTTTATCTGCATATGGTGCACACAGGACTTTTAGAAGATACACACTGATGAAAGCTGATATGAATTGCCTTCTGATTATATCATTGCCTGGCTGTTCTTTGTGCACTAACTCCATTGCAGGCTGGAATTGGACCTGCATAAGAGTTTGGGAAACTTTCACTCTCTGTAGGCTGATTGACAAACAGGATAATAATGAATAAATACCAACCTCTTATGCAGAGCTTTTTCCTTTTGCAGCTCTCAGAGCATTTTACAAGGGGAATTTGTGATGTGAGGAGATGACATGATGGTCCCAAGACTGCCTAGTGTATCAGTGGCAGAGCCAAGTTCCAGTCCAGTGCTGCCACACCACATCTCTCATATAGCTAATACGTGTTGCTATCTTTCTGAAATGCTTGGGAACCTTAGGTTTTTAGAAGTTGACTTGCTCGTGACCTGAGCGGGGCATTAGGACAGCCTTTTTGTCTGTTTGGATAGCACCTAGAGTAGTGGGTCCCAATCTTGCCTGGCCTTTGGATATTATTGCTGTATAAGTGGTCTGGACTCAATGACCTCTCATGGTCCCTTCCAGTTTCTATGATTCTGTGGTAAATCACTCATAAGACTAGTAAAGAGAGCTATTCCTCATGCACCATGGATGTGATTTTGCTGGTTATCATGATGTGTGGATGGATGCATATATTCATAATCTATTTTCTCTCTAGGGCACAGACCTATTAAGGGTGGTATGTGGGCTTTTGTATCTCAAAGGTAGCTGAAATCAACTCGGACTTATTAATATTTTCTCTTTTGTTCCAGGGGATGGCCAGGTTGATTTTGATGAATTTATGACTATTCTTGGACCTAAGCTAGTATCTTCAGAAGGAAGAGATGGTTTTCTTGGAAATACAATAGACAGCATATTCTGGCAGGTGAGTAAGGATGTTTTTAAAGCAATACCATTGAGCAAATATCAGTATTTCAAGAAACAATGAAATGATTTGGAGCATGAAATATTTTGCCTAGATTGAACAATTATGTAGAGGTTATTAAATTCTGTTACGATCCAAATAACAGAAGACTTTACTTTGATGGTGGAGATGCTTTTTCTTTTCTTAGCTGTTCTCTGCATTTGATATATAAGGAAGAGAGAGAATATGATGGTTTATGGTTGTATAGAACTGTGCTTTTAAAGAGACTTTGTTACTTTTTCAATGTCTTATAGGGAATTTTAGAACTTAGTTTAGCAAGGAATGTTGACTGGAATGTAAGGCAAATATGTTTTAGAAGACAAATAGATTATATTTCTATTTCTTTTCCTCAGGAGACAAACTAATCTATATGTTGGCCAATCAGGTGATCTCCTTTAGATATCACATTTAACTCTTCACCATCAGTGTGGTAATAGTTTGCATTCAAGCAGACTGAACTGAGATGAAGTTAATCAAATGTACAGATGCTGACCATACTGGATTTGTGCTGACATATCACAGCATAACTACCAAAGGCTTGGTGGTCTTCTTCTAGTTCCTGGAGGCGTTCAGTCTCTCATATCGGTGTGGTTTAAAAAAAAAATCCTTTAAAAAGTTACTCCTATCATCCCGGCAAGTATCATAAATAAGATTGAAAATGCTAGCTCTGGGTTCCCACCATTCATACATCAAAGTAACTATTCAGTGTTGATGAACCAGCAATGAGTTATGACATATCTGGGAGGAAATAGTGTTTGAAGAAACATTAAGAAGTACTGGGACTTTGCAGAAAATCATTATTGCTCTTCAGCAGCCTCCACTGTATCCCACAGGTGAGTCACATATCAAAGAGTTTGACTAATACAAGGGGGAAAAAGCCTCAGGTCATCTTATGAAAAAAAAATGCGCCTGTGACTAGTCTTGCCTCATACGACAGGTTCAAAAAGCTAAAATGTCGCGAAAGAAAAGTCTTATTAGTGAGTTGGGATCTTTGATGGTGAAGCAGAGAGGTTTAAAACACCTCCCTTAAATTCAGCTACTGTTGCTCACACATTAAAAATGACATTAGAAATCCTTCTGCCGTTTTGAGGAAGTTGATGGCTCTGAGAAGATGGGCAGCAATATCAAAGTAGGGGAAGTATGTGTGGTTTAGCAGTTAGAGCAGTGGAAATTTGGGATTTGTGTCTAACACTGTTGTGGCCTTTTTTTTTTTTTTTTTTGCCACTGAGCTTTAAATCATTTGTTCTGTGGTTTACTTTGCTAATATGATGATGAATATAACAGTTCTCTGCCTCACTGGACTAAGGTGAGAATTAATTGAAAGAGTTTTGTGGTTCTCAGGTGACAGATACTCTATGAGCTGTGAGAAATAGTCTGAGAGGTTATCTGTGGGCAACAAAGATTTGATGGAATTGAATGTGTGTTTCGGTGCATGTACAATAATTATATGTATTCTTAAACTTATAATAATTCTTAGCTTTTATGTAGTGCTTTTCACTCAGAGAGCTCTAAGCACTTTGCAAAAGAGGTCAGTATCTTTATTAGAGGGGGAAATGGATGTGCAGGGAGAGGACATGGGTGACTTAGCAAAACAATGGCATGTCCACAAATTGAACACAGTTCTCCTGAGTCCCAGTCATCGACCTGTGCACCAGGCCACATCTAAGACTGGCATGCACACCCATTTTCATTTTATGTACAAAAATGCATCCCTTTTCTTTCTGAGTAAGTAAAATTTGTTTAAACTCTGTCTCTGCAATTTGACTGCTTTTTCTCGGAAGAGAGAGGCGGCAGAACAATTTAGGAAAAAAACAACTCAGGGCTGTTTAGGTGGCATGTTTCTTTTGCTTATTTTCCCTGCTTGGGTGACAGAGCCTTGATTTATCAAAATTTTTAAGCTGTATTTACGTTCTATCCTTGTACAACCAAGTATATTATGTGTGTGCTTCACTTCAATGGACCTTAAACTCATACATAATGTAGTGCAGAGGCTAAAGTGTCTTGCTGAACAGGGGCCTAAGACTGAACTCTCAGAAACCCACTAATGGATACTTTGAACTTTCTCACAGAAGGGAAAGGCTGGGAGATGTGGAGTGATTATTGCATGTTGACAAAAGGCACATTTTTCACTTTCTGGAAAATCCCCTCAAGTTTCTCAAGGAAGTTGAGCATGGTGGCAATCCTGTTATGTTTATTCCAATGTTGTAAATTGGCCTAGGCAGTGGAAGGTGTTAATATAGACCAGGAGGTGCCACTCTGCTTTGTGTAGGTAGTTTGCTGAAGGGTATCCTGGGGTGCCATATCACAGAATGAGGATGGCAAGAGGCACCTCGGAGAAAATTTTTATGTCGGGTACAGAGGCAGAAGATATATTTCTAGCTTTTGGAAACTGCTTTGCCTTCATCCATCCAATCATTCATTCTGCAACTGTCACGATTTTGGCTTGCATGATATTTTTTGCTGAGGGCTCAGCTTAATGGCACTTCCCTACAGATTCTGTTCCCAGCACAGTTTAAATAATACAATGACAGAGTTAAATAATAAACAGCAGCAGCAGGAGAGAGAAATTCAAAGGAACAGGCGAGGGATTAGAGATGTGTGTTCGGATGAAACTGGGAGTGAGTTGGTGTGGTACAGGAAGTCTGTTCCAGATGGCATGAGCTGTAGAGGGGAAGGATCTTGCACCAACAGTAGCAGGACTGCAGGGAAAGGTTGCCAATGGCAGAAGAGTAGAGAGAGAGGAAAGGTGGGAGCAGAGTGTGTAGAAGACAGCCCTGAAATAATATAAAGCTGGGCCTTTCTTCCTATTGCAAATATTAGGTCAAGAGTAATGGACCTTCAAAATTAATCTCTGCGGAAGGCTGTGCAATGGCAGAGAGTGGGAGATGAAGGGTTTCTCAAAGGATTTCCCTTCTTCCCCATCTCATGTGAGCTTTAACTTGCATTGTACTGGTTTCTGTCATGGCAGCTCACTCTTTCTCAGGTCAGGAGCCAATATCAGTTCCACTCTAGAAAGAAAGGCTTTCCATGTTCTTGCATGGAGTTTCAAGAGGTTGGAGAGTGAGGATGGAAGTGGTAATGCTGTAGAGAGTATTTCCAATCAACTTAGTGTTTGTTGAACAATAATAACAGAGTTGAGAGGAACGTTAATTTCTCTGTCTAGCTTCTGTAGAACAGGGGTGTCAAACTCATTCAATGTGGGGGGGGGGGGGAGGCACTTTGGAAGGCAGGACACCTGTAGAGGGCCATGCAGCCACACGGGTTCCGCAGTCCTTTCCCCCTCCATGTTCAGAGTGGTGTGGGCTCCCCTTTCCCCTCCCCAATCCTGCAGGCTCTGCAAACCCTCCTCTTTTCCCTGCTTTGTGGACTCCCCTTCCCCACACTGGCTCCCAGACAACCCCCCTCCCCCCCACTCCCTCATTTCCCTTCCTCTACCTCCTGGTGGCAGGCAAAAAAATCAGTCTTGGTCACTGGGCTCCTGCCTCTCCCCCTTCCGGTCCACTCATTGTCAGTCATTCAGAATGCTGGCCTTTGGTTGGCTCAGTCCCAGCTGGCCTTTGATTGGCTTTTTCCAGCCACTTTGTCCTTCTCTATTTGTGATTTGTTCAACGTACTGTCAATCAAATTAGCATGCTGCCTGACTGACAGTAAACAATTGGGGTGTGGGACGGTGTGGTGGCTCTCGGGAGCTGGCCTTGCATGCGGTGATGGAGACTGATTGGTTGGCAGACCATGGCAGAGCTGAGCCGGAATTGCCTTGAGTGCTTCTTTTGTTCCCCTGTGCTGTGACTGGGATCGAGTGAGTGAGTGAGTCAGAATCAAGCATTGCTGTGCAAGGAGTCTGTCTTTGGAGTTGCTGCTGCAGATGGCTTCTAGGCACAGCCCAGGTGTCTGCTCTGCGGGCCGGATTAGCGCCCTTGGCGGGCCTTATCCGGCCCATGGGCCTTGCGTTTGACACCCCTGCTGTAGAATTTCTAGCTAGATCTTCTACAAATAGAGTACAGTTTTAGAGAGAATGTTGTCAATTACATATTTTAATACAGGAGGGGTTTTTACTTGTGCTTTCTGTTTACAAGTCAACATAAAATTTAACTTTGTGTCCATATCTTAAACTTTCCCTGAACTTGTTTCTCTTAAAAACAGTTATTTGATGCCAGAAGCTTCATATGAGCACACTGTCTGGGCTACTGTGGTGCATAGTTTAAAGGACAAAAGGATTTCTAATGCACTGTTTTCCAGAGGGGGAGAGGTGCATGGCTCTTGTGGGGCAAAGGATTACCTGGAGTGGTGCCAAGAGACCATTCCATTGATCACCAGAGTGTCAGTTTTTATTTTTTTAAAAGTAAGAATATAAAAATGGTGGGTTACTCACCAGTAACTGTCCTCCTTCGAGATGGGCTGCTTGGATCCATTCAGTAATAGGTGTCTCTGTGCCGGCGCGCCGGATTGGCCGGAAAACTTTTGTCTTAGCCTGTCAGGAGAGGGCAGGTGGCCTCTGCCTCTCGCGCCACCCCGTGACTATCTGTACGGCCACCTCCCAACCACTCCTCAGTTCCTTAGAGTTGCCAACTCCAGCTGCAGGGATGGAGGGGAGGGACCTGAATGGATCTGAGCAGCCCCTCATCTTGAAGAAGGGCGGTTGAGTAACCCACCATTCTTCTTCGAGCACTGCTTGGATGCATTCAGTAATAGGTGGCTACTAGCCATGCTGATGGATGGCGGGTGGAGTTGGGTCTTCTGCCTTCAGCACAGCAACACGCCCCATATGGGAAGAAGCCCAGCAACAAGATCCTAGCCGGAGTCAAGAGGTGAACAGGCTTTGACATGGCACAGAAGAATCGAGAACTGAGGGTCAACCCAAGACAGGGACAGGACCAAACCTGCCAAGACACATGAGCGAAAGCAGGTCAGACCAAGATCACCATAACAGGTATAAAGGACGCAACGTGAACATAGAGGGTTGCATTTAGATGCTCCACATAGGTGAAATAGCATGAGGTATGATGACCAGAAGATAGTGTCTGGCCATAGGGTCTTGCAGCGTGACCTTGTGGGAAAACGCTGGATGCCAACAGGTGCGGAGTTAGCCGTAATAACCATGGCCTGCATGAGAATGATGAAAGGGGGTAAATATTACTCCATGGACTGAGCACATCAAGGCCTGAGCTGGGAACCAAAGAGTCATGGACTAATCTGGTCGGCTGCGGGGGTATGCAATTAGCCACAGGGGAATAACCTTATCCCTTGGCCTGGCCACAACCAGTCCTAGTGGGATCTGGTCGATGCGAGCAAGGGTAAAGTTACAGGAATGCATGGGGTGGGGCCCCGAAAATGATCGAGAAGGGTCTAGCGAGACTCTTCACAGCAGCATATTGAGGGCCAAGCCCAGCAGTGCAGAGGGGCATAGGGCATGCTGGCTATAAGATTCAGATTAATATGCAAGTGCACGTTTTCAGCTGAGTCAGGTACCAAGAACCGGATTTCTCGCAGAAGGGGGACTCCAGGACACTAGCACCACAGGATGGCATGGTGCTACTGGATTTGTCCTTGTAAGGGTGTCGGTAGCGTGAGAGCTTGCGGGGAAGGCCCGCTTTGGCCTGTAATCTCGTGGGGTTCTTGCATCACAAGAGCCATCATGAAGGCTACACGAGGGAGGGAGAAGAGAAACAGAGAATAATGCCAGCTACCGCTTGGCCACCCAATCAAGGAGGCCAACAGGCTTGTAGAGGTGCCGTATAAGGTCATGGTCTCACGTGCCTATGGCATTACCAAGGAGGGATAGTGCTACCACTATGCCATGCCAATGTAAGCACCAGGGGAAACTCCTGGATACAGAGTTACCCCCCGAAAATACAGCCGCCAAGGAAGGAGGGTTCATCTTCTACCACCTAGGAAGTAAATCTACCCGCAGAATGACAGCCGTGGTATCTCAAGGGTACCTTGGGGTTAGAGAACCAAAACGGAGTATTATCCCCAGCCGGGAAGTCAGAAGGTGATTCTTGAGGGAGGTACAACCCCTAAATTCCTGAATATTGCGGGAAACAGAGCTCTAGATTGTTTCCCTCTGTTTATCACGTACGTGGATAGGCAGCATATGTCAGTGGTTCCTTAAAGAATTGAGGGTGAACAGCAGTCCTATTGAGGCACTACCAATGCACGTGGGGGTGACCCTGCAGTAGAGTTGTAGGTCCCCAAGCAGATGTAGTGGGAAGACCCTGGGGGGGGGGAGAAGGAGGGGGCAGGGGGCGCCCTCTGCCAGGGTACATGACCCGAGAGGCAGCTACAAGTCACTCAGTAGGGATCCCCTCTGCTTGGGATGTGGCCTCCGACCCGCTTAGGATGGGCTGGTGCCGCAGAGGAGGACGCTGATGTGGAAAAACCCTGACGAGGTATCCCACCACTGTTCCCCTTCCATGGGGATGTGACGTTGGTGCCATCCCTTAGGTTCCCTGCTCTGGAGGTTCCATTTGGGTACACTGGGTCCCTGCTTCACGAGCAAAGGGGGTATGAGAAGAGCTGACCACTGTTTCTCTGAGGTGGGCCTAGGACGAGAGCTCCTAGGGTAGGTGCCCTGGCAACCACTGAGATTATCCATGAGGCAAGGGGTGTATGGAGCCCCAGTTTCCATGAGGAAGGAGGAGTGTGGATTGACAGGGCTGGGCCGTTTGCCTTGGCCCCCCCCCCGGGAGGCTAAGATCCGCCATGACTATGTGGATGCATCCCACTTGATGAGTAGGATGGTGGTTCTCGTCGACATGGAGTGTCAGGGGCCACAAAAGGGCTGGTTACTCGTCATGCCGATGGTATGCGAACGAAGGTATTCCCTCCCTCCCCCCCCCCGATGGGGAATCGAGAAGGCCTACCTGATGGAGGGCATCAGGGTCACAGGAGTCATCCTGCGTCTGAGTGAACGTCAAGTATGCACGTCTCGGAGCCTCTGCAGCAAAGGCTGGGGCTACTACGAGATGTGCTTCTCGTCCCCGGCAAGAGTGTTGGCGTGAACAACGCAGGGTTGAAGGATACCCGGGGAAGGGAGGGGGAGGGGTGGATTCCCTATGAGTGCCGGAGGTAGCCGCTGCCGAGGGAGTGTAGGGTTGGACCACGGTACTGACGTATCGTCGGTGCAGGCAGGGGCTTCTTTGTCTTGGTGAAGCCCATACCACCCAAGATCAGAGGAAAGAAACCCCAGTCAGGGTTGGATGCCTATGGATGCAGTAGCAAAAAAAAGGGGGGGATGTTGATTCCCACTGAACCCCATTTCACTTCGAGGGGAGGAAGAGGGTGCCAACTGTCTACAGCGGCAATGCCCTGAAGCCTTTACTCCCTGAAGCTCAAGAATGGGGTGGCGGTGAGTTGGGTGGGCCCCTTCCCTGTGGGAGAGAGGAAGAAGGGGGTCTCAGCCCTTGCAGCGGATGATGGCAGTGGAAGGAAGTTTCCTGTGTTCCCACAATGATAGAGGTGAGTGGGAATTTGGGGGATGGGGCATTGCCCAAGAAGACTAAGTGGGAGGGGTGGGCCCGGGAGGAAGCAGGCCAAAGTATTTGGCCTCTCCCCACCCATCTTGAGTGGTGCCCACCAGAGAGAGTGTTTCTGGGGGCAACAAGGCGTCCCCTTCAAAAGGCAGGCCGAGGACCATCTGCTGCACATTAGGGGGCACTCTAGCCTCCCTAAGCCAGGCCACCTGGCGGATGATTACTGGCAAGGCCATGGTGCGAGCGGCTGTGTCCGCTGCATCGCGGGCCAAAAGGAGGAGGTCTTGAGATGTTATGTTGCCTTCCTCAAGAAAGGCATCATACTCCTCTCTGGCCTCAGGTGGGAGCAAGCGTCGAAATTTCGCGATTGACTCCCACACATCCAGCAAGTATCTGTTGGTTATGGCTTGGTTGTTTGCCACTTGCAGTTGAAAGGCCGATGAGGAGTAGACCTTATGGCCCAGAAGGTCCAGTTCCCTGGCTTCCCTGGAGGATGGGAAGGGGTTACTGGGGGGCTCCCCCGGGCCTAGCACCATCTGCACTACATCCCTTGGGGGACTGGCGAGAGAGGGAAAATCCGATTCGGAAACCCGATATTTAATGCCTGCCATGTCCGAAACCGGGGCAGTAGAACTTGGGCTCTGCCACTGGTAACATGCAAGGTCCCAGACACTCAGGTGGGGCGGGGGGACTGTCAAGGGTTCCATCGAGGCAAAGGCTGGCCTGAAGAGGGTATTAGGAGGGGGACCCAGGAGCTGCACCTCCATTCCTAGGTGGGCTGTGGCCCGGCGCAACAGGTCAAAGTGCGCTGACAGATTTCCCATATAGGACCCTGGTGCCAGGAAGAGGGCGGTACCGGGAGCTTGCTGTGGCGGGGAGGGAGTCTCCCGAGGGGACCATTCCTGTGGCTTGAAGCGAAATGGCGATGGAGCCAATATGTGGCGCTGAGGCCTCTTAGACCCCTTGAAGGTCCTTGCTCTGGACTGGAACCAAGACTCCTGGGGCGGTATCGGCGATGGCAGGGTGGTGTGTTGTGGGGGTGGCCTACAGTGCCAGCTCCCAATGGAGTGGAAGATGGGGGACTAGATGGTGAGGGCGAACGCCCACGGTGGATCCAGGCCTTAGATATGAAGGGGCGAGCTCGGCACCGGTGAGGCCAGACTGTACTGGGCCAGCAGCGCTGGAGATGATGGCGAGCGGCGTTGGGGTGATCCAGGTACCAGCTGTACCGGGCTACTCGAGGGCGAACTCTAGTGGTGCCGAGGTGCCGGGGCACCGGGTTGGTGCCAGAGTCAGCACCGAGGTTGTGCAGCTGTGGCGGTGGCAGCTGCCGATGGTATGGTGCCACGTAGGGTCCGGTGCTGAGCTGGGTCTTGGTGCCGGGCAGGGACCCGAAGCCTCGGGTGAAGAGTGCTGAGCCTCCTCAGAGGCTAGGACACGGCGCCGTTGTTCCCTCTCCTTGATGGTTCGAGGTTTGAAGGAGAGACATATGGAACAGGCTGAGACCATGTGGTCTTTGCCCAGGCACCTGACGCACTTCCCGTGGGGATTGTCCTGGGGGAAGGCCTTGCTGCACTCGCTGCAGGGTTTAAACCCGGGCATGATCGCAGGATGTTCCGGCCTGACGGTGTAGGGCTCTTGTGGCGTAATTATATCCACAAAGAGATGCTCCCAGCCAGGCAAAAAGCTCATAGAAAGGAGGACAGGCTGCTTCCAATTTGCAAGGAGTGGACATTCCAGATCCGACGCGCAAGGCGGAAGAAATGAAACTGAGGAGGGGTCAGGAGGCAGCCGTATATATAGCCCCGGGGTGGTGTGAGGGGCAGAGGCCGCCTGCCCTCTTCTGACAGGCTAGGACAAAAGTTTTCCAGCCAATCCGGCGCTCCAGCACGGAGACACCTATTACTGAATGCATCCAAGCAGCGCTCGAAGTTTAGGTTCTCCTGCCTGCATAGGTACTGTCACTGAGGGAGGTAGTTGTTTTATGCTGACAGGAGAGCTCTCCTTCGTCAGCACACAGTGTCCTCACCAGACAGCAGCACAGCAGACTTAGCAAAGCATACTGATCTCTTGCGTAGCAGGGCATCATGCAGTGCAGTCACTGGACCATTTGATCAGCCGAGCATGATCTGTTAACACGGAAGCTTTTATGATGCGAGGAGGAAAGGAAGGTTAAATCTAGCCACATAGAAGATAATGGGTTTTCTTGTCTTACCAGCTGTGCTGAGGACAGGATGAGGCACATGGCAAGTAGATTGATATCTAGCACTGGGGTGACTGAAACTGTTTGCAAATTTGGGTCAAGTTTTGCAAATGGATTTGGCTAAATAAAAAACAGAGAGGAAAATATTTCAAAGAAATAGAGATGAACAAACCTGAAAAAATTCTTTTCCATCTATTTTCTTGACAAAACGAATAACAGATTGCAGTTTTAGTTCAAAACTCAGTTTTTTCTGTTTTTTTTCTGTTTTGCCACTAGGCAGAAAAATCTATTATTTGCTCAGCTGTATTCATTTAAAATGCTAAAACAGCTTCCAGACTTGGTTTAAAATGGCTGTTGTGATTTTTATGAGGCTTGAAGAGGGCAGAGTTCTGACTCCAGCTGGCCTCTGCAGAGAAGTTATGGATAAATCTAGTTTACATACAGCAAATGTTCCTGTTCTGTTTCTGTGTTGCAAGCAATAAGGATGCAGTGAGGAAGGAGATAGAATAGTTGTGTATATGTGGGCTGGCTTCTGTTGCTGACACTGTAATGAATTCATGTGAAAAGCTGCCTGTCCATAATCTATTTTCAGTTGTCATTACAAATGGAACAACTCTCTCATGGGATAGATAGTTCTGTGCTGTATTAAACCATTCAATCAATTAGTGGTTTAATAGAATGAAACAAGGAAGGAAATGTTTGGAAACCACGATGGCATCAACAAAACCACTTGCAAGCTCAAGGGGGAGAAAGATGGATAAATAAAAGGTGATTGGGGAGGGCTTTGAATTTTGTTCCCCCCCCCGCCCCCCAAAGTCCAGCAGATAAATGTAACAATTTCTTCTGAAGAACTGAGGAATAGTTAGTTCTTCCTCTGGTCCCTCCAGATGAATTAATTTTGGAGCCTGCACATTTATTTTATTTTATTTTTACTCATATATATTTTAGCGTTGTCATAGTCACTGAGGTTGTATTTTGTCTCTCTGAAAATCACTTGTGATTTAGCCAGGTAACAAACCCTGAACTACTACTTCACCAGTATTGGAAAAGTATATTTCTAAATAATAGATTTCCTTGTTGACTGGCCTGGAGAGGGCTGGGTGCATAAGAGTGCCTGTGCACTCTTGATTTTGTTGTACTCTGATGCTTTTCTTCCCTCTTCATCTGAGTTCTGGACTGTCTCTGAGCCATTGCTTCATTAATTGTCTTGAATCAGCTCCCCTTGCTTTTGCAAACAGCTGCTAAACCAAACAGTTTATTTAATCAAACAGATTAAGATCTGATAGATGTAAGGGCCTGTCTGTGCTGGGAACACTTACCCTAGTGTAGTTACGCCACCACAGTCCCTCAGAAGAGTATATTACACACTGGGGTAATTCATTGTAAAATGAGAGTAAACTCCATTTTATATCTGTGCAACATGTCTATCCTGGCAGTTGGCACTGGTGTAGTTACATAGTTACAAATTTTCCAAGAATAGACAGGCCCTGGACTTCAGATGTTGGCATTTCCACTTTTGACCTATGGGAGCAGCTCTATTCATTCTTAATTTGTTCACATCCCAGGTATCATGTGTAGAAGTCCTTTGGACAACCTGCTGGACTATTATGAAGCTGTGTATTTATTTAAGCTTGTTAATTGTATGCAATTCATGAAGCTGCTGTTTGTCTTGTGATGAGTGATCCCAGTCTTTAACCCTTTCCACAACCATACACAAATGTAAAGGCCAAGATTTCAAGAAAGGCTTGGGACTCTTGGAATGTCTCAGTTTTTGGGTGGCCAGCTTGAGATACCTAATGGGGCTTTATATTTAGACACCGTTAAATACCATCTTTCTGAAAACCAGAGCCATGCAAACTATCTCAAGTTAGGTCTCCAAACCAGAGGCATTTGAAATCATTAGACTTTTGAAATCTAGGCCAAAATGCTTCTGATCAAAAGCAAGAGATTTGGATTCTGTTGTAGCCAACAATGGTGAGAAGAGACGATTTACCAGTCTTACTGTGTTGCATAGCTTGAATGGTCCTATTTATACCATTAATCTTCTTAAAAGACACCACAGCCTTTGTCTGAGGTATATTTAAAACTAACAGTTTATATAAAGAGGCATCCTGCATGCTGGGTCATGTTGTTTTATCAGTGTGGCAGGTGGTGATTTTGGTATTCAGCGTCACACACTTGGAAACTCTCACACACTATTTCTCAATTCATAGAGGTTATTTTTTCTTTTCCAAGATTATATATAACCATACACACACACTCGGTTTAAGGTCTGTGTCTGTTGTTTTTCCCTATCATCCTGATATATAAATTAGCAACTCTGCAGTCTGATTTTCTTAATGATCTAGTTAAAAATGAATGGAGCTGTGAGTGCCAAAAGTAAATACACATGGCTGTAGGTCTCTGTGTTGATGGGTGTCTGGAATTGGAACTGGCAGGGGTTTCATTGCCCCATGTGGAATCTGTATTCGATCAAAAATCTTTAATATGTATCGCTTACTGTCTTGGAGTTTCTTTCCTGGTTTTGTTGGGAGAAATGTCTTTTCTTTTGATATGTTCCTTGGTTGTTGCTGTGCTTGAAAAGTAGCATGAGGCAATGGAGGAACATGTCAGACTCATGACTTCTATCTTGAGCAAAGCACAAGCAAACAGGATTTGAGTAAACATTCTCTCTACCACGGTTCTGGCTAAACATAGGCTGCACTCTCTTTGATGTTCAGCACCTTTCCAATTCAGGCCTGGAGAGCTTCTGTTTCTGCTTCAGCTTCTTCAAACAGCTTCAACTAATCTATCCATTTTAGCAACACAAGCAAGGAGTCCTGTGGCGCTTCCAGACTAACAAATCTTTTCATCGCATGAATTTCCGTGTGAGAAAATCCCACTTTGTCAGATGCTCCCCCATATTGTACAGTATGAATTTTACCCCCACATCACCCCTGTGAGGTAGACTAGTGCTGTTACCACCATTCTATAGACAGGAAATTGTGGCACAGAGACACTGAGGTCTGTCCTATACTTAAAACTTAGGTCAACCTAGCTACATTGCTCAGTGGTATCAAACATTTATCTGCTTCCTCCTTCCACCAAGAGAGGTGGTTAAGGCAGCCTAGTCTCAGTATAGACCCTGCTAGTTTGACAGAAACCAGGCCTCTGTCTCATTGGGGTGTGATTTACAGCAGCAATAGAAACCTCTTCCGTTGGTTTAGCAAGCATCTGCACTAGAGCACCATAGCAGCAGTGCAATAACATGATTGTTGTGTCAGAGGTTATACGGGGGTCTTGGTTAGAGCAAGGAGTTGAGCTCAGGGTTCCCATATCCCAGGCTAGCCCCATAACCACTGAGCCATCTTTCCTCTTCTCAGAAGTGTGAAGAACTGGCTTATTAGGAATCTGGAATGCTGGAAAACTTTGCTAAAGAACAAATTTTCCCCAGATGGCCTTCCTTTGGCTGTTGTGGTTCTTATCAGGCTCTTGTAATGTGCTCATGTCTTTCTGTTTGTTCTGTTAAGCAGTTTCATGATAAAATATGTGAACATTCGAGCTGGTAGGAAAAATAAAAACCTGTTTTCACAAAGAAGTTCTGAATGTTGGTGATATTTTCAATTTGAAGCATTCAGCACTAACCAATCTGTTTTTTTCAAGATTCCCCCACCCTCCAAATGTTGCAAATATTACCACAATTTTTTGTTTTCCAAGAACTTAATTTTTCAGTAAATTTTTTTTTTCAAACCTTGTGGTAGCCCCTAAGCAGGAGTAGTGAACACAAAAGGGAATACTCATAGAGGGTCAGATTTTGTTATTACTTAACAGTGCTGTGAAACTGGAGTGAATCCTTTAATCCAGCTGAGTTGATTTAAATTCACACGACTTTAAGTGAGAGCCGAATATAGCCTGAATGGTTCAAAATACATTTGGGACTGGATTCAGTTGAAGTGGGATGAGAAGTATGTAAATTAAGCCAATTATGTGGGACAGAGAGGTCCTGGCACTCATGTAGATTCTAAGGATATGTCTGCGCAGCAGCTGGAAGGTGACATTTCTAGCTTGGGTAGACGTACACATCATTGCTCAGCTCAAGACAGTGTGGTTGCAGCAGAATAGATGGATCTTTGAATTGGCTGCCCCAGTGAATTCTGCCCGACTGCTTAGGTGCATACTCAGGTGGGAACTCAAGCCACCACAGCCATGCTGCTGTTTTTTGTCCTAGTCTGAGGAGCGCTAGCTCATGTCCACCTGCCCAAACTGGGAATTACCCCACAGCTGTGGAGACACAAATAGGGGTACTCACTAAACCTAGGCTCTGAGTCAGCTTTGACTCCAAGGCCCCCTTTAGTTCATACTCAAGTCAGTCTGACTTGGGTCAGCAAGCGCTTGGGGCCTGGGTCCTAGAACTCAGTTGGGGGTGGGAGGGTACCGCTCAGTCATTTTGTGGTGGTGGTGCAGGTCAGGTCAGAGACATGAAGCAGGAAGTCTGTATAGTAGACTGGGGCTGCATTGACGCAGCTGTAAACTGAGGTTTTCTAATGTAGTGTGGACTCTCAAGCACGTGCTTGGAAACAGAGAGTCCCCAGACCTGGGTTTTGTGTGCAGTGTAGCTGTGCCCTAAATGTACACACTGGGGGAGCACTGTGGTGTCCCAGTGTGGAACCAGGGCACTCAGTTCCAACCTGCTGTTTAAAGCCTGATGTGAAGACTGCTGAATCTAATCAAAAGACTCCCCTTGACTTCAGTGGACTATGGGTCAGGCCCTAAGAGAGAGACTGGTTGTGGTGTGTGCTCCAGTGATATCAGCAAAACAGCAATTTCAGACCGTGTGCAGAAGACAGGCTGAAAGCCGTTAGCATCTGCAGTTGGCAGTGGGGTTTGAAAATGGAAGCCTTGCTCCTTTAATATGCAAGTACTGATGAGCATGGGTGCATATTGGACAGCTTTTCTGTGTAACACATAGCATTCTGCCACCCCAGTGCCAACTGCTCACCAGCCTTTGTAAAATGCCTGGGTGGTTTTGGTCTGATTGGGCAAGTCTGGCTGCTGCCCTTGGCATTGGGGATTTCCACAGGTAGGGGGGAGAATTCCACCCCTTGGCCCCACAGTATTTGCATAAGTTTGTGCTCCTGGCATCCCCAATCATGAGATCTCTATTTCATTTCAGCTGCTTCCCCTTCTTTCTCTTGGGAATCTGACCCTCTCTCTAGATGAGGCTAGTCAAAGGAGCCTCATGGAGGTAGGTGCCTGGCTTCTACTGGAAATCAATAGGATTTTGGTGTTTACCTTCCTTTGAAAACCACCAGCCTTTCTCCTTAAAGAGACAAATCAAACTTTTTTATTGCATTAGCTTTTATGGGAGAAAATCCCACTTCGTCAGTTGCTTTGAAGATGGTGAACTCACAGAATGGGAGGAAAATAAATGCGGGGAAGTGTAACTCGTGGGATCAGGTCACACTGTAACAACAAAACAAAGCAGTTGTTAAGATTCAAAAACTGGGAAGGAACGCATAGAGGAAGGTGAGGCCAAATCAGCTGTTGTAATGGGAAAAGAATCCATAGTCACAATTTAAGCTTGCTTTCCACACAGTCAGATTTGCATATTAATTCCAATTCTGCAGTTTGTCTTTGAAGGTTTGATGTGTTACCCATCTTTAACACAGCTATTAACAAATTGCCAGTGGAGTGTGAAGGGAGATTGAAATATTCCCCGACTGGTTTTTGAATGCTATTTCTTATGTCACATTTGTGTCCATTTATTCTTTTGCACCGAGACTGTCCTGTTTGTCCAATGTAAGGTGATGGTGTCTTTTGTGCAGGTATGTGGGCAAAGTTGGCAGCGTGGTTTGTTTCAGGCAGGAGTGCCCCTGGCCTGGAAAAAGACCCGGGGCTTGGGCACCGGGATTCGGGGCTCGCGCGCTTTAAGTGCGCCACTGCTGTGGCAGCCCCGGGGCTGTGGCACTGGGACTCAGGGCTCAAGCCCCATAAGCCCGGCGTCAACGATGCTCCTGGTTGCAGGGGTATGTGCCTGCTTTACTGTTTCTGTTGTTAGGTCTGTAGTTGCTGGTGAGTATCTGTTGAAGTTTTGGGGGCTGTCTGTAGGTGAGGAGAGGTCTGTTTCCCAAAGATTCAGAGAGCGAAGGGTCATCTTGTAGAATAGGCTGTAGGTCCTTAATGATGTGTTGTAGAGGTCTGACTTGGGCGTTGTAGGTGAAGACCAGTGATGTTCTGTTGTTTTCTTTCTTGGGCTTCTCCTGTAGTAGTTGATTTCAGAGTACTCGCCTGGCTCTATCAATCTGTTTCTTCATTTCCTCAGGTTGGTACTGTAGTTTTAAGAATCCTTAAGATGTCTGTCTCTGAGGCATCAGAGCAAATGTGGTTTTATCTTAGGGCTTGGCTGTAGATAGTGGATTGTGTGGTGTGTTTTGGATGAAAGCTTGCAGGATGAAGGTAACTCTCTGTAGGTTTTCAGAATAGGGTGGTATTTATGTGTCCATCCCTAATTGTACTGTAGTGTCCAGAAAGTGGATCTCCTGTGTGAAGAGTTCCAGGCTAAGTATGACTGTAGAGTGGCAACTGTTGAAATTTCTTTGGAAATCTTCAAGTGCATCCCTGCCATAGGTCCAGATGATGAAGATGCCATCAGTGTAGCGTAAGTAGAGGAGAGGTGCTTTGGGCTGAGACTTGAGGAAACGTTGTTCGAAGTCTGCCATAAAAATGTTTGCATATTTTAGGGCCATGTGGGTACCCATAGGAGTGCTGCTGACTTGAAGGTATAAATTATTCTCAGATCAGAAATGGTTGAATATGTTAGTCTTTAAGTGTCACAGGTCCCCTTATTTGTTTTGCTGAACTTGACTAACATAGCTGCCCCTTTGGAACTGGACATCAAACTTTGTTATACCTTTTTGTGTCATGACGCTCTCTTGTGCTTCTCTCTAGCTCTGTCCTATGTGACCTTGACAATCGCATCCTCTGATCTTATTCAGTGACCTGTTAAGTCCCTCTTAACAGTTCCTTACCAACATCTCCAGATGAAGCCATAGTACACCCACTGTTCTTCCATCATATACCTTTGTAGTGGTGAACATTGCATTTTATGACAGTCCATGGTGCTGTTGTTGAATTTAAGTCCATCATTTCTGGTTGAGATGGCACTTAAACAAAAACAAACAACTCCCCTGCTCGCCAGAGGCCCTGTTTTTCAAGTGCATTTGAGATGAATCGTAGAAATGGGCACCATATAGTTTCGATACTGTTTGTCTGGCAAGAATATAATAGATTACTTTCCGGTATGTTGAAGCAAAAACTGTGCTTACTGTGCTTTTGAACCTTGCCTTCCTCACTGAAGACTCTGTGCTAGCAGAGAAGAACAGGCTGTCTTAGTCTGGTCTCTCTTACCACAAAAAAAAAAAAAAAAAAAAGTTGTTTTGTTAAATAAAATTTTCTAGCAGAGACATGATTTACCATTTCTGAGTGGGTGGAAAGACGTTGAACTTGAAGAGAGAGCTGATGAAATGCCAGAGGTCTCTTTAACGAATTCGCTGTTATCCAGATAAAGTACCTCTCTGCTTGTGTATTCCCCCTGACCCTTCATTTTACTGTATGTGGAGTTATAAATATATTTCTGTGCCAGCAAGGGAAGAAATACATCATGCCTTGAAATGCACAGGGTTCTCTTGAATTGATTGTCTTGATGCATTTTCAAGTGTCAGAGAAAGATTTGCTGCTGTATATAATTGAATTCTACAGGATATTACAAAGTAGTGATTTTTTAAAAAGTATATGTGAGTCACAAGGACTGAAGAAATATGTCAGAATAGATTCTAGCAACACTAACTGGCATAAATTCAGAATAATGCCATTGAAGTCACTGGAAATATTAGAGCTATACAAGGATATATCTGTAAATAATCAAATATCTAAGGTGATGAAAACCATTCCTGATCTCCCCTGTTTTTGTGTTAATATTTATGGTACTTTCTATGCATAACTTCCCCTGTGGTGAAGTAAGCAAGGTTTCTTTGCATGTTTCAATGGAGATTTTACATTGTATGTCAAGAGTTCTGGCAAGAGGTGTGTTCATTTTTCAAGGTCTTGTACTGAGGGCAAAGAAATTCAGGTTCTGTACTGAGGGCAGAATTTAGATGATTCACTACCAAATTGTACAGATTGCTAAACTCAGATATCAAGAGCAAAGCAGTTATTCTGACTCTGCAAGTTAGACAGTGGAATGTAGATGATGCAGATGCCTTCACCTCAACTAAGAAGAGATGTGATTTGCATTTTAGATCTTTTTTCAGTCCTTACTGTATGTATAGTTGCAGATACCTTTCCCTTGGGGGCTGGGTAGCTATGGAAATTGCAAATAACATACAGAGTCTGTCAGTCCATTAGTTTTCACCACGCTTATCAGTCCTGCAACTTTTACCAGCCCTAACGTTCATTCAAACTTTTGATAGAGATATTGATGAAAAGAAAAAAAAATTAAATTGATATATTTTAGAGGAGCAACACTCGGGGTATGAAAAAAACAACACAATGACTTTTATAGTGCCAAGCTTCAGTGAAGCCATGTGTTGTACGCTTACCCAAGTGATGGGACTAAGTGAAGATGGAACCCAGCAATCCTAGGTCTCTCTCTGCTGAGTGAAAAAGGATAGAAGCTTTGGTATTATTAATATTTACATATTCTGAGTTAGTCAGTCACTGGGGGAGGGAGGGCGAAGGAGATAATATCACATGCTTAGCCAGTATGTTACAATATATCCCTTTGTCTAGTATTAGAAATTCTTCCTGCCTGCATACTGGCTCAAGCCAAACTTTCTTCTGTTTTTCATAACGCCACTTCTTTCTTACATACAAAAGCTATGAACTTCTGACTCTAAAATGCTCTTGCAGTTATTCAAATAGCTTTCAACAAACTATGTACTTTATTCTGACATTCAAAAATGCTTGAATCCCAAAGGCAGTTTTAAGTCTAAGGGTAGAACATATAATGATCCTAGAATCAAATGATGATGTAATTCTCCAGTGAAAATGCATCTTAGCAGGTATGTGTTCTGGAGTTCTACAGCAAAGGAATTTCTTAATTTTTTTTAACCCTGTGAAACACAGAAAGAAATAGGGAAGGTGGAATTTTGACTTAGAAGACTTCAATTTGTGTAAAATATTTTCAAAAGAATGATGTTTACATTGGAAAATTAGAGATTTAAAAAAAAATAAAATGTGACCTATAATTAGGATACTGGACTTGTAACCCAGAAGACCCAAGTTCCACTTGCAGCTCTGCCACTGGCCTGTTTGATAACTTGAGGCAAGTTTCTTAGTCTTTCTATACCTCAATTTCCCTTAGTGAATTGGGGGTAATGATACTGGCCTTTTGCCTTTCAAAAGTACTCTGTGATCCATTGATGCAAAGTGCTATGTAAGAGAGAAGTATTTTAGCATCAGCACTAACAGCTGTTTCTTTATATGCCTGAATGTTCTAGGCTTGTTAGAAATCCCCAGTGCTTTACTTTAGCTGGCAAACTGAAACACAGAGGGTGATGTTCACCCACAGAAGTCAAGAACCCGGAGAGCCATTGATTTTTTTGGCTTGGGGACTAATCTGGAAAAACTAAATTGTTTCAGCTTGAGCCAAAATAAACATTTTTAGGAAAAAGTAAAGTGTTTGTTTTTTTTTTTTTAAATTGTTTTATTTGGGTTGAATGGAATGTTTAATTTAACTCAAAATGTTTTAATTTTTTTTTAGTCCCCCTCCTACCCACCCCCAAATCTTAAACTTCCCAGAGTTAGCGTTCAATCTTGCATGTATTGTACAGCCCCAGTGCTGCTGTCCATGGCTGGTCCTTCTGAAGGAAGCCCTTTGTGAAGTGATAAGCATTTGCAGGATTAGGCATTTGGGTTGTTAATGGGGATATAGTGATTTGTGTGTAGGAGAGGCTGCAGGATTCTGTTGTATGAGAGGGTCAGATGGCGAATGGGCACAAAGACAGAGACGATCCACTGCCAGAGGAGTTCTCCTTAATGTCCACCCCAGTATTCCTTAGATGAAGGTTTTCTAAGAGTTTATTATGCTTTCATCACAGATTTAAAGCTATTTGGGGTAGACTGCATAGCGAGAACATTTTCCGCCGATGATTGGTGACTCCAAAATAGAAGCATTTGAAAAACCAGATATATTTTCCCCATATCTATATAAAGGCTGAATCTGAGCAGTCTAAGCTAAATTGCAGTAGTGTTTTAGTCTTTTGTATAGAGGGGTTTGTAAGGGAAATTGTATGTAATCTCTTCTGTAGGACAGTGAGAAAGGTGCTGAAGTGTAGGCCTCATTGGAGCAGTGAGTTGCTATGGTAGGGGGGTCATTTCTCTGGCAAGTCATGTATCTAAGGTTCTTTAACAAGCGGCCTAGAGTTGATAGTTAAAGTGTGTTATCTCCCCTTTCTCATGCTTTTTTTCTCCTGACCATCTGGACAAGGAATGTAAGCTACACTGTCCTGTCTTTGTTCTAACTGAAAAGGGAATACTACCTCCTATCTCCTGCTCACCCTCCTTGGCACCATAGCCTTGCAAGAATGTAAGGTCAGCATCTCTAGGCAGAAATTAATGAGTTTGCAGGTACTGCGGCTGCCCAGCTTAATGCAAATGATGTCAACAGTAAACAGAGGCGGGGATAATTATATGCATTCTTTAATCATTAATATGCATTTAATAATATTAATGTAACCATATAAGGGTTTCTAAAACATTGTCAGTCATGTAAGCATTATCATACTGTACTGAATAAAAGTGTTGTGATGCTGCCCCTCGGGGCTCTCTCTTGCACTCGAGTTGTTGGGGAGCCTGCTCGGAGGGGCTAGCACTTCTTCGCTGCCCTCTGATGCAGTTCCTTTTGTTATTCAGCTGAATAATAAAAACCTGAACCACACCTCCTTCTTTGCTTATTCGAGTCTCAGCTGGGAACGGGCCTTCATCATTGGGGAGGATCAGTGGTCTCTCTTTCCAGGTTGAGAGCCCTGATTAATTTGTCCCCCACAGGTTCAAGCTCTAATATATTTATCTGAGATTGGATTTGAGTTTCAACCTTCCCTCCAGCCCCCATTCTCTTCACCTGCTCTGAAAAGTCATAGACGTTTGGAGTTTGTATTCTGATTTGGCCTCATCTTTCATGCTACTGTGTAGGGAACAGACTGTAGCTGTTACACAATTTGAGTTATACAATGTGTTTGTAAAATAATGATTCATTGAAATGTCAGAGTTTCTGAATGCAAATTTGGCAAATATAAAGGGGATCTATTTCTTCTAGCCATACAAGTTCCAGAGAAGATTTCTCTTTAAAATTGCTTCTCCATTGTCAACCAATCAATTGGTAGGTTACAGGTGATACAAAGCAGGGAGAGATTTGTATGGATACATAAGAAATCAAAGTAACTGGGCCAGTCAACCCAGAACATTCTTTGACCATCACTGTTGCATGTGATATTTAAATCCAAGCACGAATGAGAGCCTATATTATACATAAAAGAAATACATGGGTTCTAGCATCTGGTGAGGAAGAAAATTCTTTTTAGAATGTTGTATGTTTAACAAGCAAATTATTAGAGGGTTCCAGAGATGTGGTTAGAGGGAGGAAGAAATATCTATTCTTTAAATATAGGAACAGATTCACAGATGATATAAATCAGGATAGCTTCACTGACTTAAATGGAACTATCCCACTTTACAGCAGTTGAGAATCTGGTCTGTAGATGAAGATATTATTCTATGAAGTGATGTTTGCAAATCCAGGTAGACCAAGTCTTGAAGGGAGCAATGTTCTCTCTTCTGCAAACAAGAAAGCACAAGTAACTCGACTGCCTTCAGAGGTGGGCTGGATTAAGACATGCTGAGGCCCTAAACTATGTCAAGATTCGGAGGCCCAGTGCCATAAAAAATGAGAAAAAAGGTGTATTACAGTATTACAGAAAGAGTAATGAAAAAATATAAACTGTTATTTGTATACATAATAGGCAAAGATGCAATGAAAAACAGCTAAATAAAACATGCATCTCGCAAAAAGCGTTATTTGCATTATCAGTTTCAATTTTGATCAATCTTAGTTATCTCTGACATATTTAGAGGCCACTCATAATGTGAAGCCCTACGCCATGGCTTACTTTGTTTGTATGTGAATCTGGCACTGCTCAGAGGGGGATTATTTTATGTATTTATTTTTATAATGTGTACACTGGGCTTATTAAAATCTCCCTCTTAGGTGGAAGCCTTATTTCTGGATGGAGGTTATTGGAGAGTGGGGCCACTTCTTAGATACCTTGTGGGCTCAAAGTACCTGTTTCAAACTTCTGTCACCTCCATTTGTCTCCATTTTCTTTATGTGGTTGGAATACTTGCTGCGTCCTGTCTTACTTTAGGCTCCAAATCTGCAGCAGTTTATACATACATGGTACTTAACTTTGTGTACTGCAAGTTGTTTCATTTAAGTTAATTGGACTGCTCACAATGTGGGGAATTAAGCACGTGTCTGACTTTGCAGGATCAGAGCCTTAAACGTAAACTCTCTTATTGCCTCTAGAGAGCCCTGTAAAGAGTAAATAATAATAATTAGAGATGACAACTTTTTGTGTAACATTTTTTTTGTTGAAAAATGGCCTCCCTGCCATAAAAATGAAACTTTTCATGAGAGAATTGGACATTTTTCAAATATTTTCAAAAATTGCTGCACTGCTTTTATCGACAGTGTCACAGAAATTTTAACCAATATTTTTCTTAAAATCTTTATTGCAGAATTTTATTTACTCCAGACTTTTTCTTGCTTTAAACCAGGTGGGGTTTTAATTAATTTATTTTTTCATTAACAAATTATTTTGGTAAAAAAAATAGAGTAAATCTCATGAAAAAGAAAAGGGACCATTTCAAATGGAAATGTCATTTCAAATGTGTTTGCGAAATTTTCCCATTTTCCAGCTAGCTCAGATAAGCATATGGCAGAGTACTTTATCAAGCTTTTCTGGCTGCTGTGGATGTGTTGTTTTGCAGTGGAGCTGTGTCAAATGAAAGTAACGCACCTTGTTCAGTTAGGGCATCTCAGCTGCAATTACTAAGACAAATACACCTATTGTAGCCAACTGCAGTGTTCATTCTTTCTATGAATGCTGTTGATCCAATGGAGTAGTGAAATATGCTCTTCACAAAATTCCAATAGAACCCTTTACCAGCAAACATCTTTCTTTTTCCCGTAGCTTTAAGGAGCTCTTCTGTTTGCCCTCAAAGCAGGGGTATTGAGAGAAGGTCATGAGAGACTAGAATTCTGTTGTACTATTCTCACTTCCTGAAACAGTCTCTCCTGATTGCTGACTGTTGATTGCTGTACAGGAATCAAATTAGGTGATTTAAAAACCCATATCAATTACCCTCCATGCACACTTGAATATGAGACATAAAATCCAAAGCATGGTAATCAATGTAAAGTGGCTAATTACAGTCCATTAAAATTGTCAAGTTGAAAATCCACTCCCCCTCTCTGCTTCCACACTGTCTCAATCCTGTCTGTTTGACAAGCATCTGAGGCAAAATGTGCTGGAGGTGGCCATGCTGTTGAAGGCACTGTAATAGTCATGGAATAGGTTTGTACTCAGATATAGGTTATGGGGATTCATCCAGTCATTAAAGTAGAAGGGAAGAGAAGGTGGGAGTATTCTGATTTAAAGTTTACAGACCTTGCAGTCTGTTGGAATGCATGATCTGAAACAGGTCTCAAAGGTTTTGTGTTTTCCAATATACAAAAAACTTGGACAAGAAGGGTAGAGACCTCACTATACTAGGGCGCCGTGGTTCCGGAAATGGCCTGTGACTAATACATGGTGTTATTAATGTAGCTGTCATTTGCTATACATGTTCCTGTTCTAAACTTAAGCCAAGATTATCCTTATGAGGTGGACTTTTCCTAATTTTGTCTCAATATCAGAGCGATTCAGAATGGCAAGCAATGTACACGTCACCTCCATGAGAGGTAGAAGTGGCTCATACTTCATTGTTACTTTGAAATAATCAGAAAATGTCTCCAACTGCATTGTCAAATAATTAAACACACAATTATTAGGAAGAGTTGGTTCATGTGACCTTCAAAGGTTACCTGCTTGAGCTGCATTGCAATTCATGAGTTAGACATCTTAAGTTGCATGAGTTACACCCATAATTAACTGAAGACCTTGTTAAGGGCATTTGCAAAATCAAAAGCCGATTTGATTCCTTTTTACAAAGTCAGGGTCAAAACTGTAGGCACTGTGCTTTGATATGTGCTTGATGCCTGACATTTCTGAGGCATCGGAGTACCTCCAATAACTTTCATAAGCATCAGTGGGAGCTGCAGGCTATCTGAACCTCAGAAGAACAGGCCTTAGTACTTTCTGTGCTACAGTATATAATGCCATTGACAGTAAATTCTGTACCAGCTCTCCCATTTTAAAACTTCTGATCCCTGCTCACATGGTGGCTGTTAGAAAGTTGTTTGGATACTTGTATTCCAAGGACGTCATTGGGGATTACGTGCCTTATTGCAATTCTAAGGTTTTTCTTTTTTGTCTTGGCAGTGATTTGTCATCCGTGGTCTCAGTGTTGAGACAAAAGAGGATAGGGTATAGTTGATTTGCTTCTCTTTAACTGTTGGGTTTAATGCTGCATGTCATTGTCTGGTGGTCAGATCCCACTAATTGCATCTTTCCAGGAAAGCTCCTCTTATGCAATCACATTGTGACTCTTCCATGATTGGTTGCTTGTTTCTGTTCAGCAGGTGCCTGCCTTTGTCTGCAGTTCATGGTTATCCAGTCTGTTCACATGTGAACATTAACTTGGTGGTTATCAGTTTAACCTACTGTTTATGCTCATTTAGGTAGGCTATAGTGATCTCTTCTGGTCAGTGGATGCGTCCTCCAGACTCTCACTGTATTATGAGGTCAACTCTCAGGCATAGACATTGCATTTATACTGAATTCCTTCAAGAGAAGGGGGAACAGATCAATAGATACGTACATGTACGTGCATGTATATATGCATGTGCACATACATATATAAATTACACAAAAAAGATGTTAAAAGAACTTCATTAAGATTGCAAAATCAAGCATTCAAAAGTTAGGAACTGTTGGAGTGAAAGCTGTCTGTGCAACCTTAATTCAGTCTGCTTGTGTGTCTGCCTTCTGATACAGTCTTTTTGGACACAGAACCCCTGCCTGTGACTCCAGTAGTCTATGAGCAGGCCCTAAATCAATATTTATTCACATTTAATGGTCACCTACAGCAGTTAGCATTGCTGAACTATTCCTACATAAATGATTCTTACAGTAGCCCCTTTTGCTTCAATGAGATTATTGCTTATTTATGTGAATAATTGCTCATTGGATTGTCCCCCTCACAAAGGAGGTATTAGCTTTTTTAAATGAAGGTCAGGAACAGGTGGGCTAAGAAATGTGCAAATGGCCAAATTATGAAATGGCAGGTGGGCAATAATGTTCTGGTCCTGAAAGGTCTGTGCAAATGTCAAAGCAAATTAACACCTCCAATAGCTGCTGTATACAGTTTTGATATTGTCTTGACTTTGATAAGCTATGTTGTTCAAAGACCAGGAGCACTGGTCTGAAAGTCAGAAAATTTGATTTCATCTCAGCCATACCACTGATGTGCCATGTTGCCTTGGGTCAAGTTGCTTTATGATCCATGCTGCTGTTTCCCTGCCCAGACTTGGCCTATTTAGGTTGTCGAATTCTCAGGGCAGGGATGTTTATCTTACTGTGTTTCAGTAAATGCCTAGCACAATGAGATCATGATCGTGGCGGAGGCCTCTGATATCAAGAACAATGATAATAAATTATAACAAACCTCTCATATCTGTCATGCACTATAGTACAATGATAGAACAGGAAAGTGGGTCATGTTCAGCAAACTGTTCTTACTTGCAAATTGATCTCAAAAGAATCTCTTCACTGAAATTGTTTGCTGTGTTTTTGGGCATCAGCTTGTCTCCACTGTCTTTGGGCGTGAGTGAGTTAACAAACAAGTTCCAGGCTATCCACCAGTTATTTAGTCCATATGATTCAAAGAAAAGAGTATAAAGAAGTCTATTGCTTGATGTTAGTGGACAGCAATTCTAATATTAAAATGTATTTTTTAATAAGTGTCACCAGTATGTTTGGTGCTTTCACAGCACCATCTTAGGGGAAAACAATGTCCCTATCTTGAAGGACTTAATTTGATAGAATGTTTATATATATATCTAATGGGGGGAAAGGCAAAAAATCTAGTAAGTAAAACAGAAAAAAACAGTTTGGAGTATGAAACAAACAAGGAGTCCTGTAGCATTTGTAAAGACTAATTCATGTATTAAGCCAAAAGCTTTCATACTGCAGTTTTCCCTTTATGGATCTGAAGAAGTGGGTTATAGCCCACAAAAATTTATGCCTTAATAAATTTGTTAGTCTTTAAAGTGCCACAGGACTCTTTGTGTGTTTTGCTGAACTAGACTTGTAGTGATATGCTTGTAGAAAGCTGTGAATTTAGAGACACTCCCTAGCATGGGCTGATGTTGTGTGAATTGGGAGACATGCCCTAGAAAAGATCTAACATGGCTGCTCCCAAGTACATACCTGAATACGTGTTTTATGATTAAAGTTCTATTCCTTACTCATTTGGTAGTATGCTCTTTAATGAGCCCTCAAGATCATTACAGGGTGTCAGAAGATGGTAAATAAGTTTAAAAACTAAAAAAAATTTTTTAAAAATCCTGCATTTGTAACTAAAAACAAAAAAACCCAGGATCCTCTAAAAACAAAGAAAGCTTCAGCAAGTAAGCACAAGCTCTAAACATGAATGTTTTACAGGCTCCTCCACCTCTCCAAATGTTTGGTAGTGTTGCAAAAAACTGCATAAAGTTCAAGCAGTGATTTCTGTTGTATTTGTCTGCCATTTGAAGTGCAAAACAAAGATGAAAACCAAAAATTATCTATATTTTTGCATGTTGTTGGGGAGGAGGCACTGGATGTGTATAATAACTTTGAATTTCAAGATGGTGAAAGCATGAATTTAAACATTGTACTGACTAAGTTTGAGGAATATTGCTTGCCAAAAATGAATGTGATTTTTGAGAGGCCTAGATTTTTTTTTACATGCATGCAAAAACTGGATAACACTGTTCTGGAAAAATACTAATATTCCCAGAAATGGGTTCAGGAATGTTGAATACAAGCTGCCCCTCGAGCCTCTATCAACTTGCGCTTTGTATAGCCTGGTGGAATAAACACTAGGAGACAGAGGTTTCCAAAACAAACACTGTTTATTAAACAAACCCCCACAACAGTTACAGTAAGGTAAGCTATTCCTTCACACCCTGGACCAAACACACCCACCCAGTAGGCTAACGCCCAAACCCCGAAATCTTAAACTAGGAGAACCGCAGGAAAAGGGGAAGCAAGAGGGCCTATATGCCCAACCGCTTGGACTTCCCTTATGGTCTTGCTTCACCCTGCACGGGGGGTTGGCCTACAACTCCCACGCAGGCTTCAGCTCCAGGCACAGGCCGAGTCCCACCACTGCAAGGAGCCACGCAGGGCTCGACTTGATCAGTGGCTCTCAGGCTGCACCGAGCTCCTCCGACCGTCTACTTCTGGGTCCAGGTCCGGTGTCCTCCGAGCATGGACCATCTGCTTCTGGACTGCTGGTGGTCTAGTCCTGCAACTAGAGTCCATTCACCCTAAGCAAAGTCCAGGGATCCCAGCCTCCCAGGGTAGAGCAGGGCCTTGAAACACAGTCCCAGGCTCCAAACCCGAGGCTTTCCGGATGGATCCCGCTTCAGGGTCTCTCCCGAGCTGGTCCGCTGAGTGTCCCACAACGATTCCTCCTCTATCTGCACTTGGAGCTTCTGGGTGCCCAAGCCAGAGTCCTCAATTAGGAACAGTCCCACTCAGATCTCCTACTCCGCCTCTTGCAACTGAGGGTTTCCAGGTGCCTCAGCCCAAGTCCCAGCAACGGAGCAAGTCCACACACACACACACTGCTCGAAGGTGTCATCTTCAGTGGCAGGCACTCAAACCCGAACTAGCCAACCTGCCAGTCTTCTGGTCTTCAAGCTCTTCTCTAGCCCCAATCCACAACGAAGCACCAGAAGGATTCCCTAAGCAAAGGAACAGGAACAGGAACCCCTCCTTCCAGCATGCAACCTCTAATAAACTCTGTGGCCCATTCAAACTGCCCAATCAGAGTGTAGCATTCTCCCACTGTGGAGGGTCCTACCAATCCTTTAGCAGAGCGCACAGAAGTTTCCAGCAGTAAACAACCTTCCCCCAGTCAAATATAAAACTTTATGGAAGGTTCTCGCGGTCCTTCTGCCTCTCCAATCAAATGGGAGTCCTGAGAGAGAGTTCTTGGGCTGCCAGGCAGACTCTGTTCCTGGCTGCTAGGCAGACTCTGAGTCTTGGCTGCCTGCCACTATAACATAACTGTTACATTACTGGATTGCGCAACTCTGCTGGTTAACATAACCAAGCCTGCTGAGGCTGGTTGGGTACACTACTTAATGGCAGCTTACCCTTATAACAAGCAAAAATAAGGGGTATAACAGAAATTTACTCTACCAACACCATAGAGCAATAGGTTACAGAATTAAGGAAACTCAGCAAAAGCTGTAACTTTGCTAGCTTGGCAGAGTCTCTGATCAAAGACGGACTCATTTTTGGCATTACAGACAATGTGTTAAGAGAGAGACTGCTCAAGGTGGGGTAGCTCTCTTTGAATATAGCCCTCCAAATATGTAGGGCCACTGAAATGGTAAAAACACAAGTAAATAAGCTGAATTCACCAGAAGGGACTGTTCATGCACTTAGACAAACAGCATATCGCCAGAGTGGTTCAAATCACAATGTGGAACCAACCCATGCTATCAGGAGGACTGAGTCCAGATGGTCTTGTGGCAAGTGTGGATCACGGCATGGTCTCAAACAGTGTGGGAAACTTTGTCATAACTTTGGGAAACTTAATCATTTTGCAAACTGCTGCAGGTCCCAAAGGCGGAAAAATCAAGTGCATTTAGTTACTGACAGTGAAACTGAGGAGTGCTTTGTAGATGTACTGGGATCAAGCCAATCTAGTGAGAGGGACTGGATACTGCCTCTGACAGTGAATGGAACAGTCATCCCACTAAAACTAAAACCAGGAGGTCAGGTTAACATTGCACGAGATTATGAGAGACTGAGCATGAGACCTAAGCTGGGACCAACAAACATAAAAGTAACTGGGTATTCTGGAACAAATATATCCGTGCAGGGATGCTGCTTTACTAGTGTTAACTGTAAGAATACCATGTACAGGCTGCCTTTCATTGTACTGCTATGGGAAGTGACACCAATTTTGGGCCTGGCTGCCTGTGAAAAACTGAATCTGGTAGAAGGGGTGCTTGGTCTTACTACAAGATAGTGCTGCGTCTGGCTATGAGGCACTCTTTTTAAAGAATATCAAGACCTGTTTCAGGGATTGGGTTGCTTGCAAGGTGAACATATAATCCACATAAACAAGCAGGTGTTTTTAAGATAAGGAAGCACAGTGTTGTGGCAATTTTTGAAACTTTTTTCAATTATTTTCCCCCAAAATGGGCAATTTGTCGAAACAAACCATGTTCTATGCACAGTTTGAGTTCTGATGAATCAGTATTTTCTAATGGGAGAAAAAAGTTTTACTGAAAATTCCTCAGTTCTAGAAGACACCAGCCATTGGTCCAGAATTTCAAAAAGACATGACTTTGGGTGATTTTGAGTTGGGTGCACAACTTAAGACAATGTAAAGGTGTCTGATGTTTTTTCAGACAGTGCTGAGTTAACTGTCTGAAAACTCGGTTTCTTTAAAGGTGTCTCAAGTTGGACACCCCAAACCTATTTCTGAAAACTATGACCACCTGTATTTAGCTAAGAATGTTGCTAACTGAGCTCATCATCGCTTAGTGCAGCAATGAGGAAAAAAGTCTGGATTAACTCCACTGTAGTTTTTCCAACTTCCACTCATGATTGCTCATGATATTGTTAGGAAAAAATTCATGCCTGAGTAAAGGAACCTGTAACTTAACCCTCCACCCCTGTTTTTGTGTTGCAACCTAAAGAAAAGATTGCATGAAATACAACATTTATGTGTCAAAGCCATCTGTAGAAGATGTGGTGTGTGAATGAAAGGGTTAGTGACTCAGTTTCTCAGATGCTGCTGGCATTTCTCCTGTGGCGTGTACCTACAATTATGTTTGTGATCTGTTTGCTTTATGTACAGTCATTTTTTTTTGGTAACATTTCCTTTCTCTAAATAGTGTAAAGTACATATCTAGAGGCAAGACATAGGCTATGTTAGACCATAGGTCAGACACTGTTTCCTTATCCCCCCTCTCTAGATTAAAAATCAACCCCCAAAGCTCTTTACTACCAGGTAGAAAGTTCCATTCAAGCCTACGGAAATTGCTGGTTACTCTGTTGCTATGATTATGGTGTTTTGCCTTGGTAGAAAAAAGATGATCAATTTTCAAGTCCCTTTCAGCAATTCACTTAACATTTGCTGGCTCCTGTCAGCTACCAGTACACTAGTCATAGTGTAGAGATGAGGGAGACACAAATCAGCTGTCACTTTTACAAAAAAAAAAAAAACCAAAAAAAACCAAAAAAAACCACACACCCACCAAATCGAGGAAGTAATTGTTGCGTCAGTTGGCCTGTGACAAACATGCAGATGGAAATTTTTCATTTGAGGTCTAAGGGAAAATGAGGTTCTTTTCTGTTATCTAGTACCACAGTACAGATATACTGACAACAGTACTGTGAATATACATCAGCTTTGATTTCTAAGATGATTGTAGTGCATTGCCTATAAAACACTCTTTGGCATGAGGAAAGACAGATAATTAATTGGTTAGGTGAAATTGAATCATAGTCTCACACTTGGCAGTGAACTCTGGTTTAAGCTAAAATGGTTTTTGCCTCAGATTGATGGTTGAAGCTTTACAAAATCCTTATTAAAGGCCTACGTTTTCTTGGTCCTCAATGGGGCCTTGGAAACATAACCACTGAGAAGCCTTCAGAAGGTCCATATGCTTTTCTTGATCTCTCAACCTCTTGAGTGGCACACTCGGGGATCCAAGCCAGGTCTAAGTTCACACAGAAGAGGAAAAACATAGCATCATGTCTATAAAATCAGAACATTATAACATGATTTCTGGCTCCATCTACTATAATGTGTCTACACCTTTATCATGTGCCTATCATGGATGTTGTTTGTATTGCAATAGCTCTTAAGGGCACCAGTTAGGAACTGTGGTGTATTACAGGAGTATATGGGATAAGAAAGATGTCTTCCTTGGCGCAGTTCTTTACATGAAGCTGTTAACAAGGTCCTTTGTACTACATGCTGTATAAGTTTGTAATAAAAAGATAGTCTCTGCTCCAAAGAGCTCATGATCTTGGTTAATGGCAAAATGCAACAAATCGAAGGGACAAACAAATTGTGTGGGGTAGTAGTACAATATAATGGTGATTTGAGCTTGCTTTCCTGTAGGCTAATGGTGCATACCATGCAGCTTACAACTGCCTAGCTGATATCAACTGGCAGTGAATCTAGCAAACAGTACTATGCAAAACATAGGAATCATTGGATCCAGCACTAAGGAAAAGATTAGTGCATTGCTGGGGAATTGACAAACTGTAACATTAGATAGCTTTTGTTAATTGAAAAAACAGCAAGGAGTTGTGTGGCACTTTAAGACTGTTGTTTTTTCACTGGACTAGACTAACATGGCTATCCCTTTTTAAATTTGTTAATTGAGTCAAACATTTCAGTGTTTGTGCTGTGTTGTTGCTTCTCAATACTAATTAGTTGAGCTGGTTAAAAATATGATAGAATAGTTTCCCCTGAAAAATGCATTTTCATCAAAATCTAAATGCTTTGTAGGGAGCATGTCAGTTTCACCAAAAAAAAAAAGTCAAGATGAATCATTTGTTTAATTTTGTTTTGATAATTTAAAATAATTTCATTTTGACTTCCTCATTTTGATTCCTTTTGTATAGATTTAGATATTTTGTATTAGTAATTATAAAATATAAATATATAATATTTTGTTGTGATAGTTTAACATTAAAAATTAAATACTTTTTCCATACTGAAACAAAACATTTTAATATTTTCAAATAAACTTTTCCTGTAGCATTTTCATTTTGCTGAACATTTTGACTCTTTATTCTGATTCGGAATGGAAACAAATTTCAAAATATTGGGATTTGTTATGGAATGGAAAATATGGTTTCCTGACCACCTCTGCTAATCTGTCAGTTGATGCCAAAACTATCACCAGATTAACTCAGGTTTCCTTTCAGTGTAGTTTTATTTCTCTCTCTCCCCCTGCCTTCCCTCTGGAGATGTAATACAAGATAAAGCAAACAAACAAAATGGGGAGAAAGCTCAGTGTTTGCCCAGGCTTTAAATTGCTTATTCCCTGACTTTATTGCAATTCAGAAATGGTGTATACCATGGGGAGCCCACAAGCTGGTAAATCATTATCCTCAGGATCCCTCTGCATTGTCTTGCTTGTCATCACTCAGTAATTTATTGGGTTATCATGCTCTCTGGTGACCCCAGCTCTGTGGATTTTACATTTGACTTATTTCATACAATGAGGGTAGATTTAATAAAAACATGAAAAAATACTGCAACACAATAGTGTACTTACTCTGTTCACCGTTAATTAAAAACTGTCTTTGAAATAGAACTGTGAAGGCCACATCAAATGATTGTATGTATATGGGACTGTGTTAGCCTCACCTATTTTTCACATAGTGCTTGTGAAATCAAAACTGACAAGTACATCATATTTTTCTGTAGATCAGAAAACAGAAATGAGTTTGTTTGTTTTCACTGGAAGTCAGGCTAAATAGCTTCCCCTACCAAAAAAGGGGGAATTTACAGTGCAAAAAAAATGAGCCCATTTGTCAAGCTTTTAAGGAAATGTAAACATCTCCTTGAATTTTCACTTTTCATGGAATTTTTTTCACGCCTCCTCTAGCTTTATGAATGAAAGCCAAAAATTAACTGGGGTGGTGGTGGTGGGGAGATTGTATATGGACTGATGCTATTTGAACTGTGGTAACTACTTCCATGTAATTTACAGTGGTAGACTGCACATGCATCAGCTCCCAAAGAAGGATTGTAATTATGTGCTTTCCCCATCAATGGCAATTGAAAATGGGCTCAGTTAAGGTAATACAATTTTCCCTCCCGTAATCCTGTTTGTGTGGGCTTGTCACCTCTGAATTGAACTATGATGTAAGATTAGGTTAAACCCAAAGTGAAAAGTTCATGTTTGAATGTTTGCAACTATCTTTCCTTGTGTCTGCCTTCTTTAGCAGATTAATAACCATCTTATTTAGATAACCTCTGTGTACTGAGAGACCAAATATGAAAGTCTAAGAACTGTTGACTCAGCAGTTTTCCAAAAACTGTGGCTGATGGTGGGCTTTAAGGTGTTAATACTTTTAGCATATTAATCCCTAATCTAGTGCCATGTTTAGCTCATACTGCAAAATTGGCATTCACAAGGGTAGGTTGCATGTATATCAAACACCCAAAAGTATAGAGGTTTGGCCCATCATAAAGAGTGGGGATAGCTGGAGAAATCAGAGAAGAGTTTTGATTGTAGGTAACATCCCTAAAAATCAAGCATGTTTTGAGCCATTGGGTATTAATTGTATTTTACATTCTATTGGATTAGGATATGTCAAATCACCAAACAGTGTAATATTAGACAGTCTGATGTGGATCTTTCTCATGCTGTCTTGCTGGAACCATTCCCCTTTTGGATTATTTATATGTAGTCATTGGGCCAGAAACAGAATGTGAGAACAACTCACTAGCATAGTGGTTAGGGCACCCACCAGCCCCCTTTTTAGTCCGGGGAAGAAGTTGAACCAGGAGCTCCCACATCTTGGGAGTTCTCTAACACAATGAATTTCAACCTGTCCTATGGGGACCCCTGGAGTTATACAGCTTATGTCTAAGATCTCCAGTGGGGTGTGCACCTCCATTCAAAAATTTTTAGAGGTCTGCAAATGGAAAGAGGTCAAAAACCTCTCCCTATGCAGTGGGATGCAATTTATAAGAGAAATCCTGCCTTCTTCCCACCATCCTCAGCCATTTTGTGTAGAGGTGGTATGCACTGAGAACAGCTACCAGATCTGGCCCCTCAGGCGATATGGGTGATGCCCCGCTTATCTTTCACCTGTTTGAGGGTCATGTTGGGGTTCAGATGTGAGATGAGCATGCCAGGTGCCCGTCTGAGGCCGTGGTATGCATATTCTCAGTCAGAAACTTAGATTCTTACGGGAATTTTGTGTTAGAATGAAAATTTAAGAGCTCAGTGAATTTGGGCCTGGGTGGAGCTCAGCTGGAATTTGGTAGATTGCAAATTTGGGCATTAGCTGATGTGATGCTGGCTTTCAGAGAGCCATTCTGAGATCATTTAAACATGGCAAACTGCAAGGAATGGGGCAGGCCAAGTCCCAAGTAAATGTGGTTTTTATTCCATAAGATAGACTAAGCCAGCAGTGAACAGCTTCTGATCATCTCACTGGTCATTCGGGAGACAAAACACAGTTTTCTGTGAATCTATCCAGCCCTTTGGCTAGCACCCAAGTTGAATATGATAGGGATTACTGAAAATCCATCCATATGTAAAAAAGTTGTGCTAATCCCCAAAGGATTGGACACATTACTAAACAGGAAAATGAATTCCTTAGATCTTACCTAAATGCATGTTTAGAGTCAATGCTTATTGAACTAAATTAATATTTACTTGAAAAAAAGAAAAAGAATAATGATTAAGAACTCAGTACTGTATACATAACACAGAGAAAAATAGTCTGTTTCAAAGTATAGACAGTAACTGAGTTGCAAACTTCTTGAATTGCAACTGCTCTGAGATTACTCTAACAGCTTGGAAGTCATCAATCCTTGTTTAGAGCTTCTTTGTTAGAAATCTAGTCCAGGGAAGTGAAGATTAAGTAGTCCATGTTCAGAGTCTGGTCAGATTTTCCTATGAGAAACTGGGGGGTGATTCCAGGCTGGTTGCTGGGATCCCAGTCTCACTACCCAAACTTTCCCTAATGTGCTTGGATAGATTAGAGATAAAAAGGGTTAGTTAGCATCTTCTGTAGGTCTGCGCAATGTGAATAGGTATTCCATGAAGAATTTCAATGCTAGCATTATTTTTCCTTTTAAAATGTTAAATATCAAATTGTGTGTATCAAAAATACTAGGGTATTTGAATAGTAGGTTGTTTTTCCTTTGTTCTCTCTAGTATTTTTTTATTCTTTAGAAAATAGAAGATATCCTAATACCACCCTAACTCTTTTAAATCAACTTTTGAGCAACATATATGGCAATTTTTCAGTATGAATCCCACCACCACCACCGGAGCAGCATGTATGTGGTCCATAAAGTCTAAGTCCAAAAGTGTTCCATGGCTAAATTAGTTTGGGAAACACTGAGTGAGTTTTTATTTGAAAATGAATAATTAACCCTTTCCTCTTCACTGTGCGTGGGCGAGCATCGGGTTCATCTAGTGAAGCAACTTAGAATAATGTTATATTTTGGGCCAAATCTGTTCTGAACACCATCCTTTTTTTTTTTTTTTTTGTGGATTTGGGTTTTCTTTTGTTTCTTTAATTGGATAAAACATGAAGTATATTTTTCAACTTTAATCTGTATAAGTTTACAGCAAATATGTAACACTATTTAATTCCATGTTAAATGAACGTTCCCTTCTGCACAGTTCTGGTTTTAAGCAGTCCTTCTTGCTTGCTACCTGTACAAAAGACAAGTTCGCCAAGAACTGAAGGGAAGAGAATGCCATTGAATCACTGTCACTCTGTCTTTACAATAGTAGTAGTCAGTGGCTTCAGCTACATGCTCTTTTACTGCTGCAACTAAACAGCACTGGGAAAGCCATGTTTCCATTAATATCAAGAGGCCAACCAGAATGTTGTAATTAGAGGCAAGCAAATAATTTATTTATAAATTATATGATTTTATCTAATTTGCAATTTGTCCCACAAACAAATTGTGAAATTCTCATGTTTGGAGTCTAATTTCTCTCAGAAAAAATATATTGTGGAATTATTTGTGACTATTCACAGTTTGCAATTTGTGCTGTGTTGCCTTGTCACAAAAGTGAAACACTGCTCTTTTGAATGCTCATCTGATGGGATGACACCTGTAAATAACCAGTGCCACCCTGATTAGAAATGGCAAACTTTACAGATGAACACAAACAGTTAACTTTGCTTTCCAAGACTATTACGTTCAAGCTCACAGTTAAACTTTCAGAAGTATTTGTGCTAATAAAGCTTGAACGCTCAAGAAGTCAAGTAAAGCAAGTACATTAGGGTGGAGAATATGGTTGAATTAAAATTTGCTTTCAAATTCTAATGACTAGTGTATTTATCTGTCCAGGTGCTTGTCTTGTATTGTATTGTATTGTATTGTATTGTATTCCTCCAACTGCTTGATTACCTATGGTTATAATGTGTTTCAAATGATCAGGTGTTTCTGAGGCTATTCTGCAGCTTGACTGCAACCAAATCCCTATGATAGAAGAGGCAGACTTCCTTTTTCTGCAGGGCATTGGAAGGTAGGCCTTAAAACAACTATTTGCAGTAAAATAGTATGCGTGTGTGTGAATGTGTGTCTGGTTTGCTCCAGACACTTATAGGTATATGATTTCAATGTGACCGCTCCTCATCAGATCCCATACTTTGTGAGACTTGGCATTTGTTGTAAATTCATTTACTGTGAACTCCTTTATTCCTCAGCTGTGTGATTAGAATGGGTGAAATCAGACAAATATTATTATTAGAACTTCAGACACCTTCCCCAGCACACTTTTCATTTTTTTAAAATCATATTTACACTGCTAAACTGCCTGTAACTTAGGTTGTAGCTGTGTTTTTGTTGTCTCATAACTAGGTGATGTGCATCTTGTGTCTTGCTTTTGTATAGATAATTATTTTATATATAAATAAAACACATTTGTATATAAATAATGCATGCATACTCACACTTCATTTTTGAAGATCAAGTTCAGGCTTTCACTGGAAGGGGAATCCTCTTAATAGACACTAAATTACAGAAGATCTTTTTATTTTCTTTTGAACCACCAATTGTTCAATGGAGAAAGAAAAGAGAAGAGCTTGGCAATACCAAAATCTAACTTGTTTGTTCTGCTTTTAATTAGAAATACTGGTTAGTCTTCAAATAGGCCTGCTTGTATGAGGTAAAGCAGCAGTATCTCCCTAGATATCTATCTATATTCAGCCGTTCCATGGGTCTTTCGCTGTATATCTCCAGTTTCTTCTTAAGGAGCTCAGAGTCTCCAAACAGTCTCCCTCAGGAGTGCCGCTGGCCTGGGGAAAGACCCAGGGCTTGGCGCACTGGGACTCAGGGCTCAAGCCCTGTAAGCCTGGTGCCAGTGACGCCCCTGGTCTCCCTCTAACTCTAGGTTTTGCTTGTGAGATGTTCTGAGACTTTTGACTTGATGTGTTCTTGCTGTACCTGCAAAAACTCAGGTAAAGTTCTAGGGGTCAATTTGATAAAATCCTAAGGTGAGAGGATCTTCCTCTTGAAACTCCATACTTTGCAGGTGCAAAGGACTTTTTTTCCAAAGGGTGACAACCCTGGAAGAAGATGACAGACACATACCTACTTTTGATCACTTGACTGACTTGTTTGTTTCTGTATTAGTTTCTAGTGAAGCCTTTTTTGCTCTAGTTCTTTCAAAAGTGGGTTTGCATCCAGTCTGTCCAGGTCAGAGCTTGGAGTCAAGTACTGCCAGGTCCCCAAAAGATGTTGATTTGGACATGGGAACACAAACCCTTTTCTTAAAACAAAAACAAAACCAGCTCCTGACTCTTGAAGTGGCCTTTGTTTTCATTACTACTTTAGTGGAGAAAATGGCTTTCATCATTTGTGTTCTCCAGCTTAAATTCAGTCGTAATGCCACCTTCTGTAATTTACTGTGCAATCTCTAGCAAAGCTGGGAATACCGGTAGAGAACCAGCAACATACCTCTGTAAGCTGATAATTGCAGAAAGTCAATTTCCAAAGGGATAGCCGTGTTAGTCTAGTCCAGCAAAAAAGACAAGGAGTCGTGTGGCACTTTAAGACTAACAGATTTATTTTTCACATGAGCTTTTGTGGGAGGACATCCCACTTTGTCAGATGCTTCAAAGATGGGTGAACTTACAGAATAGAATGAAAATAAATGCAAGGGGTTGTAAAACATAGGATCAAGTCATACAGTAACAGAAAATCAGAGCAATTGTTAGGTTCAAACCATGGGAAGCCTGAAGTCAAATTACCTTTTGTAATGGGAAAAGAACCCATAGTCTCGATTCAATCCTGCAAGAATTCTTGAAACTACAGTACCCACCTGGGGAAGTAAGAAAACAAATTGACAGAGCTAGACGGGTTCCCCGAAGTCATCTACGACAGGAGAGGCCCAAGAAAGAAAACAACAGAACACCACTAGTCACCACATACAACCCTCAAGTCAGACTTCTGCAACAGATCATTAAAGACCTACAGCCTATTCTAAAAGATGATCCCTCAGTCTCTCAAGTGTTGAGAGACAGACCTCTCCTTGCCTACAGACAGCCGCCCAATCTTAAACAGATACTCAGCAGCAACTACAGGTCTAACAACAGAAACATTAAAGCAGGCACACACCCCTGCAACAAACCACACTGCCAAGTTTGCCCACATATCTGCACAATAGATACCATCATAGGTCCTAATCAAGCCTGCTACTCCATCAAAAGCTCATTTACCTGCTCATCTACTAATGTGATCTATGCCATCATGTGCCAGAAATGCCCCAGCACCTTATACATTGGACAAACAGGACGATTGGTGTGCAAAAGAATAAATGAACATAGAGCTGATAGAAATCACAAAACAGAGAAACCAGTTGCTGAGCACTTCCATCTTTCTAATCACTTGATAAATGATTTGTTAACGACGGTCATCAGAGATGTGGCTGGGACATCAAGACTTCAAAGAGAAACAGCTGAACTCGAATTAATATGCTAACTAAATTCTGTGAAAGCAGGACTGAATTGAGACTATGGGTTCTTTTCCCATTACAAAAGGTAATTTGACTTCAGGCTTCCCATGGTTTGAAACCTAACAACTGCTCTGATTTTGCTGTTACTGTATGACCTGATCCTATGTTTTACGTTCTCTTGCATTTATTTTCATTCCATTCTGTAAGTTCACCCATCTTCGAAGCATCTCACGAAGTGGGATTTTTCTCCCACAAAAGCTCATATGAAAAATAAATCTGTTAGTCTTAAAGTGCCACACGACTAATTGCAGAAAGCACATCAATGTTGCTTGAAAAGGTGATGTTCCAGTTCTGTGGGAGCAGTGGCTCACCAACTGATCTACTTAACCCTTTGGAAGCTGGCATTTTCCATCCTGCCAACAACATGGGTAATAACTAAGGCAGTCTCCAGGGGGTTAGCCCAAAGACATTTGTAACAACTGCCCACCATTTCTGCTTAACTATACAGTTCACGTGCTGCCACTGTAGGTGATGGTCTGGAACCTGGGAGGCCTCTGGGAATGAAACAGCTGAGAGCAACTGCTATGACTATTACATTGCTTTTTTCTATTTTAAAATATTTCCCTGTTGTATTCTATTTCAGTCTTGGCAAAGATTTGTTTCAACCAGCAGTCTGTGGCAGTGGGCTAAGGAGGCACAGACCCCACTAGATATAGGGCACAAGGAAGATTATAAGAAATCCTAGTATGATGGTAGCCCTGCTTGCATCTTATTGTACAAACCTATAGCAAAATGCATAAATTGGAAGCTTCTGCTGTATCGTAGAAGATGTATAATTTCTTTCTCACCAAGTCTAGATTGTAATAATGGTTTTCAGCTCTACAATGTCACCCCAAGTTGGGGTGATCAAAAGTCATCATTAAGGCCCTAGCTAATTTATGGTCTATTTTTGTAAATTTCATGGTCATAACATTTTAAAAATCTTGAATTTCACAGTTTCAGATACTTATATGACATCTTCATGCTTTGTTCCAAAACTGTGAAATTTACTTTAAATGGCAAAATATAAACATGTAAAGCCCTTGAGACTGAGCATCTCATACTGGCAGTCCCAGCCCAAAAGGAGGTTGCAGTGTTGCCCCCCCCGTACTTTTGTACTGCCTTCAGAGCTGGATGGCTGGGGAGTGGTGGCTGCAAAAGTAAGGTGGAAATATTGCCTCCTAGCCCCTCTCTGTCTTTGCGGCGTGCTGTGAGATCTTTGGATAAATGGGTTGCCTAATATGGTCCACCATGGAGCTAGAGACAGAATCCAGGTCTTGTGACTTCTAGTCTCTAGTCATAACACCTGCTTAGGACTGCTGTCCATTGTATGAGGTGAAAGTGACATTATAGGAAAATAGTGTATACTGGTTTCTTTTACTCTCTTTGGTTGCAAAGTTTTGTTAAGAGTTTGGCTTCTGAACCTGATGACTAACAGCTCCTGGAGGTGAGGGAGGAGGTGGGGGAAAGACGTAACAAACCTAGACTTTACTTAATGCAGCTGCCGAGCAGAGTTTGCTTGAATGTGTTTGGTAATGTCAGATGTTTGGGTACTCACTTGAGTCAAATCTCTGTACCATCAGAGGCTCACTAGTCTTTTACACAACTTAACCAAGCACTCAGGAACTACTTTATGCTGACTGTTCCGATGAGCAGAAACAACAGCAAATGTGGAAGGTGCCAAGCATGGCTTAACAGAGAACTCTGCGGTGAGCTGAAACATAAAAAGGAAGCTTGGACAGATAACTGGGGAGGGATACAAAGATATTGCTCAAGACTACGAGGGTAAAACCAGAAAGGCCAAAGGGCAATTGGAGTTACAGCTAGCATGGGATGTGAAGGATAACAGGAAGGGGTTCTGCAAGTATGTCAATAACAAGAAAAGGATCAAGGGTGGTGTAGGTCCCTTATTGAATGGGGCAGGTATCCTTGTGGTGAAGGATGAGAAAAAGACTGAAGTGCTCAATGCTTTTTTTCACTTCAGTCTTCACAGGGAGGGCCAGCTCCGAGCTCACTACATTGGGTACAGCACATTGGAGAGAAGAGAGGCCCTTGGTGATGGAAGGTCAGGTTAGGGACTACTTAAAGAAGTTGGATGTGCACAAGGCTATGGGGCTGGATGAACTACATCCAAGGGTGCTGAGGGAGTTGACTGATGAGATAGCAGAATTGCTGGCCATTATCTTTGAAAACTCGTGGCGAATGGAGGGGGTAGCAGAGGACTGGAAAAAAGCAAATATAGTACCTATCTTCTAGAAAGGGAAAAAGGAGGATCCTGAGAATTACAGACCTGTGAGCCTCACCTCAATCCCTGGAAAAATCAAGGAGCAGGTTCTCAAAGAATCCATCCTGAAACACTTGGAGGAAAATAGAGCGATCAGAAAGATTCATTCTTCGACGAGCAGTGCTCCCGACTGCTCCAGTCTGGGTCATTGCCGCGGTACCGCGCTCTGCATCGGATTTTTTTCCCTAGCAGTGGCTCCGTTGGTGGAGAGAGAGAGGAGGCTGAGGCTGTGTCCCTTGGTGTTCCCGCCAATGATGACGTCAGCACCTCGCTCTCCCCAACCGTCACCTCAGTTCCTTTCTACCGCCCTCCGGCTCCGCACGGAGTAAGCGGTGGCTCCCTCACTGGAAAACAAATAAGGAACACAAACTCATCTAAAACCGTCTTTTACCAAAAAAAAAAAAAAAAAAGAAAGAAAACAGAGAAAAGAATAAGAAACGCCGCAGTCAGCGATGCCACACGCTGCTGGCTTTAAACGCTGCACTGCTTGCAATGAGCCTATGCCTGCCTCGGACGGACATGAGGCATGCATTGTATGTTTGGGCGAGGGACATTTGTCCCACAAATGCCCTCACTGCAGAAACCTTACCTCCCGTGCCAGGAAAGAAAGGGAGAGAAGGTTAAAACTTTTACTCCTGGAGGGTTCTCTCCGTCCCTCCTCCGATCCCGGCGCCTCCTCTCAGGGCTCTGAGGGAGAGCGCAAGTGGCACTCCACCCTTTCGTCCCCAGTACCTCAAAAAAAATCAAAAAGGACTGGGAAAACACTAAAAACCTCGCAGCAGGAACCCACAAATCGGGTGAACCCTGCGAGGGCGGCTGAGCCGGCAGGAGCTAGTGTTGCCGCGCTGACAGCGGAACCGCTGGAAATGCCGGCACCTAGCACGCTACCGCCGCCGCCGCCGTCAACGGCGGAGCCGCCATCGCCTTCGGCACCGCTTCTGGTGCAGGGCTTTGCCTCCCCTCTGACACAGCGTGCACTCCAGTTACCGGCGCCGCAGCCCTTGTCGCTCGGGCTGCCCCAGGCACCGCAACAGGCACCCTTTGCACTGCCTCCTCTGGCACCGCTTCTGCCAATGAACCCAGTGCCTCAGATACAGCAACAACTGCCGGTCTCCTTAATAGCCCCGGTTCCGCAACCCGTTCCAGCGGCACCGGCCACATCGCGACTCCTGGCACCGCAGCCTACAGTGCCTCCTCCTCCTGCGCACAAGAAACAGCTGCGGAAGACTAAACATACAGTCAAGGAACAGGAGCTTGTGATTCACACTGCTCCGCCATCACCACTATTCCAAACCGATTCTTCGACTAGTAATCTGTCTAGGAGGTCTAGCCCTACGACCGCTTCTTCATCATCCTCAGCATCTTCAGCATCCCCCCCGGCTTCACCTATCAGCCACCAAGCCACAGCAGTCCAGCCTTCTACCAACATCGTGTACCCTTATCCTTATCCACCATGGATGCCTTTTCCACAGGCTCCAGGCATCACTTATCCTATATGGCCGTATCAACAGTTTCAGTACCCTACAAATCTCGAACCACATCACCTTCCGCCCCAACCGGCTCTAGCCCATTCTAATACACCAGCCGTTACCACTACTGCACCGGACACCCCACAACAACTGCCAGCAGATTACCTGAAGCAGTTCAGAGATCTCTTCCAACGGGCTGCTGTCGCCATGAACATCCCTCTTAACGACAGCCCTACACCACAACATAAACTGTACAAGATTCTTCAGGCATCTGTCCCCAACAAATTGGCGTTACCCATGGATGAAGGCATAATCCAACCTGCAATGGACATATGGCAAACTCCAGCTTCCATCCTTCCTTCTAACAAGAAATCTGACAAGAAGTACTTCATTGCCCCCAAGGGCAATGAATTCCTTTTCAACCATCCTCAACCGAATTCCCTCGTAATCGAGGCAGCAAACCAGAGAACCAGGCAATCGTATAACAAAACTAGCTCCACCAACAAGGAGGACAGGAAGCTGGATTCTCTCGGTCGCAAGGTGTACACCTCTGCAGCCCTCCAGCTAAGAATAGCGAACTACACAGCTCTGCTCTCCAGTTATGACCATGAGCTCTATTCTAAACTCTCTGAGCTCACAGACTTCACTACACAAGAAAAACGGGATCAGTTCGACCTCCTACTTACCGAGGGCAGACTGGTAGCCAAGACGGCACTCCAGGCCTCTCTTGATTCAGCCGATGTCGCTGCACGAACTCTTGCCACGGCAGTAGTCATGCGCCGTGCCTCTTGGCTCCAGGCTGCAGACCTGCCCAAACAAATGCAGCGTACAATTGAAGACCTACCGTTTGACAAGGATAACTTATTCGCCAAATCTACTAATGACGTAATGCACGACCTCAAGGACTCTCGTGCAACACTCCGTACACTGGGGATCTTTCCCACAGTCTCACGTCGTAAATTCTACAGGACTCAACCCCTTACGACGAAATATCCACACAACCAGTACAACCGCAGAGCGGATAATTATAAAAATAAACCAAGACAACCGCGTCGCAACAAGCAGCCTTTCCAAACAAATCGGAACCTGCAATCCACTGATACAAAACATCAATTTTGATGCCTTGGTCGAGGGAACCACCAGCCATACCCTCCCCAAGGTACAAAGGTCACCATCTACACACCTAATCTTCAAGGACAAGCTACATCCGTTTTTACATCAATGGCAGCAGATCACATCCGACAGATGGGTGCTAGAGATCATACAAAAAGGGTACTCCATCCCCTTTCTGTCGAGACCGAAGCCCCAACCCCCTTCCCCGTCCCTCTTCAGGGACCCAATTCACGTACAATACCTGCAGGAGGAGATTCACCATCTTCTCCACATTGGAGCCATCGAACGGGTCCCGCAGGACCAAACAGGGAAGGGTTTTTATTCCCCATATTTCTTAACCCAGAAGAAAACAGGGGGCTGGCGACCAATATTAGATCTCAGACGCCTAAATGTCCACGTCCAAGTAAAAACATTCAGGATGGTGACTCTACCGAATATCCTATCAACACTTCAGCAGGGGGATTGGCTGGCCTCCCTCGATTTAAAGGACGCATATTTCCACATCCCAATAAGCCCACCCCACCGCTGCTTCCTTCGATTCCTGTTTCTCCATCATCATTATCAATACACGGTCCTCCCCTTTGGACTTTGTACGGTGCCAAGGGTGTTTTCCAAGGTCATGGCACTGGTGATCGCCTTCCTGCGCAAGCAACACATCTCCATTTTCCCTTATCTAGACGATTTCCTCCTACGGGCCTCTACACAACAACAGACCCACCACATAACCCAGATTACAATGGACCTGTTCAGCTCTCTAGGTCTTCAAATAAATCTCAAAAAATCTTGTCTTCAACCGACACAAGAAATTCACTTCATTGGTGCCCGCATCCATACCCCATCAGCAAGAGCTTTCCTCCCCGTGGACAGGTTCCTCAACTTACAACAGTTGGCTACCTCCATCCAGGATTCCCCAATCACCACAGTACGCACGTGCATGCGGATACTTGGCCACATGTCCGCCACCACTTACCTGGTCCATCATGCTCGTCTACGCATGCGTCCCTTCCAGTTGTGGTTCCTATCCCAGTTCAAACAACAGCGACACTCCCTCAATCGACCTCTAGCCATCCCAGCCACAGTCAAGCACTCTTTAGCCTGGTGGACCGACAGCAACAATCTCCTGCAGGGAGTACCCTTCTTTCCATCTCAACCGGTTATGACCATCACCACAGATGCCTCCCGCAACGGCTGGGGGGCCTACCTCCAGGATTGGACAACACAGGGCAGATGGCAATCAAGAGACATGCCCGCCCACATAAACTTACTCGAACTCAGAGCGGTTTTACGGGCCTGTCAATACTTCCTTCCCCTAATCTCCGGGAAGACAATCAGGATCCGTACGGACAACAGATCATGCATGTTTTATATAAATCGCCAGGGGGGCACCAGATCACAAGACCTATGCTTCGAGGCGATGGAGCTATGGAACCTGTGCGCACAGCATTCAATACACCTTGTCGCGGAGTACCTCCCGGGCAAGGACAATACACTAGCAGATTCTCTCAGCCGATCCTTCCCCAACCACCACGAGTGGGAATTACGCCTCGATATTCTACAGGCAATATTCCATCAATGGGGCTTGCCCCTCATCGACCTCTTCGCCACAGAGCAGAACAGGAAATGCCCTCAGTATTGCTCTCGAGCGGGGCACGGTCATGCTTCAAGAGGCGACGCTTTCTCCCAGCATTGGGGCAATGCACTTCTCTATGCTTTTCCCCCAACACCACTAATCCCTCGAGTCCTGTCCAAAATACAGCAGGACAAAGCACAGGTCATTCTAATTGCCCCAGCATGGCCACGTCAACCGTGGTACACGCAGCTACATATGCTGTCCACAGCACAACCTATAACTCTACCCCTTGTCCCAGATCTCCTATCCCAGAACCGCGGGACTCAACGGCATCAGTACCTCAACAGACTCCACCTGACGGCATGGCTGCTCGATGGTTCAACAATTTAGAAAACAGGTGTTCACATACTGTTAAAAACATCTTTCTAAACAGTAGAAAACCTGCCACACGCATTACTTACCTGCAGAAATGGCGCCGCTTCTCCTCCTGGTGTTCTGCACGAGCCATTGATCCACGCACAGCCCCGCTCCCGCTCATACTGGAATATCTGGCGAACCTGAAAGAGAAGAAAGTTTCGGTCAACACAGTAAGAGTACACCTAGCAGCCATCTCTACATTTCATGACTGTGTAGATCACATCTCAACCTTTGCTCACCCCACCTCCAAACGATTCATGCTGGGTTTGAGAAACCTTTACCCGGATGTTCGCCCCCCGGCAACCCCATGGGACCTTCCCAAAGTTCTAAGGATGCTCATGGGAGCCCCATTCGAACCTCTAGCCACATGCACCTTACTGCACTTATCCATGAAGGTCGCCTTCCTCGTCGCTATAACTTCTGCACGCCGAGTGGGAGAGATAGCAGCTCTCATGGCGCACCCCCCATATACTATTTTTTACAAGGACAGAGTGTCAATGAGACCTCACCCAAAATTCATCCCTAAGGTGGCTTCTTCATTTCACATCAACCAGACTATCAATTTACCCGTGTTTTATCCAAAGCCACATACAACATCACAACAAAGAGCACTGCATACATTAGATGTCAGGAGAGCCCTTTCTTTTTATCTGGAACGGACACAGGCATTCCGTAAGACTCTCCGGTTATTTGTCTCCACCGTCGAACGCTCCAAGGGCCAACCTATCTCCAAACGCAGGCTATCCACCTGGATCTCCTCTTGTATTAGGGCGGCATATGATACCTCACACTCCGCTCAACCTGTCTCCGTCCGCTGTCATTCTACACGGGCGATGGCATCATCTCTGGCCTTCCTAACGAAGGTGCCTCTACATGCCATATGCCAAGCAGCAACTTGGTCTTCCACAGACACCTTTGCCAAGCATTATGCTCTGGATCAGCTCTCTGCCATGGACACTGCAGTGGGACGAGCAGTGCTCGACTCAGTTCGACCGCCACACTCTGAAGTACCCACCTCCAGCAATAGTAACTGCTAACAGTCACCCAGACTGGAGCAGTCGGGAGCACTGCTCGTCGAAGAAATGGAGGTTACTCACCTTGGTGCAGTAGCCGAAGTTCTTCGAGATGCGTGCTCCCGACATGCTCCACTACCCACCCACCTCCCCTCTACTTCGAAATATCTCTTTGCCTTCAGCAGATGGTTTCGCAGTAGAAAGGAACTGAGGGTGACGGTTGGGGAGAGCGAGGTGCTGACGTCATCATTGGCGGGAACACCAAGGGACACAGCCTCAGCCTCCTCTCTCTCTCCACCAACAGAGCCACTGCTAGGGAAAAAAATCCGATGCAGAGCGCGGTACCGCGGCAATGACCCAGACTGGAGCATGTCGGGAGCACGCATCTCGAAGAACTTCGGCTACTGCACCAAGGTGAGTAACCTCCATGTGTGGATTCACCAAGGGTAAATCGTGCCTGACCAACCTCATCACCTTCTATGATGAGATGACTGGATTTGTGGATGCAGGAAGAGCTGTTGACGTGATATACTTCAACTTTAGCAAGGCTTTTCATATGGTTTCCCACAGCATTCTCATCAGCCAGTTAAGGAAGTATGAGTTGGATACATGGACGGTAAGGTGGATAGAAAACTGGCTAGGTCAAGGGGTCTCAAACTCAAATCACCACAAGGGCTAGATGAGGTCTACTAAAGGGCCTCATGAGGATTAGTATGGTAGCCCGGGGGTGCACCACTGAAACCTTTCCATACAATGATATTGTCATTGCAGGCCACAGGAAATAGCTTTAGGTGCTGCATGTGGCCCATGGACCGCGTTTGAGACCCCTGGGCTAGATCTGCGGTTTCAGCAAGTAGAAATCAATGGCTCAATGTCTAGTTGCCCAACCGGTAATGAGTGGTGTTCCCCAGGGGTCGGTCCTGGGGCCAGTTCTGTTCAACATTTCCATTAATGATCTGGATGATGGAATAGGTTGCACTCAATAAGTTTGAGGATGACACCAACCTGGGGGGAACAGTAGGCACACTGGAGGGTAGGGATAGGATTCAGGGAAACCTAGACGAATTGGAGCAGTGGGCCAAAAGAAATCTCATGAGGTTCAACAAGGACAAGTGCAAAGTCCTGCACTTCAGACGGAAAAACTCCTTGTACTGCTACAGACTGGGGAGTAATCAGCTATGCAGCAGCACTGCAGAAAAGGGCCTGGGGGTTATGGTGGATGGGAAGCTGGATACGAGTCAAGAGTGTGCTCTTGTTGCCAAAAAGGCCAATGGGATACTGGGCTGCATCAGAAGAAGTGTTGCCAGCAGATTGAGGGATGTGATCATTTCCCTCTGTTCGGCACTGGTGAGGCTGCATTGGGAATTTTGTTTCCACTTTTGGGCACCTCACTACAAGAAGGACGTGGACAAATTAGAGTCCGGCGGAGGGCAACAAAAATGATCAAGGGGCTGGAGCACAAGACTTACGTAGAGAGACTGAAGGAACTAGGCATATTTAGCCTGCAGAAGAGAAGACTGAGGGGGGATTTGATAGCAACCTTCAACTACTTGAAGGGTTGCTCCAAGGAAGATGGAGCTCTGCTGTTCTGAGTAGTAACAGAGGACAGAACAAGAAGCAATGGTTTCAAGTTACAGATGGGGAGGTTGAGGTTGGATATTAGGAAAAACTTTCTTACTAGGAGGGTGGTGAAGCATTGGAATGGGTTACCTGGGGACGTGGTAGAATCTCCATCTTTGGAGCTATTTAAGGCTGTGTTAGACAGAACCCTGGCTGGGATGATTTAATGGGAGTGGTCATGCTTTTTTGCAAGGGGTTGGACTAAATGACCTCATGAGGTCCCTTTTAACCCTATGTTCTTCTTCGAGTGCTGCTCGAATGCATTCAGTAATAGGTGTCTTCGTGCCAGAGCGCTGGATTGGTCGGAAAAAACTTGTCCTAGCCTGTCAGGAGAGGGGAGGTGGCCTCCGCCTCTCGCACCACCCTGTGCCTATATATACAGATGCCTCTTGACGCCTCCTCAGTTTCATTTCTTCCGTGTTGCGCGTTGGAATTGGAACGTACACTCCTTTTGAACCGCAAGCAGCCTGTCCCTTTTTCTTCAACTCACTGTCCGGCTGGGAGCATCTCTTTGTGGATTTAACTCCACTACAAGAGTTCCCACTACCAACCCGGAACATCACGTTGACGATGCTGAGGTTTAAACCCTGCGCTGAGTGCGGCAAGGCCTTCCCCCGGGACGACCCGCACAAGAAATGCCTTAGGTGCCTGGGCAAAGACCACATGGTCTTGGCTTGTTGCATCTGTCTCTCCTTCAAACCCAGAACTATCAAGGAGAGGGAACAGTGATGCCACGCCCTAGCCTTGGAGGAGGCCCAGCACCCTTCACCCGAGGCTTAGGGTTCACACCCGGCACCGAGACCCGCCGCACCACCTCGGTACCGACTCCGGCACCCCAGCGCTTATCCAGCGCCTTGGCACCTTGGCGCTGCTCGAGGTTGCACTCAGTTAGCTCGGCACCACGCCATATCATCTCTGGTGCTGACGGCACGGTATAGTCCGGCCTCGCTGGTGCCAAACTCACCCCGGCACCAGCCAATTCCAACCTTGGCACCGCGAAGCCTGGTGCTGCAGGAGCAGAAGTCCTCCCACCCAGGTAGTCCTCCCTCCCCTGGCGAGGACTTGGCTCCGACTCAAATAGAGTTGCTCCTCGTCCCATCCACTCCAGAAGTGGTGGAGGCAGCATGAGTCCTGCTACTTCTCCTCACAACCTCTACCCCACTGCCAACCAGAAGGGGCAAACCAGTCTTCATCTCGAAGGCCTAGGTCCACCCGGGACGCTCGCCCTCACCGCGCAGCCCCCCTGTCTTCCACTCCAGTGGGGGCTGGCACCACCCTGCTGTCACTGGTACCGGCCTGAGAATCTTGGTCCCCCTCCCCTGATTCCAGCCCGGAGGAGGGACCTTCCAGGGGTTCCAAACGACCTCGGCGCCACACATTGGCTCCATCACCCTTCTGCTTTTGGCCACAAGAATGGTACCCCCAGGGAACTCCCTCTACACCACGGCGAGCTCCCGGTACCGTTCTCTCCCCGGCACCGGGGTCTTACACGGGGAACTTATTCGGTGCATTTTGATTTGTTGCGCTGGGCTACGGCCCATTTAGGCATGGAGGTGGAGCCTTTGAGTCTCCCTCTCAATACCCTTTTTGGGCCAGCCTTCGCCTTGACGGTGCCCTTCGCAGTCCCGCCTCACCCGAGCGTAAGGGACCTCACATGCTCCTGGTGGCAGACCCCAAGTTCCGTTCCTCCCCGTTTCGGATATGGTGGGTGTGAAGTACCGGGTGTCTGAGTAGGGCTAGCCCTCCCTTGCTGGCCACCCAGTTCCCTCAAGGGACGTAGTCCAGATGGCAGTGGGGACCGGGGAGCCCCCCAGGGATCCCCTTCCACCCTCCCGGGAAACCAGGGAACTGGATCTGCAGGGCCGTAGGGTTTACTCGTCATTGGCCTTCCAACTATGAGTGGCAAACAGCCAGGCTATAACTAGCAGATATTTGCTGGATGTCTGGGAGTCACTCGAAAAATTTAGAAGCCTGCTCCCACCTGAGGTTAGGGAGGAGCATGATGTCTTCCTGGAAGAAGGCAACATAATCTCACAAGACCTCCTCCTTTCGGCACGTGATGTGGTGGACACTTCCGCTCACACCATGGCCTTGGCAGTTACCATTCGCAGGGTGGCATGGCTCAGGGAGGCTAGAGCGCCTCCTAATGTACAGCAGGCAGTCCTCGACCTGCCCTTCGAGGGGGATGTCTTGTTTCCTCCTGAAACCCTCTCGGTGATGGGCACAGCCAGAGATCCTCGGGGAGAGGCCAAGTACTTTGGCCTCCTCCCTCCCAGACCCACCCCCCCGAATTAGTTCCCCTTGAATTCCCCATCTTGTCTCAAAGGGACCGCAGGGCAGTTTTTCCTCCCCGCTTTATCTGCTGCAAGGGTTGGGCCTTTGCCCTCCCTCTCACAGGGAAGGGCCCTCTGCTCAGCACCACCCCACTTTGATCCTCAGGCACAGAGGCGTTGGGATGTCAACACCACAGACGGCCACAACATCTTGTCTCTCCTCTAGGGGAAGGGAGATTTGGTGGGAACCATTCCCAACCTCTCTTTTATTTCTCCACTTTTTCTCCGCTACTGCATGAGCAGACCTTGGATCGGGGGTGCTGAGGCCCCGACAATATAACGATGCCCCACCTACGCTGACAGTACCCGAGTACTGTGGTTTACCCCTCCCCACACCCCTTAAGCAGCGACTCCCCCGAAGATGGAAAACCGCCCCTCTTTCCTCTCCTCGCACCCTACCCTGCCCAGATATTCCCCCTACTGTGCGTTCCCCACACCAACACCTCGCCGGGGACGAGGCGCGTCTCGTTGTAGCCCAAGCCTCGCTGTGGAGGCTCCTAGATGTGCGTATTCAAAGCCTACCTGCAACAGAACTGTGCCTGTGGCCCTGGTGCCTTCCTCAAGTAGGCCTCCTCGTGTCCAGGTCAGGGAAAGGGGAGGGGATACCTCCAGTTGTACACCATCGGTTCAGTGGGCACCAGCTGCTGCGACCCCAACCCCAATTCGACAGGAATATTTCCTGCTCACTGAAGGGGACACATCTGTGTAGACAGAGCAGATCTTTACCTCTGAAGGGGGCCAAGGTGAACGGCCCACCCCTACCATTTCCTTTCCTTATGGGAACTACGGTTCCACTCCCTCACCTTGTGGTGATCTAGTGAGGACCAGGGCCCCCACCCTAGGAACCTTCGCCTTCAGTCTGCCTCCCCATTGAGTGGCCAATTCTCTTACGCCCTTGCTGGTAAACACGGGCCAGGTGTATCTCCTTCGAACCCCAGACAGGGAACCCAGGACAGAACACCTAGTCACATCCCCATGTAGGGAAACTGCAAAGGGTCCCCTCTTCGGGCGTTCTCCCACCAACACACCTCCCCACATCACCAGCCGCCTTTCTGGGCAGGTGTCCATGTGCAGACAGAGGGGTTTTTTCTTCCCAGGGCACTTGTAGCTACCTCTTCTGCTTCTTGGTCCTGTACCCTAACAGGACATGTGACCCCCCGGCCTGTGGCTTTCTTGGGACCATCTCACTACGTCAGATAGTAGACTTATAGTGCTACCATGGGTTACCCCCATGTTCGTTGGTGGCGCCCATTAGTACTGCAGCTCCTCTTCAATTCTTGAGGACCTGTTCACACCTACTGCCCGCCCACTGGTGTGATAGACAGAGAGCCTATTTTTCCTACAATATCCAAGAATTTGGGGGTTGTACTCCCTTTATTTGCTCTCCGGCTTCCTGCCTGGGGGAATGCTTCGTTCGGTTCTCTAACTCCTGGACTGTCCTTGAGATGCTGCAGTTGCCACCCTGTAATGGATTCACTTCCTAGCTCATAGGAGGGAACCTCCCTCAGCATCAGGTTTCTTCAGATATCCATGTATTGAGGAGTTTTGTCCTTCGCATCCCTGGCATGGCAGAGGGGTAGCACTATCCCTCTGGGAAGTACTGTAGGTGCACTTCTATGAATCTTTCGGTCTTCGATGGGGTGACCAAAAGGTAGCAGGCATTATCCCCAACCCTTTTTCTCCCTCTCTCTCACACTAGTGGGGGCTCTTGCGATGTGAAACCCTGCGAGCTTATAGGCCCAGCGGGCTTTTTCCTGTGAATTCTCCTGCTCCTGCGGGACCTAGAAGGACCAACTCATTAACACTGCCTCAGGCCATCTTGCTGTTGGTGACTCTTATGCCCTGGAGCCTCTGTCCTGCGAGAACCCGGTCCTGGGTGCCTGTTCGGCTGAAAACGTGCACTCCCACACTACCCGGTTTATACCTAGCATACCGTAGGCCTCCATTCTGCTCATCTTGGCCCCCGTATGCTGCTGTTTAGTGTCCTGTGGTCTTCTCAGTCGTTCTCGAGCCCATCTTACAGCCCTGTATCCTCATCCTCGCTTGCTTTGACCAGACGGCTATGTTTGGTCACAACCTAGATAAGGGGTATGGTCATTCCCTTACGACTACCTGTGTACCCAGTAGTCGCCAGATCAGTTCATAACCACATGGCTCCAGCTAAGCCTTTGGATGATCAGTTCAGGAACGAATCTCTACCCTTTCTTCGTTCTCCTGCGAGACATGGCCAATATGGCTAAATTTGCACTTGTTGGCATTCAGCGTTCTCCCACAAGTCCACGTGGCAAGACCTATGACCAGACACTATATTCTGTCTGTCATACTCCACATTTCCACCTATGCGGAACACTTAACGCAACCCCCTATGTTAAAGTTGCATCCTTTACTCCAGTTATGGCGACCTTGTTCCGACCTGCTTATGCATATATGCCTCGGCGGGTTCGGTCCTGCCCCTGTCCTGGGTTGGCCCTCAGCTCTTGACCCTTCTGGGCTGCGTCAAGGCCTGTTCACCTCTTGACTCTGGCGAGCATCTTGTTGCTGGGCCTCTATCTTATGGGGCATGTTGCTGTGCTAAAGGCGGAAGAACCAGCTCCACCCGCCATCCATCAGCATGGCTAGTAGTCACCTATTACTGAATGCATCCGAGCAGCGCTCGAAGAAGAACAGTGGGTTACTCACCAGTAACCGTCCTTCTTTGAGATGGGCTGCTCGGATCCATTCAGGTTCCTCCCCTCTGTCCCCGCATCTGGAGCTGGCGACTCTAAGGAACTGAGGAATGGTCGGGAGGTGGTTGTATATATAGCCACGGGGTGGTGCGAGGGGTGGAGGCCGCCTGCCCTCTCCTGACAGGCTAGGGCAAGTTTTTTCTGACCAATCCAGTGCTCCAGCACGGAGACATCTATTACTGAGTGGATCCGAGCAGCCCATCTCGAAGAAGGACAGTTACTGGTGAGTAACCCACTGATTCTATGGCTGTTGAAATGCTAAGGTCACTGTGGTATAAGACTTGAACACCAATTCTCAGGAATTTTCAAACAGCAAATACAATGCTGCCCTCTACTCTCCTTTGCTCATTCAAGTCTAAAAGCTTAGAGGAGATGCAAATCAATATACCATCGAATAATGGCATAGGTAGCATTGATGTGATTCATCATCTAAAGAAAGCTGGGAGCGGTGGTGTAGGAGGCATGTCTAAAGAATCTGTTTGGTACTGTACCTGCAGTTGGTATAGAATAGCACAGGAATGATCCAATCAACTGAAATAATGAATTAGAATGCAGGCATTTGCATGTTGGTACAATGAATATGTGTTGGAGGATTTATTCAAGGCACGTGAAGGTTTTATAGAACATGCTCTGTTGTTGCATTGCACTTAAATAGTCAATTATCCATAAGTACTTTACTAAGATGGGGATTGTTACCTCGATCCTTCTTCAGGTGCTGGTCCCTATGTACTCTCTGCATGTGGGTGCACATGCATGCTGCACATTACAGCTGGAACCATTTGTGTAGTGTCCATTGACTCACATGTGCATTGTGCATCCCAGAACCTCCTAGAAGCAATGCTGTTGCGAGTGCCACTGTTTGGTCCATAATGTACCCATGAAAATTGATCACACAAATGCAAACAGAGAGCAGACTTTTAAAATACATATGAATATAATTTGAGCTAGAAAGGCGTTCAGCTAACAGTGCTAGAAACCAGGTCTCAGGTTTCAAGTCGTATCTGTCTTTCATTTTACATTAATAGTTTTCCTCTAATATACATAACAGATCTATGAGTTTAATTTTACCTTGAATCTGGAAGTTTGGTGTCTAAGTTTAGATTTGTGAGAACTCTCTGCCCTTTTTATGCTTGATGGAGTGAAAACTCATCTTAATGCTCAGTGAAGATTATTTTTATTGCTGCCGAGTAACATTCCCTCCCACGCCACCTGCTTCTCTTCTCATTAATTATCCACTGGAATTTGGATTAGTTGCCTCCTGTGTGAATGAATAACATAGATCATTGACCTGAAATTTTCAGCGTGTCACATTGCATTACAGTATAAGAGATTCTTGACTGAATAAGCACTTTGACCAGGTGATCTTGATTTTTTTGAGATTGAAGTGCCATTGCATTTCTAGACCTGCTATGCTTTTCATATGATAATTCATTTGATTTATATATTAAAAAAAAAGTCCACTAAGTATTTGAGGGAGAAAATAGTTGTGTGCGCAGTTGTGGGAATATGCATTGTCAACCAGATTATCAGCAACACCCATATCTAGTAAATTACCAAAAGAAAATCACAGTAAATTTAGAACTAGAACTTCCTATAAAATATAAACTTGTGGATTTAAGTTATGATAATACTCCCATTTAATTCAGTGACTGTTTCGTCATTGATGTCAATTAGACCAACAGCAGGCCACAATTAATAATGCACTGAATGTTAAATGAATTTTCATTAGCAGGATCATTGTGGTAAATCTGCTTTACTCATATAAAACTCAACCCTAAAATCATGTCTACCTAAAGTGGTTTAGTTTAGTGTACATTGCCAGATATGTACTGGAAATTGCCTTTTAAAAAAGGTGGCTATGTAGGCTTATAGCACAAGCTTTCCTAAGAACCGATCACTCCGTATCTAAAAACAAAGATAAGGAAACCTCAACAGATTTGGTTCAGATGAGCACCCAAACTGCCAAAGCCCCTTAAGTGTGTCAACTGTGATCTAAAGGTCGTGCAAACAGTTATGGAACTAGTCTTGGCAGTTCAGAGACTTATACGAAATTTGAAAAAATAACTGGACAAAAAATGCGTTTCCTCACTGTGATTTTAATATTAAATTATTTGAAGCTGGTTTATATATATTTTTAAAACCTATGTATTCATTTCAGTTCAGGCTTTGGGTAAGGAGTGGGTGATTTGTTTCTAGGCATCTCTAGTGAAAGCAGCACTGAGTTGTCTTTTCTGTTGTGTATGATGGGAGAGGTATTTTAACAATTGTCTCTTTTGATGCCCTCAAACCTGCTGATTTTAACAACTTCCTGCTGTTCATAGTCTTAGGTTATAGACAACAGGTCCAGAGACCACTCTTGTTGTCACAAACCAGGAGAACAAAACCAATAAAAAATACAAATTTTATTTTTTGCTGGTTTCTGACCTCAGTGATGGTTCCCCCATAACTGAAGTCTAGAAGAGGATTCTACAGAAACTTGCCTGCCTTAAATATCCAAGCCTATACTCCATGAACACCCTGGAATACTATATGTTAAGAGACAGGTAGCACACTCATGTAGCAGGGTTTGGATTACATTAGTCAAACAGGGTAAAATCTTGGCCCCATTGAAATCAAGGGGCTTTTTGCCATGGGCTCAATGGAGCCAAGATGCAGTTTCACAGAGATGTAGGGCTGAAGGCCAGAAGAGACCCTTAGATCCCGTCTGACCTCTTGTATGTATCACAGACTGTTAACACTGCGCAGCCACACCCACATTAAATCTGACAACTTCATCTAGAATGTTTTGTGTGGAATAAAAAGATAGGAAAAGGAGGGCAGGTGTGGCTAGTTTTGAAAGAGAATGGTATTTGTGTCAGGGCTCTCTGGGCAAGGAAAATTGGTGATCAGAAGCATATTCTGGGCATCATAATGCTAGGTCAGGGCCTGCAGCCTGTGGCTCCAGGGCCGGCCCCTGCCACAAGAGGACCCTGTGGGTGGCCTGCTCCTGGCTCCAGGCACCCCTGCAATCAGGGGGACCATGTGGGCATCCCGCACCAAGCTCTGGACTCCCCGCCAATACCAAGGAATGCTGTGGGGCGCCTGCTCCTGGTTCCAGGCTACACCCCAGCCCTGGCAACTTTGCAGCAGGTGCCTTAGCCCAGCTACCCTACCTCCCCACCAGGAAGTTACAACAATTGAGGCTCTTAAAACACTTGGCTATTGAAGGAATTTTTAAAAATGGGTCGTCTTATCCTTTGGTTTGCCCACCCCTGTGTTAGGTGATAGTGAAAATGAATGCAGCCTGATTAACGATGGCAGATAGGGTATTAGAATTCCTAGAGCTGGCACTTCTAGTCTTTCTGGTTAGATCCAGAGTATATGTGTTTTTAGAGAGCATGTCCTACCAAGGTCCATAGAATCACTGTGGAGAGTAGAAAGTCTTTGACTAGGACAATGTACTCTGCTGACTGAAAATGTGTTTTCTCATGAGTGGGGATGAAACAATTGGGCTACTCTGTTAATGCCAGACTATCTTCTAGCATTTACCAATCAGGTCTCTTATTTAGTTGGATTACTGAACCAGGTGGATAACTGGGGGCTGGAACAATTTGCGTAGCCAGGGGGTGCTGAGAGCTACCTGTAATAATGACTTTTCTTCCTTTTGTTCATGGTTTCTTGGTATTTTCCTTTCTGTCAAAAAATTTCTCAAGGGCTGGTTGCATGTTTCCACCAATAAGAGAGATCACACCTTTGTGGGACTTGATTTTGTTCCTTTCTTTACTAAAGTAACTTCTATTGGAGCGGCTTGCATCTTGCTCACTCCATCATGGGTCAATAAACATCTTTTTAGTGCCAGTCACTTCATTAGTAAGGTACAGGTTCCAGTTCATGATTTCTCCCCTTCACAGGGCCCAAACTACTTCAGGAGCATACTTCAACATAGTTCCAGTTGTTGAAATTTTCAAAGCAGTGACATGGTCCTCTGTGCACACTGTTCCCAAGCACTAATCTTTGGTGTCAGCATTTAGTGCCAATGCCCTTTCTCTGGTCAAAGAGCTCCTCAACCCCACCGCATGAATCACTGAACTGTGATGGGGGCCACTCAACCCTTTTTTCTTACTGACCTTATCTAACTGCTGTTCTTTGAGAGGTTCTGTACATGAAGATCCCATGACCTACCATCCACCCTGTAGCTTGGAAACTCCTCTTTTGTCTCCAGGCAGTGAAGGAGCTGAAGATTGGAGGGGGTTGTTCTTCTCTTTTATGTCCTTTGTAGAGAGCACGAGGACATGAAGGATGCATGTATGACCCCTTTGGACACTATTAAACTTCCAGAATCCTCTACAGAGATCACAAGCACACTGTAAGTGGGATCTACATGCACAGAAAAGCTCAGAGAACATCAGTTGCCATAAACTAAGTAATTGGTTCTTCCTCTCTCATCAGCAATGGGGCATGGATGCCTTCATGGCTGTATCTTGGACACTTCAGGATATTTGGTGGATGGACTAAATCTTTTGTCAGACAGCTTTGTCTTTCTGAATGCAGTCCTGTTACCCTTTATTTATTTCCTGTGGGCAATTTTAATGTAAACAGTAGTGAATTCTCCTTATGCCTAAATCCCCAAACTGTGATCTCTGTAGGTCGGACTGTGAGAAATCCATTCATGATCAGCTTAAAGAGGGACCTTACCCAGAGCCAAAGGGAAAGAAGAAATGCTGAGTCACTGAGTCTGTTGTATTCCAGGGCAGAGCCTTTTTTAAAGTAATACTTTAAGTCAGGCCTGAAACACTGTCAATGTCTTGTTCATACTAAAAGTAATCTAGGCTGCAACATTCACTTGCCCGCTACAGTGTGCAAGTAGAGACATGCTACATCTCCACAGCCACACAGTTAGACTATGGGGATGTGAACTGCAGTGTGCAATAAGTAGCCTGCTGCACTGTAATTTCCCTGTATGGATGCTGCTGGGGCACACTAATCGGTAAAAGAAAACTTAAACACCTTTTCGTCTGTGCCAGCAGCATCCACACAGGAAATTACAGTGCAGCAGCTACTACACACTGCAGTTCATGCTCCCACAGTCCTAACTGCAGGGCTGTGGAGACAAAGTATAAATTTTATTCTCTGTACAGATTCCATTTCATTATTCAAATGACCCATGGATCTGACAGCCTTGGGATCCAATTCCCTTCGTTTTTGGGAATAGAGTATTTTGACTGTATACCTTGACAAATGTCTCATGGTCTACTATAAAGGCAAAGCAACTCCTAGTTGCAGGATTTGAGTGTTTGGATTCTCAATTTAGTGGCTTGAGCCCATTTCCAATTGTCAGTTCTTGACCATTTTAGCAATGCTGTTTGTTTCACATTTACGTGTCTGCTTGTTTTTTTATACCTTTGATCCCTTTTCTGCTTGCTATACTACTACTACGTGGTCAAAGTTTTTCATACGAGGCTATGATGGGAAGGATGAGGACCACAGACTACTGCTGCAAGCTAGTGGTCCTGCCACATGTGTCTCAGGAAAGGGGACAGTGGAGAAGTCCTCCAAATGGACACTTGAGTGGCTTCAGGGCAAACAGCCAATCAGAGCCCTCCTGGGCCCTATAAAAAGTTGCTGCAGAGCCTAAGACAGGCAGTTCCTTGCTGGAAGAGTGCAAGGAATTGCTCCTGACCAGCTGGCTGCTGGTATTCATGGTAGAATAAAGGCTGTGGAGAGGTGGTCCAGGAAAATGCTGTTTCAGCCATGTGCCATATAGCTGCTGCTTGGTGGGTCCTCTGGTTTGGAACCAAGAACAGTGGGCTGGCCCAGGTTGTCGCCAACAGCCACTGGGAGCCCTCAGGTAGCACTGAAACAGGCCTAAGAAAAGGGCTGATGGGTTGGATTCTGATACACCCTGGAAGGGGACTGAGCTGAGATGGACCCAGCTCCTGAGCTGAGATCAGAGAACTAGAGGGCAGGTGAAGAGTCTCCAGGGAGGGAAGCACTGGCTGGAGGTTCTGCTTCAGCCCAGAGTGTGAACGTTTGTACATGTGTTGGGTGCAGGGAGAGGGCTCTGTTGGTCAGACTGAGGATTGACCCTGGGGAGGGCTGCAGGACAAAACTGAGGGCTTTGAGATAAACCTCTTCCAGGGTATACAGTCCAGTTGGGCCTGTCTTGCTGTGCACTTGGATTGTGTGGGACTTGGCTGGAAGACTGATGTTATGTGACATGGTGGTTTGGGGTTTTTTCTTGAGTGTATAGCATCCAGAAATGTCTGTAGAGTGTTGTGTAAATCAATTGAAATAGAAACCTTCGTTAGGAGTTCCTTATATTTAGCCTTCATCTTGATGTATTGTCGAAGAACCACATTTTATGCTGATCATCTCAGGTGGCTATAAATAATAATGCTCCCAATTACAGCCTGTAGAGTAAAAGTGATTCGTCATCTGCCTATGAATAACAACTACTGTACACACAACACACAGCTAAGATGCATTTCCATGAATGGATTTTCAGAATACACCAAAATAGAGCCCTCTGCATTACTGGTGGTGCTGAAGTTTGAAAAAAATGTTTTGTGTGAATCTTTGCTTTTGTGAAAATGATTCAAAACATTTCTGGATGCATAGTTCAGATCTCATGTTTTAGTTTCAAACAGGCAATAAAGTGAGATGGTCTGCATGGCTAGCAGAAAGAAAACATTCATCCATAAAGCTGATGGAGTCATTTATGTACCTCATCTACTATTAGTGTTGTACACAGCTGGTTATAACTCATTTGGCAAATTTAACATCTATAATATTTAATGTGCAATAATCATTTTTGTCTGCATGCATATATATACACACACAATGTATACATAGACAAAATTCCCCCAGAGAAAAATAGGTTTTTCAACATTTCATCCATGGTGATAGAGATATGGAAAGTTGTGTTTTGTCAAAGAGAGGAAGTTCACATCAGTTCCAGTGTTGATGGTTTCAGGTGCCTGTGTAAACTGTGAATGTTCTCATTTCCATTTTATTCCTTCACAAGGCAGAGGGAGGTCAAGTAGGAATGTCTGATGATGTATTGGATTTTGTTACTTACCTAATGTGTTGTACCGTGGTAGCACTAGGAGCATCAATCCTGGATCAAGACCCTATTGTGCTGTTTAGCCATAGGTTGTAAGGCAAGAACTTCCTTCTTGTTCTGCGTTTCAGGCAAGAGACAACAGGTGGATGAAGTCAGAGGGGGAGCACAAAGAAAGGGTGAACCAATATTGGTTGACATAATTTGGCAGTTCTCAGCACATCATGCAGACAATAAATAAGAACGGTGTGAACAAAAAAGTCAGCTACAAAGTCTTTAAAGAGTGAGATTTTTGAAGGCACACGATCTCCCTTTCAGAAAATCTCACCCTTAATTTTTCAAACTTGAGTGCTATATATAGCTTCATAACACGTGATTCTGGGAATTGTAGTCCGATGTGGTCCTAGGAATGGAATCATATGCCTGCCTTTATTTTAAAAGCTATTAATTAGGAAAAATTCAGGGTATCATTTTTGTAACACAAAACCTGAGGGAGGAAGGGGAGGGGAAAGGGTAATAGCATAGCCTCCTTTTTCCTGTAGGTCAATGACTCTTCCCTATGTCAGGTTGGGAATGGGCACAGATTGTTGTGTGTCTTATTGTTCTGTGTGAAATTTGGTAGTATCGGTTGAGTTCCCAGGCAGCATTTCAACATACTTCAACAGGTCTTAAATCAAACCCTGTTCAGCAAAGCAGTTGAGTATTTGCTTAAACTTGTATTTAAAAGCTTTTCTGATTTGTAAAAATTACCAATACAACTGGGCTCCTTTACTGGGAGAGATGCCAAAGAAGAGATGCTAAAGGCTGCATGGACCAAGGACATTAATAAGGAACGTGCTTGTTGTTGATCGGGTGTTTATCTGGCTTTTTAATAGGTGAAGATAGTGAAAAACGACTAACTCCAGAATGTCCAATGCTCTGTATTACTTTTTACTTGTGTTCCTCCCAAGCCATTATTTAACTAATCATGTAAAAATAAAAACTCTTACTTGGTGAACTGAATATTATAAACAAGCAGTCCCGTGACACTTTTAAAGATTAACAAATTTATATATCACAAGAGCTTTTGTGAAATGGAAGATGTAGCATGTCAGGTGAATAAGTATGTAAAGGTAACTCACAAGGTCAGTTCAGTCTCCAGTTCAAGGTCAGTTTTTTCACAGGTGAAAGGGGTGAACATTTTCACTTTCGTAGAGTTGGAAATTCCTCCATGGTTGATTGCCAGTGTCTTTTCAGAAGAGCTTAGTGCATGAGTGTACCTCCTCGAGCCATTCTTTCTCTCTACATGTTGGTAGAATTTTGATAAGATGATACCATATCCCAGCATGTAGCACAAAATCCTGGCTGTCTTTCATGAACTACGGAAAGCTGCTTGCTGAATTTTAAACCTAATAGCAGTTGATCCATTTTTAAGCTTAATAGTCATATATATTTAATCAGATCACCTGGATTTTGGTGATGTACAGGGCATTCTAATAGGGTAATGCTTTCTATAGTGATGGGAGAGTTGACTGATTTGGTGGTCTTTTCTTCTTTTCTGATTTACAGATGTTGTCTTAGTGGGGCTGTTTAGATTTGGAGTGCTGTGTATTTTATGTAAGAATTTGGTAATTTGCCTTGGATTAACACAGGCACAGCACACACACATTTATAAATTAAAATGAAATTATTTAAAAGTATGAACTATTTATGAATATATTTCCTGCAGACTTGTCTGCTGGAAAGAATCAAACAGTCTTGTATGATCAGCAGCTAGCACAGAATAATGAGTCCGTTGCTATGGTAATGAGATCATTATTCTTTGCTGGCTCCTGACTGATTTTTGAGCAGCTTTTCAATTTTGGCAAAACCCGTCTGTAGACTGCACATATCTGGTCGTGACAATAACTTAAATAGTTGGCTGTGAGAAATCTAAATGAATGGTTAATAGCCAAGGTCCCTTTTAGTTTAGCATTATACAGTACTGAAGACAGTCAAAAGATTCTGTGAAACCTTTGGGAGAGGAAATGGAAGAGTAACCATGAATAATTCCAGCATTCTAACATGTCATGTTAACTCCATGGCCAGCTAACCCATTTATTACACTGCGGTCACTCCTTATATTATAGTATCATCAGTGGGCCTGTAACTCAAATGCTCCTTCACTGTGAGCACAGGCCTTCCCTTGCCATCTGAGTTAAAAGAAAAAGTCCATTAACAGCAGAGGGGCAACCCTTCACAGCTAGACAGCAGTCCACTTGGCCCCATCCCATAGGAGGTGACTACAAATGCAACAAAATGTTAATCTATATATAGATTGTGTGGAACTTCATGAGTGGAAAAAAATGTAGAACCATGCCCCCTGTATGCATTCTTTTTAACTATTTAATTCATCCTGGGAAGCAATGTGAATGCTACACTGAAGCTCATGGGAAATAAAATCAATGAGAGAAACAGTGTAAAATGTGAAATTAATGCAGAAAAGTAATTTCACACTTCCGTTGCCTCAGGATAATCAGCCAGAGTAATTATGGAGGAAGGCTCCAAGTGAGTTGTACAGAGGACAGAAAGGAGCACAGCCTTTTCAAAAAAAGATTTGTTTTACTCACCTAGATTTGCTTCTTTTAGGCCTCATTCTAGACCACGTGGTAGACTCATGGCACCCATGTGGAACCCAGCAAAAATCAGCAGCAGGGTCATTCTGCCTGATCTGAGAGCAGGGTCAGATCCTTAGTATGTAATCATGTTTTAAAGTATGACTCAGATGGTCAGCTTGTACAATATGTACATGTCAATGTGTTCTCAGCACTGATAGGTTTTATGTCATTTTAAGGCATGACTTTCTCAGTACCAGAATAAACAGTTCCCAATTTTTTATTCTAGCCCTGACACATTTTGCAGCTTTGGGGCAAATCCACATTTAACCTAGACTTTCCCATATGAAGAATTTTCTCTTACTCCATCCTAGAGTGGCTGTGTTACTTTATTAGTTCAAAGCACTTTACAAGCATTAAGATCATAGAAGATAAAGTTTGGAAGGAACCTTTGGAGGTCATCTAGCACAATTGCCTACTCAAAGCAGGACCAGCTCCTAATAAATCATCCCAGCTACAGCTTGGTCATGCCAGGCCTTAGAAACCTCTGAGGATGAAGATTCCACAATGTCCCTAGGTAAGCAGTTCCAGTACCCCTTCCACCTTCCTAGTTAAAAAGCTTTTCCTGAAGTCCAACCTACACCTCCCCGACTGCAACTTGAGACCATTGCTGCTAGTGCTGTCATCTAGTACCACTGAAAACAGCCTAGCTCCATTAGTCTCTCCTCATAAGACATGTGCGCTACCTCCCCTCCCCAGTCGTTTTTACTGCCCTCCTCTGGACACCTTCCACTTTGTCCACATCATTTTTGTAGTCGGGGTTGGGGGGCAAAATTGGAACAGTACTGCAAATGAGACCTCACCAATGCCAAATAGAGGGGACTAATCACTTCCTTTGATCTGCTGGCAGTGCTTCTACTAATGCAGCCTAATATGCCATTAGCCTTCTTGGCCATGAGGGTGCTTTGTTGACTCCTCTCCAGTTTCTTGTCCACTGTAATCCCCAGGTTCTTTTTCTGCCAAACTACTGCCTACCCAGTTGGTCTCCAGTCCTGCAGCAGTGCATGGGAGTCTGCATTTGTCCTTGTTGAACCTCATCAGATTTCTTTCAGTTGAAGCCTTCAATTTGTCCAAGTCGCTGTGTATCCTATCCCTACCCTCCAGTGTATCTGCCGCTCCCTGCAGCTTAGTGTCACCTGCAAACTTGCTGAAGATGCAGTCCACCCCATACTCCAGATTGTTCATAAAGATTTCTGTGGGCACTCTGCCCATTACTGGCTCCCAAGTAGACATCAAGCCATTGCTCTTTACCCAGTGTGTCTGATGATGTAGCCAGGTTTGCATCCATTTTATAGACTATCCATCCAACCCATGCTTCTTTATCAAAGCTTTTGATACAGGTCCCAGAGAATTCTTTTCAGCAAGTTAAAGTCAACATATATCACATAATAATCAAATAATTATTACCTAGTCCTTATGATAAGGAAATGGAAAGTTAGGGGTACTGCTAGATATTCTCATGTCAGAAATCAGTTGTATAAATACTTCAGAATATAGGTAACTATTCATAAATAATCTCCCTCAGTTTATGGCCAGCCTGTTATGATTAGTAATAACTTATTTCACTGCAGTTCTGCAATGTACAAGAAAAGATACAAGGATCTGAAATTGCTGCTGTCTGAGGCGTTACAAGTGACTGCCAGAATGATTAGGCTTTGTAATTATATGTATGTTAATGGAGAGCAGACACTGTCTTTAGCACACAGACGCATTCCTTAGCTGAGTGTTTCACAATCCTTCATGTGATTGTTGCTTTCACTAGCCTAAATTTAGGTAGCACTTTTTGGTGTATTTTCTCCTCTGTGGGGCTCATTTTGATCCTGGAACAATTTTAAAAAACTAATGACTGAGAGATGTTTTTGTTTTATTGACATAGCTGAGCTAAGGAGATGCATCCTAGCTAATGATGTGCTAATGAGACCATCATTTGACACCAGAATGTGTACCTGGCAAATTAAAAGATGCTTTGTGAGCCACAGAGGTCAGAGAGGGAGTCCCTAGACGGAGGCCTGAAACTCAGCAAGGATGAGCCCCTTATCTTTCTGAGATGCCTGCCATTCATTGTGTTTAGTATCCTTCTGGAGAGAGACACTGACTAGAGCCTTATTTTCAGAGATGTGTCAAACTTCATGTCCTAACTGACAGGTACAGTGAGAAAGACACAGAGAAATTTTAAATTACACTTTCTTTTGACAATTTCAAAGTGAATGGGTCTCCAACTTATACCATCTGTAGTCATTTAGAAGTAAGTTAGCAGAGAATCAGGCCAAGAGTCTGACCAGTCGAAGCCTATTGTAAAAAAGAACATTTCTTTCACAGTTTTGACTGATTGTGGGTGGGTGCTCAGTGCAGTGAGATTGCTTGTTGTTCAGATTGTGTCTTCTACAGGGTCATAGATCTTGGTGAGGGGTATAATCAGAAAGTGAAAATGAAACTGCTTAACTGAGAGTAAGCAGTTGGCCCACTAAAGAGATTTGGAGGCAGGCACATGAATCATGTTGTACTTAATGCAAACATCTGATCGTTTATGGGTCAGAGTAGAAGCCCTCGTTGTTTCATCTTTCATTGGTGACAGAATTGTTATGATATGGCAATCCCCACTAATAATCGTTTATGTAGCCTGAGTGTGAGTGTGGCTTTGAACTGAGAATGGATCAGTCGGTCATACTAATGCTATGAAAAGGTAGGAACAGTTTTTAGTAAATAATGATAGTAAAATAGCTAAGCCACGAAAGTCTAATTTCTTGTCAAAGCTGAAACATTTTGAAAAAAGCCAGAGGGGAAGCATTTTGATACCATGGTGTAATGCTTGCTGTCAGTAATGCCTTATTTTAATTTTTCATTTAGAAAGTTCCATTCAGAAAATGTCAAAACACAAGTATTAAAAACTTGCTATCTCCATCTTTTATTACATAGAAACAAAGCATTTTGATTGACTGAACAGGATTTTGGGGAAATTTCTATTTAAAGGGAATCTTTTTTTTTTCTTTTTTGGTCCTTTTTGGAACAGAATTTTATTTGGAATTTCCCATAAAATGGAAAATCTAATTCTTGCTCAGCTGTAATATAAATTAACTTCCCACACACACTATGGCTGTTAAAGAGTGACAGTACTTTATAAGTTTGTGAAACCCATTTTTCCATGGCTCTTGCTACTGAGGGCTGCCCAGACCACCCTGCTAAAATCAAGCTATCTTTTAAACTTTTTATGAAATTACATCCTAAATCTTTTCCTTTCATTTTCTCATTTTTTAAATCAATGTTCTTACACCCATCCCCCAACTGTACACAGCTTCAAAGGAACAATAAATCCCTTGGGCCATTGTTTAGGTAAGTAATAAATTAGACAATTTACACTGCATTAAAACCAATAGAATAGTGCAGGGATCATGCGGGTTACTACCAGCTTCAAAATCATGCTTCATCTCTCTGCATGATTAAAAAAACCAAAATGAAACGAGGCAGGGATGAGAGCTGGATTCTCAGTGGTGGTAGGAAAAAGGAAATGGTCCAGGTCCAATGATGTCACTAGCTAGATCAGGCGTGGCCAAACTGTGGCTCGGGAGCTGCATGTAGCTCTTGAATGAAAAAGTACGGCTCGCGGAGGAAGGCCAGAGGAAGGCAGCCCCAGCCTAGGAGTTTTAAATCTCCTGCCCTGAGTATGCTCGGGGGGGGGGGAGGCCCAGCCTGCGCCTAGCAGCCAGAGCGGCCAGGTAAGGGTGGCTTAGGAGTGGGGGTTGGCCAGGGGAGTCAGTGTCAGGGCCTGGGGGTTAGGGAGGGGGTTGGAGAGGGTGGGGGGGAAAGCACAGTGGCATGGTGAGAGAGGGTGGAGAGAAGCATGGTGGCATGGTTAGGACAGCGGGGAGAAACTAAGTTTCTGCTGTATAGGTAGACCTAGTTTTCGTGGTAACCTTAAGTAATTATTAGAATCTGACATTAGTAGGATCAATATTTGCCCTCTTTTTACAATAAAATTAAAATGTGCAATGAATTTAAAGTTGGTTATTTTGGAGAAGGTAAAATATGGCTATATGCCTCAGTGCGGCTCTCGGAGGTTTAATAATCAACTTATGTGGCTCTTGAGTTCCACAAGTTTGGCCAGACCTGATCTAGATTAAAAGCCAGACCTAAGTAATATTCAACAGTGATTCATTCCTAGGTCAGACCTCTTCTGGAAGTCAACTTTCAATGCCCAGTGAGTTGAGACGCCCACCACTCTTGGTGCATTCTATTTCCATGCATAGGAGAAGAGTGGGAAGAATGTTAATCTTCTCTGTATGTGGTGTGCAGGCTACATTTGTCACGGGTAGCAGAGGAATTAAAAAGTATGCATCATTCAATTATTTACAATACATAACTGTTTATTAAAAAAAAAAGGATGAGGAATTGAAAAGTATTTCTTCTCTTAAGAGGAGCAAGACCTTTGGGTCCTTCAGTGGTTGTGGAAAGTGAGACAACTCCTGTCTTTATGGAACTGACTGTGCAGTGCAAAGTCATGCAGGTTTTGGCAGAAGTGTTCTAGGTGGTATCTTACATTTCCCTCTCCCTCAACACACTCACAAAAATTAGAGCTGGTTTAAAAAATGTAGAATCTCAATAGAAAAATTGGTTTTGACCATAGGTTTTTTTTCCCACAAAATGTCAGTTTTCCAGAGAGAGCAATGACTTTTGGGGAAAATGTCATAGTCAAAAACATGGTCACAGAAAAATTTTGATGAGGCCTAATAAAGAGAGATGCACTGATACCAGGTGTGTGTGTCCCTGTTCTAGAGAGAGAAACATCTATGCGTATACCTACACACACAGACATCGATACCTGAGTACCGGTACCTGTGTACGTAGGCACAGATACACAAATGCAAGGTCAGAAGGGCCCATTAAGATCAATCTAGTTTGACTGTTTTTATTTCACAAGCCATAGCATGTCTCTAAAATAATGCCTAGAGCAAATCCTGATTGTCACTGATAGAGAATGCACTATGATGACCCTGGGTAAGTTATTCCAATGGTCAATTATTGTTTAAATGTCTTCTTTCCTATTTAATTTGTCTAGCTTCAGTGTCCAGCCACTGGATCATGTCAGCTCTTAATGGGCTAAATTGAAGAGTCAATTATTAAGAATTTGTTCACCATGTAAATACTTTCTGACTGTAATCAACCTTCACCTTCTCATTGTTAGGCTCCAGGAACTTACTGCTGTAAGGCATCTTTTCTTAATTCTTCTCTGAATACTGTCCAGATTCTTTCCTGAGCTGTGGGTACCTGAGCTGTGCATGGCATTCTGGCACCGTTCACGCTAACACCATAGACAGAGGTGAAACAACCTCTCTACTACTACTCAAGATCCCATGATTGCATAAGCTCTTTTTGTCACAGTGGGAATTCAGGAGCTCTCCATCATGTTCACCTTCCTTCCCAGGATGGGTCTGTGTTCCCAGGCATACACTTTTACATTTAGCTGTATTTGACTGCACTGTATTTGCTTCCAGCCACTCTGAATCACTCTTGTGGCTTATTTATCCACTTCCCCAATTTTTGTGTTATCAGCAAACTTTAGGAGAGATTTTATGTTTTCTTTCAGAAATGGACATATAGACTGGGATAGAGTGCTACACGTAAGAACAGGCCTCTAGGTGCCTAGGAAGAAGTATCTATAACTAGAGACAGCTGTCTAGGCCTAGGAACACAGGTGAATAATCACTGATACCTGGGACCAGGTGTGAATACCTGGCTACACTTAGGAGCAGGCAGCCATTGATCCCAGCGCTTCCTCCTCCACCAATCATAGAATCCTAGGGTTAGAAGGGACCTCGTGAGGTCATCTAGTCCAACCCCCTGCTAAAAGCAGGACCACTCCTACTAAATCATCCCAGCCAGGGTTTTGTCTAACCAGACCTTAAGCATCTCCAAAGATGGAGATTCCACCACCTCCCTAGGCAAAGCATTCCAGTGCTTTACTACCCTCCTAGTGAGAATATCAACATAGATCTCCCCAGCTGCAACTTGAAACCACTGCTCCTTGTTCAGTCCTCTGTTACTACTGAGAACAGCCTAGCTCCCTCCTCTCCTCTCAGCCATAAGAACAGGCATTTAGTTGGAGCTATGACCAGGCATGGACTTCTTTTCCTGTGTAGTCTGCTATATAGGTGCCCATTGCTGGGCGAAGATGTTTGTTCCTATCGTTAGTTGCCTAAAGATGAGGCTGGGCTCCTCAGTGTAAGCATCCATAAGAAATGGCGTCTGTGCACATTTAGAGATGGCACTTGATGCCTCCTCCAAAGCAGCCTTATGGATAAGAGGCTAGGTAGGCCAGCCAACAATCATATGTTTGGCTAAGTGACTCTGTTAAAGCATACAGTAACATCAGCTTGTTGAACTTAATGGGAGCAGAAGCAAGTCTAACCTAACATTTTGGGACAGGTGTGTGTACACAACTTACGGCTACAGGTGTGTGTCATCTACAGTGCTAAGCTTAAGCAAATATACCCTACCCCAGTGATGTTACTTCTCAGTGAAATACGGGGTGTGTTGGCAGCAAGAACAGGCTTTCACGGTGCCCTGACAGGAGCACTGCTGGAGGCTGCACCACGTGCCAGCTAGCACCTCGTCCCCCGCTAGGGTAGCCCAGCCAGCCTGGGGGCAGGGCAGGAATGTGACTGCTGGCCCCAGGACCTTGTCTCCCTCTGCCCCTATTCTAAGCCATTTGTGCCCCTCCCCAGTCCCAGCTGGTGCTGCATTGGCCTAAGTGGGGCTGGATCTTGCAGTGTGGGAGGGTTCAGGGTCCCGCTTTAGCTGGGGCTGCAGCCCCTAAAGCCCCTGCTGTGATCCAGCTGTGGCTGCCAGTACTGTCATTTTCAAGGGACAGTGTGTCTGCACTCTTTATTTAAAGTTTGTGGCTCTTGGGCATCCCTACTGTTGTAACGTAGGTAGGCCTTTCAATCCAGATATTAACAAGCGTCCACTCCTCAATGTCCATTAAGTCCTGCAGAATGATCAGCCACTTGAGCCCATCATCTCATTGCTGTTGCAAAGGAAGCGCCTCTGGAGGTGCCAATCTGCATTAAATGGCCTGCTCTAATTGACTTCATTTTGTAGTGAGTGTGTGTATTTCTATACTTGTTATTTTACCAGGAACAATTATTGCCAGCATAATGATGATCTCTTAGTGTTTCTGCTGCAATGCCCTATGGTTCAGTGATTTTAAATTCATCTTTAAAAATTCCCTCCCTGGCAGGTCATAGCTGGAGAGAGGACTGAATCCCAAAATAGCGCTGTAAGTGCTCCTTTCCTGCCAAAACAAGAGTGGTGGGAGAGGATTTGAGCAATGTGCATTCATGAATGAAATCCTGCAACTGTAACTTATTGCATGGTTCATGTTTGGATTCATTCAAGGTTATGGAAGTCCCAGATGGAATGTGTTCAAGTGCTACACTGACTTTAATTGAGGTTGCTTAAGCTCATGATCCTGGCAGACTGGAAGAACTATTACATGACAAGTTAGCCAGTTCACCCAGCTCTAGTCAATTATCCCAAGCGCAAGGGTTCTGACAAGTTGTAGCTCAGTTTTAAGACACTGACGATTACGGAGTTCAGAGCTAAAACCACAATGTGTCAATGAGAAAGTGACTTTCTCTATGCTTATGCAACTCAACAGTAGCACTAAGGTGTGTTTGTGGGAGTTTCTCTTTGGTTAGAAAATGAACATGGGGATGATGCATAGGTGTGCCAGGGCATTTTAGTCTGCCATGCAAAATCAGAGAGAGCCTTTGGCTATTGGGGGCCCTAGGTGAAGGCCCATCGTGAGGTGCCCCCCTATAGGACCAAAGATCCCCATCCCCCACCACGGACACAACTCCTATGCTACTGGCTCTGGCCCCAGTCCCCACCCCTCCAACCACTCCAGCTCCCTGCTGCCAGCCCCAAATCCCATCTGCTAGCCCCAGCAGTCAGCTCCTCCTGCTGCCAACTGAGGCAGACACAGCTTTTGGGGTAGGTGAAGCAGGCAACGAGGTGCCTTTCTGCTTGGGGCCCGAGGCTTACACCTGCTTTTGCCTATCCCAAAAGCTGCTTCTGTGCAAAATTGCATCCTCTGCACAGCAGGACCTGGCGTGCACCATACCTGTGAGGTCACGCTGTGTGGAGGATGCCATTTTATTCACACATTGAGGGATCGGGCAGAATAGTCCCTTGGGCACAGCTGGTCCTTCAGCATGCCACTGATTGGGATGGCCGAGTGGGGGGTTAAAATGTGACATTTAGGTCCTAGGACCAGTAATTGCCTTTGCACTGATTAATGGCCATTTCAGATAGAAGAAAGGAGGAAAGGTTTTTCTGCATCCAGTGGGAAACATGTTTGGAAGATGACATGCAGAATCTTCCACTGTTTCTGCCTGATTTTACCTCTTCTCTGGGTAATGGCAGTACAGTCACTAGGGCTGCTGATCCAGTCACAGTCCCTAGCATCAACTCCAGTGAAGAGGTGAAAAGACATCTTGCAACACAGAGGTAACCTTTAGACTTGGAGAGAGTTCTGCCACAGATTTTGCAGGAAGCAGAATTAGATCCAATTCCAATATGAAAGGCAAGCATGGTCTTTTGTTCACACACACTGTTTTTCTAGCACTCCTTGTGTTCTTCTGTTGGCATGGAAGAAGGCACACTGTTCGCAAACTCCCTTGCAAAAATCTAGAGCACAATGGAGTGAATTATCCACGGGGCGACATTTTTCTCTCTACCTGTCTTCCTTGCTTGTGAATTGTCATCACTCTCCTTGACCTGATGGTTATCACAAGTTCAAGTACAGTACACACCAATCCATATTACTTAATGTTTACTGCCTCAGACTGATGAAACCATGAAAGACTGAGCCTTAGAAGAGCTAAATGTAATAGGATTTGAAATCCAGCAATTTAATTTTTTTCTTTACCTGTTAAATCTCTCGTGCTGTCTGTGGAACAGATCAGATCAATTCTTGAGCTGGCAGGAGGTTTCTGCAGTGGCTTCCAGAGATCAGAGGAGGAAGTTACTGTCAGGGGCCATTTAGCAAGGTAGTGCCCTTGCAGTTTTGGGGGAGGAGTAAGGAAAGTTCTAGTTTGGTCCAGCTCAATAATTCTGTTTTCTAACAACTGGCCCTGGACTTGCATTTTATCCCAGATTGAGGTTCACATCTTGGGCAGGAAATCAAGTTATTTTATTTTTTAAATTCTTTTCAATGAAAAATTAGTCCTGGTGCTCTCTCAAATACAGACAAAACTGTTGAATAAAACCATTGGTCTGTATATGTATCTCTAGCAAACTTAATCACTTAGTGACAACCTGGTACCCCCGTTGTTGTGGAACAGTCCTTATGGAGCACATCTTGCTAGTTACTCTGTTCAGCTTCTCTGTCCCCTCCCCTTTTCCTTAGTTCTGTGGTGGAATTGGCTGTCCGGTGTTCATTCCCATATAAATGTAGTTCTTCATACGAGTGCTGTGGTGCCATCTTACCCTATTTTCCATCTGCTTCTATGTGTTTTGTTTGCTCAGCCTCATAATGTTTTACCTGTTCACAGTCTAATCTCACAAAATTGTGTTGCTCCACAACTGTTGTATGGAACTAAAGTTTAAGAGGGACAGTTTCTAATCCTTCCATCTGATATTGTGTGGCAGGCATGTGTTCAGTGTTACTGAATGCTCTGGAAACAAACCTGTTGTATTTGTTCCATGAGTCCTCAGTGCATCCTAATCCTGCCTGCTTGATCAGGGACAGGGTCACAATCAGTACACCCTGATTGCTGCTGTTTACCACCTAGTCGTGACTTATAACCAGGTGAAATTGTATGAGGGCAACACTTTCTAAATCTGGGTGGCTACCCTTGATCCCACTGTCATCTTCCATTTGCTTCCTTGAAATGCTTTTGATTCTCCCTTTAGTTACTGGTCTCTAATTCTGTGGCAGGTCCCCTCTTGATAGTGATGCTATCTGGGCTAATGTCCTGACACTGGAGACCTGATGGATGGAGTCCATACAGCTGAATGTTGAAGCTCCGTGCCATTACTATTCATTCTCCTTTAGCACTCTGAAACATATGATGAGGAATGCTGAGATTATCTACCCTGCCCAAAGCCATCATGGCACTAATTGTGACATTTCCTGATTTCTAAAACAGTGGAGCCAATTTTTATATGAATCATAATGTCCTCCCACTATTTTGTAAAAGACAAGATGATGACATTGAGAAAGTAACCAAAGCAAGAAAACTGTTGTCAGATACACAATTTTCTTTTGTGATCCTTTACACAGGCAGAACAGTCAAGAGAGACAATGTGATACAGAGCAGAGAAGAACATAGAACAATACAGATAACCTCAGTAATCATTGGCAGTTATAGTGGGTGTCGGCAGCTGGGGAGGGGAAATGTTTGTTAAGAACTGGGTAGTTTCTAGGGGGCTTCTTGGGAAGGCTGTTTCCTTAGTCCCAGCAGGGAACAAATGAAACAAGACTGGTAGTCTGGAATTCATTCCTCATTGACTCATCACCCCCACATTTTACTGAGTTCTTTTCTTCTCCTTTGATCCAGTAGGGACAGGAAAGATGATATTACCTCCCAGAGAAAAACAAATGATGTGTTCCAAGGATGCTGTCTTACTGCATTCCACCAGAATTCATACAATGGAAGTGTTACAGTGGAGCAAGTTCATTATGAAAAGAATTGAGCTCTCAGGGAACGAGGGAAGTGCCTTGAAACAGTTTTGAATTTGTAGTACAGTAGAATAAAAGTAGAGCAGTGGACTGGGAGTCCCAACTTCTGTTCCTGGCCTTGCTAATGACCTGTTGGGTGATGTTGGGCAGCTCACATCATGCATCTCTAGCCTCTGTTTCTGTAAAATGGGGTAATGATGCTCCCTCCACTTTGTAATGTGCCTTGCACCCTACCAATGAAAAGCACTGTAGCTGTTTTAATGATTATTTGGCACATGTTCTGTGAGTCACAGTTTAATGATGATCTGAATATGTGGTGCCTGTGTTTATGTAATTGATATATCGATCATGGTGATTTCTGCAAATGTCTTTTTAAAATTGTAGAGGACTTTTACGCTGACTGCTCCTAATTCCCTTCTCATTTGCACTGGTTTCAGTCAGGTGAGACTCACTGCAGGTATAGCACTGTGCAGTCTGTGTAAGGGGAAGATCAGCCAGGACCACTGTTTGCTTTCAAGGCGTTCTTGGAGACGGTAGCCCATTTGGTCTCAGTCAGTTTTCTATCATCCAGTTATTATGCTGCTGACTTCACTGGGACCCAATCTCAATATAGTTTACTTCCGATCTAGAAACATAATACAACACATTCAGTATTAACTATAGGGTGATGCGCAGGGTGTACAGTGAGCTGAGAATCAAAAGCTAACATTTTCAAGTCTTCATTCACGCTAGCAGCAGTGATAGAAATTGTCCCAATGTGAACTGTGGTTATCAGGCACTGACATGTTTCACCACTGATGCTGCTAAGGATGCCCCCTTTGCATTGTAAGCTGAACAAACTGCAGCTGCACTAAAGAAGAAAAAACAAGAAACACAAACAAGAACTAGACTCGATCTATGAAAGTTCTTAAGTGTAATTGCGTACCTAGCAAGAGAAACAATCTTCCGCTAAAGTAATTACCTGTTATATAGGTATTGATTTCCCCTACAAGTTCCCATGACAGTATTATTTTCATTATCAAACAGCCTGGAGGACACTTTGGTTCAATCTGCTTTCACAGCTCTGACTTTATATGCAAACAGGTCAAATCATGGCCAATTCCATATATGCTAGAGGCAGAGAAACCTTGGTTTCCTCCCGTGCACCCAGAGAAGAGGAGGCCATAATTTTGATTGGAAGAGGTACGGAGAATGATTAGCTCAGCACACCCCAGAGGGAGCGTTTGAGTGCTGGGGCGGCATAGATGCCTCCACAGCATGCTGCAGGGGTGCTTTCGGACAGATCACTACTCACTGCATGCCCTATGCAGATGTAACGTTCCCCAGCCCAACACTTGGATGCTAACCCAGTGCTTTAGTGGCTCACTGGACCATAATTTATCCCAGTGTCTTCAGTGAATTTAGGCTGATGGAAAAGTAAATGAGGCTTTTTCACAGGCATCTCAGTTGGATAGCTCTGAATGGAAAGGTGGTGGTGTTCAGTATAGTTGGATGAGTCATGCTTCTGCCTTGTCTTCTATCTTCAATACTTGGCCAGCCGTTCTTGGGGAAAACTCTCCATCTTTTTCCTTGGGCTTGTCCAAAGATGGAGGGATGGAAACATCATCTAGAAGTAGTTACTGAGTATTTGTGTTTGTGATTTGTTCTGTTTATAGTTTATAGAAATATGCCATTTCCCAATTTTCTAAAATAACTCTATCAGTAAGAGCATAATCTATGAACCTCCCTTATTTCTTTGCATTATAGCAAACTTGGTATTTTCCTGCCTGTAAAGCAGTGCTGATGTCTCAGTTTGGCCAAAAGCCCAGGTTATTTCATTAAAGTTGAAACCAAAGTTTGGTTATTACTTTGTCCTTCACGCTCGCTTTCCCTCCTTCCTCAAGTCCCCACCCCTTGTCCTTTGTGCTTGTGACAGATTGAACAGTGCATTGATATATCTCTTTGCCATACTAAAATGATAATCTAGACAGATTCTCAACATTTGCATGATTCATTATATCCATCTATCCAGCCATGTACAGTTCTGGGCATTTTTGTTTTGCTATAGTAGGCTGAAAACTAAGATCAGGATAGTTAGGTAGTCTTGGGTAAAAAATTAAGATGAGTGGCTCAGGGTCCATATCAAGGGTATATTTTTTCCACACATTCAACAAGTGCATTATTTTTTTTTATTGAACTTTGAGATATTATGCCTTGTACTTGCCTTACTGAGCATTCCTGATGCAAAAGCCATTTGGCGCTAAATACACAGAAAATTATACTTGTCTCTTTGGCTAACTTATAAAGTGAGAGAAGTCAGTCTACATGAATCATTAAAACCTGGCATAAGAAGAGGTCAGGGATTTTTCTTTCCCACATACGTTTTCAAACGTCACATTTTCTTAACAATCAGTTTCAGGGAGAAGAAAAAAAATTGCTCAAAATCCAAGCATCCTGCTTACCAGGCTCTGAACATGTACTGTTATGGTCATTGTCTTGAGAGAGCTGCTCAAGCCTTTGGAACCTAAGAGATTTGCCAAATAAAGGGGGGGAAAGGCCAGAAAGAAGAACCCTTCTTTCTATGTTGGAAGGTGTTCTTAGCTCTCTTAAAAAAATGACAATTATATGCCCACATTTCATTCACAAAGAATTAGCAAGGTACAGTAAACAGGTGAGAGTGCAATCGTATTAAAGCACAGAGGCTATCCACTTTGTGTTTGTCTGTAATTTTGTACTGAAATGAATGAGGTCATTGAAAAACAGAGCCTGCAGCATGCTGTGTGCCTCTCATAGATGTCAAGCAAGTTCAACTCCTCTTGATGGAAGAGGAAGTTGAGGGGACTTAGCCATCTTGCAGAAACTGAGCCCTTAATCAACAAATGCTTTTATGAAGAAGTGCATGATGTTCCTCCAGAACTGGAGAATTATGATGGTGCACGCTGGCTTCTGCATGATGGGTTAGAAGCAAGCCTAGATTAGTCTGTGGAAGTTATTTATATGCCATGGCTGCTGTGGGTAATGCAGTGACCCAGTTAAATGAGAATTCATAAGTGCACATACACCAACATCTAAAAAATAAAAATGGTAACAACCATGTTCTGCCTCCTTTTTACACAAGCATAAGTGTAGCAAATACTGAAATGACCATTTGTATCTTTGAGCCGCATTTGAAGAAACACAGGCTACACAGGGCAATGAAAGCACGATATGCTATTGCTGGTGGTGAAAACTGCCTTTTTTTTTTCTCCATAGAATGCACCCAATGGTGCATTCTCAAAGTTTGAGAGTAACTAACTGAAATGCGTTTCCAACTATGTACTGAACATAGCTCTTACTCAGCTCTTTCCATACATATTTGGATCACATACAATGATAAATTATTTATCTGGGAGAATAGGAAGTCAAATTTACCCCACCCCCACCCCCCCATCAATGTAGTTACACCAGAGATCACCTTGTTCTCTGTTCAAAGCATGCCTTACCTAAGACCCTTCCGTGGAAAGGCACCAAAATTGTTAATACACAGCGAGATTTCTAAAGTGATAGAATCAGCCACACTGATACTTTCTGGAGGTCCATATTTCTATCAAACATTAAAACAAGGTTTTTCTAGGGAGTGTTGCTCTAGCTGCAAAGAATTGTGAGGCTTTCATCTAGAGAAGAGTTTTCTCAGTGCCTTATGCAGATTGGTGTTTTATGATCAGGGAAAGTCCACTTAAAAATCCAAGTGTTCTCCCCAAAAGCTGAGTCTATAGGCCAAAGCAGATGAAATCATGCCCTTCTTTTACAAGCTGTGATGATTTTAAAGTGGGTGGGACACATTATTAGATTCTGACACGATGGAGGGTCTTACACCACAATGTGTTAGTACATCCTATGCTGATTCAGTTCTGATAGTAGAGTTAAAGCCTGGTAGAAAGTTATCATATATTAAGTTTCAAATCACCTGGGCCAAGTAGTCTTTTTATATCAAACGGAGCTGATCACTACCATTTTTAGGGCAGTGCTGCTGAGTCAAGGTGTGAAGCACAAAGATCCTAGAAGATCATATCCTATAGGGAGAGCCACACAGCCAAACTCTTTTGCTCATGCACAGTCAACCACACTCATGATATGCACAAACTCTGAAGTGATCAGGTTTGGTACTGTCAGTGCACTGCTATGCAGCATTTAGCACAACTTTTCCTGTGTTTTCTGTTACAATTACTGTACTTTAACAACCCTCAGGTTGCCACTTCCCAGCACCCCTTAGCACTAGATTGTAGCCGGAGCCTCCCTTAGAGGCCAAGCCAGAACCATGGTGTGGCACATCCAGATGTTTTGGGGCAAGTTCAGATCTCATCTTCATGGTGGGGAGCCATCACCAATTAATAGGTCTTTTACTGCAACTTTGTAATCTACAGAAAAAAAGAGACACTCTTGTTTTCCTTTTTCGAGACTATTATATCATCTTGTCTGAGGCCTGTATATACAGGCTGTTAAATTTCAACCATTTGCCCCTGATTTGAGTCTGATAATGTGTTCTGCATTTAGTTAATAGCACTAAGGGACCTAGCAAGATTTTCATACAACATATGCAATGGTGAACTTTCTAAGCATGCACTTAATTTAAGAGTTATCCATGATATAGTTCTGGCTTTTAATATGCAGATTTGTTTCTTTAACCAAGTTATCTACCTTCTATTGGGATAAAAATCCTTAGAAAAATGTTAATATTGAGGCATACTAAGGGAATCAGAGGAGGTGGTGGAAGGTGGGGGGAAGAAGTGCTGTTCCCAGAAATTATCAACACAGACACCAAGCTTATTGAAGTACCAAACTGTTGCAGAATCTTAATAATCTCTTCCACATATCCCCAACAAGCAGAGCTCATCAGGAGGCAGCGAGAGTCCTGATAATAGTGTCATGCATTCATTTGTGAAAAAAATTAAGAAATGGAGCGATATGAACAATTTGTTGTGCTGTACAAGACCACTGAGTTAGCCTGATCAGTGGGAGGAAATCCATTCAAGAATCTCCAATATCAAGCTATTCGCTGTTTATAAATGCTCTTCCACCATGTTCTTTAGCAACAGTCAAGATTTTATAGTTTTATAGTCCGAGTCTTAAGAAAACAATGGCAAAAGATGGAGGCCCAAACTAACAGCTCAGTAGGCCGAAATATTTTGCAGTTGCTGTTCGCAGCACGAGTGTTTTGCATGCCCAGAGATTACAAAACACTTCACACCCTGCAGGCCTGACCCTGCAAACACAGTGCTGTTACGGGCAGACTGTCCGTCAAAATGGCACTGCTTAGAATGCAGCTGCTAAGCCTTGGGTGACCAATTTAATGGTATTTTACTTTGACAAAGTCTGTCTAAGACAGTAGTCTGATGCCTGTGCTAAGGGACTTAGCCGAGAGGCTGAGGGACAGAGTGGATAGTTGTTTTCTTGAGGATCCCACTGCCCCCAGTTGGAAGAATAATCTACATGGGGCCATATGACACAGTGCAGGATAGAGCTATGTCAGAGTATAAACAACACTTCAGTCTGTGCCCAAAAATATGCAGCCACTGATTTTGTCTGTCAGCTGCTGGTCCAAACTCATGGAATAATAGTTTATCAAAAGAAAGGGTGTCAAGGCTTTTTCCCCACTCTGGCACTCTGAGTGCAGAAGGTGGGGGCCCGCAACAGGCCAGAAAAGCCACTGGCCTTAAAGCCTGCTCTTAAAAGTCTCCAAGGCCTCCAATTCCTGGCCTTGGAGTGGTATCGCTGCCACCACCCAAATGCAAAAAAACCTCTTGTGACCCAGGAAGGCGCACTTGGGAATTCCTCCCTGTGAGGTACTTGCAATCCTCTTTATTCCTCTCTCAGGAAAATGACTGAACTCCAGCTGCAATATGAGCTGGAACTGGAACAGGGTTCCCTCTAGTAGCTGCCTGTGCAGTCTAAGGCACGGGCACACAAACCTCTTGCCTCTCAGGACACAGAACCAGAACTTAGTTAAAAGGTAAACTCTTTAATCAAAAAGAACAGATGATAAACACAGAGAGTTGCTTCTCTGGGAATTAACTTAGGTAGTTACAGGGTAGTGGGGTGGGGGGTTGGGTTACATGTGGTTAGCACAGAGAAATCCAAAAAACAAGCCAAAAACAAAGAAAATACCCTGACCGCGTCTAAGTAAACATTCCCTGTTCTACCCACGCCTGGTCAGTAACAAATTTAACCTATCTCTGGTAAGGATGTTGCTGGATTCTTCCTCAGGCCCCTCTGGCCTCCTCCTGATCCTTCCAGGAGCTCTGCTACATCCAAACAGGCCCAGGCCAGGCTGCTGTTACCATTCAAAAAGCTGTGCTTCGTTCCTATTGGCTGTCCTGGGACTCACTGACCAGAGTGTTAACCCCTTCCTCCCCAAGGGTTATTACACGCCCCCCAAATCACAGACGGTGCTGGGCAGCCTGGTGTAGGCTGGACCCACACTGGCTGTGATTTCTTCCCAGGACTAGGAAAGAACAGGATTAATAAAATACATTATATAAATACAAAAGTCACTAAAGATCACAAGAACTCAACTGGGCTCCACTGTCAGTCTGGGCCCTCTCTGTCCCAACTGGTTTATCTGTGGCGTCCCTTTTCCCAGTTGAGGGGTGCAGCCAAGCCACTGTCTGTATAGATCCTTCTTTCTTGTCCATCCCAGACCTGGCCAACTTGGGGCTTCTTGCCCTCGCCCTCTTTAACCTCAGGGGGCAATGTCTCTTTAAATGGCCTTGCTCCTGGCACCAGAAACATCTCCTTTGTTTCCTCCAGGCCACAGGCGTCTCTGGCTCAGTCCCTACCCTGGGACTTACCCTGTCTTTCTGGGCCAGGCACTCTTTCCTGAAGTGCCCTCTGGCCCCACAAGTCCAGCAAGCCCTTCCCCACCCTGTTACTTCCACAGGAGTGGTTTTCAGGGGTCCTCCCCACAAGTCTTTGGTCATGTTCACCCCAGCCTGACCAGTAGGATGGTCCTGGGCTAAGCACAAGAGCTTTCCCCTGTACTTAGTTGGAACTACCAACTGTCTCTGAGGATGCCAGTCCTCCTTGTGACCACCTGAGAGAGTCTCTTTGTGAAAAAGTCCTCTTTTCATACCAAACCCAGATCTATTTGAAGAGCTGATAGGTGATGGGCCACTCCGTGCCAAGCTCCGTTGAGGCTCTCGTTTGCCTCCTGCTTGGCTTGGAACTGCTCCCTTGATGCTGGGGACCTCAGTTCCTCCCTGGGTTGTGGACTCAGGCTCAGTCTCTCTGGAAGAGATGCAGATGATGTGGGTGCCTCTCCTGGTTGTGAAACACTCTCTGCTGGTGCATGGGGTTGTGTTGCAGACTCCAGGACAGCCTTTCGTGAAGGGCTACCTGCTGCTGCAAGTGCAGGTCTGGTGGCACCCACCAGTGCTGGCTTCCGTGACTCTGAAGGGGTTGCAAGCGCTGGATTTGGTTCTCGTTCCAGCTGAGTATTGAGGACTGCCTCTACTGCTGCTGTTGTAGATGCTGGGTTGGGGTCTGGGTCTGCCACCTCTGTTTGGGTCTCTGGTCCTCTAGCATCTGGGAACACAGACTGGACCCTGGCAGAAGGCTCAGTAACAGGGTTAGATCGGGAGACCTGCTTAGCCTGGCTACGGGTGATGGCGCCCACCCTTTTGGCTAGCCTCACATGGTTTGCTAAGTCCTCTCCCAACAGCATGGGAATGGGATAGTCGTCATAGACTGCAAAAGTCCAGATCCCTGACCAGCCTTTGTACTGCACGGGCAACTCTGCAGTAGGCAGGTCAAAACAGTTTGCCTTGAAGGGTTGCACAGTTACTTGAGCTTTTACGTTGATGGTTTTGGGGTCCACTAAGGACTGGTGGATAGCTGACACCTGTGCTCCAGTGTCTCTCCACGCAACAACTTCCTTCCCGCCCACACTCACGATCTCCCTTTGCTCTGGAGGTATCTGTGAGGCATCTGGGCCTGCAGGCACATGGTGTGACCCCACTGCAAGGAACTGCACTCTGTTTGTGCTCTTGGGGCAGTTCGCCTTCACATGCCCCAGCTCGTTACATTTAAAACACCGCCCAGCTGGCTGGTCACTGGAGTGAGATTTGTTGCTGGAGAATGGGGTTGTGGGGTGAGAAGGTGCCTGAGGCTTCCCTTGTGGTGCAGTGGGCTCCTCCCTGTGAGGTCGGCCCTTGGGTGGCCCCTGGTATCGATATGCCATCTCTGGACACCTCTCCTGGGACCCCCACAAACTGCTACCCGTTTGGGTCCTCTCTGTCACTTCCACCCATCTGGCTCCAATCTCCCCCGCCTCTGATATAGATTTGGGCTTCCCATCCAGGATATATCTTTGTATTTCTTCAGGAACACCCTCTAGGAACTGTTCCAGTCTTATTAGGAGAGAGAGCTCCTCCACAGTTTTAGCTTGTGCCCCTGATACCCAGGCATTCCAATTTTTATCAATTTGGTAGGCATGTTGGGTGAATGCCACGCCTGGCTTCCACCTAAGGGCTCTGAACCGGTGACGGGCATGTTCAGGAGTCAGCCCCATCCTCATTCTGGCCCTTTGTTTAAAGAGTTCATAATTGTTCATGGTTTCTCTAGGCATTTCAGCTGCCACTTCTGCTAAGGGCCCACTGAGCTGTGGCCTCAACTCCACCATGTAGTGGTCTGGGGAGATGCTGTATCCAAGGCAGGCCCTTTCAAAATTTTCTAGGAAGGCCTCTGTATCATCTCCTACCTGGTACACTGGGTATTTCTTGGGTTGGAGAGCATAAGGTGGGATAGGAATGGCAGTAGAAGAAGCTGTTGTAGCTGCAGCACCCAGTTTCTCAGCTTTCTCCAGCTCAAAGCGCCACTGCTTTTCCTTCTCCTCTGCTTCTATGCGCCTCATCTGTAGGAAGAACTCCATCTCATTCTTAGTTAGAGATCTTCCTGTCTTGAAGACATTCTCCCAGCTTGGCCCTCGTGGTATGGAAGGGACATAGCTGCTCCTATCCACTCCTGTCTCCACAGGCTTATTATACACTGCCTCGTCCCCACTCCACATGTCTGCCTTGGAGTTGGACTTCTGGGACTGATCTGGGGCTGGTGTCTCCATGGCTCCTCTGCCCCACCGCAACTGCATTCACTGGGCTGCTTCCCTGCCCTACACTGGCCTAGCTATCCTGTTGCCCGAAAGCTAGAGGAAAAAAAAAAATAAACTGCTTGTTTTGGACTCCCTGGCTTTGCCAGTTAAACCCCTTGCATGCCTTTTTCCCAGGCAGCAAAAGAAAAAAGAAAAAGAAAAACCAAAAAGCAAGCCAAAAACAAAGAAAATACCCTGACCGCGTCTAAGTAAACATTCCCTGTTCTACCCACGCCTGGTCAGTAACAAATTTAACTTATCTCTGGTAAGGATGTTGCTGGATTCTTCCTCAGGCCCCTCTGGCCTCCTCCTGATCCTTCCAGGAGCTCTGCTACATCCAAACAGGCCCAGGCCAGGCTGCTGTTACCATTCAAAAAGCTGTGCTTCGTTCCTATTGGCTGTCCTGGGACTCACTGACCAGAGTGTTAACCCCTTCCTCCCCAAGGGTTATTACAAAGGGTCTGCAGTTAGACAAGTCTGACAAGGGGAAATGGTCCTGCTCGGTGCAGGGCAGTCACCACATGTAAGGAGGGCTTGTAAGGAAAATTGTGGAAAATCGTTGCACAGTACAGAGTGTGTCACCCCACTTGGTCCGAAGTGTGCCTTGCCCCTGAACCAAGTGCCTGCAAACATTCCCCTTGACCTGTTTATTGCCTTGTTTGTGAGTGCACTGATCACCTGAGGACATAGGCATCTACTTGTTTACAAGCATGTCCATCTTGTGACCCCCTGTAAGCCATGCAGTGTCAGAAAAGCCTATGCTGACGTGTGCATCCTATCATTAACCAGTAACTCCACACCCCCAATTAACCCTATATAAGTGTGGGGAAGTCCAATGCATGGTGGACTTCATTGATGGACCATAAAGTTCAGCCAGTGCCTCAGAAGCAATGCCCTGGAGCCCGTCTGCTACCATATTGGGGTCCCCACTTGCAGAAGGGACGTAAGCATTCTACCTCTTTATTAAAGCAATATTTTGTTCTATCTCTTGTGGTCACGTCACTGCCCAGTCCAGATCCTGTTTACAGTGCCCCCTTTGGGCTACAGGGCTTCAGACAGCAGAATTGTTAGAGAGGATTGATATTTACCTTGGTTGACAAAACAGCCATGGGAGAACCTTTCCAACAAATATTTCTTCCAGGGTGCCTCAAGAGAGAGTCTTTCACCAGTTGCCCACAGACATTGGACAACACGTTGCAAGTGAGATTCTATCCAAATTATGTGAGTGTAGGACTGGAAGTGATGTCGAGGTCTTCTAATCAAGTGACTCTCAACCTTTCCAGATGACAGTACCTCTTTCAGGAGGCTGATTTGTATTGTGTATCCCTAAGTTTAACATCACTTGTATTCTTATGTCTGAGTTTGTAAACAAAAGCAGCACAGCATACTATTACTGCAAAATAGCTTACTTTCTCATTTGTTTTATAATTAAATGGTGGAGTGGGGTGGTTCCCTGCTCCAGGAAGGAAGGGGTTAATAGCCCTATGAAAGGAGCAATGGCTGCAGATCCAGTCGGGCTATAGGAGGCCAGTGTAGAAGAAGGCTGCAGCCACAGTGTAAGACAGTCTTTCCCTGGCACTTGGTGGAAAGCATGTGCTGGCTGGTTGCAGGAAACAAAAACAGCTCCGTGTGAACTGCTGGGGCTCTGTGCGGACTAGAGCTCAGAACCCTCTTACAAGGGCCTGAGGGGTGGCATGGACATGGCCCAGGGTATATGAAGGGGGTAGAGGCAGTGCCAAGGTGCGGTGTGTAGGGCCAGGGACCTGAAGAAGTGGGCAGCACCAGGACTAGTGGTGGCCGTGGATATTGAGTGGGTTGCTGGGACTAGATCCTCCCCTGAAAGGGGGAACCTAGTAAAGGGACACAGCTGGAGGGTTGAGGCACTGGAGAGAGACTGTGGAAGATGGAGCACAGGTCACTGGACAAGCATGTACTAGAGCTATTCCCTTGAAATGTCACCAGGAGCTGCCCATCAGCCAAGTCCCATACTAGCAAATGTTAACGTAAGGTAAAACTCAATTGGAATATGTGCTCAGGATAAACAAGTCATTGTATGATATTTTAGTTTAGTGACTTGGCTAGTGCTTTTTACATAGTCTGGTATAAAACTAGGCAAATATCTAGATGAGTCGATGTGCCCCCTGGAAGACTGTACATGTACCACTGGTTGAGTACCAACAGTCTAGCTCCTTGTGGCAGGGCTAAATATTGCCTAGATTGGCCCTTGACATGTGTTTGTCCAACCTGTTCTTAAAAACTTCCATGGAGGGAAATTCTAAAACCCTGCAAGGCAATTTATTCCAGTGCTTCAGTACGTTGACAGTTAAGAAGTTTTTCCTAATGTCCATCCTAAATCATCCTTGCTGTAATTTAAGCCTGTTGCTTTTTTCCTATCCTCAGTAGTTGAGAAAAAATGTTCTCTCTTTCTTCTAACACCCTTGTATGTACTTGAAAACTGTTATCATGCCCCTCCCTCCCTCAGTCTTCTCGTCTCCAAACTAAGCAAAGCCAATTTTTCAATTCTCATCTTTTTTGTTGTTGTTCTCTGGAGTTTCACCAATTTGTCTATATCTTTCCTGAAATATGGCACCCAGAACTGGACACCGTACCCTAGTTAAGGCCTAATCAGCCGGAGTAGAACAGAATTGCGTCTCATGTCTTGCTTACACATTCTTGCTAGTACATCCCAGAATAGTGGATATTTTTTTTTCAAACCAAGTACAAGCTAATTATGAGTAAACAATGTCACACTGCTTGTCTGCCTGCCTGCTAAGCAGTTTCCTGCTCCTTGCTCCAAAGTCTCTGATGCTGCCCACTGTCTGAGTTTGCTTACTGAGCTAGATGGACCAGTAGTCTGATCCATTGTGACTGTCCTCATGTTTCCATATCTCTGTGCTGGAGTGAGATGAGCCCCAGATCTCTTGTCCTACTGCTTGCCATGCCCACCACCTTTGAAGTTGATAGGTGCCATCCCTGAAATAAGCCTGTCCTGATCCCTTCTCCCTAGAATGTCCCAAAAGGCATGTGGGCAATGCACTCATTGCAAACGACCAATTCACTGGCCAGACCAATGCGGATGTAGTCTATCTACCAATGTGATAGTGCTTGCTGCTTCAATCTACTCTGACAAAGGCACTTCTTTAATTGCTGAAGTCTCTAAAAAGGGACATGCAGGCAAAGAGTGGAATATGAAAAGCACAACCCACTAGCAGTTAAGGAAACACCTGAGGAGTCAAAAGCACCAGTGATTTGTGGATGTCCAGGAGGGTAAAAATCTCCTACATACGAGTGCAAATTCAGAGTTAAATCATATGGTGTATTTGAAAGAGCACAGTGCTGTGATTACACATACATCTGCCATGGGTTCATACTTTGTGCAGGCACCCCCAGTTACTGGTAAGGCTAGTTTGACAGACAGTAGAAGGGGAAGAAAAACTTGGACAGGGAGAACTGTGAACCCCTGTGAAAAAGGAAGAGAGTTTCTATTTTCCTTGGAGACAAAGAGAGTGCTTTTTTGCTATTATATTGTCAACAGACCAAACACCACACTTCTGAGGTACCCAGGTGACCTTTTGGCCAAGTCTTTGCTGCAGAGTTTACTCAAGTGTTACCCCAACATGAGTCCTACCCACACAGCAGAAGAGTCACAGAGCAAAACAAAACAGGGCAAGTAAAATAACCACTTCCCTGTAAGTGAGAGACACCCAGAGCCCACCAGTGTCTGTCACAGGACCGTGGACAATCCCTTTTACATTTATAGTATCTTTGTTACACAATATGGGCCACATTCAGCTTCATTAAACTGGTGTAAATCCAGAGCACCTCTAGTCACCTCAGCGCTCTGGCAGGCTTTAAACACTGTCCTAGAAGATAAAAATGATCAAATACTAGTCTGCTTGTATATAATGCTTTGCATTTTAAAGCACTCTCCGAACACCAAATAATACTCCCAACAGCCTTGTGAGGTAGCCAAGTGCATGTCATCCTATATTTACAGAGCTTCAGTTGCCAGGAGAAACATTTTTCCTATTCATACCACTCATGAAAGAATTTGGAAGCATATACAGATTGCCTTGCTTACAGCACAATGAGCGGGAAATTCATCGTTACACCAACATGTATGTGTGTGTTTACAGACGTTGCTTGCACTAGAAGAGATTACTGGTGCTGTCTGGGCTTTTGATGATAGTTTAGTAGGGTAGTAGTGTCCCTGAAGAGCAAGCCCAGGAAAAAAACAAACCAATCCCAGTAGATAGGGTCATGTGTGGGCTCAGTGTGGCACTTTCACTGTTCTTGGTTGCCTATCCTGTCTCCTGCTGTCTATGTGATAACATTGTTGGCATCAGATTTTACAGGTCACATGAGAAAGAAATGATTGTAATTAGAATTTCATAGATCAGTGAGTTCATATTTATTTATATGCAAAAATATTTTTAAAAGCATTAGGTTTTATGAAGCTGGTTTGCTTTTTTCACATTGCCTTTTAAGCCTAATGATTTTCCAAGGTGGTCAGGAGCGAGGGCCTTAGTTAACATAGAAAACAGCGAAGAAATGATAAGCTTGTTCCTTTGTTTTCCTGTTAAACTTATCTAATAGGTTTGGAGGGAGAGGGGTTCTCTTTTGCTCCTATGGATTATGAAATTGTTGGATAAGAAATCTAATTACTTGCTGTCAGCATGTGTATAATGGAAGAAGCGGATGCAAGTGGTAATTTACTTTTTCAAATACTGCATTAAGTCAGAGGTGTAGTTTGGATTCTTTTTTTCATTGGGGATGGGAAGGAGACGGTTTCTTTTGAGGGGTCAGGAAGGCCAAACAGTCTGCATGTAAATGTCCAGTGTTTTAAATATACTCATATAGTGTTCATTGATTAACAAACCAAACACATTACTTTGGAGTAACATTGGCTTGGAATTTGATGTACAATTACACAGTGATACAGTCAATCAGAAGTGATTTTTCTGGCAGGGCGTGTGATTGATTCAGGTAGGCCTGACCACATCTTGCTTCCCCAGTCACGTGACTGGAAACTGCTGATGTTTGTTACCTTGACAACAGGAGCATCTGGCAGCTTAGTAATTCTCTGCCTGTGGCTTCCTGAACTTCCTGGTTCCCCTGTCACAGAGCTGGAAGCAAGAAGTTTGGGTAGTGACCCACCAAAACCAGCCTGATGCTCAAAGCTTGAGCAGAGTGTTGGCAACAGAGGCCACAGACTGGGCGGGCCTGCTTTCAAACTGGATGGGTCATGGCCACCCAGGCAGGGCTGTCCCTAGGGGAGAGCAGGGCCCCTCCATTTTAAACTTTGCAGGCAATGTTCCCTCTAAGCTAGTGGTTCCCAACCTGTGGTCCGGGGACACTTTGCAGGGGGTCTGCAGAACCTCTCCCTACCTGGGGACAGAATCCAGCTACAGCCCTGATGCTCCCTGCCAGGGCTGCCTTTCCCTGTCTGTGGCTGTATCCTGGCAGGGGATGGAGCCACAGCAGCTCCCCAGCAGGGGCAAGGGCAGGGGACCACAGCTGCCACGGCTCAGCTCCCTGGTGGTGCGGACAATGGTGGTGGCAGCGCTGCTCATCAGCTCTCCCACTGGTGCGGGACAGAGTCTGCCCCTGCAGGCCAGATTACACAGCTGGGGGGATCTGCAAAGATTTTTTTTGTTACAGAGGGGTCCCCAACCTGTGAAAGGCTGGGAACCACTGCTCTAAGCTGATGATGCAGCTGAGCAAGTTCCCTGCTGGTTCTCCAGGCCCCAATGGGCTTCTTCCCTGCTGCCCACTGGCTCCCCAATAACTTGTGCACCCATAACTTGTTCAGCTGCATCATCAGCTTAGAGGGAACACTGGGCAGTCATAATTTTTTTTTTTTTTAATAAAATCATAAATGTCTAGTCCTCAGGCTAAAAAGTTGCGGAGAGAAGCAGAAAAACATGACCTGACTTTTTCTTAAAGGCTCAAAACCCAGAAGTCAAAGAAGATAGCTCCCCCTCATTTATTATTTCTTTAAACATCTCTTTATTTTTAAGTGAGTTTTAATGATATATTTAAGCCAGACTTGTGACTATTTTTGATGTTTGGGGTAGGCCGTACTGAATGTGTCATGGTGATGTTTCATCAACCTCACAGCCAAGTGGACAGCAGCATCTGGAGGTACTCTTCTTTGTGGTTCTGGTTTTCTGTTCAAGATGGGCACACAATTTTACAAGTTTAATACCTTTTCTTAGATCAAGTTTTTGTTAAATTGAAAATTCAGAGGGAGAGAGATGCTATTTTTGGATAATATCAAGAAATAAATCTAGGTCCTCTCTCACCTTAAAGCACTGCATTCCAATTGTCTAATGCATGTTATTTCCTTTATGCTGCCTGACTCTCTCCTTTTCCATCTTATTTTAATATCTGTATTCATACATTCCTCATTGCTTTGCAGGTGATCTAAGTAATGAAACTCAGGTACTGTTTGAGGATGAGAGAAAGAAACAAGGGACCTTTGGCCTCCTCTCAGATACCCTGATGTAAAACAAACAAGGAGTCTTGTGGCACTTTTAAAGATTTTAAAAAATTATTTATCTGTTAGCTTGTAAAAGTGCCACAAGACTCCTTGTTTTACATAAGGGATTCCTTGTTTGTTTCGCTAAACTAGACCCACATGGCCACAGCTGCTTTCCTCTTTGCCATGCTTTGGAACTGGTGGTCTGACTGCAATCAGTGGCAATGGGGCATACTTATAGTGCAGAAGGAAGGACAAAAAACTTCTTTAATGTGTTGATTGATGGCCATTAACCCTAAAAACCCAGTATTTCAATATGAGCGCTAGCCTGGGGTCTTCTCTCTCAGGTATACTAGATCATTATCTGCACGGAGAAGTTTGCTCAAAAAGACATCCCTGAAGACTGAAAACTCTTGTTAAGTGTAGAAGGAAAAAAGTTCTTTAATATCTCGAACACTTTCTAGAGATGCTGATGAAAATTCAAAGAGAAGGTCCTGTTTTGTAAAGGTTGGGGATGTGACAGTCTCCTGACTTTGTCCCCGTTTGCTTGACTGAGGCTGGCTCCATAATTTTTATCTCAACACTTGCCCTTTATCTTCCCCTCAGGGAGCAGTTATGGGAAGGTGGCTACTTAAGTGAAGAGTTACTGTAAACAAACGCTGCCTGTCCCAATTCCCTTCCCCCTTCCCTGACCAGCCGGAGCTGCTCCCTGGGCAGGCTAGCTGCTCAGCTTGAAGAAGGTCTCTGCTCCCTTACCCGCCGGTTGTGTGGGACCCCCAAAAGCACGATGCCCTCCAAAGCGTGAGGCCTAGGGCAGTTGCCCCTTTTGCCCCCCTTAAGGATGGCTCTGCCCTCAGGTCAACATGTAATTATGCCGTTGTAGTCAAGGCTCCCAAAACAGAAGATGTACTCTATGGAGGAGGGCAAGGGACTGTGTTCACTGAGGTGCCTCATTTTCAGAATATTTTGCAGCAGTAACTTGATTTCAGATTGGACACTGACATTGTGTGGGAGTAGCACCTATATGCCTTCTGCATTGTGCATGCTCGAGACTAGAGGAAGATGAATGTGCCATTTCCCTGTATGATGTATTCAGGAAAGAGAAGCTAGAATAAACAAGAGGGAGGAGCTGGGGACAGATTCTGTTGCATTGCAAAAAGCCACTAGGCATCCCATCATATGGAAATCCTACTGAGAATGAGCTCTTTTAGGCTGTAGGCATCTGTACAGGGCTACAGCAGGGTTTTTTGGGCTCTGCTTGCTAGGTGCGCACATGGCTGTAAAGGCACTTAGGTGATACAGAAATTATAGGGTAAGTGCTATAGAAAAGCACATTTGTAATGTTCTGAATTCTATATTCTGAAAATGTCCAAAATAGACTTTGCAAAATAACCCCCACACACGCAACAAGCAGGCAGCTAATCAGGATGTATTTGGATATGGAGAGAGGGTCCTTAAAGCATTAAAGGTTTGTTACCAGTATCATAACTAACTGAAGTCTTTTCTTCTCTTCCTACAGTTTGACATGCAAAGGATAACACTGGAAGAGCTCAAACATATTCTGTATCATGCATTCCAGGACCATTTAACAATGAAGGATATAGAAAACATCATCATCAATGAAGAGGAGAGTTTAAATGAAAACTCTGGCAACTGCCAAACAGAGTTTGAAGGTACTGAGAAATCATTATGACTTCTAGCTGAGCTGTGAAACTGTCTTTATTCATAAAACTGTTCCAAGTGCTTGAGGTGGGGCTGAAGTGTTTCAAATATCAAAATGATGATACCTCACATATGGTTTCCAGTACATTGACAAGGTCATCTAATAATTAAAGTAGCATGACTTAGAACTTATGACTATGAAGGGAATGTAAAACTCTTCATGATCCCTTACTTTATATGGCTATCCCTCATCTTCATAGATGATTGTTACAAACCTTACTTTTTCACGCTCAGTACCAGAATCATGAATCATTTTTGTGTCAATTTGTTGGTATCCTTCCACAAGCAAGGTAAGTCTGCTTCACTGGTTTCCCTACCCTCCTTTTCTATCTGTTATAACATGGTAGCAAACCTACATTTAAACTAAGCCCAATATAAAGATCAACAAATTGCAACTTTGATTGCTGCAATGTATTTTTAAGCCATATGGAATTATTTACTATTGATAGGGTGGGAAATGACATTTTAAGCAACACCACCACAACTTTCATCTCCATCCAGTACCTTCTTAATTTTGGTTTTGTTTCACAGCTCTTTTCTTTCACAAGCCTTAAATAATGTATGTCTAGTGTTAGTTAGGAGATGATGGAGCAGGAATAGAATTGAGGACTTCCTGTCTTCCAGCTCACTATTTCATCTGCTGCCCTATCTGCCTTGGGGGTACCACACCACCCTGTTCTTCCTCCTAAGTTTAGCTTTTTCAACATCCATGAATATGAGATTGTCTGTGTGTGAATGTTCACATGTGAGTTGATAATTTGAGTTTTGAGGCTCCATTGTGAACAGTTAGTCCCTGGAAATGGTATAAAAAAAAGAAGATTCAGGGTACAAAAACCAGTGGCTCCCTCCCCTCTTTAAAAAAAGCCACATGTGCAAAAACATATCAGTGAAAAAATGTCAGGGCAATTGAAAAGGTGTTCACCAAATTGAGTCAGCTATTAAAAAATTGTTAATAGGCTATTGCCAGGGTTTTCTGCTTGTAAAGTGCTTTGAGATTCTCTTATGATATCAAGTTAATGCTGCCTTTGATATCAAGTTAATACCACCTTCCTGTTCCAAATTTAGTAATAGGATTGGTCATGTTAGGCTCAAGCAGAGGCGTTGCTGGCGCTGGGCACCCCGGGGCATGTGCCCCGAAGCCCAGCGCTGGTGCCTTGGAGGCCCTGTCCCGGGCCGGGGATGCGGGGCCCGGCCTCCTGCGGCCTCTTCCAGCCCCATCCCCGGCTGGGGATTTGGGGCGCAGCCACGACGGGCAGTCCTGGGCCTGGCTGCGCGCACTGGTGGCGGCCCCGATCCCGGCTGGGGATCTGGGGCCTGGCGGCTTACAGCGGCGCGGTGGCACTGGGCCTTGTCCCTAGCCAGGGTCGTGGCCAGCCAGCGATGCCCCTGGGCTCAAGGGGAGGTCAGTGAAGGAGGAAATGGCAATTTTGTCAAGAATAGGTACTCTTCCTTGATGGCATTTCTGGTGACTTCACAGTTGTTGATATAAAACTATGATACAGATGCCAGAGAGCTTCTCAGGGAGACAGGAATTTCATTAGCTGGCTCATAGCCTTGTGAGAGGTGAATTTTAATCTTGGTGATGGAATTAGTGCAGTGAATTACAAATGAGCCCTGGAATGCTGCAGTCATTGTCCTGATGCTGGTTAATTACTGCTGATTGTCCTAGTTTCACCTAGCACTCTTGTAGCTAGCAAGGTTCTCTTTTGAAGACAAAAGAGAGAAAGGGTTGGTTTTGTGCTATTTATTGTTACCTACCAAAGATGAGTCAAATTCTGCGGTCAGTTATACCAGCATCACAGAGAACAATTTAGTCCATCTACTGAACATTTGGCCCCCTAAAGTCCCAAGCCTGCAGACTAATGCATGCACTTAACGTAGTATCATAGAATCATAGGACTGGAAGGGACCCCACGAGGTCATCTAGTCCAACCCCCTGCCAAAAAAGCAGGACCACTCCCACTAGATTATCCCAGCCAGGGTTTTGTTCAGCTGGGCTTTGAACACCTCCAAAGACGGAGATTCCACCACCTCCCTAAGTAGCTTATTCCAATGCTTCATCACTTGCCTAGTAAGAAAGTTTTTCCTAATATCCAGTCTGGACCTCCCCAGCTGTAACTTGAAACCATTGCTCCTTGTTCTGTCCTCTGTTACTACTGAGAACAGTCAAGCTCCATCCTCCTTGGAGCAACCATCCAAGTAGTTGAAGGTTGCTATCAAATCCCCACTCAGTCTTCTCTTCTGCAGGCTAAATAAGCCTAGTTCCTTCAGTCTTTCTTCATAGGGCTTGTGCTCCAGCCCTTTGATCATTTTGGTTGCCTTCCTTTGGACTCTCTCTAATTTGTCCATGTCCTTTTTGTAGTGGGGAGCCCAAAACTGATCACAGTATTCCAGATGTGGCCTCACCAGTGCAGAATAGAGGGGAATGATCACATCCCTCGATCTGCTGGCAACACTTTTTCTGAGGCAGCCGAGTATGCCATTGGCCTTTTTGGCAGCAAGCGCACACTGCTGACTCATATCCAGCTTCCCATCCACCATGACGCCCAGCTCCTTTTCTCCAGTGCTGCTATTTAGCTGATCACTCCCCAGTCTTTAGCAGTACATGGGGTTTTTTCATCCCAAGTGCAGGATTTTGCACTTGTCCTTGTAGAACCTCATGAGATTTCTGTTGGCCCACTGCTCCAATTTGTCTAGGTCTCCCTGAATCCTGTCCCTGCCCTCCAGCATGTCTACCATTCCCCCCAGCTTGGTGTCATCCGCAAAGTTACTAAGTGTGCAATCTATCCCATCATCCAGATCATTAATGAAGATGTTGAACAGAATTGGCCCCAGGACCGACCCCTGGGGCACGCCACTTGTTACTGGTTGCCAACTTGACATGGAGCCATTGATTCCTACATGCTGAAACCATTGATCTAGCCAGTTTTCTATCCACCTTATAGTCCATGCATCCAGCCCATACTTCCTTAATTTACCAATGAGAATGCTGTGGGAAACTGTATCAAAAGCCTTGCTAAAGTCGAGGTATATCACATCAACGGCTCTTCCCACATCCACAAATCCAGTCATCTCATCATAGAAGGCGATGAGGTTTATCAGGCATGATTTATCCTTGGTGAATCCATGCTGACTATTCCTGATCACTCTATTTTCCTCCAAGTGTTTCAGGATGAATTCTTTGAGAAGCTGCTCCATGATTTTTCCAGGGATTGAGGTGAGGCTGAGAGGTCTGTAATTCCCTGGATCCTCCTTTTTCCCTTTCTTGAAGATGGGCACTATATTTGCTTTTTTCCAGTCCTCTGGCACCTCCCCCATTCGCCATGAGTTTTCAAAGATAATAGCCAACAGTACTGCTATCTCATCAGCCAGCTCCCTCAGCACCCTTGAATGTAGTTCATCCAGCCCCATGGACTTGTGCACATATTGCTTCTATAAGTAGTCCCTAACCTGACCATTTTCCAAAGGGATAGCCGTGTTAGTCTAGTCCAGCAAAAAAA
>ML681971.1:16324888-16382396 GCA_007922195.1 Podocnemis expansa | reverse complement strand
ATGCTTCGAAGATGGGTGAAGTTACAGAATGGTCCATTCTGTAACTTCACCCATCTTCGAAGCATCTGACAAAGTGGGATTTTCTCCCACGAAAGCTCATGTGAAAAACAAATCTGTTAGTCTTAAAGTGCCACATGACTCCTGTTTTTTTCCTAACCTGACCTTCTGTCACCAAGGGCCTCTCTTCTTCTCTCCAGTCTACCGTACCTAGTGTAGTGGGCTGGGAGCTGACTCTGCCTGTGAAAATTGAAGTAAAAAAAGCATTGAGCACTTCAGCTTTTTCCTCATCCTCTGTCACGAGGATACCTGCCCTGTTCAGTAAGGGACCTACACCATCCCTGATCCTCGTCTTGTTATTGATATACTTGTAGAACCCCTTCCTGTTATCCTTCACATCCCTTGCTAGCTGCAACTCCATTTGTCCTTTGGCCTTTCTGATTTTATCCCTGCAGTCCCGAGCAATGTCTTTATATGCCTCCTTAGTCATCTGTCCTAGCTTCCACTTCCTGTAAGCTTCCTTTTTATGCTTCAGCTCAGTGCAGAACTCTCTGTTAAGCCACTCTGGGCGCCTTCCACATTTGCTGTACTTTCTCTTTATCGGAATGGTATCTTCCTGTGCCCTTAGCAGGGTTTCTTTAAAATGCAGCCAACTCTCTTGGACACATTTCCCCTTCAGATCAGCCTCCCAAGGGGTCCTGCCCATCAGTTCCCTGAGCGAGCCAAAATCTGCTTTTCTGAAGTCCAGGGTTTGTGTTTTCCTTCTTTCCTTCAGTCAGCATCTTGAACTCAATCATCTCATGGTCGCTGCTACCCAGGTTGCCATTCACTTCTACTTCCCTGATCAATTCTTCTATATTTTTGAGCAGCAGGTCAAGAGGTGCAAGGCCTCTAGTTGGTTCCTCCAGCATTTGTACCAGGAAGTTGTCCTCAACACTCTCCAAAAATTCCCTGGATTGCCTGTGCACTGCTGTATTAGCCTCCCAGCAGATGTCAGGGTAACTGAAAAAACAACAAGGAGTTGTGTGGCACTTTAAGACTAACAGATTTATTTTCTGCATGAGCTTTCGTGGGAGAAGATCCCACTTCCTCAGATGCTTCGAGAACCAGGGCCTGTGATCTGGAAATTTCTGCCAGTTGTCCATAGAATGCCTCATCCACCTCCTCCTTCTGATCTGGTGGTCTGTAGCAGACACCCACCACAACATTCCCCTTGTTGCTCTCCCCTCTAAACTTAACCCACAGACTTTCAACTGGCTTGTTTCCACTTTCATAATGAAGCTCTGAGTAATCATAGAGCTCTTTTACATATAGTACAATTTCTTCCCCTCTCCTTTCCTGCCTGTCCTTCCTGAACAGTTTATACCCATCCATTGCAGAGCTCCAGTCATGGAAACTGTCTCTCCACGTCTCTGTTATCCCAATTATATTATAGTTCTTTGTCTGTGCCAGTACTACCAATTCTTCCTGCTTGTTTCCCAGGCTCCTCGTATTTGTGTATAGGTATCCTGGAACTATTCCAATTAAGGATATGATAAACACGTAACTGACCATTTAGTTTAGAGAAAAAAAGATGGGTGAGGTAATATCTTTTATTGGACCATGTAAGAAAATGACAAATTTTGCTGAAACAAAATTTGTTTTAAGAAAACTTAGTTCAGTGGCTCCATGTGGCATGTTTACTGAAGTGCTTGGCAGAAAGTGACTGATCCATTTTTGGTTTTACTACTTGTAGTAGATTTCATACTTTAAAAGTTTTTTTTTTTTTTAAATGTTGGTTTGTGTTTCCCATGGGGAGTCTAATATTGGCTCCGCTTTCATTTCAAGAATGCTTTACTGAATCCTGATAGGCTCCTTTCGTTTCCAACAATAAGTTCAGAGTGAGAAAAAATTCTGCTTTTCTAGATTGCCATATATCTGAGGCTTAGTCCATACCTAAATCAACTTAGTTACTATGTTCCCTCTAAGCCGTGCGCATGTGCACACGCACACAGATCTTGAAACCTGCTCATACAACAAAATTAAGCCTGCACAAAAAACTTAAACAGTGCTAATGTTTTTATGCCACTTTAAGAAAGCGGTTTCAAGTATCATGTTTCAAATAAGGTTATGTAATGTATAAAATCATTTCCATCACTATATCAAAATAAAATTTAGATATTATTTGCATCATACACACTTACTTCTTTGTACTCACAAGTTTGACCGCACTCACTGGAGCACGCACAAATTTGGATGCTGGTTCCGAAAATTTGCACAAGAGATTTTTTTTTGCGCACACAGTCTGAGACATTAGAGGGAACACTGCCTAGTTATATCGTTCAGGACTTTGAAGAATTTCTTGCCCTGTTCAATAGATTTAGATGGATTTAACCATGATTGTAGATAAACTAGGTTGACAGAAAAATCCTTCCATCCATGTGGCTGTGGCCTGTCAGAGAAGTAGATTACCTACACTGACAGAAATCCCTCCCTCCTCACTGCTCAATTTAGGAAGCCTCTACACTACAGTGTTGATGTACATCTGTCCTTCTGTACTTATGATAGAACAAGCCAGTGTTCTTCAACTGGTATTTGTGAAAAACTGGGGCTCCTCAGACATCATGCGGGTGTTCTGTGACCCATCCTGATTCCTCCCCATTGGAGGGGGCTGAGTGAGGAGAGGAAAGGAGCAATTAAATTAATGAAAAAGTTAAAATAAACATAAAATATTAAAATGCCCAAGGCCCAGCAAAGCTTGCAGGTGCACCGCAGCAGATGCTGATGCACACCTGGAAGCTTTGCGACTGGGGCATTTTAAAACTCCCACCACTGGCTATGTCTAAACTAGGGGCTTAAGTTGACTTAAGCAGGCCGATTGGGACTGGAGTGGGGCAGGTGGCAGGGCAACCCTGGGTATGTCTGCACTGTGTGCAGTGCAGACATATCCTGAAGTCAGTTTAACAAGGTTGATGTTAAGTCCACTTCCAGTCCCCCTCCCCCTGACATAGCAACTATTAGCAGCTTTTTTGAGAATGTTTTCATCAGGCATTCCACATAAAGTCATTTATACCTTTTAGCTGTTCCCTGATCCAGAAAAGGTAGAGAAACATTGGCATAGATGCACGCTCATTTAGATGACACTGTTCTATAATCTTAAAGGACATGATGATAAATCAACAGGTTATTTTCATCTACTAACTCCTGATAATATTTCCTTGATTTAATAAGCTCATTCTGCATTTAAAACTGATTTAGCAAAACACTTCTTCTGGTCCAAATTCTGTCTGAATGGAACTTGACACACATTGCAATTAAAAGCTAATCATATATTAATTAAGATATACCAGTCAACATTTTCTAATATCAAACAGTAAAAATTAAAAAAAGGCAAGTTAAGACATTACACACCTAAATAAATATGCATAGCTCTAGTACATCTTCCTGGTTTGCTAAAGTGCTACCACTTGATACTAACTGATGACAATCAGTTTGACTTTAGGGGCAATAAAAGGCAAAAATGCAAAATAAGATTAAAATGGCATAGTGATGATCAAGGTTTCCTGCTCGCTGATTTAAGTCATGATTAAAAATTGGTGATTTAAATCACTTTGTTTTCCATCAGCTTGCCAAAACCCATTGTGAGTCAGTGGGGGAATTTGCCGAGCTGTTGGGTGTGACTGTCATGGGGTTCAGAGGTCAGCATGGAGCTGGGCCTGATATTTAGATGAACTATCTCAACAGCTCAGGTCTGCTAAAATTGGGCTGGCAGTTCAGATGCTCAGTCTGTCAGCATGTTGGTACTTCCTGTTTCTGAAAGTATTGACGGAACAGCTTTTCTCATGGGATGCTGGCACGGCTGGTGCCAGACAAAACCCAGAAGCATATGGACCCATGGAAAAAATCAGGAGGAAGAAAACCTGAATGCTTTAGAACTAGACAGACACTTTTGGTTCAAAAATAAAGTTCAGCTCTGTGACTGGCATGTCTGAAAGGGACATCAGGCTAAAAGGTGATGTGTATCTTTCCTCGTGTGCGGCTGTTGAAAAACTTAACAATTTACTTTTGCTGTCCCAGTTACGCCCATTATGCAGGCCAGACTCGAGCACATGGCTCCAAAGCAAGAATGTGGGGCTTCCCTGCTGTTGCTAATCTACTCGGTAGGGAATTTTTTGATGTGCCTTGATTGATTGGCAGTTGTGCCAGTAAGGTGAGGGTGCTCTTATGTCAATACAGAAGGTTCTTGTACCAGTGATGTGTATTATATCAGTGGAGCTTATTCCAAAGACACCTCTCAAAAGCAAATAATTTTTAACCTATATCATTCTGTACCACAGCCTAGATAACTATTTTCTTCATTTTGTGGCCTGAAACTCTCTTGTCTGAATAGACTTTCAGAATTCTACTATAACATTTTGTTTTAGTCCCATCTAGTGAAAATTATAAAGAAAATCTCACGAACCAACCCCTGAGTGGTTGAACCTAGATCTGTAGTTTATAACTGGCCTCTTATTTAAGGAGAACTGAATGAAACTTTAGGACTCAAATTGCCACCTATGCTACCACAAAATTTCTGAAGGATTGTTTTTCCTCTGCCAGAGCAAATTGACTTAAAGATCCCCCCCCCGCCCCCCCCACTTTTTAATCAGGGTGGAAAATCTGAATGAGAAAACAGAGTAAGAAGGGATCAAAAAGAGTACTGAGTTCCCTGCACAAATATCTTAATTTAAGAAACTGAAGGATACACTGTTATTTCTTCTGTCTCTTGACACTGTTCCATTATTAATGGACATGGCAGGGGACTGGCAGGAACCAAAAATAACCATATGCAATTTATTGCAAAGAAAGAAGTAGAGAGCAATAAACAGCAGTTTGCAGTTACATTACACTGAAGCCTCTAGTCCAGCAGTGCTGTCAATCAAACTGCTTGTGCCTTTGTGCTGAATGCATCATAGGAAATAAGCTAAAATGTCTGTGTGTGCTGACTGTGCACTGCACACCACAAATATTTCATCCTCAGATGTGACATTGAAATGAACAGGATATAAATGAGCACATGCAACCAAATGCTAAGAGTGCTCCTTTCCCACAGTTTGAAAATGAGAAGCTATGAAAATAATCCTATTCCCTAGCCATACTGACACTTAGTTGGCGGCAAGCTGGGTGCATTTGTGTAAATATACAGCACCCTCGCTTGCTGCACATCAGCTGTCCACGTGGACCATGTTACTACACAGCATACATTCCCTAGGGCAGTGGCTGTCAAACTTTTTTCCTCAAGACCCAGTTCCAGACCCCTCTGCCATGTGATGACCCTCCACTGAAAACAAGCACCCACCACCAGAAATTTGAACAGTGACCATGGCTGCAGGGGGGATGGGCTGCTCCCAGGAGCATCGCTGCCCCAGGGAAGGACCTGGGGCACTGGCCGCAGGCCACGGCCCCGGGTGAGGACAGGGTGGGGAGCGGCAGCTGCGGCTGTGGGGCTGTCCAGCCTTGGGGAAGTGGCTGCTGCTGCCGCGGGCAGCTGGGCCCTGGATCCCTGGCTGGGGCAGGGCCGGGAGTGGCAGCTGTGGCCGCGGGTGGCTAGGCCCCGGAATCCCGGCAGGGGATGGGGCCTCCCCGGCCTTGGGGAAGAGGCCGCTGCTGCTGCGGGCGGCTGGGCCCCAGATCTCCGGCCAGAGACTAGGAGAGGCAGGGCCCCGCAGGACCTGGGGTGCTGGTGCCGGGATTCGGGGCACAGGCCCCGTGTGCCTGGCTTCAGCGGCGCCCCTGGCTGCTCCTTTCCTGGGAGCAGCACAGGCCTGCTGGGGAGTGAGGGGCAGCCCCCAGTACTGGTGCTACAACTCAGTACCTTTTGTAATTTTGATGACTGCTGATCATGGAACATGCAGAGAGTGATCTCACCTGCCATGATCCTATCTCAAATTAGGAAGTATGTCAAGTCTCTAAAGTTGTATGTAGTAGTCTGGAGTATGTGTGGGGGAGCTCCCTGCAAATGGGGGGGGGTGACTGGGTGGGGAAGTGAAATGGAAGTGCTGAGACAGGGGAAGGAGGAGAGAGCCAATGCCAGGCTGGAAAGAAAGGTACTGGAACTTCCTATCTGCTGCTGAGCCTGTCCAAGTTAGGGTTACCAAATACTAAAGCATGGAAAGGAGGACAGGAAAGTACAAAAAGGAGGATATTGGAGGACGTATGGAGAAAATGTAGTATTAGTGTAAAATTCTGTTTTTAGGGGGCCCTGGAATGCTTCCCCCCTAAAAACAGGGTGTTCCAGCATACTTTAACCCCTGTACGTAAAAAGCCAGACAAAATCGTGTATCTTTAAAATGCCTGCCAGATGGCCTGCTTTGAAGAGTTTGGGCCACTTCACCCCTGGCCACCGCAGGGCTGAATAGAGCAGTGTTTCCCAACCAGTGTGCCATGGCACACAGATGTGCTGTCAGGCCTGAGCAGGTGTGCCATGAAATTTTTTGAAAAACTGCTAAAGAGCTCTGGATTGGCTCATTGGCTCATAACTATTCATGAGTTCATTTAGAAACTATATGGTGGTGTGCCTCAAATTAATTAAAGGTAGCAAGGTGTGCCACAGAAGGGAAAATGTTTGGGAACTACTGGAATAGAGAGTGCCTTGCCCTCAGGCCCTGGATCAGGCCTATTCAGGTCTGGGGTGGTGGGGGGCAGAGCAGCCGCTCCAGGGCCCCACATTGGCTGCTGTCTTTCCTACCCCTGGGGAGGTGTGCCTGGCTTGGGGTAGGCAGGGAGCACTGCTCTGCCTCTACTGGAGAGAGGCCAGGCAGGCAAGCGGGCAGAGCAGCCCCTGGCCCTGGTGGTCCATGGTCCCCTTCTCCTCCCCCACCCCCAAATACTAGGTTAGGTCAAGCAGGAGAAGTAAATTGGCTTCTGGAAGGTCACCATGTGAGCCACTGGTCAAGAAAGAAAAAACAGAAACCTTAACTACTACTTCATGATGTTCCTGTGGGTGCTCCACTTGAGGTGTCGTTGCATCCTGGATTGGAGAGCTTTTCAGAAATACTCATCTAGGTAGCACATACAATGGCTCCTGTCTCATGGTGCTGTGGGCATGTCTTCTGGCATGTGTGTGACCCAACCTCCTCAATTCCTTCTGAGCTGTCCACGATCTGAGACGGAGCAATAGCAGCTGCTAAGATTTCACTCATTCTATGTAGAACAGCATTAACTTAATTATGACTAGAAAATAGTTTCATTTTAGTCAGTGACTTGCCTACGTTGCTGTTTAAAAAAAAAATTATTTTCTCCTAATAGAAAAGTACAGAGGCATAAGACATGTGAGGTTCCCAGGATCTCCCCTCATCTAGAAATGCCATGTCAGTGCCAGATGGACATTCACAGTGTGTATGATGCCTGGGTGAGTCCCATGTACCACAAAAGTGCATTCACTGTAGGTATCTTAAAGCAAGGGCTCGGAGACATAGGTATTAAAGGTTAAAACTAATAGGTCTGGAAAAATCCCTCCAAACCTCTTCTGACCTGAGACCTGACAAGCCTTCCTCAGAGAACACGATACATGCCCCAAGGAAGGAGAGCCTCATTGCTTCTTCCCACTACTCTGACAAAGAAAAGACAAGTTCCCTTCACCTGGTACCAAAGAGGCAACACTCTCCTCATGCATGACATGGTCCATGCCAGCTAAGAACTTGATCATGATGGACAAGACAGTATCTGTATTTTTGATCAAGCACCAGGGAATAGCAAGATCCCTCTTCCTATGCAGCAAAGGAATAAAGCTCTGGAACTGGTGTATAAAGCACAAAATGAACAGATCAGCAGCACACTTATCTGGGAACTGGAACAGCAGCACCATGGACAACCTCAGCAGACACTTAATACAGACCCATGAAAATAAGGTGAATGACAAAATTCTGAAAAACATTTTTCATCATTAGGACCATTCAACGATCAATCTTTTTGCCACAGAACAAAACTGCAAATGCCATCTCTTCTGTTCAAGGGCAGGATTGGGACCAGGATGGATGGGTGATGCTGACTTACTCAATTGTAGTAAGGAGGTCCTGTACGCATTTCCACCCATCCTGATGATACCCAAGACCAGCCATAAAATCAGTGCTGACAAGGCGCAGTGGCAGGAATGATAACAGTGGCTTGACCCAGGCAAACATGGTATGCAGATCTCCTGAATATGTCAACATAAAAATCAGTCACGCTCCCAATGAGACACAATCTCGTTTCCCAGATGGCCGCTAAGTTTACCACCCTCAGATACAGAAGCTGCATCTAACAGCATGACTGATTCCTAACTGCTTCTGCCCTGATGAATTAGTATCTGTTAACTTGTTCCAATTATTCTATTAAATAGTAGAAAACCAAAAATGACCCAGATTTGAGTCATGGTACAGAGAGAGACAGATATTGGGGACAACCTCATTTATTCTGGTTATCCTTGAATATATCATTGAACTAAACAAATCAGGTTTATCTTTTAGTTTCTGAAAGATTCATCTATGAGCATTCTCAGTATTCCATGACAAGATTAATGAAACAATCATATTCAGTCACTCACTGGTAAAATGATTCCTGGTGGGGCTGCAGATACTATTCCCAATCACACATGCCCCCACAACACCATGGGACATGATTCTAGTACCAAGGGCCATTCCCAGGACACCATTTAAACCCTTAGCAACGTGTACTTGTCCACATGTCTGTGAGTGTCCTTTTCAGTAGCCAGCACCTCAGCCTGGCGCATAAGGGAGATTAGTGCAGTCATCACCTACCAGCCATACACAACATTTCATAAGATAAAATCACCCTTACATTCCTTAAAGGTCTTATCAAAAATAGTGACCGACTTGCAACATTAACCAACCTGTTCATTTACTTACTTTTACCCAAAACTGCTTACTAATGTACAGGAAGCTGTACTCCACAGTTTTGGCATCTGCCAGGCAGTAGCTTTTTATGTAGAGAGAACAAAAACATTTAGAAGTTCATATAAACTTTTTGTCTTAGTGGCAGACCGCACAAAGGGTAAAGCTATATCTAGGCACAGGCTATACAAATGGAAAACAGAGTGTATCCAGCTCTGCGATAAACAATCTCCTCCCCCAGCCAAACTTACAAGTTCCTATAGGAACCAGAGCTCACTCAACGAAAGCAATAGCCACTTCCACAGTACTCCTGAATAATGTTCCTGTCATGGACATGTGCAAGACAGCACTATGGGCCTCAGCACATACTTTCTCAAGACATTATGCAATTGATATGGCATCTGCTAGGGATGCTACACTAGGTCTAACTGTACTCTTGCTTATACAAAACAAAGTCCTTCCACCATATGTGGGTCACTGCTTTATAGTCACCTACATTGGAGCACCCATGGGGGCAGGGGCAGATACATCTCAAAGGACCTTAGTTACTTTTCCAAGTGAGTAACCCTCTCTCCTGACTTCCAATATTATATTTTGACTGGTAGGCAATATTTCTGCTCTTCTACAAGATACTTGTAGAGGTATGCCAATTGTTCTGCAAGTCTTCATTTTAAATGGTGTTTAATACAGGATGTCTGCCTTTGCCTGTACAGTGAAAACTTTGAATGCACTTCCTGGAAGTGATTACATGCCATATTTAATTGTGGAAGATGGTCAGAGTATTTAGAGCAAGCGGTCTGATGGGACCACATCTGGAATATTTTGTTGAGTTCTGAACACCTCATAACTGGAAGGAATTCAGAGAAGATTAACAGAAATGATTTAAGAGCTAAAGAGATTGATTGATTGATAATTAAAAGAACGGATTAGCTATAGCTTGGCTAACCAGCAATAAATTAAATCCTTCTAATACTTATGAACAGTGTTTCGGTGCCAAGAGGAGTGAGGAATGGCTTGGTATGGGACCAAGGGTTTTACCTAAGAGAAATGGATTGACGTTATGTTAGTGAAAATATAGGATGGATACAATGGAAATTGACCACTAAATTGGTTTATTAGCCATTTTGGACAAAACACTAGAAAAGACACTGCAAGATAGCAAATCCTGCACTGATTGATAGGAGGCAGGACTAAATGCCATAATAGGTATTTGCCATTTCTTTGAGTCCATAGTGAAGTTCCCAGTGTTGCTCTAGGCACTATAAACAAAAGAAACTGTGGCCTGGGGTCATACTAGGACACCTGGCAGACCAATTTATACTCGGGGCAATGGGCAAGAATTTAAATGACTGGCATGGAAATGCAGCTTTTTCTTATTTTGACATCAAACAACTGTGGCTGGCTGGAGCCTGGGGGAACCTCAGAGGAAGAGATTGGAGGTTTAACCATTCAAAAATCGGTCCTCTTACAAGGTGACTTTTATGGGGGTAAAAATCTATTGAAATTGATTTTCTGCAAAGGATTATAGACGAGAGAGACATAAAGTGCTTGTTATGATGCAGGAAAAACCTGGTGAGAGACTAAATAGTTCCATTTGTATGAGTCTCGTATCTTTACCATCTCTGTGTTCTCCTCTCACTTTAGTTCACTCCCAGAAACAGAACAGACAGACCTGTGTCCGGAAGAGCCTTATATGCGCATTTGCAATGGCCTTCATAATAAGCGTCATGTTGATCGCAGCCAACCAGATCCTCCGGAGCGGCATGGAATAGCCTTTCACCCCAACACTGTGAACCAAACTCACCGTGCATGCGCATGCTGACGGGTGAACATTTTCCTCAACTGACTTTGAAAAGGGAAATAAAGGAAGAGGAGGGCAGATGAAGAACCCAGCTGACGAGGAGCCTGAGGCCAGCAGTGTAATATGTCTTATGAATCAACTACATCCTCTTGGCAGGGACAGAAAAGGGCTGTCTTAATGCTTTAATGGTTTTGTTTCCTAATGCAATAAAAATACAGAAGTTCTGAATTATTGCTTCAAAACAGTGGTAACTTGAAGGAGGACTCGCTTTCATCTGGAATTATATTTTATGATGCTGAAGAAGCACAGCCTCTTGAGCTATTTTTGTGTGGCTGTCTTTTAACCTTTGGGCCAACAAGACTATTTAGAGTAGCTTTCCAGTGGTCCCATGTTCCCAGGAAGTTGACCATGGCGTAGCCACAAGCAAATACAGTTTGTTTTTACTTCATATACTTTGTCCTTGCTTTGTTTTCCCTGTGACCATGCCCTCGATTCTATGGCATTGGAGGGGAGCGAGAGAGTCCTTGTACAGAATTTTCAAATTTAAAATAGGAGAATTTGCCAGTATTGTGCAATTTGTTTGTTTTGTTTTTAAACACACCTTTGACATAAGATTGTGGGGGAAGCAGTCTGTGCAATTTTTTTTTTCTGTTTTAATCAGGTTTTCTTTAATTAAAAAAAAGCTTGGTTTAGCACATGGGCCTTTTAAAAATCTGTGCACAGTCTTCCTACTACGTCTGCAGCCATCACTATCAATTAAAGATCATCATATTCAGCTCCATCTGTGCATCAAATGTCATTCGTTTTCATCCAACTTGCTTTTGCCTTTACTCTAAATTGGTTTTGCACAAGATTATCAGGCACCAAAATCACAGGAAAACTTTTCCAATAAATTAAATGTTTTAATGAGCCCGGGCTCCTTGCACACTGTTACGGAAATGAGACGTCAGAAGTCTCTATGCCGAGCACTCTCTCTAAAACAAAACAAAACAAAACAACACCAACATAGTAGCTTGCATCTTTGCCTTTTTGATCATTCGACTGTTCTGTCTGTGATCAGTGCAGCTCTTCCCCTTGTGCGTAGGCTCTTGGGAGAGTAAGTTGAGAAGCTGAAAGCAACAAGCAGTGGAAGAGATCACACCAGAAAACATTGCCATATGTTACATAGCATGTCAGATATCCAGATCCTGAGAGTTACTCAGTTTTCCTGGAAGAGATTTTCATGAGCTGCACAAACAAGATCAGGGAATTATGTTGACAAAAGGTACAACACGTACTGAGAAGAGTAGAGTGCAAGGACTTTGCATGCTTGATGCCAGGATTGAGTATGGAATTTTATTTTTTTACACTAGGCCTGATCCTTGCATTGAGTTTTGAAAGATCCTTGCATCATCTGTGTATGATGCATGGGAAAGTGACCGGTTTTCACTGCTACCTTCAAAGGGACAGTCTTCATCTGGGAACAAGAAAAGGCCCAGGGTGTATGTCTTTGTTTCTGTGGACAGAGCCATAAAAGGTGCAGGAGCCTAGCGTTGCCAAGTGCATTAGATGCCCCAAAGGGGTTGGACAGCGTCATTGTGAAAGTGGGGCCATGGAGCAACATGGGGTGGAGCGTATGCCTCACCTTTCTAAGAAAGGCAGAGCTTCCCCACGACTGCCAGAGGAACTTGGGTGTGCTAGCCAGAATCGCTCCAAGGCCTCCCACTGCTCCATGCCGTCTCTTCCTGCTAAATGTGGCCAAGAAGCTGAAATCCTAAACTGTTCTGAAACCTAATTTCATGTTTTTTTCTTTGGACACTAGGTTGGTCTGCAACATGTAATGTAGATTTGTAATAGGCCTGATTAGAAAGTAATCACAATGGAACCATTCCTTCCTCTTATTCTCTTCTTCTGCCTCTTTCTCAACCAGCTGAAGGCAGCTCAGCCACCTCCCAAACCATTACAGATACCAAACACATGCCATCTATTGGGGAGTTATGCCCCTATCCTAAGCCTCTTTAAACCCTAAATCCACTAACTTTTTATCATGCACCTCTTCCCTGTTTCTGAGCAAGACAACTTTCCCATTCAAAGGAAGCATGCAAATTCTTCTGCCTAGGTTTGAGTGCATTTATCTTTCTCATTCATGCACGCACATGTACACCACACACTTTCTTTCACACAGCTGCTCTGATCAAAACAGGGTCAACGGTAGAACACTCTAAAAATCATGCAGTCTCCCAGAAGTGGAAACCTACATATGGTAGAGGACAGGAATTGACTTCAAAACCAAACCAAACTTTCCCTTTTGGAGTGTTCTAAACACATGATTCTTGTTACTAGGGCGCCCTTACTGCAGTGTGGACCCTGCAGATTTGGTTGACTAATGACCATTGAGCTCTTGATGCTGTAAATGTGGATGACTGTTTCATGTCTCAGGGGCATCACCAGATGATGACAGTTGCATCACAAGAACACAGCATAAACACCATTTATCAGCAGGTGATGTTTATTACCAGTTTATAGTCACTTCTTGTTTAATATTCCTGGTTGTGTGGTTGATGGACCATATTGGTGCCTTTCGAAAGTTAGAAAACAGGGTTCCACATGGGGAGCAACTGTAGCCAGGTACAAGTGTTCAGTTGTGGCCTGAACCAACTACATGTTAGCTTCATGGCCAGCTGAATCAGATCACTGGAACTAAAGCCCAAGGCACTTCCCTCGGGCAAAAAAAGCTCCCATTGAGTTCTGTGTGAGTTTTGCCCAAGGAAACTTGGCTCTGGGTATATGAACAGATTGACACAGTGTTGATCCATGTTAAATGCTGTCAATGAAGCCAGGAGGAAATAGTCAGTAAAAATCACTGTCGGTTGGCAAGTCTTGCATTCCCATTCTCTGAAAACAATGTGAGGATGTCAACAGGTGTTTTAATTTACATAAAATACAAGGTTGTGATTTAATATCCTTGAGCATAAATACTAAATTGTTACTATGAGAACATTTTCATTCAGTTACATAAAAGGAGTCTATGTTCTTGTTGTTTGTCTGTGACTTGGCTTTGGATTTCTCTTAGTTTGAGTAATACTTTATTCATAAATAGACATTAGACTTTTCATTGTGGTTGACTAACAGTTTTCAAAGCCCTCTTCTCAAGTTCTTAAATGAACCCTGCAAAATGTTGATGATTTTAGAAACAAATAATAGCCTAATCCAGATTCTACAATCCTTGCACACATGAAACTCCTTCTGCAATGAGAAGTACATCAGGGCTTGGATAAATCCAAACTACAGGCACACGTTTCTGCATGCTTTGTAATATTAGCTATGGAATGTGTATATGTCTTGCACATCAGTAGCTTATTCCGTAACATGCATAGCAATGCTAAAAGTTACAAGGGACTATAAATGGCTGTTCAACCATGAATTTCTGTATGAAAAAAGCTATTGGTGTGATGAACTTGGCCATACATGATACATGCAACTGTGTCACAGAAACATGCAACAGTTTCTGAATGAACAATACACAGCCCAACTTTATTCGTGTTGGTCAAACAGTATTTAATCAAAGAACTGATGAACTGAGGCTGCCTTTTGATTACTGAATTTTTCTCAGATTCTGAATATGCAATTGTATCTATGTGAAGGGTTGCACTAGTTTATCAAGATGTGAAATTAAACAGAGTATGTTCAAACTGAAATAAGTCTGTTCAGTCAAGAGTTTTCCACCACTTTAGTTTAGCCTTATTCTGGTTTAGCTAACCCAAACTAAGCTGCTCTTAAATCAGAATAAATGTGTGCCCAAATATGGGGATTGCACCAGTTTGCTCAAACCAGTGCAAGTCTCCTTGTAGATAAGCCCTAAGGCTTTGCCTTTATTTGGGCAGTTCTACTAATGATGATAGCTACAGCTGTCTGCAGTTTGTGGTTTGGGATAGATCATGTGGATTTACTTCTTCCTGTTTGAAGGACAAACTTGTTAAAAACAGAAGAGTATTGAACAACAAGAAAAAGCCCATCTGATGATAACTGGAGAGGTATTTGGATTCACCTATAGTGCTGTGGTTGCTGGTTTGTTTCTTTGGTTGGTTTGTTTCAGCTCTTTATGGATTTGGCAAGCTGGCATTCTGGGTTGATCTTAGGTAATTCAAGATGAAATGTCATGCTGGTTCAGGAATATATTTCATTCTGGTGGTATGCCTGTGGCTTTTCAAAATGTAGATCCTAGTTTTCAGAAGCTGCAGAGCACCTAGTCACTTCAGTTGGATTTGTTGATGCTCAGCACCCCTGAAAAGATTTTGAGGCTTTCACAGGCATTATTTATCAAACAGCAGAGAAATGGTTAAAGAAACAGATGGAGCAGTATTGCTTCCTGGCCTAAGGCTGTGTCAGGAAATCTCTACCCAGGCAGGGAGCCTCAGGTTGAAGTGGTGGATGAATGAAGTTGCAGCAAGGGACTAAGCAAGCAGGTCAAAATTAACATCAGAGGTGGCAATTTATATAAATGGTCAACTAAGCAAGTTGACCATGGTAAACTCACATAGTCCATCTAGAAAAGTTACAGGAGTGCGACCTTCGACCTTCACATAGCTTACATCTTACCCACTACAAAAGGAGAATTTAAAGTCGGATCCTGTATCTGGGCTTACAGACTAAAGTTGCAGAATGCTATCATGCAGCGTTACCTGGAATAAATTATCTACTGCAGAGCTGGTTGGTACTCATACCATGGTTAAGGTTACAGCCAGGTTTTCCATAGGAGAACCAAAAATACCTCTCAGATTTTAATGATTGACTTCATAACCAAAAATTGCTGCAGTTACCATTTGGGAGACAATTGAGTTTTCTAGGATATGTCTGGAACAGTAAATGAGCATTTTACCCAGAGAGTCATCTTGTGAAAATGAGCTATTGTTGTTGCCCTTTCCTTTTTATCTCCCTGTCACTAGACATTCCTAGGGTCAAAGAAAATGCTAAACCACAGTCTAGCACACACTAAGTGCCTGGATAATTTCAGAAATTTAAAAGCCAACTAATACAAAGAGTTCAGTGCAACAATGCTATTCCCATCAAGAGTACTCAAAACCTACTCACTAGTTCTGTTCTCTAAAGCTACCTCCATGGCCCTACTACCCTGTGTCGTCAGCTTTCTACCTGACAGCTTCCCATCCTGTGCAACAGACTGGATAGAGGATTGGTAAACAGTGTAGAATGCCACAATTGCATGTAAAGAAATGAGGAGTCCGGTGGCACTTTTAAAGACTAACAGATTTATTTATTGCATGAGGTTTTGTGGGAAGTTTTCTCATATGATAAATGTTAGTCTCTAAAAGTGCCACAGGACCCCTTTTTTGTTTTGCTGAACTAGACTAACACGACTCCCCTTTGAAACAATTATATGAAAGAGAATACCTGCTTCTCAGCCCCACCCATTGCTCATCCTCAAGATTTGAGTAGTGTTAAATTGTGCATTTTAGTGGAATTTTGAGAGACTGGGTTCAGATGCTTCACACAGCATATTCTATTAGATGTGAATGGGTCAGTCATGAAGTCGGTCAGGAGGTTTGGATGTGAATGGGTTGGTCAGGAAGTTGGTGTGGATGTTATTAGTAATTTGCTTGGTTTCTAGTGATACTATCAGAAAGGAAAGGCACTTGCACAGCTTGAAGCCTGTGTTAACCAATTGCCTCCCCTCTAGGGGTTTAGATCAATTTTAGACTTATGAAAACAAATAGCTGAGAGCTCACTAAAATGCTGTGACTGGTGGTTTCCTCTGAATGAATGCACTGAGCCCAGACCAAAAAGGATATTGGATCAATAGGTATTAGATGAAGCAAAGAAAGTATCTCTTTCTCTCCAAAATATCTTGTGTGTTTCTGGCCTATGATGCAGAACTCACTATGGGACTGTGATCAGTGTCCACAGTTTCTATATAAAATTTCCCATTGATGAAATTCCATTTTGAGGTACTTGTATATAATACAAAGAGACTTGCACCATTCCTTCTCCCTTTCTGTTCAAGCCGCTCTGCTCAACTGTGACTTGAGTTCACGTTCATGTGTGCTCACACAGATAGTGCTGTCAAGAGTTGTCACCCCTCATTTGTAAGAGTTAACAGTTCCATTTTAGAGTGCTACATGAGAAATGGTATGTTGATCATCAAGAGGAAGGAGTTAAGATTAATAACACGACAGCTGTTTACTACCAAATATAATGACTTATTGAGTCTTATCTTGAAGATGAGCATATTTATTTATTTTAATATGCTCTTATGAGATAAGTGTCCTGACTCTTGGTCCATATATATTTATGCTCCTGCCCCACAGGCTAAGACTTGTTATTTTCTTGCTGTACTCTCTTTTGGTAGTTCCTAGGAGAGTAATGAATTTTAACTGATGTCAGGAAATCTAGCTGCAGAGCTAAGAATGTAATGTACAACATTCACTTTCACTTACTCAATTTTGTCTGCCACTTTCATGAGTACTATAATTGTTTCTCTTGTATTCAGATATGTTGTTTTTGACTTTAGGGGAACACTCAGATTTCTGCCAGAGAGATTTCCTATAAACCTCAGGAATAGTCAGCACCTCAGAATGGGCCTCACAGTTTGTCTGCTAAGTCTCTAATGCTCTTCCATTTGGAAGGAAGAGGGGCAAGTTAAATACTAGTGTTCAGCTAAAATCAATGGGAACTTTTGTTTGGGGATGAACTGAATTAAGAATGCATGATTTCCCTCATGCTCTGTTGTCAGCTACACTGAAAATTCCCTGTCTAGGGAAATAATCTTAGTGTGGAGAAGGGATAAGTGGAGGAGTCGGATGGTTCAAAGTAAACACTCACTCCAAAGAGAAATTCAAAACACCCAAGTCTTTCTGGGAAGATGAAGCAGCAACAAAACAGAAACAAGGAGAGTCCAGTGGTGCCTTAAAGACTAACAGATTTCTTCTCGTGTAAGCTTTCATAGGCTCCGACCCACTTTGTCAGATGCAAGTTGGAGCCCACAAAAGCTTACGCCCAATGAAATCTGTTAGTCTATAAGGCATCTGAGAACGTTTGTTGTTTTTGCTGTACACAGACTAACACGGCTACCCCTCTGGAAGTTTTCAAGAAAATAGAGATCATTATGCTAGGTCCACAGTTTTATTTATCTAAAATAATAGAACTGGTCAGAAAATTGTCAAACAAATGCCACTGTCTAAAGTGAACCATTTAAGACAGAGATTTGGAAGAACACGTTCGGGTCCAGGGAGTACATAAGAGCACAATCTGTCCTTTTCAGCCTGAAAAATGGATGTTTTGACAATTCTGTTTCACATGCACTTGCAAAACATTTTAGTTTAGTTCCAGTGCAGAACAAAAATAGATTTTGAAACTTTTTAGAAAGTTTTCACAAGGAAGTATTGTTGTTTTCTTCTTTGAGCAATTGCTCATGTGTATTCCAAGCAGGGCTGGGTACGCGCTGCGTGCATGAGCTGCTGGAAGGTTTTTTCCCCAGGAGTATGTGGAGGGTTGGCTGTGGATCCCTGAGAGCTGTGCCTTTGCAGCACGCTATGCAAGTTACTGCCGACCCGTCCCTCTGCAGTTCCTTCTTACTGCCTGTGACAACCAAGGGCCGCGTCCTTAGTCCGTCATGCATTCCAATGCCATCCGGAGGCCAAGATGGTATCAGTCAGAACAGACATGACAGTGATGTTTTATATGAACAAACAGGATGGACCTGATTCCTCTCGCCTGTGCTGGGAAACTTTTGCCCTGTGGAACTTCTACATCGCTCACTCAATTCATCTGAAACCTTCATGTCTCCCTGGCTGATATGGAACACTGACGGACAACCTCAGCAGGTCCTTCCTCACAATGTGGTCATCAGTGCATACCTTTACGTGGCACTGTGCCCTCACACAGCAAGTCAGAGAGGATGCAGCATTTGGGATGGCTGTCCGTAGGTCCCCGCAAATGCATGAAGTCCAGCCCCTCCTTCAAATGGTAAGGCTTGGGAATCACCTGCTTAGAATGCACAAGAAAAATCACTCGAAGAAGAAAAGATAGCTGCTTACCTGTAACTGGTGTTCTTTGAGACGTGCTGCCTGTGTCCATTCCACATCAGCCCCCCTTTCCCTCTGTTGGACATCCAGCAAGAAGGAACTGAGGAAGGAAGGGTTGGCTGGAGTTTATAGTGTGTGCCACAAAACCACCTCTTTAGGGGGCTCCACAGTTGACCCTACAGGTACTTCTGGGGGTGGGAGTGGGGAATCTTCTGGCGGCTTATGCATGTGGTGCATGTACACCCTACTTGAAGTGGATGTGAGTGACACATTTCGAAGAACACCAGTGAAAAGTAAGCAATAGTCTTTTCTGTCCATTGCTGTTCAGGAGGTGTGTCTAGGATCCTGTTAATGGTCAGTCTTTGCTTTGTGATGACTACAAATAGCCAGTCCCAAGGATGGCTGTTCTTTCCCTTTTTAAAAAATGCAATCGGATTAAAACTGACTCACATCTGCTAGTGCCATGTCTGAAACAGCAAACCCTTTGTCACATGGCTATTGTGACATTGGTTTCAAATTTAAGTATGCCCATGTTTGCAGGATCAGGACCCAAATATTTTTACATTTTTATGTTCTTCCAAACCAGAAGAATTAGCAATCCTTCCATCCTTTTCTAGAGATGCCAGACTCTTCTGACTTCATTTTGCAGCTCCTGTTCTCTCAAACTTAGTCAGCTACAGTAAACATATGGGGTGTGATTCTGATCTAACTCCAGTTTAAATCCATTGACTTCGGTTGGATTACTCCTGATTTAACTAATGAATGTGAGAGAAGAATCAAGCATCCCAACATTTATTCTGTTGTAGGATCTGAATAATTGATAGCCATTGGCTCAGCCAGAGAAAATCCAACACTGCAAGTTTAATTCATTTACCTCTTTATCAGTGTTGCATCTATCACTGTTTCTGCTCCATTTGCCATTCAATCCTAAAAAATCTGTTTCTTGCTCATTAATGGAAGACACAGCATTTTAATTAAGAATAAGCAACCACAAAGTCAACCGCATAATGGTTTAAACAACAACAAAAAAAAACCCAAACAAAAAACGAAAAGCCTTTGTACAAACCAAATGTAAATATTAATATAAATTATCTTGGCATGCAGCGTAAATAAACTGTGTCATTACAATATTACCTAAGTGTATAGAATTGTATAAAGGAAAACAGATTGCCATATGTACTGGTGGTTTCTTCTAACCAAACACTACTGTAAATATATAATCTGTATAAAAAGATTTTAATTTTACCATATTTATGCAATAGAAATAAAGGCTTTTTTTCTTTTGATGAGTGGTGAGATTTCTTTTTTGTTCTCATTTGGCAGCAGCATTGTGGATATTTTCATAGCCCAGTATGAGAGAGAAAGCTAGATTTGCATAAAATATGAGGACTGATAGCCTTTCTTCTGAAGAGGACATGAAGAATAAAAAAATTTGTTTTTGGCTTTGAAAACAGATTTACACATTTTAAAGCTTCTTGTTACAAAAATTGCTTTGGGCTGAATACAGGCTCTCTCCATTTCTTGCGAGGCTCAAGATAAAAAAAAATTGAAATGTTACACAGTTGGTTGTGTGCTGGGGGGGGGGGGCCTCAGTTCCCTATTTAGAGGGCTGTAGAATTACAATGATATATGCAAATAGACAATCAAGAGTTGTTACTTTGGTTGTTGCGCTACTGTATTTTTTCTGAAGACTTGTGGTTTGACCTGACACCTGCCAAAAATCAAAGAAATGACTGTTTTTGAATTAAAGAAGAACAGCAATAGCTGGATGGGCCAGTGGTTCATCTAGCCTGGTATCCTGTCTTCCAACAGTGGTAAATGCCAAGGGCTTCACAGGGAATGAGGTAAGCATTAACTGAGCCATTCCCAGCTTCAGGCAAACAGGGGCTAAGAACTCTTCAACAGCATGCTTTTGCTACCCTGCCCCTCCTGATTCATAGGTATTGAGGGACCTAGCCTGCGTTTAATTTAACTACCAGTGGTTCTTTTTTTAATCCTTTTATAGTCTTGGCCTTCACTCCATCCTCCGGCAACTGCATGATATCAAGAAATGCTTCCTTTTGACTGTTTTAAATCTGTTGTCTAATTATTTTCATTTGGTGCCCCTGGGCTGTGTGTTATGAGCAGCCCTTACTATGACTATACTTTGTTTTTACACCAGTCATGGGTTTACAGACCTAGATCATGTCTCCCTCTCTTGCCCCCTTCCCCAGCTGAACAGTCCCACTCTCTCAGCATAAGGAAGCTGTTCCATTTTTGTTGCCCTTTTCTGTATCCTCTTCAATTTCGTCCATCTGGTTGTGATGAGGCAATGAGATCTCCACTCACTGTTCAAGATGTGGGTGTACACAGATATGGAAAAACGCAATAAGATGTTTTGCCTTGTTAATTTCAAAAGGGATAGCCCTGTTAGTCTAGTCCAGTAAAAAAACAACAAGGAGTTGTGTGGCACTTTAAGACTAATGCAAAAAATAAATCTGTTAAAGTGTGCCACAACCTCCTTGTTGTTTTTTTGCTGTATTACCTCTTCCTTTCCTGATTCCTACCATTTTTTTACATTTTTATATTGCTGCCTCACAGTGACTCTAAGCTCTTGGGGTGGTAACAGCTAATTTAGAGCCCCATCACATCACAGGTGTAGTGGGGCTTGTATTGTCCAGTTGCATTAATTTGCATTTGGCAGTAAGTAATTTCACATGCTGTTTTGAAAGACCTCTGGGTTAGACACTGATGTGATAGGTAGTGGGCCAGAGAGGGTAGTCCCATAATTTCACATGTGAGTTCCTTCAGAACTCTCCAAGGGATAGGGGTTACTCCTGATTTGCATGTAATCTATCAAAAGGAAAGCTGAGCCCCACAGCATCTACAATTGTAGTTAAGTTTGCTGTTTCGCCTGTGACCTTGGTTCTGCTCTGGCCTCCGCCCCTCCCCAAAAAGAAAGCAAGGAGTCTTGTGGCACTTAAGGAATAACAGATTTATTTATGGCATGAGCTTTTGTAAGAGGAAAACCGGGTCTTGTCCGATGCTTTTGACGAAGGCTTTTTCTCCTATGAAAGCTGAGGCGATAAATATCTCTATGGCACTTTGCTCTACTAGCCTAACACGGCTCCCCTCTGGAGGGAGGCTGACACTGCCCCGGCCCTGGGCGCGGGCAGGTCCCCAAGCAGGAGCCCCTCGTACAGTGGAGGGGCCGCAGCGCTCCAGGCCCGGGCCTGGCGCCTCATGTTACGCGGCTGGCTCGTTCTCCCCCGCTTCGGGCACAGTGGGCTCGGCCGGGCCCTAGGACTGCTTCATGTGGGGCTCAGGCGGAGGGGGAGCCTCAGCAGTCGCGCCCGCCTAGAGCCCAGCCGCTACTGCAGCCCGCGCGTGTGGCCGGAGACTGTCCAGCCCGCCGGGAAAGGGGCGTGTCCGGAGTGGGCGCTCCTCGGCCGGGGGGCGGGGCGGACCCTGCTGGAAACCAATCGGCGGCCGCTCGGGATACGGGTGGTGCGAGACGGGCAGGAAGCGGCGCGCATGCGCAGTGGGAAGCGTGGCAGGTTCCCCATTGGCTGCAGCCGCAGGGACCGAGGGGGCGGGGCTATAAAGGCTGCTGCATCCCGAGCCATGGAGGGTCGGGCGAGCGGGAGCTGGGCACGGACGGAAGGGGGCGGCGGCGGCGGCGGCGGGAAGGGGTCGTTGGGTTGGTTTCAGCCCCGCGCCGGCCCGCAGGCACCGGCCACGGACGCCGAGGGAGCCTGCAGCCGCCGCCAGGTAGGTGCCGCCGGCCGCAGCCTGCGTCTTTCTGCCCAGAGACGGACGGACAGCGGTTGGAGCCCGTTAACCCGTCAGCTGAGGGGTTTCCCGCCGCTAGCTGCTGTTTGGGGGCTGGGTGTGTCCGTTTCCTCTGGGAGCCTGCGCGCGCTCGTGAAAGCACCACGTTAGTCTCCAACTTGCAGAGACGAAAACTTCTTTCGCTCAGGGTCCGACTGGAAAAAGCTCCCTTGTTGGTCCATCCCAGGCAGTTCGTGTCTTCTGGCACTTTCCGCCCGACTCCAGACACAGTCAGTCTTTTGCTGCATCCTAGCAGAACCCCCCCCTCTTTTTTTTTTTTTGCCTTTACAGGTGAGTATATGCAAGACGTTACAAATCTTGTGCTTTACCAAAAACTTCTCCAAGGGTGAAACTAAAACTACAGGATTGTTCCAAAGCACAAAGGGTGAGTGCTGTTATGGGATTACAGCACTCCGAGGCACTGAAGAGAGACGATTTCCTTGACAGACCAGTAAGTAAGCAGGAGTACATGTAACCCACCCCCATCCTCACCCTCGTCTCCCTAATCTAGGTGGCATCATGGGAGGTGAAGGAGGGACTCTGCACCACAGGAAAACAGCAGCAACCAAAACCAGGACCAACTTTTTGCACGTGGCATCTACATTTCCCTCAGGGCTCTGAAGCTCCCTATCCCTGCAGCACTAGGGAAGGGGGACTCCTGTGTCCAAGCTGCTGAATCTGAGTACTGGCCCCAGCTTCCTTGCTGGATCAGGTCCAAACACAATCACTAATTTCTGTAGCTTTCTTATTGCAGTTAAACTGCATTAGTTGCAAAAAAAGATGTGGCTCTGAGGGCATGCATCCACTATTAACTATTATGGTATGAACAGTACTGCTATATAAAGGATAATATATGACTTTTAGATGAACATTTGAAGAGTTGGGTGTACAAGCCACCTTTTCACTTTGAAATAAGTCAGCCTCAAAAATAAAAGAACGTGTAATAAAAATGTGAAAATCCCAACTCCAGTGAGACTTTTTTTCTCCCAAAAGGAAGATGTGCCAGAGATTTTATGTTAGTATACAGCTTGCTGCTTCTCTCTACCTAGCCAAAAAAATCTGCAACAGTTCCCACCCACCATGAGCTTCCACATCTTCAGCTGTCAAAGAAAACTTTTAAACCCAGAATCCCTATTTCTAGTGGGATATATTCACTTAAAATTTAAAGGGGGGGGGGAGTTTAAACTTTGCACCACCTCTTTTCATCCTGATGCTTAAAGAAAACAAAAGTTGGTTGTGTGACATCTAGTGGTGATGGAAGGGATAAAATTTCCCTCTCCCCCCCCACAATACAAAGATAAATATCAGAACATTTGCCTACAGCCTTTTTAAAGGGGTAAGGGGCTCAACTTAATTAATTCCTCTCTGTCAACCAGTACAGGCCTACAGCTGGATTGCAGTTGCAGAAACTACCCTGCATTGGAAGAAGGTGTTTGAATGGGAAGAAAGGTGTTACAGAGATGCTGACAGGGAGTGGAGGGGATGTTGTTTGTTTGGCCCAAAATTAAATATTTTGATAACAAATTCAATCAAATGTAACTGGATTTATTTAATAAAGATTTCTATAATTCTCTTTTTAATCCTAAAAGGAGAGGATGAACAACCAGAAATATACTAAATGCTCCTGAAATCTAATATTGAATTAATACTTGTCCACAGTGAATTAAATTGGACCAATGTGGAAGGATATTAATGTTTACGCAGATTTTTTTTTTTTCTGAGCCCACACCACAATTCAGAGAGAACAAGGCACAGTGATTCCGTAACATGAAATGGCAATTGGGCAGTGTGACCAGTCAATTACACCTGTCTTTCTTGATTAGAGTTCCAAACATTTCAGCATTAAAAAGAGTCTCATTCTTGGGAATTTTAGAAAAATTTTAAAATGTGTTGAATGCACTAGACAAAACAAAATGAAGTTTAGTGCAATTAGTTTTGCATTTTAAACTGACTTGTTTTAGTTATAGACTGGAAAACCAGTTTTTGGAAAAGCTGGATTTAGCATGGAAGTTTTCAAACTTTTTTAATGAAATGTGTTTAAATAAGAAATGTAACTTTAATTTTAAAATGTGAAGTAATAAATCAAAGTATTTCAGGTTCAGACATCATGCTCTGGAACCAGAAGTTTGACTAGGCCTTAGCACTGATATATTAATCAGCTGGGGGGGGGGAGGGGGACACAAATATTTTTTAAGGGGTCCCCAGGCTGAATAGTGAGGAATTACTTACCCATTATCTTCTGCCAATAACTCAGGGTATTTCAAAATAAAAAAGATTTGGTCCACACAATTTCAAAATAAGAGCTGTTGTTGTTTTGAAACAGGTTAAATCCCATTTGTTTCAAAATGGCAGTGATTCTGAAATAATGTTTGACCTTGTGTGCCCCCAGCAGCCCCCCCCCCCCTTCCCTGGCTGCTTCCAGGGTGACTTACCCCCCTGCTTAGGGTGGTGGGGGAGGAGGGGCCTCCCCATGTTTTCATGCCCCTCTCCTAATTTTGAAAAATTGTAGGAGAAAACCCAGCTTAAACAAACCCTGCTTAGACCAAAATCAACTTCCATTATTTTTCAGGGGGCACAGTGAACTTGGTTCTAAAGGGACACATCTCTAACTACTAAAGAAAATCCAGAGAGATGAACTAAATATTCTGGTTATGAAGAGTCCAAATTATTAAATGCAATTTATTTCTACTCTGCAGTAAACTGCATGCTACCTTTGAGCTGTAAAGTTCCCTCTGGTGCTGGGGAAGGAATTCAGACTCATTAACTTTCCTAAAGGCTGATGAGTCTGATCATCAGCACAGGATCCAACTGTGAAACAGAGCAACCACAGGATGAACCCAGAGGCCATATGCCTGAGTCATCAGACGGAAGGATACAGGAACTGCTGGAGTAAAATAAAAGAATGGTCTATGCAAGGGTTTATTAGCTTACATCTAAGGCTCTAAGGTCAGTAGCGAGCTCTGCATTTCCCATTTCCCTTATGGTTACATCTGTAAAATAGGACAAAGCATTTAGTGGTAGAAAATACATGTGCATCTCGTTCTATAAAACCCCCCACAGTGAATAATTCATTTGTGTGTCACTGGCTTTTTCCTATGTATTAGTGCTCGCTCCAGTGCTTTCTGGAGGTGACTGCTGGAAAGTGGGGTTTTTAATACTGATTGTTTTCTCCTAAGGTGCGCACCACTCGATTGCCATATCTGCTGTATTAGTTCCGAGGACAATATTTTGCAGTGAGTGTATATTTGTGAAGTAGGTAGACCAACCACCAGTGCTTAATTTGTAATGGAAGAGGTGTTGGGAATCAAGCAATTCTTTTTACTTTCATAACAGGGAAGCCCAGAGGTGACAGGGCTACAAACTAAGTGCTGATAACCACCAAATACAGGGTTTCCAGTTTTCAATGGCTTTCAGCACCCCCACTATATCACTTGCAGCAGTAATAAGCTCCAGTGCAGAGCTTTACAAACATTTTTTGGCTATGTACTGCTTTTTTGCATACAGTAGACTACTGCATACCCCACCTGAGTTAGAGCCCGGTTTGAGAAGAACTGCTCTTTAGCAAGAGAGCCTTCTAGAAAAGGTTACAACCTTCATTTACAGGGCCTTTATGCCCTATTCATCTAGGCTCTCAAACCAAGATGCATAGTGCAGTACTTGAGAAGGTTCTCAACACCAGCCATGATGTGAAATTCAGTAGTCTTTACTGTAGTTATTAGTCCCTGTGCCACATTCATACTGATAGACTAAGGGGCTTTGGCTCAAAGGTGTCAACTCAGCACTGTAAAAATCTAGGCCCTCCCTGATCCTGACAAGTTTCATCAATGCAGGAGCCCAGATGAAATCAATAGGAATTGAAATTGCTCAGCCTCCCATGAAGTTCATCTCTTCACAGTCTGCATATGACTTAAGTCCTCAAAAGGGATTACATGATGCATAGGAAAGGTGGGAGCCCCTCTGCAAAGGGGTGAGGATCATCCTGGTACCGACCAAAAAATGGGGCGTGGGATGCAAGAGTTTTTTTGATAAAAAGAGCAAGTCAACTTTCATTCTAAGTAGAACCATTAGATGCTTAGCAGCCCATGTGTTCCAGAAACAGCACAAGTAGTGAACAATGTCTGCTCAGTGTGTTCATATATACACAAGGATCTAATGATGAAAAAGACAATCATATTAGGTGTCATAAATAACACTGACATTATAGGTAATGGCTTAGACAAGTATTTCTCCATATATAGTGTGGAAAAATACTCTCAAGAAGGATTTCAGTCTTGTTATTAAATGAGTTCAGTTTGGACCTTCATATGAAAATGAAGGTGGTAAAGATTTTTTAAAAGGTTTGTAATTCGAAAGGAAAAAAAAGGCACACATTGATTCTTTCAGAATACCTCAATTCCTAATGTTAGGAAGCCTTTAGCATCTGATTTCACATTGAAATCCCAGATACTGACTTAACTACAGTAGGGACCCATTAACACGTGACTGGTTAGCATGCGGCTCTGCTTAACACACACTCTGGTCATGTCCCCCAAAGGCAGCAAGTTAGGATGCGGGACTCAGTAATGTGTGCTGCCTACAAGCAGAAGTTGGCCGGGGCAGGAAACATGCGGAGGGAGCCTTACCAGTGCTGCCTTTTTCTTTTCAGGTGCCTTGGACAGGTTTCAGGCTGGCAGGGAGCAGCAGGGATCTGGATGCATCCCCAGCTGTTTCTGGATGAGCTGGGAAGCTTCTGTCATGGGGGCCATCCAGATCTGGTCCCTCCCCCCCTCCCCATGGCTTGCCAGTGCGGTGGAAGCTCCTCCACTTGTCTGGAGGCAGATGGGGACGAATCCGGATCCCTGCAGCCTGCCAGTGGTGGCAGAAGCTTTGTGCCATCACCGGCAGGCCAGGGGAATCTGGATCTGTCCCCAGCTGCCAGGACAAGTGGAGCCCCCCCCCCCCCCCCCCCCCGGGGGGGGGGGGGGCGGATCCGGATGGCCCCCGCGACAGAAGCTTCCCAGCTCACCCAGAAGCAGCTGGGGACGCATCCAGATCCCTGCTGCTGCCTAGGGTCCATTGGGGCTGGCTCTGTGCTGCCAGCACTGATTTGTGCGGGGGGACTGGTGCCTGCTGCGCGTGCATGTGCAGAACTTGGGGCAGTCTTGGTCCCTTTTACCTGCGGTCTGCTTAATGTGCAGTCACCGGGGCTTGTCTTCTGACACCTGTGTGTTAATGGGTCCCCACTGTATTTTATTTTATATTCTCTGGATAGCTCACATTGCATGAAACCATCTAACGCTGAATTCTTCTTGGCAGACAAACTCAAACTTATGCCTATTAATTATGTTGATGGGGCATTTAACATCAAGCATTTGTAAAAGCTGTCTTCAGCAGAATGATCACAGTTCCCTCTTGAAATTTTGTTTGTAGTTTTGCCTTTTTGATGGTATTTTCTTGTATATTTTACAGGAAATGCCAGCTATCAGTAAAATGGACTCAGACCACTCTAAGTAACACAGTGTTTACATGAAAGAGTGAGATGTGCTAGAATGATACTAATTTTAAAAAATATTTTTATATTTTCCCTGCTTACCCCCCCCCCCCCCCAAACCTTCAAACTCACAAATTGTTTGCTGACAATAGGGATTTGCTATAACCTTAATGGTGCTACAGGGTAGCACTCCTGCATAAGAACTTTTCGTATTGAGGAATAAATCCAGAGAAACGCTGCACACAATCGTCCCTGTTTCATGTTACAGACAGCTTCTTCTAGAAAACCAATACAATTTCCAGCAAACACTGGATGTACAAAGGCGTATGGAAGTGAAAAGTAATTTTGATGATGGCAGAGTAGGGAAAGGGGATCAAGAGAGAAAAAAACCAGTAACCCAAACCTCCTTATACCTCAAGCATTTACTTCATCTCATTCCCATGGCTCACCTAGCCCTACTGACATATAAAGCTGATGGCGTGATCAAACTGTGAGCAGAGGTCAGGATGGTATCTGCATTGCTTATTCTGCATTTACACATAGTCAAGCACAGCTTTCTGTTATTTCAGAAGCCATTTGAGCAGACGATGACTGGCATTCCGAGAGCCAAAACCTCCAGCTGCAGCTATTTTCCCCTTTTTTTGTTTTGCTGCTGTGACAGAGCTAGGGTCTCCTAGCCTCATGGGAACAGAGAGCGTGCCCATAAAAATATTTATGGGTTTGGCGTCCTGACCCTTACTTTAGAAATTCAGCTGTGCACAAGTGCCCTATGAACTATGCAGTGTGTACTGCTCGAATCTCCACTATGTAGTCATCCTTGCCATTCCTCATGGTCCCTGTGGCTACTAACCGCGACGGCATTGTCAAGTGTTGTCCCTGTGGATATTCCACTTGTTGGTGTCACATACCACAGCGCCCCCAAATCACCAACAAGTGGAGCATCCACAGGGACACACATTTCAAAGAAGGAGCAGTTATTGTACAAGGTGAGCAACCGTCCCTTTCATACCCTGTGTGTTCTCTACAAGAGATTACAAAATTATTTGACCTTCCAAGACTGTAGTATACTGTGCCTCAGCTATTTAAAATTCAAATTCTCATTAAAATACAATTGAAACTAGATTTGGGGGAAGGAAATTAGACAATGAAAATGAGCAGAAATAAAATAGCTTGCCTGAAACTCTCAAAAGCTCCTCTTGATTGGCAATGCCTTTCCATAGCCAAACAGCTTGTCTTTTTAAAAAGCACCTTCTTACTTCCCCTTCTCCAACTCACATTGTTAGCTGAGCCATATATTCAGTTCCATCCTCTAGCTTGCATTATGATATTCTAGTCTTCCATCGGTCCCAGGGATTCCTGTGATCTGTAGTCTGTGACCTTTTGTGGCTCCTAGAGATACCACAGAACCCATTCTTAAGGCATCTAAGTCTGGATAAGAAGAGCTAGGTCCACGCACCCATGTTTTAGCTGCACAGCACATGGCACCACCTCTGTTCAAGTGCTCTTGCCTCCCCTTTCAGCTGGCTCTAGACTTTTTTTTCCAGTCTCCTTGTCTCACTAGCCAGTTTTTTTCAGTTGGCGATTTTAACGTGCATAGCCAGCCTGAAGCATCTACATAACTAGTTGTCTGTTTGCACATCCTAAACTGAGTGCTTTTGAACGTGCACACACGTGTCATCTCTCAACGCCAACTGTCCATTGTATTTCCAAATAAGTTTTCCCCCTCCAGGAGCTGTCTGCTGTTTATTCTAACCAAACAATGATGTTTTTATCTGTTAAGTGTCCTTGTCAATCTGAATCCAACCTCTCTCTCAAGAAAAGAGGGGGGGTAGGGATAATAGTTTTCTTATACAATTCCCTAACTTTATTCGATTAATCAGCGATGAATCCTTCACATATCTATTTCAGAGAACAAACAAGTGTCAGATGTAACAACGACTGGCCTACAAATGCGAAGGGAAGCTATACACTGAACAACTCCTGCAAAAGACTGGCTGAAGTAAGGTCTTGGTTTTGAATGTGGTGAAGATACATACTAATGCAGGATGGCCAATGGGTGACACATATTAAGACATGGGGGTTTTACTAGTAGCCTAGGACTTTGGGATGACCTTGATTGAGTCACTTTGGGGACATATTTTTTTTTAAAGGTATTTAGTAGGGTTGCCAATTAATTGCAGTTAAGTCAGGCAATTAACTCAAAACAAATTAACTCTTCATTTAAAAAAATGAATTGTGACGAATCACAGCTGTAACTGCACTGTTAAACAACAACAGAATACCTCTTCATATTTAAGATACATAGTTGTGGCTGGTTGCCTACATTTATTGATTTCAGTCACAACCCAGAATACAATGTGTACAGTGCTCACTTTATAGGATTTTTTATTACCAGTATTTTCACTGTAAACAGAACAAACAAAAGAAATAGTATTTTTCAATTCACCTCATTCAAGTACGGCCATGCAACCTGTATTGTAAAAGTGCAACTTACAAAACAAGGGCTTTTGGTTACATAGCTGCACTCAAAAATAAATGGTGTGAAGCTCTAGAGCCTACCAATCCACTTTCTCTTACTTGCTCAGCCAAACAAGTCTGTTTACAGTTACAGGATCTAATAGTGTCCTCTTGAGAGTTACATGCCCCCTGAACGTGCGAGTCAGTGTTCTCAGAGCACATCTGTAGCTGATGTTGCAAGGTATTTCTGTGCCAGAAATGGCTTCAATCCCTTGATTAATCACAATTCATTTTTTAAATCGTTTGACTTCCCTAATATTTATCCATTGAGGAACAATGAGTTGCAGGTGCCTACAGGCACCTAAATGTTAACATTCTAGGGTTGCGTGTCCCTGGCTTGTGTACACATATTCATGCTTGCTCTAATTGAGGTTGGGCAAGTATAAACAGCAGCATAGTCATGGTGGCATGCTCAGCCAAGGCCCAGCTTAGCCCTATTGAGTACAAACCCGTCTGAAACCAGCAGGTACGTACTTAGCACACCAAAGATGCACCTCTGCTGCCGCCACCCAAGCTTTGTGGCTACACTGCTATTTACACTCCTTCACTTAGTCTGAGAGCAAGCAAGTACGTGTATGAGAGCGGGGGAGACATAGCCCTGGCTCGTAGCAAAGCTTTAGCTGCATAAATATTAGGCGCACACACATGATTACTCTTGTGGAAAAGCTGCAATGTAAAACTACTTTATTTCTTAGAATTCAGAACTATTAATGGACGGTATCCAAAACAGAAAGAGAAGAAACAGGCTGCCTTCTAAGGCAGTAACATGTCCCTCCTTGCTTTCAGATAGCTCTGCTGACTGGCTCCGATGACATGGCTTCCCTCAGAGCTCACTAGCCTGACAGCAGCACTGGGAAAATCCCTCATTCTTACAGGCATAGCATGTAATGTTTTAGCTGTTTGCTGTACTCTGCACTAAATACCTTTAAAAATCTGGCCCTTATTTTACATATAGAAGACTGAGGCAAATAGAACCAGCCTGTCCTGGAGGGTGTTTTGAGGAAAAATACATTAAACACTGTGAGGCATTGAGCTATGACAGTAATAGCCAAGCAAGTTGTGCAGCTGAATGGCTGATGAACCAGCAATATGTGAGTTGACCTCCTGAAGGCCTGGTAAGACCCAAAAGTTTAAAAGTGCCTCAAAAGCTAACTAAACCTCGAGCATTCAGAGCTAATCTGGAAGTAAACAAAATTGTACAGAAACTGATGAAGAACAGGAATGAATGTGCAGAACGCAAAGAAAAATGGCCTAATCTATACAGTATTCAGCTAGCTCTATAGGACTAGAAATGGTAAAGGGAATAAATTACGCATTGCTAAGTCTGCCTGCAAGCTAGGGGTTCTTTTGAGTTCTTATTGACATTTAAAAGGGAAAGTTGTTTCAGTCTTGCCCACTGATAAGGTGAAACCAGTCACAGCCAGACTGAAGACCATATTAGCATTCTTGTGATTAATTTTCAAGTACCATCCAACACATCCTTAAAAACGAAATTCAGGCTGAATAGGATCCTCAAGTCAATCTTATCCTTCCAGACTTCCACGGTAGCTTTACAAGGTTCCATAAGGGAACTAGCATTGCTGCTCCCTATACCACATTGATACAGGGAATAAATTACATGGCTGCCTAAAAGGCTGTGAACATGGCATCTTTCACTTCCTATGAAGTTATTGCAAGCGCCGATATAGTTGTGATCTGGAAGGAGAGAAGAGCTTCACCTGCTTCTTTTTTGTTAACAGGTTACATGGCAAAGGTATCCTTGGGTGGAATCAACTGACTGGGGAAAGAAATGAGTTATCCAAAAGAGATAAGGGGAAGTCACTGTTTTCCAATAAGCTTTCAAGACAGCAATGGGTTGGAGGGAGTTCTTTTTTTTGGGTGTCTGGATGGTGAGTCTTGCCCACATGCTCACAGTTGCCTCAGGGCAGACTGGCAGGGGCCCTGGTGTTTTTCATCTTCCCCTGTAGTGTGGGGCATGGGTCATTTGCTGGTGTTTTCTCTATACAGTGAAGTGTTTAAACCATGACTTGGGCCTTCAGTGACTCAATGATAAGTTAGGTGGCTATTGCAGGGGTGGGTGGGAGGTTCTGTGGTCTGCATTGTGGAGGAGGTCAGACTAGATGATCATATTGGTCCCTTCTGGCCTTAAAAATCAGTGAATCTGTGGAAAAGTACAGAGGTGACTCTGGATGGTAGAGAAAACCCTGGCACTTGCAATACCTGGTTTGAGAAAAAGGGACCGAGAAGAGGGCCATGACTGTGAAACTGAAGTAACAGAGGAAAAGGATGATACTTGTTGGACAGAGAAAACTAAATAATTCGAGAGCTTTCCCAAGAACTACACCAAGGCAACAGCACTTTTGCTGGATAGTCCTGACCCAGCCCTTCACATACAAATCATATTCTCATTGTGGCATTACTCATGTTAGCAATGGAGAGTTTTGTTGAGTGATTTGACCATAAATTAATTACCAGATCATTAATTCACAACTTCCAGTTCTGGCCATAGATCCTTTTAAACATTCAGTGCTCTTAAGAGGTTTGTAATGTAAATGAGTACCTCAGAAAGCCAAAGAACTGGAATGGTCTTCAGGGTTGATAGGCAAGTGTTCTAGTTGCAGTCACTAAAAGCAGTGAGACCCAATGGCTATGGCCAATAAAAAAACACAGATCTGAAGAGAAAACCAAACCATGCATAGACCATCCTGCTTTTTACCGAAGTTCTTAAATGCACAAAATAATCTTTTTTCCATCCATTTTAGCAATTAAGAAAAAAAAGTGAACTGTCACATAGGATTTAAGTAAGTTATATACCAATTTCACTCAGTCTTGGGTAGAAAGAAGCACAACACTTAGGGTGTGTCCACACACAGGTTTTAAATTGAAATAAGGCTGGTTATTTTGACTTAAAAAGCTTTGGTCCACACAACGTTTTCTTGTTTTGAAGTGATGAACTCCGTCATATCAAAACAAGGAAAGTTAGATTGATTCAATAAAACCTAGTTTCGACTCAAAACAAGGCTTGGATCGCAACTGTTATATAGAAATAACACAGTGTGGATGTGTTATTTCAATTTAACAGTTGTTTTGATGTAACACTTTTGCCCTTCTCCTTCCCAGGGTGCCTTTCTCTATTAATATATTGGGTGGGGGAGTGGCCCTTCTAGGGGGCCATCTTGCCACACCTCTCATGGTGCCCCTCTCCTAAATTGAACTAGCATGTCCTGTCCCTGGACATGCTAGTTTACTTTGACTTTCTGGTGTGGGCCTGTTAAATTGCTTTAATGATTTTTATAGCAAATTTATTAAATCAACTTAACTGTCTGTGTGTGGACACAGCCTTAGCATTTACTTAGATCACAAGTGCCCTGGGGCAGGGGGCCATCTTCCCCCCCCCATGTTTATACGACACAATGGGCTTGTGGGCTTTCCCAGGTAAAGTCAAGTAAATAATTTACATTATGATTTAGTTGCTGAACTGGGGAAAAAAATAATTTCAAATCAATTTTTTTTTTTGTTTTCTCGCTGAAATGAAGAAACAAACTACTCACTGCTCTTTGCTAATTAGTTTCGTATAGTAGCTGAGCAGAATAATAGATGTTCTGTTTCTCATGAACTGTTCACATCAGCTGTCTCTCCTGTTACTAGTAGTAAGAATTGCTCACAAATTTCCACAGAGGCTTTCCAGTAAAAGGCCATTACAACATCCTCACAGCTCTTGCTTGCCCTTTTCTTGCTGCTATTAGTTTGAATGTGATACCCACAGTCACTGTCCAGGATGATTGTGACTGTATTAGGTTTTTTTAAATCCGGCCTCTGCCTCATTACTTTATTACATTGAATTGTATGCCACTTATCTGCCCATGAATCACACTGCAAATTAACTAGCTTCATCTTCACTACCCACACTTTATTAGTACACAAAGGGAAGGGCACTGGGCCTCTGTCCACTCTTTCAAATTACTCAGACATACTGCCTTTTATCCTGTAGCCAATTCTGGAGTTAAATCTATTCCAAGAACACTTTCCATTCCAGTCTTGCTGGTTATGTAGATCAGACTCATGCACTTCAGCACCAAAAACTATTCTGAACTAAACTCTGAAGTAAATCATATATCTATGTTCCTCAGAAATCCTGGGAGCCTTACAACTTGGTAAGCCTGCTAAGGCTGCATAGTCCTGTAATTCACTATAACTGCTTTTAAACCATATCACAAAATCTGGAAGGGACCATGTGAGGTCATCAAGTCCAGTCCCCTGTACTCATGGCAGGACCAAGTACCACCTCAAACTGTCCATGACAGGTTCTTGTCTAACCTGCTCTTAATGGACATCCCAGAACAATGGAGATTCCACAACCTGCCTAGATAACTTATTCCAGTGGTTAATCACCCTGGCAGTTAGGAATTTTTTCCTAATGTTCAACCTAAACTTCCCTTGCTGTAATTTAAGCTCATTGCTTCTTGTCCTATCATCAGCAGTTAAGGAGAACAATTTTCCTTCCTCCTCCTTGTAACAACCTCTTCACTACTTGAAAACTGTTATCATGTCCCCTCTCAGTCTTCTCTTTTCCAGACTAAACAAACCCTGCTGTTTCAATCTTCCCTCATAAGTCAAGTGTCCCAGACCTCTAATCATTTGTGTTGCTGTTCTCTGGACTCTCTTCAATTTGTCCACATCTTTCCTGAAATGAGGCTCCCAGAACTGGCACAATACTCCATTTGGGGCCTAGCCAGGGCTGAGCAGAGTAGAAGAATTACTTTTTGTGTCTTACAATACTCCTGGTAAGATATCCCAGAATAGCATTTGCTTTTTTTTCCCCAACAGCATTACACTGTTGATTCATATTTAGCTTGTGATCCACTGTGACACCCAGATCCCTTTCCTTCATCTAGGCATCTAAACATGCTATAGATAGTAATATATTTACGTTTCAACTAGGTAAGAAAGAGTTGTATTTTACAGCCAGGTGAAACTAACTGGCAGAGAAAGAAAAAGGCTGGGGTTTGAACACCGAAACGCCAAACTGCATGTCAGCGTATGGCACGAATGAGAATCGAGGAAGAAAAAAACCAACAACCCAACACATCACAGGGCTGGAAGGGACCTTGAAAAGTCATCAAGTCCAGCCACTTGCACTGCAGCATGGCCAAGTAAACCTGTCCTAGACCATCCCTGACAGCTGTGTGTCCAACATGTTCTTACAGACTTCCAGTGAGGGGGCATCCAGAATCTTCCTGTAAATCCTGTTCCAGAGCTTAAGTCCAGAACTTAACTTACACAATTTTTCCTAATATCTATCCTAAATCTCCCTTGTGTCAGGTGAAGACCATTACTTCTTACCCTACTTTCAGCAGAGCCATAAAACAATGGCTCACTGCCTTTTTATAAACAGCCCTTAACATATTTGAACACTAGTAGCAGGTTTCCTCTTGGTCTTCACAAGATTAAATATTTCCAGTTTTTAATCTTCCCCCAGAGATCAGATTCTCTACATTTTTTATTATTTTGGTGGCTCTCCTCTGGACTATTTCCAACTTGTTCACACCTGTCCTACAGTGTGGAGCTCAGATTTGGACATCATACTCCTTCAGAGGTCTCCCATGTCTGACATACATCATTTCTGTTAATACACCTCAGAATCATACTAATCTTTTTTTGCTGGTGCAGCACATTGGTGACTCACATTTAATTAGCGATCTGCTATAATGGCCAGATCCATCTCACTACTACTACTAACTCACTACTTAACCACTCACCAGTAGTTACAGTCCCCTATTACCACCAGGTCTTGGGTTTTGGATATTTCTGTTATTTGTTCTAGAAGTGCTCCATGTACCTCATTTTGTGGTCTGTTATAGACCCCTACCATGACATCACCCCTAAGTTTTTTTTAACCCCTTTTAGCTTTACTCAGACTTGCAACAATGGCCTGCCACCTTGTTCTGGACCTCAAAGCATGTGTATATATTTTTAATGTATAAGGCAACACCTTTTCTACCCTGCCTCTCCTTCCTGAACAAGATATATACCCTGATTCCAACACCCTAGTCATGAGACTTATCCCACCAAATCTTTGTGACATCAGTTAAGTCATGATTTAGCGTATACTTTCACTTCTCCCTGCTTATTCTCCACATACTTTGCAATTATGTATGGACCTCTAAAATGTTGAAATGATGCCTGTACTGATGTCCCTCTCGTTGTGCCTATAACCATTTTGTAATTTTCCATATACTTGCTCATGAATTTCTTCTTTGCTTATATATAAATAAATCTGCTATTTTCAATACAGAGGAATCTTCAACACATTCCACAGTCTGCGAGACAAAGGAGAAGAGTCTTATAGATACACCAACATCAGTGAGCTTATGTGAAAAGACAGACGAGATAGATTTATGTGGCTTCTAATATAACAGGTAAATGCAACTGCAGAGACCAAACTTTATTCCCTAGCTAAGCACAAGTACAGAAAGAAAAAAACTACTATTTCTCACTAAAGAAGGGCACCTCATTGCTGCTGCAAGGCTTAAAAAAAAAAAAATCCACATTGTTTTTCCAGTGTTGCAGACTCTCAGATTTTTGTTATGAGTCTTCAACTATATGATGTTTGCTCAAATGCCCCAGCTCCAAGAGTGATGTGGTAATAGAAGATTCTCAGTTTTCATTTAAAAAAAATCAGCGCTGATGGTTCCAAAGAGAAGCTTGAGAATTTACCCTCAAGTCTCTCACAGCCAGAAAGCAAACACAAGCACTTAATTTTAATTTAAGACTTATTTTGTTTTTGCAATTGGTTTTTTTTTTTTTGAGCTTTTACAGTTGCCAATATTGATTTTCACAACAGCCCTCAAATAGCTGACTTATTCTTCTTTTCAGGAACCTGGGGACCTCTTGTGGTGAAAATATGGCATTTATCATGAGCATGTGCTATAGATGCGGAAAACCCTCCTCATAAGCCATAACATAGCAATAGATGGATTGATATGCATATGGTATGGGTAATGTTAAAAAATGTTTGGTAAAGAGGTAAAAAACTAGATAGATCAGATTTTTAAAGGTAATATTGCAATGGCCTTTAGGTTTTTAAGTCTCTTTTGAAAAAATCAAATCTTAATTCAAAGCACACTGCCACCATATAAACACCACTAAAAATCTGGGCCTGAGCGTGTAAGATACTGTAGTACCTACCAGGGCAAAGTAGGAAAGCGTCTTTTAACACTGCAACTACTTTTTGGTAAAGACAGGTGGCCACAAACAATCACTAGTCTGTATACAAGGGGCAGACTGAATTACCAGTGAGTGGATTTTGCTTCTCTCTCCCATCCACACAGACCAAGGACCCTGTACATCATTTGAAGATTGCATAGGAGGTGTGCACAGATTCAGGGCACTACATGCGGTTGCTATGATCCTATCCTACACATTTAAATGGCTCCTGTTAACATGGTTACCTTGTCTGGCTACTTAGGTTGGTTCATTCCTTAAAGACGTTCTTTGAAGGGTAAAACAAAGCAGATAGAAAACTGTGTGCGTGCTACATTTACTCACATTTCTATATCAAGATTTAGTTTGGATATTGCTATTAAAATATAACAACCAAAAGAAACCTTACTGGAACTGGAGGGAAATATTGTGCTGTAGACAATGGTTACATCTAGTTGGCAAACAAATACATTCTCTTCAGAGCCGTCCTTAGGGTAGGGTGACCGGGCCCCATGCTTTGGGGGGGGCCCCACACAGCCGCACCACTGCCGCCCCATGCCAGGGCCTGGGTGAGCAGCCACCAAAAGGGCAGCCTGGTGCAGGACTTCCAGTGCCCCCCCCCCATGTGCACTGCTGTGGGCTCCATGCTGAAGCAGTGGGGAGGGGGCAGGAGGCAGCATGGAGCCAGTATCGCTGCCTCCCCTCTCCGCTGCTCCAGCATGGAGCCCAGAGCAGCGCGTATGGTGGGGGAGAGGCACTGGAAGTGCTGCACCAGGCTGCCCTTTTGGTGGCTGCTCGCCCAGTCCCCGGCATGGGGGGGGCAGCGCGGGGACCAGCCCCTCCCCGCCAGCCCTGCCTCCCAAGTGACAGCGGGTTGGGGGGGGGTCCCCGGTGAGGTTGATTTGACCGGAGCCCTGCACCCCGGCAGACAGCCCTGGGGAGGGCCCTGATTCTCTTTAAGGTCTAAAGCAATGGTGTTCAACCTTTCCAGAAATCTGTATCTCTTTCAGGAGTCTGATTTGTCTTGCATACCTCCAAGTTTCACCTCACTTATAACTACTTGCTTATAAAATCAGACATAAAAATACAAAACTCTCATAGCATGCTGGCACTGAAAACTTGCATACCTTCTCATTTTTACCATATCATTGTAAAATAATGAATTGTAATATTGTACTTAACAGTATATACAGCAGTATAAACAATAATTAATTGTATGAAATTGTAGTTCCAGCCACCGGGGTTCCCCAAGACCCCAGCAGCTTCATGGCTCCAGCCATCACGGAACCCAGCACTTGTCTGCCCTGCTGCTGGAGTCCCAGGAGCCCTGGCAACTACAGCTGCAGAGTGGCTGGGAAACCTGGGAACCCTGGCGGGTGTCTGCCCTGCTGCCAGGACCAGGGTCCCCAGAAGAAAGCAGGCTGAAGCTACTGAGGTTTCAGTCCCTGGCAGCCCGCATGTCAATTTCCCTGCTCTAACCGAGAATCCACGATTGTCAATTTCCCTGCTCTGTTAGCACTGGGAAATTGACAAGTAGGACAGCTCAGGTGTCCCGGAGTGGCCTTGATTGGCACTCAGGGACTTTTCTGGAGCCCAGTTAGCATGCAACAAATTTACAGCTCTGTTCACAAAGACATTGTAGCACAATAACTCTTATTCTCGCTCATGCAGTTTTATTATTGTGGAATAAGAGGGCACTTCTACAGCTACAAGGGGTTTTTCTAGTGTGGATGGTGTTGGCTTATTGCGCTATAACTCGCTATTGTGTACAAGGCCTTATTTAAACGAAAGGACAGGGGTATAGGTAAGGCAGCAATTTTCCATCACAGGCTGCAATGGAACTGAGCTGTAATAATGGATGACTTCTGTCTGTTGACCTGGTTTGGGAATGTTTACACTATGATTCTATTAATTTACGTTAATGAGGCTTGTAAGATAGAACAAGCAGGAATGGCCAAGAAGAGTTGATGGTACGATATCCTTCAGCAAACACTCAAGGGTTCCTAAGGGACGCTGACCTTTAGCTTTGAAGGTATTTCCATATCCCCAGCTAACTTGCAAAACTAGATTCATCCAGAAGAACAGAAGAATGACTGCAGTATAAAAAGGGTTTCTCTTAAGAGGGGAACTATGATGAAGGCACCACTGGGGTATCTGAATATGTTAGGCTTGCCATCAGGGGATGGTAAGCCTGTAGGTAAGATACCCATATGTAGAGATTGTTTTTGTGCTAAACTCCTCTCCTAATGCTTGTTCCTACTCTGGAAAACAAACAGTGCCGTGGTTTTAAGAAGGCTGGGTTGTTGCTGGATAGCAATGATCCGAGACTTCCAAAGAGAAAAATGGCAGATGTTCACATACAGTGAAGCCTGCTGGGTAAGGACATTTGCTAGACTAGGACCTAGACTGCAGTGCCCTGCCTGAGTGGGAGTCACATCAGTGGCATTCAGGCCAGGAGAAGCAAAGGCATGAGACCAGATACATGAGGGTGCACCCAGAGAAAGCACAGAAGTGCTGCTGGGCCTGCAATCATGAATACGCAGCTATTTGTCATCCTAGTTGCAACTCACAGCTATTCATTGTATAGACGCAGAGGCTGGAATCAAAACTGTACAGCTGAAACCCCAGGCCCTCCCCACAGACTCCAGGGCAGCATGGATCTGGATCTAAACTTCACAGCTGGGCGCAATCCTGCAAGGTGCTGAAAACGCTGAGGCCCCCCTCCCCCCCACCTTGAGTTCACTGCTTACTGTAAGTGGGGGCTGAATGCTGCTTGGCATTCCTTGGCAACACTAAAACACAAGTAACATAGCTACTAATTTTTTCTAGCTCTCTCTCTCTCTGGACTTTCTAAAATACTGTTACTCTAACTGAAATAGGACAGAACGAGTCCTGCATATCACAAGCAGAAAATGGAAATGCATGACAAAAATAGAGGTCCATATTCCTACACACAAAACTTATGCACACAGTTGTTCACGTGGTTTCATGTTATTCTCTTAAGTGTGTTCTTGCAATAGCACATACTTCCTGTGGAAACGTAAAATAAATGGTAGAACCAACAGACAAAAGTCCCATACACAGAAAATTTTGTGTTTGATTCTGGATCTCCTGCTGTCTATTGCAGAAACTTCTTCAATAAAAAGCAATTAGCATATTCTTTAGAACCAATTTTTTTTATTCAGCGCAAAATCATCTCTCCTCAAAGCAATTTTAAAAAGAAAATCCCGGTAAGAGGTTTTTATTTATGGCCACAATTAAACACTGATAATTATCCAGCAATATCCCTTTGATGAGAAATCAGACAATTTATCACTTCTGTTTAAAATACTAGGCTTATCTGCCTATCATTCCTCTCTCTCTCCCGAGGACAGCCACACTACCTTACTATGGGCACAGGTGGAGGCACCCCCCCCTTCCCCCAATCTAGGTGCAAACATCAGCCTTCCATAAACACAGCCAACGTTCCCCCACTCCTACAACTTTGTCACACCAGGGATGTACACTCAGACAACAGGTCCCGCTGCCCTATAGGAACACAGTCACCCCCCTCCCTCCACGCCACCAGTCCCATAGGAGTGTAGCCCTTCTGCCAGACACAAAGATTGCATTCTATATCTAGGTTTTTTTGGTCAATGGTGCAACACCAAAACGGATCAAGCCCCCACCCAGTCACCTGGGAAGTTGCATACTATTGCCCAAAAGAGAATACTTCTCCTCTGACAAACACAAGAGTCTGAGTGTATATAGCAAACCCTTTTTAAAAAGTAAGGAAGTAACTCAGCACTAATTTGGGACAACAGTGTTACCAGAACTGATAAATTCAAAATCATGAGTAGAACCTGCTCCACTCACAAGTAGGTGGGGCTATTTTCATCACCTCTTCCTTCTTCTTCCCCTACTGACTGTACTAGTAGTGGCAGTGTCACTCCATTGTCTCCTGCTGAGCACATAAGGTTTTCCAGTGCGTTCACTTTCACTGGTTTCAGCTCTCAGGTCACGGGAAAACCCTCTGGTGACAGGAGACTTTGCTGGTGAAATCCTATTAATTCTATCTTTGGACAGTGGGAAGAGAGTCAGTCAAAGCCCAAAGACAACTCTCAGAAAGAACTAGTACAGCTAAGCCAGGACCCCACCCACCACCCCATGCTACTTTCATAACTTCCTGGCATTCGAGAGCATTCTTTCTGAGGTTAGTTCAGATCAGAGCGATTCATTCATCGGAACAGCCTAAACACAGTTCTGCTGCCATTTGTTCATACAGTGATAGGCGCAACACTGCACGAGCCTGCATTTAACATCAAAGTCATTTCTACCCAATGCCAACCAAACTGAACGGTTCCTGTCATGCTGAGCACCTATGTGTACTCATGCAAATGGGAGCCCCTTTCCACCCATTTGAGCCAGTGAGGGCCACTCAGAACTGGCTTACAGGAATGTAGATCAGAGAGGTAAACACAGGCCTACAGGCCCAGAGAAACAGACTCCTGTCCTAGTTCTTATATAGCACTCTTCTGGAGTAAGTCTTAAATACTACACAAATGGACATCAGGTGTTTTTGTTTTTCTCTTTTAACCTATACGCAGATGGAAAATTGAGGAAAAGAGCAATGAAGTCACCCAAGGCCCCTGAGTCCCAGTCTGGTGCTCCAGCCACGCTACCTGCTTTTGTCAAGGATACGGAATAGTACAACCCTTAGAGAACAAGAAACTGGAAACAATGCAGACTGACCCAAAGGTAGTAGTAGCCTAAATTCCCACCCACCCTCTTAAAACCCTCTCTTGGGGTTATCACAGTAGGAATACAAATAAAAGCCTCTCTCTGGCTTTGAGACAGACATCTGTGACAAATTCCATTGGCTTTACAGCCCCCCCCCCCCCCCAGCAATGCTGCCTGTGCACAGCTTAGTGCTAGATTTCCTACAGAGGGCTACTTGTTAGCTTCCCTGCCTCTCAAGCTGCTATAAGGAATCAGCAGATTTGAGGCATTCTTTGAAGATAAGGAAGTGCTGCACCAAGTATTGTTAATAACTGAGTGGAAACTTGGTGCTAGAGATCAATACCACTTTTGGGAAGTCTTTTTTGCTGGGATTAAACAAAAGAGAGAGAAAACTAAGACAATTAACAGTGGTTGGCTGTGCTGTCCAGTTCCCACTGCATCACTCAAATAGCACTTGAGTGTGCCCCAAGTGATATGAGATTAATTGTAGTGAGGGTATAAAGTTAGCGTCACATTCACAGCGAGACAGAAAGCGTCTGAGTGGGTAATTGCCCAGCCAATACTTTAGGATTGTCACCTTTTGCAGAAAGCTGTTAGCAAGGCTTTCAATTCATCCCTTTTTTGTTAGATGCAATCATGTTTCACAAGCTCACAATTCCTCTGCTGAGCTGATGGTTTTTGTGAGGAACTTGGAATTGCACCCGCTGGGAAAAGCACAAAACCAAAGCAGCTGATTAGATACAAATGACAGCTTCTTCTGGACCAGTGTTCCTCAACCTTTTCTGGTTGGCAACCTCTTATTTGAAATCATTTTTCCACAACCCATTTATATTTACTATGAAAGAGTAAATACTATGTAACAATGATAAACCTATATAATTTGTCTGTGTGTTGAGAAGCTGACAGAACAGTTGACCATGAAGAATAACAGGGTAAGGGGTGGCGGGGTGAGATTTTCTTTGCTTTAGATCAAAATGAAGGTTTAGAGCCCTTGCAATCCCCTGATTGCCTTTTCAGAGTCCCAGGTGTATAGCTCACAGCTGAGAAACACTTGTTCTAGCTAGGATATAGACTTAAACGCAGCTTTAGGATTCATTGTACCATGGCCAACATTCTTCCCCCCCCCCCCACATGAGTGTTCTGGGAGGTGAATGATTTTGTTTTTTTAGTTGTATTAAAAACAAACATATGCAGCTTGTATAAGACATTTTGCCTCCTGATTTTTCTCCTAATTTGTTTAGCAAACACAATGCACTCTACAAGCAATTTATAGTCCCTCATGTATAGAGCAGACTTAAAATGTAGCTATTGGTTTCCTTTTGTGCCAGAACTTCATTTTATTGTAATCTGAGACTGTTCTATTAGAGAGACCGCTCACAAGAGGCCACACTGGAGCAGAAATGCCACCTTCCCACTTCTGTCTCTTACATTTGCTGTTTAATAGGGTTTTTCTGGGGCAGGAAAAAAATCCCTCAAGTCCTTTCCCCTTTCTAAAGTAAAGCCCCCATTATTGTAGCACCTCACAATCATTAATGGACTGATCCGCCCCAGCACCTCTGTTAGGGCAGTGCTTTTAGCCCTGTGAAGGACTTGCCCAAGCCAGTGCAGGAAACCTGTGGCAGAGCAGGAACAGAACCTGGCTCTCCCAGGCTACACAGTCTCTGGCCAAATTTTAATGCCCTGTTTAATACTGATTAAACATGATTGCCAAGGAAGCTCCAGTTTTGCCTAGAGTCTGGATCTAAAGTGCTTCTTGGGAACATTCAGAGCTGACTGACTTCTAGGCATGTTTGCTTTAGTTTATGCTTGGAGACCCACTGGCAAAGATTTGCCTTTTGGCCACCACATGGTGGCACTATGAAAATGGCCTTGAAACCATTACTGATTTCACAAAGCAGGTTTCAAGAACCATTCTCTTTCATACAAAAACAAACAGTATCAGGAGTTCCACAACCATGGCTGCTCCAGACATTGAGTTATGAGAGATCATCACTTTGTCGTCACAAATGGATTTAGTCAAGCCAATTTTTTTAAAAATAGGGGGGGAAAGAGTTAAACTGGCTCCAAAAAAAAAAAAAAGTCTCTTCTCTCTCTACATAAGTGTATGTTGCTCTGGGGAAACCACTGTCCTCTCTCAGATAGTTCAGCATCTCATGGCCAATTACGTTTAAGTTATAGAGAGCAGCTACAGAGTCAAATGACTGGCAATGACCTGACAAGGACGAAAATCAGCTATATACTTTTAACCATTACAAAGATGCATGACAACCAACAGGACAAAGTGCATTGCTATTAGCAGCAGTTAAGATTTAAGGAGCCAACAAAACTCACATTAGTGTATTATTAAAAGAACAAAATCACCTACCTACCTGCTGCCAACACTGTGGGGCCACAGTGAGGTGTGCGTGTCACCACGTTGGGGGGGCTTGGGCAAATGACACCTTTAAACAGAAGCCTTCCGAAAGCATCCAGGAAGGAGTAAAAGATCTACCCACATGTGAGACCCCATAGCTAGAGAGCGGTTTCCCAGGAGGTCCAAGTCAAACAGCTCCCTGAGGCTTCAGAGGCAGAAACTAAACACAATGCTACCCCTCACCACGATTCCTTCATGCTTTCTGACTCCTTAAACAGTAGCACAGACAATATTGGTCTCTGTCTCTGATTTGAGTGACCTGAATTTCTGTACAAGGATCTAAGCCTGAGGAGGCTCAGCTGCCCTTGATGACTGGCTGACCAGCACTCATTTGGCTCTCCAAGCAGCTCCATTCCTCCATTGCTGGGGTTCAAACACAAGCAACCCACTCACGTGGCTACCAGAGGGGAGCTGTGTTAGAGCTGTTCAGCAAACTAAAGAAAGAAGCTGGTGCCAGTGCTAGTCTTTAAAAGTGCCACAAGTCTCCAGGCTGGGTGGGGATTCCCTGCTGGGACAGACAGTGGTGGGAGTAACATAGCGCACAGGCCCCTCTAAATGTCACTGTAAGAACTACATAACCAGGGCTCATTGCCCCTTTTGGAAAAGGTCAAAGAAATATCTTCTGCATTCTGCTCTACATTTCTCTGTTAGTAAAACAGGTTCAGTCCAGTGCTTTATACCCAGTTATAACGCTTGCCACCTTTGTCCTCACCATCCACAAGAGTACTGTATTCTTGCCTGAGGGTTGCTTTGAGACACTGCTAGATGTTACCATAAAACCAGAATAAATTCTAGCTGACGTGCTATACTCAGGGTCTGAAATTCACAACCTTAAGAGTTAGCAGGGCTTTAAAGCAATGCTGTGCCTATGCAATTCCCAGAACAGGTTGGCGCTCAGTAATAAAGTTGTAGTTTAGAGGTTACTTGCTCAGGTTAAAAGCAGTCCAGACTGGTAGCCAATTTATTAAATTAGAATTTATTTTATGATTAAAGCTCATTACTTTTTACTATTTGATTGCAGTAATATTCAGAGGTCTCAGTCAGCATCAGGGCCTCATTACACAAGGTGCTGGGCAAATCCACAGGAGAATCCAGCCCTTGCTCAGAAGCATTTGTATGTAATCTGCGTCTCAAGCCTGCAATATGATGCATGCAAGGAGACTTCTGCACCTTCACAGAGCCCCAGGGGGCTGTACATGTCTTCCCACCAGGGGCAGCTTGCAGAATTGGACCCAAAATTGCTCAAGGAGACAATAAAGGATGGTAAGCAATGGTGATGATAAATGGGCATTCCATGGCTTGGTTACTGCACAAGAACCATTAGGTAAATCCAGATGGACATTGCTGTAGGGGAGAAATTCAAATGCAGTGGGAACACCACACCCCTACCCAGCCACCAAATCCTCTCTGGCCCCTCAGCTGCTTTCTCAACTATGGGTAGAAGAACCCCCTTCTTTGCAGTGTCCTAATCTGGAATAGCCTCCTTGTATATCTTCACTTCATTTAAAAAAAATCTCATTTTACTATTTCAATCCCAGCAACATGTTTAATTCATACAGAGTGGAGTAATTCAGGATGTTCTCATACATGCTTTACAGCATACTTCTATACCAATTCTCATGTGCGTTAGTTCTCCCCAGTCATCTAAATAAATAACTAAAGATAGCAGGCTGCCTTTAATGAGATACCCTTATCTCATTACGTATCCAGAGGTCAAATCCCCACAGCTTTCAACTCCTCCACAGCTTCTGTTGCCATGTCATTTGACAAAGGCTGGATAGTAAATCCGTGGCAGACACAGGAATAGGACAAAGTTTTCCAACACTCACGAGCCACCCCCGCCCCACTCTAACAAATACACTTGAACAAATGTAACCCAGGAGTCTGGACTCACAGCAACCTTCACACTTACAGAGATGAAATTAAAAGCCAGGAGCTCTAGCTCCTAGTGACAATGCTCTAACCATAAACACACACTTCTAGAACCAGGATTACAATCCAGGCATCCCAGCTCCCATTTCCACGCTCTGACTACTCCCAGGAGAGGCAAAAAGAAAAGGCTGCTTACCAGTAACCGGTGTTCTTCAAGAGGCGTGCTCCTGGCCATTCCCCTTTAGGTGTCTGCACGCCACGTGCACGGCACGCCAGAAAACTTTTCCCCTAGAGTACCCGTAGGGCCGGCCGTAGCGCCCCCTGGAGTGGCGCTGCCGCCACTCCCTATATAGCCACAGCCGGCCACTCCCTCCTCAGTTCCTTCTACCCCGACTGTCTGAGGGGAGGTGGGAGGGAATGGAATGGCCAGGAGCACACCTCTCGATGAACACCGGTTAGTGGTAACCAACCTCTTCTTCTTCTTCTTCGAGTGCTGCTCCTGGCCATTCCCCTTTAGGTGAGTATCTAGCCTTACCTCGGAGGTGGGAGACATCACAGGCATACGGATTGCAGAACTGCCCGTCCCACTGCCGTGTCCTGCTGTGCTTGGTGGGAGATGGCGTAGTGTCGTGCAAAGGTATGTGGGGAGGACCATGTCGCCGCCCTGCAAATGTCTGCGATTGGGCCTCCCACCTGGAATGCGGCCAACGCCGCCTGGGCCCTTGCTGAGTGGGCATTCGCCCATGGTGGGTGTATACCTCCCAGCTTATAGCAGTCCTTAATGCAGGCGGCTATCCACGATGCTATCCATTGCGTGGACACCGGTTGGCCCCTCTTGGTGTTTGCAACCACCACAAAGAGCTGGGGCAACTTGCGAAATGGTTTAGTTCTTTCAATATAAAAGGCCAATGCCCTACGCACGTCCAGCGTGTGGAGGCACCGCTCCTCGTCTGACTCGTGGGGCTTAGGATAGAACACCGGCAGGCAAATGTCCTGGTTCATATGGAAGTGTGACACAACCTTGGGCCGAAAGGAAGGGTGGGGACGCAATTGCACCTTGTCCTTAAAAAATAGCGTATATGGGGGATCTGTGACCAGGGCCTGCAGCTCTGATACCCATCTGGCTGACGTAATAGCCACCAGGAATGCCACCTTCCAGGAGAGGTAGAGTAGCAAACAAGTTGCCAGAGGCTTGAATGGGGGTCCTGCGAGATGGGAGAGGACTAGGTTCAAGTCCCACTGGGCCGCTGGTGGTTTCACCGTCAGGTATAACTTAGACAGGCCTTTCAGGAATCTCTTCACCATAGGGAGGGAGAAGAGCGAGTAGAGCTCGTGGTCCCGGCGAAAGGCTGCAATCGCTGCCAGATGGACCTTAAGGGACGACAGCGCTAGTCCACTTGATTTTAGGTGCCACAAGTAGTCCAGCGTGTGCTGTACGGAGAGCGTAGTCGGCTCTTCCCCCCTTTCCGCAGCCCACTGTGCAAACCTGTGTCACTTGGCGGTGTACGCAGCCCTTGTGGCAGGCTTCCTGCTGCCACATAGCACCTCTCTTACTGGGGAGGAGCACAGCTGCTCGCTGCCCGTCAACCATGAAGGTACCACCCGTGGAGGTGCAACGCTTCCAAGTTGGGCTGAAGAAGCCGCCCGCTGTCCTGGGCTAGCAGGTCCGGCCTGAGGGGCAACTCGATGGGCTTGTGCCTCGACAACCTCAGGAGAGGCGAGAACCAGTGCTGTCTCGGCCACGCCAGGGCTACCAGTATGACCTATGCCTGCTCGTCCTTTAATTTCCGCAATACCCTGGGTACTAGGGGTGTCGGTGGGAATGCGTACAACAACCCAAGTTGAGCTCGAAAGCATCCACCCTCGAGCCGGGGCTGAGTCCCCTGAACGAGCAGAACGCTTGGCAGTTCGCGTTGCTGTGTGAGGCGAACAAGTCCAGATGGGGATAGCCCCACCTCTGGAAGAGAGAATACACCACATCCGGGTGGAGAGACCACGCGTGAGTCATGAACCTCCTGCTGAGCTCGTCCGCTACACAGTTCTGGAGGCCTGGTATGTACAACGCCACTGGGTGAATCTTGTGGCGAGTACAAAACTCCCACAGGTCCATTGCTTCATGGCAAAGCTGCCTCTAGTGGGTGCCACCCTGCTTGTTGATATAAAACATTGCTGTGATGTTGTCTGTCCAGACAGACACTGTTCGGCCCTGTAGGTGCTCTCGAAATACCATACACGCCAGGCGAACTGCCCTGAGCTCCTTGATGTTGATATGTAAGCGGGACTCTCCACTCTCCCAGAGACCCTGAGTCCTGAGGTTGCCCAAATGCGCCCCCCCATCCTAAGTCCAAAGCGTCCGTTGTCAAGTGGACCGACGGTTGCGGGAGACGGAATGGAATCCCTGAGCAGAGACTGAACTCTCAACCCCACCACTGCAGGGACGCCAGCATGGGCGCAGGCACTGTGACCATTGCATCCAGACTGTCTCTTGCCGGATGAAACACACTCAACAGCCACAGTTGGAATGGGCGCATGCGGAGGCGTGCGTGGGCGACCACAGACGTGCAGGCTGCCATGAGGCCCAGCAAATGAAGGCATTCTCGTGCCGAGACCAGGGGAAATTTCGCTAAGGCATCCACTGCCTGCTTGATCATCTGAAAACGGGCGGTGAGAAGGCTCACCCTTGCAGATATTGAGTCGAGGACCACCCCTATAAACTCTATTCTCTGCGCAGGAATGAGCACTGATTTCTGCACATTCACAAATAGGCCCAAGCGATTGAACAAGGACTGTATCAGTGTCAAGTGGGACCGGACCTCCTGGGATGACCACCCCACAACTAACCAATCATCCAGATATGGGAAGAGGGTGACCCCTCTCCTCCTGAGGAAGGCCGCTACCACTGCTAGGCATTTTGTGAACACCCGTGGAGCTGCTGAGAGGCTGAACGGGAGGACCACGAACTGCAGATGTTTCTGCCCGACCACGAAACGTAAAAACTTCCTGTTTTTGGGGTTGATCGCGATGTGGAAATACGCATCTTGTAAATCGAGGGTGGCGTACCAATCGCCTGGATCCAGAGAGGGAACAATTGAGGCAAGAGAGACCATGCGGAACCGGCACTTCCAGAGGAATTGGTTGAGGCGCCTCAAATCTAAAATGGGAAGTAGGCCCCCTTTCGCCTTGGGAATCAGGAAATAGCAGGAGTAGCAACCCCCGCCCTTGTAGCTGTGGGGCACCTCTTCCACCGCCCCTTTCTGGAGCAGTGCCTGGACCTCCTCCCATAGAAGCGCCTGGTCTCACATGGAAGGACGAAAAACCGGGGGGGGGGGTAATGAAGAAAATTGGAGGGAATAGCCCTCCTGAACAGTCTTGAGAACCCATCAGTCTTTTGTAATCTTGCACCATTCTGGTGCGAAGCCGGCAGTCTGTTGGTGAATAGGGGAGTCTCTGGATCCTTGGTGGTTGGTATGGCGTCCTCGAGCAGACCTTCAAAAGGTCTTCTTCTGGCCCGAAGACTAGCGCGAGCCTCTTTGGCCACTGGGTTGGCGACTGGCGGACCTGCGAGCCCTTCTACCCCTCCGCCTGTCATCCTCCTGATGGTGGTAGAAGGGCCTCGAGGGGGGAGGAGGAGGAGGAGGTTTAAACTGCTTCCTCTGGTTCGCTGGTGTGTGAAGCCTCAGTGATTTAATCAGCGCCCTTGAATCCTTTAATGTCTGGAGACGAGCATCCGTTTGCTGAGAGAACAGCTCAGGCCCTTCGACTGGCAGGTCCTGAATGGTGGCCTGGACCTCCTGAGGCAACCCCGAGGCTTGCAGCCACACCTGGATGTTTAAGCCAGTGGCCACCCGACGGAGTAGCTCCTGATGGGCCTTGGTATCATCCGGGATAGACAGTGGTTTGGCCCCTGCCACTGCCTCGTCCAGAGGGGATGAGGAAGACTCGTCCTGTTCGAGACCACCGGATGGCACCCTGGATCTTGAACTGCGGCCCCCGCTAACCATGCTGGCCTGGTCCTGCTCACCCCCTCACTGACTCCACCTCTGAGGCTTCACCGGTACTGTGAGGAGCACTGACGGATGTGGATGGGGCGGGTCTGACCCCTGAACTCGGCACGGGGACACCTGGACCGAAGCCAGGACCTTGCTGGAAGGCCTACGGCGTCCAGAAGGGCCACTGCATTCTTGGTTGCCAATTAGACCACTGTGGGTGGAAAGGTGGTGCCGTAGGGGCCGGAGGAGGCTGTGATCTGGTCCCCCTCTGCAAAGGCTGCGGTGCTGATTCCTCCACTGAACTTGAATATGGGCTGCTCCGCGGTGACCAAGGCAGTGCTGATGAAGACTGCACCGGGGAACGGTGCTGACTCCCCGCCTGTCGCTCACGGTGCCGGCATGACGGGGAGACACTGGGCTGACGCTCCACTGGAGAGCAGTACCAGGGGGCTCTGGCCGCTGCTATGATGGCCGGTGGTACCGGTGAGAGGTGCCGCTGGGGAGAGGACAGTGCCATACCGGACATACAAACCGCACTGAGGGGGGTAGGCTTCCCCCATGACAGTAATGGCCCCGGTGCTGGGCCCGGTGCCGGTGCCCGCGGGACCGAATGGACTGACAACTCCTGAGCCGCCGCAAAGGCCTCTGGCGTGGATGGTAGGACCAAGTCCTCCTCTAAAAGCTCCCTGGTCGGGGAGGTCATCGACACCGGGCTGTGAAGTCTTTCCCTGCAGCCTTGCACTGAGGCTGGGGACGAGGGGGAGGGCTGGCCAGCGTGGCTCTGACCAGAGTCCTTGCTGCTGGCTGTGACCCGGCGCGGGGAGCGCCCTCTGTCCAACTTCCTCTTCTTTGCCTGCACCAGGGATGCTGAGCAGCGCCGAGCCTCTCGTAGCGACGTGGTGCGGCTGGACTTCGATGGTGCTGATGTCACCGGAGCACTCCGTACCGACGGTGCTGTGCTCGATCCCGAGTCGCCAGGCACCGGGCGCAGGGCCTCTGCCATCATGTGGAGTTTGAGCCTTTGGATTCTGTCCTTTTGCGTCGCGGCTTGAAACTCCGGCAGATCTTGCACCGCTCAGCAAGGTGAGCTTCACCCAAGCACAGGAGGGAGTTGCTGTGCGGGTCATCTAATGGCATGGGCTTTTTGCAATGACCGCACGTTTTTAAAGCCCAGCATAGCCCGACCCCGAGCCCGGGGTGGGCGCTTCACGTACCTAACTCTAACTACTAAAGAAACAGCTAACAGTTAAACTACAACTAAGAACAACAACAACTCCGGGTACTCCGGTATAGTGGCCACGTGCAGAGACTGCTCGAAGCCACAGAACGTTCCAGCGACCGACAGGCGGTGAGAAGGAACTGAGGAGGGAGTGGCCGGCTGTGGCTATATAGGGAGTGGCGGCGGCGCCACTCCAGGGGGCGCTACGGCTGGCCCTACAGGTACTCTAGGGGCAAAGTTTTCTGGTGTGCCGTGCACATGGCGTGCAGACACCTAAAGGGGAATGGCCAGGAGCAGCACTTGAAGAAGAACCACAGTGATGCTAGAGCTGTAACACATCACACAGGCTGAACACTTTGCTCTTACCTGGAGTATCACCAGGGGTTAAAGTATAATTTGGTGGGCCCTGGACCACTCTTAAATTTCCAGGCCCCCACACGCAGGTCTGGGCCCCTCTTCAGCGACCCCAGTTACAGCCCCCAAAACACCTGCCCCCAACCCCAGCTACGGCCTCCCACACCTACCCGCCCCCCAGCCCAGCTACTGCTCCCCACATCCTCCTCTCAGCTCTCATCATGACCCCTTCTTCCCCCCCCCCCCACTTTCCCCACCGGCGGCCCCAACCCCCCAGAAACCCTCACCTGCACCGCCGAGGTCACCGAGGAGCCAGGCTTTGGGGAGGGAGACTGCACACAGGGCTGGCCAGCCAGCAAGAAGGGGCCTGAGCCTGAGACTGGCTGCCATAGGCTCCAGAGGGATGGGGCTGCGCTCACTCCAGCCCACAGCCGCTTCCTTCTGCCAGCCCTAGGGGAATGTGCCAGAACACTGTGTTCCAGCACATTCTTTCTATTTTAAGGGGGGGGGGGTCCCAGAACGCAGCATTCCAGCACATTCCCCTATTTTGAGAGGTCCTGGAATGCTGCCCCCTAAAATTAGGGGGCCACAGAACACTGTTCTGGGGCATTCCGGCTACTTTAACCTTTGATATCACGCAAGAAAAGCAGAAGATTGGTGAACGTCCTCTGAGCTTGTTCCTCTTCTAGCACAGCTGCTTTCATATCCCACTATGGAAAAGTTGTTACAGCTCGGCAGTTTGGAGAGTCTGACAAAATGAGCTAGTGGGCCTAGTCGAGTCCTTATTGGATGGCAAGCCACATCAAACCCATCTTCTTTGCCATGGGCATGCTGCAGCCTCTGCAGATGTAAGGGACTGAGAGCCCCTTACTGAGAGTGAATGGGCCTTTTGATTGGCCACTCCCGCCTGGAAGCAGGGCTCTGAAACAGCCAGCCCCAGGGCCAGTGGGAGAGGCCAGTGTCCCAGGATGGCCTGATTGATTGAAAGTGCTCCCCCGCCCCTGAGCCGAAACTGCAGGCTGGACATGCCTGGGCAAGCCAGGGAGTGTGTGTGTGTGGGGCTGAGCTAAGGAGGAAGCACTAAGCAGCCAGCAGCTGGGAGCCAGAGGACCCAGGAAGGGAGGCCAGGCTGAGCTGATTTGTGCAGAGGCGACCCACAGCAGCTGGACCAGCAGAGAGCCAAGTGAAGCTGAACAGAGCAGAGCTGGAGGCAGTGACAGAGCCAGAGGTGCCTGAAGCTGGGGCAGGAGGCCAGAGAAGGAGCCCAAGGTGCTGAGCTCATCTGTGCAGCCCCACAGCAGGAGGGCCAGAGGAGCCACACTGAACCAGAGCAGCAGCTGGGAGCCGGAGTTGCAGCCATCTGGAGCTGGGTGTGGTGAGCAGCTGGGGAGCAGTGAAGGGGGGCTGACGCTGGGAAGAAGGGCCCTGCCCCTGGAGCTTGGGGACGTGTGGCCACAGCTGGAGCCTGCATCTGGCCCCCTGGATCATCCAGTCGCAGCCAGGCCTGGGCAGAGGGCGTGCAACGTGGAGGCCAGACTGTGAGACTGTTCCTCAGGCCCCAGAGACTCTGTTTGTAGTGCTCCCACACCAGGCAGCGGTGCTGGGGGTTTATTGTGCAGCTTTTTCCACTTTTTCCTATTTTCTTATTGGGTTATTCTTTTTATTTCTGTATGCTTAAATAAATTGTATATAGTGTATATAGTAACTGGTGGGCCAGAAGAGTGGTCAGTGTGGTTAGCACCCCAGAGTGGGGACACCCTAGCCCTGTCCTGAGAGACCACGATAAGAGTGGGGGTTGAGGCCCCAGAAATTCTGGGGCCCAGCCTTGTCGGGGTTACAGAGGTTCCTCCAAACAGGAGATTGGGAGGTGAGCCTTTGAGGTCATGCAGGCCTTGGGGTAAAGGAAGTGGCAGCAGGGACTCAGATCCTTTTGCTACCCACCTTCACTGGGGTGGTATACAAAGTCTGGGAAGGTCCCCACAAGAGCGGGTCCATCCCCCTGCTTACACAGAGAACCCAAGGATCAAATGACTATGACAATTATTCTTTGAGTTTTCTGAGGTTGAGGAAAGTAGATGGGGTAGCCTGGAGAAGTCTACAGGCAGGGCCCAATTCAAAGTCCATTAAAATCAGTGCAAGGTCTTCTATTGCCCCAGTGAGTTTTGGATCAAACTGACACCCTTCTCTCTTGTACTCTGATCTGCGGGTAAAAGGAGGGTTTATGGCAAGGCTGCTGATTCAGCACCTTTTAGGAGAAGAGCTGCGTTCTAGAGCAATTGTCATATCACCTTCCCAGAACCAGAAGAGAGTGCAAGAAGAAATGCTTTTAGATACCATGCTGGGAACATAATTAAGTGCAGTCTCTTTCCCTTGGGGGAAGAGCAGGCTGGCAAGAAGATATGCAGTCCATCACTTTTCACCTTCTCAGCAGCAAGCACAGAATATGTGATAACAGCAGTTCACCCTCTGTGGGCTGGGTGTTTTTATGGGAGGTAGAGGAGCAAATGGAAATAACAACACCCAGAATGCAAGCCCCCCTGAGACCAGCCCCTTGTTGTGGTATTAGTTTGGGACAGTGAGAACTCTTTGGCCTATGGATCGAGCATCACAAAAATGAGGGAGAAATAACAACCAGCAGACTGAAGTATCCCCTGAGTTACACGTGTATTTCTCTAGGGCATTCAGCTGCAACAGCAAACAAATGGTTTTGCCATTGACTTTTGCATGATCACAGGCACATGTCTATCTTTTTTTCCCTTTGGCTGGGCTTTTTAGTTTATAAACTCCTCCAGGCAAGGACTAGCTCTTCCTCGATGTTTAAACAGCAGCTTGCACAACAGGACATCAATTTTGTTTGGATGCTATTATAATAACAACAAGTCTTAGGACACTATGTACCTTTACTCTTAAAGGTACTTTCATGTAATGTTAAACACTGGAGCAAGAGCTATGTTCATCAGTATGCATCTAACCAGCGTTCCATTTGGGTAGATTTATCAACCAAGGGCCCTATAAACCATCACAAACAAACACACCACATACTTCGCAGTCTTGCAAGGAAAAAAAATCACTCCCAAAACACAATTACACAGTGTCTGCATTGCCCATCTGTCACAGGCCTCACAACAATCTAACGGGTTTATGGGATGTGTGTATTATAGGATATTATGTAGCTTGGCAGCCAAAATAGTCCATCAGTAACTTTAGCTTATTACTGTATAGGCTGAAACAAAAAATATTCTCACTCCTAATCACACTTGGCTTCTGAGGCAATTACCATTAGCATTATTGACTGGAATGTTTGTCTTATTGCAGTTTCATGTCAGAATTGAAGAGAAATGGATGAACTTACTACTTTTATTAATTTACGGACAAATCTGCAATGTGCAAGAATTGTTCATTAAAATCCAGAGGGAAGCCTGTTTGCTCTTTAGGAGTAAGGATAGGTTGTGAATAATGAATGCATTTTACCTGTCACTTATCTAGGAAGAAATCAAATACCTAGCAATACCAACCTTGACTTTGTATGTAATTAAATATTAAATAACATTTTAACAGGCACTTTCCAGTCCTCAGCTCACAGTTCCAGCAGTTAAATAACTCATGAGAGGTTAAAGACAAAAGCCTTTCTTTTCTGACAAGGATGGTTGGCAACAGTAATTTACATCAATTCACCCGACAGCGCATTGGTAAAAGGAAACTGGTGATAAATCGCCTGAGGATGGTATCAAAACAATAGGTTTTCCAAGCACATCAAGTGCACTTTCACCATGGCAAGGGCTAGAACAGTTAATTAACCGAGACATCAGCCTGAACTCAGATGAGAAATCAGTTTGAAAACAGGTTTATTTGTCAAGGTGGGCTTTTTGTTTATTTTTTTATTTTTTTTTTTTTAAAGTACGCAACTCAGAAAAATTGTGCTTTCCCTCACTTGCTATTGTTAGTGATCACTAGCCTCGAGGCAGTCAAGCGGTATCAGCTGATTAATATCAGAGTTCTAGGCGCTGTGAGATATCCATCAAAGGCCTGAAGAGGGTCTCTCTTGCCTGTGGAAACACAGCTTACTCACTGATGGGATTATAGTTACCTGGCAATCAACTGTAACAAAGTAACTCAGTGTGAGTGGTTACATTTCAACTGTGTGTGTGTGTGGGGGGGGGTCACCAAAATTATTCTAGTGAGCAATGTACCATAAGACTAGGGGAACACTCATAGTGCAGCATTATCATCATATTAAGGTAGAGCCTAGAAATCAGACAAAGGCCACATTGTTTCAGTTGGTGAACGAACACAGAACAACTTTTGATGGAAAGATATCACCAGATGATTACCTTTATAGTGATAACTTACACTCTAATGCAGATGGTGGGGGGGGCCAAACTGCGGCTCATGAGCCACATGCGGCTCTTTAAGGAAAAATTGCGGCTCCCCGGAGAGCATGGAAGGGAAGGACGGCTTGGCGGCAGCCAGGGGTGAGCAATCTGCAGTGGTCGGGGACAGCAGAGAGGTGGTGGCATGATGCGAGCGGGCGGGGGGAGGAGCAGCATTGTGAGAGCTGGCAGAAAAAAGCAGCATGGTCAGAGCCGGGGAAGGGGCAGCAGTGTGAGAGCCTGCAGGGACAAGCACTGTCATCAGTTAGGTGCAAAGACATGTCAGATTCTACAGTTTACCCACACAATATTAATTCTATCCTCCTTGTCTGTATGCATTATTATACAGTTTTTAATTACAACATCACAGGCTTCATTCATTGTACAAACTGGATGCACACAGAGGCAAAATTAAATTCGCACCAGCAAGAAGTCTGACCTTCTGAGTGAATGATTTTTTTAAATATTTTTCTTTTTTGATATAGTTTTTCTGGGTAAATATTTTTAAAACTGGCAACATAAATTGATCAAGAGCAAGCCTACAATGACCTACAGCTAAGTGATAATCTAGCAATTTAAACTTGAAAAGCAATTGTAAATTAATTTTCTTTTTTAAAAAATCACATGGCATTTCCAGATATTGTAAGATAATGCAAAATTATTTCTCTTGCATTTCGATATTGAGAATTAAATAAGAATATCAGAAATTACTGAAAATTGACACAAGTGTTACATCCAAAACCACTGACTACTGTCAAAAGGGCTGTGTTCACACACACAGGGTTATTTCAAAACAAGTTGTGTCGAAACAACTTGTTTTGAAACAACACCTTATTTCGAAATATCTTATTTCGAATTAACAAAATGTTAATTCGAAATAAGAAAAAAAGCGGGAAACGAAATAGCA
>ML681971.1:16234978-16324488 GCA_007922195.1 Podocnemis expansa | reverse complement strand
CTGCGGGCTCAGCCCCCGGCAGTGTTCGGGGGCAGCTCTGGTGGGGGCTGCAGCCCCCTTTCTGGGGCTGAGGGACAGCCCTCAGCACCTGGCCAAGGTCCTGAGGGTTCCCTGGCCAGGGTGCTGAGGATCCACTGTTGTTTCGGAACACTTTGTTCCGAAACAACATGTTCACACGCCTTGTTTCGAAACAAGGATTTCAAAACAAGTTTGTTTCGTCCCCAAATGGGGTTTAACTTGTTTCGAAACAACTGTGCATCGTGTGAACATGGGTTTTTTTGTTTCGAAACAACGAGGTTGTTTTGAAACAAAAGTGCCGTGTGAACACAGCCAAGGTTATGAAAAAACTTCTACTGATGTAAAGAATGTTACAAGTACTTATGGATCATTGTTCATTTTCAGCATGCAAAATGATTTAGACTTAGGATAGACCACCACTACTGAAAACTGGCTTTAGAAAAAAAATTCCTTAAGTCCATTCAACAAATGTGTATGAGATATCAGTATGTCACCTGTTTGCAGAAGGAACTGCTAGTACATTTATTGTATAAGAAAATTGTAATTAATATAACTAAGTCAATTACCAAGATAATTTACATTCACTGCAAAGTTCAATAGCAGCACTATACTTCCACTGATTAAATAGCAGTCAACATGTATTAACTTTTGTTTGTTGTATACCAGTAGTCAAAATCCATTTATATTTCAGTGCAGTCTTCATGAATGACTCTATGGGTATCTGAGCTCATTAGACAAGAGAGTAATTGTTGTGAAGGGCTGAGGATGGAAAATTGTGTTGTAAACTTTCTGAAAAAAAATCTCTCACCAATAAAGATTTTACTTTGTACTATAAAAAACAAATAATGATATTTAGAATGTATACAGGGCCTGACCCCAAACTGAATAAACTCAATGGGATTTTTTCGTAATATCCTCTGTGCATGAACTCCAAAGCACTTAATGAATGAGGCTCTGATCTTGCACTTTATGTCCCCATAAATTCTCATTGATCTGTTGTGATTCTGAACAGTTGAAAAGGTGTCCTCGTGTGCATCGATTCACAGGATTAAGATGAGAGCAGGGTTTTCCCTTACTATTATTTTCATTTTAAAATTAATTGTGTCTGATTTAGTCCTCAGACCTTGTGTCGTCACCATCCATGAGTATTTTAGTGAACAAGTTGACTGACAGAAATGTTGGCAAGGAAGTGGGGCCATGGTTGAGGCTGGGGTGGGGTGGGTGGGGGGCAGAAGTGTGGCATGGTTGGGGAGAGCTGTGAAGCAGCAGGGTGGTAAGAGCCTGCAGGGAAGCAGCAGCTGGGGGAGGGAAGCGTGACATGGTCAGAGAAGCCATAGCATGTTTAGATGTTCTCATAGGCCCTGATGCAGGGTACTCATTGTTAAAATAAAAACATGTTTTACAAGTCCTAAACACAATGTGGAATACTAAGAAAAGAAAATACAAAGGAGAAAAGTTTAAAACTGAACGTAGATTACTTTTAATTTTTGGCACAACTCACTGCTATGAAGCATCATATGCCACAATGAAATTCAAAACATTGTGCAATACTTAGAGATCAGCAGCTGAGAGAGTGTTTACCTACTGCATTGACAAGTTACTGCCCAGATTTAAAAAAAACTTGCCACAAGCCTGTAGTGTTCTACATCTAGCGACAACTAAGTTTATACTGTATAGGCCTAGTTTCATGATAACCTTAAATAATTATTAGTATCTGACATTAGTAGGATCAATATTTGTCCTATTCTTACAATAAAATTAAAGTGCACAATGAATTTTAAGCTTAGTAATTTTGGAGTAGGTAAAAATATGTAGTTGTACGCCTCTGTGCGGCTCTTGAAGGTTTAATAATCGACTTGTGCGGCGCTTGAGGTCAGCCACCCCTGCTCTAATGCCTCATGGCCCAAGGATATGTCTACACTTAGAACTGAATTCGAATTGATGACAATTAATTCAAATTCAATTAAGTACATGGCCACACTTGCTCCTCAGTCTGAATTGATGAAAGCTGACTTCAGCTTGGTCAAACCTCATTTAACTTTGAAGTCCGCATCAATTTGAACCCACTAGTTCAAATTGACCCAGTGTGGCCATATCAATTGAAACGCACTGGAAAAAAGACCAGCCCATATCTGGGGCCAGCAGCTATTGAGTGCATGCTCAGAGTGACACCAGTAGCTATTCCAGTTCCCAATCTCTCCCAGAATCTAGGGGCCCACAGGGATGCCCTAAAGTTACTTTGCCCTGCCTCAATAATGCCAAACTCAGCTTAACCACTGCAAATTTTTGACTTTCCCAGCTAAGTCCTTGGCAGCTCAGCGAAGCACTGGCACTCACTCCATCTCTTACAGCAGGGAATACTGCAGTAAAACTAGGTGGAGGAAAATGCACTCCACTTACCCTATTGTAGGATTGTTCTACGGACAGCCACAAAACTTGGTCTACCAAGCTTTCCAGAGATGACTGTGACTAGATACAAGTTCGCCCACAACCCTCTTCTCAGAATGATCCCCACAACAATATAGACATTCCATTCATCTTCTGATTTCCCCGCTCCTGAAACTCTGCGTCAGCCCCACATACTGAGTTCTGTCTTTTCTGAATTTCCTTCTCTCCCACGTCTCTCCAGCTTTTCCCCACTTGCAGTGTTTGTTAAGTGTGGGATACTGATTTTCCAAAGATGCCGAGTACCTGGCTACAACCATGGCTGTGAGTTCTCAGTATTTCTGGAGCTCAGATGTTAGATATTTCCTCTGTGGGTGACCTGTAGCGCAAGTTCAAAAAAGGAATTATTCTGGCAAAGCCTCCATAGTGTGTGATGATCACAATGGTCCCCTTTTGGCTCTCGCATCAATTAGGATAATGAAAAGCAACAGAAAGCAGTTTCTCTGGAGAGACTTATCTTCAAACATGGTGCTTTGTAAATCTTACGCCTTGAGTTGCCAAGCGCAGGTCAAATGAGGTATTACCGTATTTCTGTGGCTCAAATTGAAGTAAGTACTCCCTCTATAATAGCCAAATTAAAATGTCACAATGGTAAACTATCACAGATCTGTCTCTTCTCGGCTTTTTCTAGAATAGAGAAATTAACAAATTACGCTGGGTGCTACTGGTGTTAGTGCTGGTGTGAGCTGTAGACTGGACTTGGTTTTTCACCACCATTTAAATCCCATGCATAATAAGATTAACTGAAGTGGTGGAAAATCAAGTCTGACTGTAGGAGCTTTGTCTATTAGCCTGATGACAGCACTGGGGGAATTAGTTTGTTCATTTCCCCATTGTAGACACAGACCTTGATGTTATGGCCTATATTTTAGGCTAGGATATCCTGGAAGTTTTGTGCCTCCATCATAACAGCCTTGATTGCTAGCAGCGGACTTACCCTTTAGACAGCATTTGGCGTTTTGTCTCAGGAACCAGGATACTTTCCATGATATCACACTCTGCTCTAGCTCAGTCAGCTGTCACCAGCAATGAGTATTTGGGGAATCAGACCGGCAGCTTCTCTGTGGTGCTGCCTCCAACACTCTGCTAAAGGAAGCAGCTTTTACATCTTTTAGGAGCTACTTCTCAGTCCCATTTTAAAGCAGGTGTCATTATCGTGTATGCCCACTACACTGCTAGAGCGGGACTCAATGTAATAGAATAAGCTCATTGTCACCTTCTGGCTCTGCAGTATATCTTGATCTCAAATAGTGCTGGTTGATCAGAACTGGGCATGTATCAGTCTTGTCAGGGCTTCAGCATTCTAAACAAACCCCAACTTTGAAAGGAGGAGGCCTGAAATGCAAGCTAAAAATTCAGCACACATTGCATGAGAGCCGTTCAACGTGTAGGAAAGGCAGGTTCTGTGTGCTGCAAAGAACACTAGCTACTGTGTGGATGCCCATTTACCAAAATTAGAAAGTCAACGCATTTGGAGTCCAGGCACTAACAAGTAAAGAGTTAAGGACAGAAAACTATTGTACCTAGGTTGGATGGAACCTCAAAATGGTAACTTAAGAGGAAAAAGAGAGGCAATGTTACTCTGAGGTAGGAGATGAGAAATCTAAACAGCAAAACAGTGATATATAAAGAACAAAGCAACTAGACCAGAGAACCTAACTATAAAGAAAACAAAGTAACAAAAATAAAAGAGAGGTGATAAAACACAGAGAAATAAAATAACCAGAAAGAGAGAAGTGGCTATAAGCAATCAAAAGAAATGGCAAAAGAAAAAGAGCCTGAACAAGGAAAGACGTACAGAAAATAAATGGACTGAAGCAGACGTTGATGGAACAAATCCATGCTGAGAACAAAGAGTCAAATCAAAGGCAGCCAAAGACACTTAAAATAAAACAAGACAGCTAAAGACAAAGAGGAAGACAAAAATAGCACAAAAGCTGAAGATGAGGGAAAAAATGATAGAGCATTAAAGACAACAAAACCCAAACAGCAGAACGAAGCGCAATCCCTGAAAATACATACAAACTCCTCAGCTGGTGTGATTTGGGTAGTTCCACTGAAGCCAACAGGGTTGTGTTGATTTGCACCAGCTCAGCACTGGCCCCAAGTCACAGACCTCTTCACATATACAACCCCCCACCCCCACCACTGGAATGCATTGCTTATTCTCCACACGTGCTCGTTTTTTATTATCGAGAAAGTTCAGTGGGTGAGCACCAGGGAGTGGTCGGGGATGACTAGAGTATATTATTAGTTCTCAATGGGTCTGTGATTCCATATGCTACAGTGAAGCAAGTCTGTCTCATAAACAGGGCACCAAACAGCATACACTTTCTTGGGCGTGGTGCATTTTTACATCCAAAACTCTGCTTTATGTTATGGGGCAGAAAGTCTTCCTCTGCCATCTTCACGGTGGATGACTCATTTCTGACCTCAATTTAGAAACATTTGTCTCACCAGAAGGGGAATTCCTCTTTCTATTCTATGCATCTTTTGCCTCGTTCATCCCATTTACAAACAAACAAACAAACAAACAAACAAACAAACAAACAAACAAACAAACAAACATCCATAAAGTAATGACTGGAGTGACAAGCACACTCTGGCTGCTACTGCCACGGCCAGAGTTTAAAAAAAAAAGATTACTGCCCCAGCCCATGTAACTTATTTGTGTAAGTCAGAAAGTACATGGGTGATGCATGCACATGAGGAATGATCCAGTATGCCACTCAAGATTTCAGACTAGTTTCTCCTGAGGTCCAATCTTGCAGGCCCTGTCTCACTCAATGAAAGATGCTCCAAAGGGGTCTCCATAGATTTCCCTGGTCCATTCCCCCTCCCCCCACCATCCTCAGTACCTTCTCTGCCTTTGTTTCAGGGCCTTTGGCTCTGTTGCGTTCCCCCAGCCAGCCAATGAGCCGCCCAGATTGCTAACAGTAATTCTCCTTTATGCTCCTGGGAGACTCCTCTATTGTGAAGCTGCCTTTTATAAGGGACCAGGGGTGGCAAAACTCAAGAACCACACACATTGAGTATTAAACATTCAAGAGCCGCACTGAGGCATACAGCCATATACCTTTACCTACTCCAAAAATTCTAAATTTAAAATTCATTGCACACTTTGATTGTAAAAACAGGGCAAATATTGATCCTATTAATGTCAGATTCTAAAAATTAGTTAAGGTTATCATGAAAACTAGGCCTCTACAGTAAAAACTTAGCTGTTGCTCCCTGTAGAAGACTGCAGGCTAGTGATGAGATTTTTAAAATCTGGGCAGTAACTTGACAATGCAGCACGTAAAAGCTCTCGCAGGTGCTGATTTGTAAGTATTGCACAATGTTTCAGTTTCACAGATTTCATTGTGGAATACAATGCTTCACAGTAATAAGCTGTGCCAAAAATTGAATGCAATCCTGACCATGCCATGCTTCTCCCCGCCGTCCTGACCCCCTCCCAAACCCCTAGGCCCTGATGCTGTCTCCCCTGGTCTGACCCCTGCCTAGGGCCCCCTTACCTGGCTGCTCCAGTGGCTAGGCACAGGCCAACCCCCCCCCCCCCAACCCCCCAACCCCCGAGTGTGCTCTGAGCAGGAGATGTAAAACTCCTAGGCTGGGGCTGCTTTTCTAAATTGATTTGCTAGTGTTCTTCCGAGAGCCACAGTTTTTCATTCAAAAGCCATGTGCGGCTCCCGAGCTGCAGTTTGGCCATGCCTGATAAGGAACTCTTGGGCCTTTACTGGCTGTCACACAGGTCCTTGCTATTGGCTGCTTTTTCACAGTCTCTCCAGTGGTTCTCAGTCTCTTCTGAGCTAGTGAGGGGCAGGCATCACAGTCCTAACCACAACCTCAGTAGCTGCAAAGAGGGGGCTTGGAGTAAGAGTAACTATACTAATGTTGTTCCATCAGATGCTCCCCTTATCCTGGGCTGATCTCATGGCTCCTCAGCATTAAACCCTTTGTACCAAAGGAGCATTAGGGCTTCTTTGCACCAGAGGAACAGTGAAAAGTGACCCTGACAAACAGACAAAGTCTGAAGGCACCATGCAAGTGTCAGTTTAGCTGCTGTACCTCCAGAGCTTGCCTTTCAGAATGCAGGTGCCTGAGGTCCCACATCCATCTGTCTGAGCCTTAGTACTGCAAAACGTGCTACTACCCCCATATTCACAGTCTGAAGAGCATAGAAAGACATGGTTGCTACAGAGTTTCTCAGCTATTATTAATTAATTGCAGCATGACCTGTTCCCATGTCTTACACTCCCCTGCAATTTATTCTCATCCTATTCTGTAAGTTCCCCCTCTTCAAAACATCTGACGAAGTGGGATTGTCTACCACAAAACTCAAGCGATAAATAAAGCTGTTAGTCTTTAAGTGCCACAAGACTCCTTGCTTTTACTAGACTAACACGGCTGCCCCTTTGGAACTTGGCTAGCTGCAAAATGTTTAGTGATAATCTCTTATTAAATGGAACCCTATTACACAGCAAGCACAGTTTGTGGAATTTTCTCCTATGAAAGCTCATCCAATAAACAAATATGTTAGCCTTTAAGTGCCACGAGACGCCTTGTTTGTTCTCCTGAACTAGACTAACACAGCTACCCCACTGGAACTTCTCCAGAATCATTTCTTACAGACAAAGCCTGATGTAAAGATGTGGGTCTTACTGGCTGACCATATGACTTCCTTTCAGCTAACCATTCACGCTTTTTGGAATGTTTATGCGGGAACTTTTAGAGCTTCCCAACTCAATACAATATATGATTTCCTCCGCTGACCTTTAGCAAATGAATCACTCAGTTGGAAGTAATTTTGCCGCATTTATCATTAACTATTTAGCATACCACCCCCGCTCCTGCAAGCTTTTTCAATGAAAAGTTTCTTGGCAAATTATTTCCATTACAAGGTGTCAACTAACAAAGGGAAAAAAATAATGTACCTTTTAAACACACATTATGATATCTGTGTAAGTGCTAAAATTTATTACAGAAGAGATGATGCAACAGCTACTAAGAAAGCGAAGTTCCACATTGACTCCTTATTTTTCAATTCAGGACAACTAAAAGATTTCACTTCAGTAAGGACAGTGACGTTAAAAAAAAAAACAAAACAAAACAGAGAAATGCCAGTGAATGAGGGAGTCATTTGAAGCACGACCACTGAACAATGACGTTCATTGCCGTAGAAGGAACAGTGAAATACATCTGCTTCTGTTCAATAAATTACTAAACACCAGCTACAAACCTATTGCATAGCACTGTAAATTAAATTCATTAAACATCAAGGTAGCTTATCTTGACCCAAATGGAAGACAGGCATGACTGCTCTCCGGCAAACAACTCTGTGTACATCCAGTCTTTGGGAATCATATTTACATATACAGCTCATATATTAATATATTTTAACTCACCCTGACCAGAGGGCAACCAGAAAAAAATGATTATTCCATGAGGAAGCTAAGGAAAAGGGACTCCTTCCTTCCCACAACAAAGTTCAATGTTAAATAATTTCTTCTAAAACACTGGTAACGTGGTATGTCACTACTCTCCCCTCTCAATTACCCTGATGCTGGGACCCAAGCTCAGTAGCTGGGGGTCACCTATGATGGCTGAATAAATTATGTAGTGAAAATTCTTGTGGTTCAAAATGGAGAGAGCCAAGGTGCCACTGTCATTACAGTGTTGCAATTAGCTGTGATGGCTGCGAGTGTCAGACTTTGTGGCAAATCATTACTGAACCAAACTACATTCATGTCTCTGTTTTCTCCCTTCCCCCCTTGACAACCAAAGCTCATGAAGAATCACAGAAGCGAGGACCGTGGTAAGCAGGCCCAAATGATAGAGATGCCAGATCACAGGGAGTAGACTGAAGCCCTAAAATCAAGGGTTTTTTTTTATTATTATTTTGTCTTCATTTGTCACAAGCATATTTTTAAAATTACTCCCACTACTCCAGTCAAGATTGCCTTGGTAGGGTCTTCTCTCCTGTTATTCATTCTTGGCACAGCCTGTTAAGCAAACTAACATCATTATCTTCAGTTTAAAAAAGCAGAATAGCAATAGGATAAAGAAGAGTTGCATGAGAGTCAGCTCTGGTGTAGTCACTCCAGTATGGAAGCAAAGCAAGTCAGATGTACAGCATGCTGTTGGTTGGTCAACGTTTTGCCATTCAGCTTCCCATTGGGTGAGGGGACTTCTGTTTACCCTTCCCAATAAAAGTGTGTTGGACTGGCCCTGCAATGGGGCAGTCATTTGAAATCAGCCTGAAGGAGAAGCAGTCACTTTGGGGGAAAAGGGAGAAGGAGCTGTTAGAGGAGAACAGATTCCAGGTGATGGTGGGATGTGACTGTACTTTGTAAAAGGTGTGAGAAAAGAAATTTCATTCTGCCTGGGGCTAGTTCATGCAACAGTTAGAAAGTGAAAGATACCAGAGATTACTACTTTAAACAGCCTTATGGACTGAAGCTGGGTTTTGCTGCTGCTGGAGGAGAGGCGAGTGTTAAGTGGAGAGGTGGACTTTTTATTTAAAAAGATTTAGTTTAATAAAGGAATTGGGATGAGCTGAGACTATACAAATGGCTACAATGTGTCAGTCCACTGGTCCATCTAGCCCAGTATTCTGTCTTCCAACAATGGCTGGTGCCAGGTGTTTCAGAGGGCATGAACAGAACTGGGCACTTAACCACATGGTTGATCTTCTAGCATACATGACCTGTGTTTAGCAGACAGAGGCTCAGGTAGCACAAAGTTGCATCCCTGACTTTCTTCACTAATAGCCAAGGATGAAAGTATCCTCCAGAAACTTAACTTTTTTGAATCAGTTATATTTTTGGCCTTCACAGCATCCCCTAGCAATGAGTTCCACACATTGACAGTGCATTGTATGAAAAAGTACTTCCTTAATTCTCTTTCAAACGTGCCACCTATTAACTTCATTGGGTGACCCCCTGGTTCTTCTGTTATATGAAGGAGTAAATACCACTTCTTTAGTCACGTTCTCCATACCATTTATGATTTTATACACCACTAATCTAAATCGCCTTAATCGCCTCTCTTCTAGTCCTGGTCTTTTTAATCTCTCTTTATAGGCAAGCTGTTCCATAACCTTATTTTTGTTGCCCTTCTATTCCAGTTCTAATCTATTGTTTTTGAGATGGGCTGATCAGAACTGCACATAATATTCAACATATGGGAGTAGCAAGAATTTCTATAGTGACATTATGACATTTACTGTCTCATTATCTAACCCTTTTCTGATGGTTCTGAGTGTCCTGTTAGCTTTTTGACTGCTTTCATACGCTGAACAGCGAACCATCCACACCAAGGACCAAGTCTCTCTTGCATTGTAACAGCTAATTTAGATTCTATATTTCTGTATGCATAGTTAGTATTCTTCTATTGGAGGAGGGAAACCAATGTCACTTTAAAGCATGCCTGTCCTAGGTTCAGAAAGGTGGGGAGAAAAGACATTTTAAAACATGTTGTGACTTTAACTCAGCTCACTTGAGGCCTGCAGACTTGGCAGTCTTTTTCTCTTTTATACAAACAAGTGATTTTGCTTGCCAGGTGGAGTTGTCTAATGTTTCTTGACTCTGAACCTTGTGTAAATCTTGATGGCCCTTGCTAAGAGCGTCAAGTCATTTGTGAAAGCAGCATTCCCCTGCTAATAAAACATCCATAAAGCTGCACAGGCTTCTTAAAGTCATTCCAGAAGGAATAAGTGAAGTTTCAGAGCTCTTGGTAGAAGAAAGCAACAGTTCTGACCCAATGTCACCCAGCTGGAATCACCTGCGAGAGGCTAATACACAATAAAAATCTCCCACCCTGACCCACTTCCCCCAAGATCCTCTCCTGATACCATGAATAAAGCTCTGTTTTTAGATTTCTGTCTTCCCAAAACTGAAAAGAATCTCAGTTTGATTGGTCCAAGTCAGTTATGTCTTGAGTGAAGTTCTTAGACTGCTCTGGCCTTTACACCTTTATTTGAGGAAGTTTTTAATTGTCCATCTTTGTCCTGTGCAGCTGCGAAGAATGAGATCAATGCCGGACATTCCTCTGCTCTCCACTTCCAAGCAGCGTCCAGTCCCCTTATTCAGGATTGCACCATTCTAAAATTAAAGATACAGGTAAGTACCTTGTCTATGGAGACTAAAGGTGGCTGCATGCAAACTGTTGGGGCAGGGACTGTCTTTTTCTATGAATGGTATGTGCTTAGCACTTGGTGAGCACTAATGCAAACTAAGAGATATCTGCTAAAATAACCAATGAAACTCATCAGCATCAAAGCATTTCAGCTAATTGAGATAACCTGTAACCTGCAAGTAGCAGGGTCTGGTTCTATGTTTGAGGGAGACATGGTCATACATATTGGCTACGTCCACACATACATCATTATTTCAAAATAACCCATTTCGAAATGAGTTGTTTTGAAATAAAGTCCTTATTTCGAAATAAGTTAATTTGAATTAACAGTTTGTTAATTTGAATTAAGGGAAAGCCTGCTTTCGAAATAGCCGTTGTTTCGAAATGGTTATTTCGAAACGTTTGGACGTGTTGTTTTGAAACAGTTGTTTTGACACAATGGTGTTGTTTCGAAACAATGTGTCCAAACGCCATTGTTTCGAAACAACCATTTCAAAACAACGGCTATTTTGATTAGATGCGAGGTTTAACGGTTTCGAAATAATGGCCATTATTTTGAAACAACGGGTCCCGTTGTTTCGAAATAATGGTGCGTCGTGTGGACATGCTGCTTCTTATTTCGAAACAACCTCTGTTGTTTCAAAATAAGAGGTCTGTGTGGACATACCCATTTAGTCAGTACATTAGAAGCTCCTCCTCATAGACAAAGGCAATTTGGAGTATCTGATGTCTACATGACCAATCTGGGTTACCATTTTGTAATGAATCTATGGCTGCATGGATACACAGGCACAGCAGTGGTCCACAAATATTGAATTCAGAGCCTTCTGCACAAGCAGTACAAGGCTCAGGTAAAAGGAGAAAGACCCTTCATCTCATAAACATGAAATTTTTCTTAAGTGGAGCAAGTTCCATGTGTATAAAAGCAGCAAAGGGGGAATGAAAACCTTTCCTCTCAAAAGCATGTTGTCTAGTAGCCCCATCTCCAAAGAAATGGCATCCCTCCACACACAACAGAAGTGACACAGGCCATGGTTAAAGGATGATGAGGAAGCCCCACTGTCACAAACCTGTATAAAGTTCCAGCGTTTATGGAGGCTGCTCTTCACCTTTTCACAATCAAGGAGCTGAGGGAGCCGACTTTTCATGTTGTCCACCAGACAGCGGGTGTCAGGCAAAAGAGTTGTGGTCCCAAGGGCCCCTAAATGAAGGAATCCCTCCTTGGTGTAGCGGGCAAGCTGAGGGATGGGAGGGGGAAAAGACTGTTAGTACTTCTCAAGTATCGTCAGAGAACAGATGCACAGGGGAATGAGTGAGTGCAGCAGGGGAAAGCACTGTAAGGCCAGAACAGGAGCTGGGAATGACATGCAAGAGCCTTTCTCAGATTTATAGCCCAGTTTTCCAGATGCACGCAGCAGGTGTGTTTGTTAGATAAGTACCATCCCATGTGGTGGGTTCCTTTGACCTTTATTTGGTGGTGTTATTCTAGTCATGGTGCATAATGACCTTCTACTGGTTTTAGATTGCAGCCAGCTGACTAGTTGGGTCATACCAGACCCTTCTACTACTTCTGATATGTTTAGTAGTGGGTTCTTCTTTTGGCAACTAAATGCCATTGTTGGTGTGTCCAGAGCAGCCCTTCAGTAATTCTAAGCATATACAGAAAATACACGCCAATAGGTAAGGATGGCCAAGCGAGAGATTTGACTTGCAATCCCATCCCTCAGAAACTGATCCAGTCTTAAATTCTCCGTATCGTTCCACATTTGTGTCGCTATAAATATACAAGCCTCTTAATGTGACCATTTCTAAACACCGGTGTATCATCAGTAGCCTGATCATGCATAACTGTATATCTCACTTCATCCATCCAAATCCTGTCTGGTCTAGAGGAAATGCTAAATGATATCACCAGAAGAAGGCACGTTAGCTGTCTTGTCCTCAGCCAGGGAACGAATGAAGTCTTGCTACTGGGCAGAAATTACCTATAGTAAGAGGATTGCCTTCCACCTCACATTTAATGTCCCTTCTTCTTGTTGATTGTCCAATGAGCTGCAAGCTTGTTTAAAACAAAGGGCTGATATATTTGCAGTGTTTAAAAGAAAATATATCTCTAAACGTATTTAAATTCATGGAATGAAAAGAGATGAATGACAACAGCTTGCCATTTATAATTCAGGGAAAGATATACACAGCTGTTTATTTGAATTATGAATCAATTTCTTACCCAGCAGACAAATGAGAAGTATTCAGCACATTAATTAACTGAGTCTATAGCTGTGACCCAGGTGCTTAAAGAGAGGCTGAAAATCACATTGGGAGTTATGGCTATCTTTGCTGGAATAAACAAACACCAAAACTCAAGTTAAAAACAATGTAAAGAAGTCTGACTTGAACCAGTGAAAGCAGATACAGATGATATTTCCTTCTAATTTGATCTTTACTTCACTCTGTTGGTTTACAAGCACATTGCTCTGGGAGAGCATGCATGATTAGCTCTCATTTTAGTGGTTAGTGGCTATAAAAAGTGTACTATTTACAGACAGTCCAGTGACTCCTTCAGCTCATTTGGCGGGTTTGCATGCTTCTGTTCCCAAGTTCAAGCTCCAGGAGGGACAGAGGGGCCTAGATTCTGGCCAGATCTAGATGCAGCATCTCAGGACAGGATAGAGCTATGTGACACCAAGCTGCTCGTGCAGCAACCACTACTCTTTTCTGACCTTGTTCTCCTTAGACTGAAGAAAGCTGTGATACAGCAGAGCACATGGCCCTTTAGCTGTCACATCATGATCAAACTCTGCCTGACTATGCATCAATAAGTTATTTCTCTCCTGTGATTTTCCCCAGAGTTGTGTTAGTGTAGGGTCTGTGGCACAAAAAGCAGTAACTTCCAATCATTTATACAGCACAACAGAAGTCAGGAATTCTGGGTTCCATTTCCAACTCTGCCGCTGAGTTATTAAATAGGCATTGGGTAAGACACTTAACTCTCCCTCTACCTGAGTTTATCCATTTGCAGAACAAAAAGATTGCTTACCTGTATCACAGGAGCTTGCTTATTTCAAACTCTGCTAAGCGCAATGAGATTGTCTGGCAAGGGGAGCTATTACACATACAGAGCATTAGAATTACTCTAAGAGCAATCAAAATTCTGGATTATCTGTTTTTTTTCTGTTGCTGATGTTTTTATTCCTCAAACCCAAAACAGTGAACTATTCCTTGACTGACAGCATGTGTTTAGTAAAGCACCCAAACTGAATTAAGATTTGAACAGTAGCTCACTATTTTTTCAGGAACTAGAAATCAAACTTCTTTAGAACTGGCTCTTTAAGAATCCATCTACAAGTACAGGCATATAGTACAAGTCATTTTCTTTATGCTGCTTTTGAAACCTTAGTTACTATATATATAATTAGTGTTTTGTTATCTGTGGCAACTTGTCTTCAGGTTGTTGGCCTAGTGCCCACAAGGCAATAAAATGTCTATTCTAAGATGTTATCTACTAATGTAGTGGGAAAAGTTACTAGAGCAAAAATCAAATCAAGTCCTAAGAGGCTGGGAGCAATGGGAAAATAAAATAATCTGAAGAACAAACATGGATATTATTAGAAGTCTATCACAGTGGATATATTAGATGTGCAGCCTGCGGAGGCTAATAGCCAGATAAATAAAGCCCAGAATGCATTTCTGGATCAACTTCAGTGTACTGCATACTATTTGATCTAGCACCCAGTCAACCAAAATACAGCTTGCAAGTGCAATATCACTCAGTCTTTTTCATCAACTCAAAGCTGAGGCCATTTATTCCTGGAGAACATCACTGCAGGAAAAGGCTGGTTTGGAGAGTTTTAACAGTATACATGTGCATCAGTGACTTACACTTATTTAAGAGTGTTATTTCTAAAAATGCTGACATCATTTAGGAGTAGTGGGGGCAGGACATACAAATCTCTTTTTTTCCCCCTTCAATAACTTGATGTCAAGTTGGCAGGAGGGTTTTTTTTACCTCCAGCCAGGGCTGAATATCCTCTCCCACAGCAGGTGTAGGGAGCTGACCCCTGCAGCCTCATGGCCAGCCCCAGCTAAGAGACTCTTCTCGAGGCTGTGGGGGAACCAGTGCACCAGGGCTCCCAGCCCTGTGCCCTGCCCAGCTCCACTGAACATGTGGTATTTAAATATATATATCTATATAAAATTCCCCTCTCACCCCTATGGGTGGTATGTGTCTTCCTCAACCTCAGGTCCTCTACCAGAGGCCTGGGAGTTTGAGGGTTCTGCGCAGTATCTTAGCTGTTCCTAACACTGCACTCTTCTGGACAGAGAGCTCTGATGTTGTTCCTGGGATCTGTTGGAGCCACTCTCCCAGCTTAGGAGTCACAGCCCCGAGTGCTCCTACCACCACCGGGACCACTTTGGCCTTCACTTTCCACATCCGCTCTAGTTCCTCTTTCAGGCCCTTGTACTTCTCCAGCTTCTCATACTCCTTCTTCCTGATGTTGCTGTCACTTGGCACTGCTACATCTATCACCACCGCTGTCTTCTGGTCCTTGTCTACTACCACGATGTCTGGTTGATTGGCCAGTACCTGCCTGTCTGTCTGGATCTGGAAGTCCCACAGAATCTTAGCCCTGTTATTCTCCACGACCTTCTGTGGGATCTCCCATCTGGTCTTGAGAGGGTCTAGCCCATACACTGTGCAGATGTTCCTGTACACAATGCCAGCTACTTGGTTGTGCCGTTCAGTGTATGCTCTTCCTGCCTGCATCTTACATCCTGCCACTATGTGTTGGACTGTCTCTCAGGCCTCTCTGCACCTTGGGTCCTGTCTAGTGTGGTAGACCCCTGCTTCAATGGATCTGGTGCTCAGTGCCTGTTCTTGTGCTGCTATGATCAGTGCCTCAGTGCTGTCTTTTAGTCCAGCCCTTTCCAGCCACTGATAGGATTTCCCAATGTCAGACACCTCAGCTATCTGTCGATGGTACATCCCATGCAGGGTCTTGTCTTGCCATAGCACTTCTTCTGCTTGATCTTCCTCCCATGTCTGCTGCTGCCTCAGGCATTCTCTCAGCAGCTCATCTCTGGGTGCCATCTTACTGATGTACTCCTGGATGCTCTGGGTTTCATCCAGGACAGTGGCTGTGACACTCACCAAACCCCGCCCACATTCCTTCCGGCTGGTGTACAGTCTCTGGGTGTTGGATTTGGGGTGGAAACCTCTGTACATTGTGAGGAGCTGTGGGTCTTCACATCGGCAGCCTCCATGTCCTCCTTTGGCCAGCTCACTATACCAGCAGGGTATCTGATGACTGGCAGGGCGTACCTGTTGATGGCATGGATCTTGTTCTTCCCATTGAGCTGGCTCTTCAGGACCTGTCTTATCCTTTGGTGGTACTTGGATGTTGCTGTCTTCCTTGCCTCCTCATCGTGGTTCCCATGTGACTGTGGGATGCCAAGGTACTTGTAGCTGGTCTGTATGTCTGCTATGTGGCCTGCTGGTAGTTCCACCCCATCAGTCTTGACTACCTTCCCTCTCTTTACTACCATCCAGCCACACTTCTCCAGTCCGAATGGCATCCCAATAGCCTCACTGTAGATTCGTGTCAGGTGGATTAGCGAGTCGATGTCTCGTTCATTCTTAGCATACAGCTTGATGTCATCCATGTAGAGGAGGTGGCTAATGGTAGTTCCACTCTTGAACTTGTATCCGTATCCAGTCCTTGTGATTATCTGACTGGGGGGTTCAAGCCAATGCAGAACAGCAGCGGGGACAGCGCATCACCTTGGTATATGCCGCACTTGATGGCCACTTGTGCAAGCTGTCTTGAGTTGACTTCCAATGTTGTCTTCCACAGTCCCATTGAGTTCTTGAGGAAGGTCCTCAGTGTCCTGTTGACTTTGTATAGCGCCAGACATTCACAGATCCATGTGTGCAGCATTGAGTCGTAGGCTTTCCTGTAGTCAATCCAGGCTGTGCTCAGATTGGTCTGTTTAGACCTTGAGTCTTGGGCGACCGCTCTATCTATGAGCAACTGGTGTTCTGAGCCTCTGGTGTTGTTCCCAATGCCCTTCTGAGCTGTGCTCAGGTACTGGCCCATGTGGTCCTGTAGCTTGGCGGCTATGATGCCTGATAGGACTTTCCATGTTGTGGGGAGGCAGATTATTGGCTTGTAGTTGGACGGTGCTGTTCCCTTGTGGGGGTCTTTCATGATCACCACTGTCCTTCCTTGTGTTAGCCAGTTTAGGTGGGAGCCTGCTGCTAGCAGCTGGTTCATCTGTGCTGCTAGGCATTCATGCACTGCTGTTAGTTTCTTTAGCCAGTAGGTGTGGATCATGTCCGGTCCAGGTGCTGTCCAGCTCTTCATGTTCCCACTGTTGGATGTCTGCTATTGTGATGGTGACTGGTTCCTGTTCTGGGAGATTGCTGTGGTCTGTTCTCAGGTCCTGCAGCCACTTTGCACTGGCGTTATGAGTCTTCTCTTTCTCCCATATGTTCTTCCAGTACTGTTCAGTTTCTGCTGTTGGTGGCTTTGCTGTTATTGTGTTGTTCCACTGCAGTTGGGAGTACACCTTGGATGGTTCTTTGGCAAACAGGGCATTTATCTTTGTGGCCTCTGCTGTAAGCCTTTGTTTAGCAGTCTCTAGGACTTCAGATGGAATTAGGCCCCTTGTATTTTTTCAGTAGCCCAGTCTTATCCTTAATCTCTACACCCTTCTGTAGTTCCACCCACCAGCTGACTAACTTCTCTCCAAGTTGTCCAACCTCATTTTCCGGGGGGGGGGGGGGTAATGTACTGGTGTTCTTCTTGATTGTGTAGCCAAGCATCTCCAGGATTACAGAGGCTGTAGCATAGACCAGGTCATTGGTTTGAGTTATGGTGGTAGTAGGAATTGTCATTAGGGCTCTATTGGCATCTTCTAGCATACTAGCTGATGGTACTTCTCCAATGAGCCTTGGTAATCAGTCTCAAGTGTTGACTGTTGCTAGTTTATCCATGATCTTATGCTTCATATTAGCTGCTGTGCTCTGTAATGGAGGGGGTGGCAGTGAAGTTCAGCTTCAGGTGTTGGCTGCACATGGAGTTGTTCTTCAGGGTCTTCTTCTTGAGTCCAGGCTGTAATGTGGAGTTGGTCCATCTCAAGTTGTGAAAGCAGCTTCCTCTTTACTATGTTGAAACATTGGGTAACTAGCTATTCCTCACCTAGTGTGGATGCAGGTCTTTTGTCCATCCATAGTTCCCTCACACAGCCCCTCTCATTAGGTCTACTGTTGTAGTAACATTCCCTCAATTCCAGATTCTCTTGTCTCATCCACATGTGGTTTGTTCCAGTAGCCCACTTATCATCAGATTGTTCTGGTTCCCCAGCATCTGGCACAGACCTTGTTAATCCAGGCAATGTCCAAGCTGACATGACTCTCCTAGTTTGTGTCACTCTCCTATTCAAGGTAGGCAAGTGAGGTATTGGGGGGCCTTTTTGCCCAAAAGACCCCTACTGGAAAGGTAGGCAGGTACCAACCAGGATTTGAACCCCAGTTTCCCATATCAAAGGGCAGCACTCTTAACCACTACACTATCAAGTCACCTATCTATATGTCTATCATATAGATATATGAGTGTTGGGAATCTGCAGTTTCCACACAACAAAATTACAGATTTGGTGACTTCACTGCCATGGATTGCACTCTCCACTGCTAACTTCCACAGAACAAATAATTCATATTCTTGTATGGGTCCTAGGCTAACAGGGACTGAATATGCTGCAGAGGAGCATGGGGATGGGGGAGCAAAAGGAGAAGAAGCAAAGTCATAGGCATTACCATAACAGAGCTCTATACTTATGTCTACACTGCATTGTAACTTTTTTTTTGTTTACACTGCACTGTAAGCTTCTTTGAGAGCTGGGGTTGTGGACATGGTGTTTCTAAGCCTACGCTTGTGCAGCCAACCTCACTACAAGCCTGGATTCAGGGTGTCAGATCTAGGTCTCACAGCCATGCTCATTAAAAACAAAGAAGGAGTCCTGTGGCACTTAAAAACTAACAAATTTATTTATTGCATAAGTGCCACAGGATTCCTCGTTTGTTTTACTGAACTAGACTAACACAGCTGCCCCTTTGGAATGCAGCCATGCTCATATGTCCCTACTGCAAATCTTCTGACTCATGTCTATAGTTTTATCTGTGTTCACATTGTAAATAGGACTTGGATTGAAGCCTTAGGGGGATGCAGACTCCAACCCACCCCCCAGATAGGATCCTAGGACGTAGGCCTGAGTGCTGGCTGATGTAAGGCAGACAGGTCAGACTGTGGACAGAAGGGGGTCTTGGACTCAAACCTGGGCCTGGCCTTGGTATGCAGTATAGACATACCTTATGAGACCATGCTGACTATGACTCTGAGTAAATGCTAACCAATACAAGGATTGCATAATCTAGCCCCAGGTTAAGAAGTCAGATGGTGCTAATGCCCTGGCCCCACAACTGTCACATATTACTATTCTAAATATCTTTCCAGTCCACAAGTTAATTGTGTAGCTATGCCTCTGTGCAAAGGATGTAGCAGCTGCATGTGTTTTTATGAGAAACAAGGGCAAGAAAACATTTATGCATATATGTAGTTTTTAGCTATGCTGCAGCTTCTGCAAATTTAGGCAGAGCTGGGTAAACTTCACTTTATAAATGCATTAGTGCATCATTCAGCTTGAGAGCCTCATTTGTGAATGTGACATTAACCATACACACTCTGATTACTGTTTCTGGCTGGTTTCTTCCCTTTGATGGAAGAAAGTTAATTTACTTTTCTTGACACTACTGAAAAATAATTTAGGATTGTTTAGTTTATTTTCTACAGGGAGCAGTTTATCAACTAGCCACAATATGTAAGCATACAGAATTTTTAACAGAATTTAATCTAAATGCTACTTATCCTGGTCAACACACTAGTACTCTGGACTATCTCACCATCAGTGGCTTTGTTCCTGGTTCCTGAGACTTAACACATTTGCTTGGGTAAAACATATTTTATCCTATAATTAAACAGAATGAATTCCTGGATGGACATTATCTTATGTTTTATATGAACGAAACAGAAAGCACTAGATCACCGCAGACCTTTCACACCAGTGACATATTACTATATTATTGCTGTAATACATCATCATTGTGAGGCATTTTGGTGATATATCACTTAAAAGATGAAGCTATGAGAAAAAGTGAATCCAAAAGCAGATTCAATTTAATTACTGGATAAAAGGATTCTCCATCATTCCCTCTTGGTGATGAATTAACTTGGAAATGAATGAAAGCCTTATATGAAAGAAGGGAGGAAGAAAAGCAGAAAGGAAGATAAACAGAGAAGACAAGTGAAAAAACTAGAAAGGCCAGGAGACAAATGTGAGCATGGAGAGACTTCGAACAAAAGTAAAAATCCACTGGACAATACATGCTGCATCAAGGGTCTGATGCCAGAGTCCATGTTACTGGAGCACCAAAATCAAACTAGTGCCATGGTACATAAATGATTGTTTTATATGCCCAAATGCCATTTGCTTTTTTGGGGAGGTGGACACATTTTTGGAATGCCTGCATTAACCAGGGAAGTAGTAGTCCCTCACCTGTAGTAACTTCTGTTCTTTGAGATGTGTGTCCTGTGCTGCTCCACCATAGGTGTGGTAGCAGCCCTGTGCTGCTGCAGTGAGTTTTTCTTAGCAGTAGTCTCCCAGGCTGCGCCTGTGCAGAAGCTGTCTCGCAAGGGCCTAAGTGCGGCTTCAGCACGAGTGCAGCCATTTCCCCTCAGTTCCTTCTCTTTATCACAGCAATCTGATAAATACAGCTGGAAAAGAGGAGAGGATGGGAGGGTGGTGGGGCAGCACAGGACACACATCTAGAAGAACAGAAGTTACTACAGGTGAGCAACTACTACTTCTTCTTTGAGTGAAGTCCTGTGGTGCTCCACCGTAGGTGATTGTGTAGCAGTTGTTTTTATGGAGGAGGGTTTTCATGTAGGTTTGACAGCATTGCCATTCCCATGTGAGTGTCGTCCATTGCCACTAAATCCAGTGCGTAATGTGGTGTGAAGGTATGTGGTGTTGACCAGATGGCCACCCTGCAGATGTCTGCGATGGGCACATTTTTAAGGAAGGTTGTGGTAAATGCCATGGCTCTTATGGAGTGTGACCGGATGTTGCGGGTCATGGGCCAATTGGACAAACCATAACAGGTATGTATACATTCTCTTATCCATTTTCATAATCTCTGACTGGATATTGAAGAGTGTCTTAAATGTTTGGCAATTGAAACAAACAAATTCTTTGATTTTCTGGGTAGTTTTGTTCTGTCAAGTGATAATACAAGAGAACACTTGATGTTGAGAATATGAAGGGGGGCCTGTTGATGATTGTGATGTGGTTTTGGGTAGAATGTAGGGAGATGTATTGATTGATTCAAGTGAAAGTCCGAAACTATTTTTGGTAAGAATTTTGGGTCTGGTCGAAGGGTTACCTTATCCTTATGGAACGTTGTAGATGATAGGACTGATCTAAGCACGTTTATTTCGCTTATTCTTCTCACAGATGTGATTGCTACCAAAACTGAAACATTCAGTGACAAATGATACAAAGAGCAGGATGCCATAGGTTCGAAAGACTCCTTCATAAGAGTGTGAAGGACTAAGTTAATGTCCCAGGATGCGGCTGTAGGTCTTACTGTTGGTATAATTTTTGCAGCTTGGATAGGAAATGCTTTATTGTCAGGTGTTTGAATATAGAGAAATTGGCTAAATCATAGGGGAAAAGTCAAAATAGCAGCTAAATGTTCTCTTATGGAGCTATTTGAGAGTTTTAAGTTTTTTAATTCTAAGAGGTAGTCTAGGATCTGTGGAATAGAAGAGGATGTTGGCACAATCTGTTTGTTTAAACACCAATAATAGAATCGGTGCCATTTATGGGTGTATGATTTTCTGGTAGCAGATTTCCTGCTATTTAAGAGGATAAAAAAAGTGTACTGTGCCTGAGCATGCCATGTCTGTTCCTTGGAACCACTGAGGAACAACGCTGTTAGATGTAACTTATGTATGTAGGGGTGATGAGAAGCTATGTTGCATTGGTAGAGAAATGTCAGAATGCAAGGTAGTTGAATTGGTTTGAAGACTGACAGACTGAAAAGTTGGGTGAACCAGACTTGTCTGGGCCAGGCTGGTGCTATTAGAATCAGGGTGGCTCGATCTGCTCTCAGTTTCTGGATGACTTTGTGAATTAGAGGAATCAAAGGAAAAGCGTACAAGAGGTGCTTTGACCAGTCTATGAGCAAAGCGTTTCCTAGGGACTGGGGATCAGATCCCATTCTAGAGCAAGATAGAGGACATTTGGTGTTATGAGAGTTGGTGAATAGGTCTATTGCCAGCATACCCCATTTCTGGAAGATATGCAACACTACCCTGTCATTGAATTGCCACTCGTGAGCCATAGGGAACACTCTGCTCAAGGCATCCGCAGCTGTAGTTTGGATACCTGGGAGGTATGTTGCTGATACTGTTATGGAGTGGGATATGCACCAATTCCACAATCTCACTGCTTCTGTGCAGAGGGATGGAGATCTTGCTCCCCCCTGTCGATTTACATAAAACAGAGCCGCTACGTTGTCTGTCATTACTCTTATTGCTTTTCCTTGAATGGTCGGGAGAAAATGTTGATAGGCATGTCTAAGTGCCCATAGCTGTAGTACATTTATGTGTAGTGATGCTTCTATTCTTGTCCATCTGCCTTGAATTGTATTTGTTTCAATGGGCGCACCCCATCCTGTCAATAATGCATCCATTATAATTATCATTGATGGTTGGGGACATGTGAATGGAACTCCCTTCAGCAAATTGTTTGGATTTTTCCACCAGTTTAGAGATTTTTTGATCTCTGTGGGGATTGAGAGAGGTGTATTTACAGAATGGTGATGCAGTTTATATACTGTTGCGAGCCAGGCTTGGAAGTCCTGCATGTGGTATAACTGCAGTGGAGTCTGCCATGTGACCTAAAAACTGGAGTATTGTTCTTGTAGGAATTATGGTGCAACTTGTGTCAAATCCACAAGGTATATTATCTTTATCCAGTGGGTAGATAGATATGCTCTGCCAGAGATGGAGTCTAGGATTGCGCCAAAAAATTCTATTTTCTGTGATGGTGTTAAAGTGGACTTTTCTACATTTATTCTGAGACCTAGATTTTTGAATAATGTGATTGTGAAGTTTGTGGCCTTTACCGTGTGGCCTCTCAATGGTGCCTTGATTAGACAATTGTTGAGATGGGGTAAATTGTTACTCCCTGTGTTTGAAGGTATGCCATGACTGCTGCCAAAACTTTGGAGAATATTTGTGGATCCACCGATAGACCAAAAGGGGGCACTTTGTATTGCTAATATTGATTGTCGATTGTAAATCTCAGGAATTGCACATGGAAAGGATGTATAGTTATGTGAAAATAAGCATCCTTAAGGTTGAGGGACTGAGAACCAGTTCCTGATTTGCAGCATTGCTATAATAGTGTTAAGAGTTACCATTTTAAACATTCGTCTATGTACATATTTACTTAAAGGTCTTCGATCTAGTATTGGTCTCCAACCATCCATTCTTTTCTGCACAATGAAATAACGGGAATAAAAACCCAAATGGTGAAACTGGTATGAAACTGACTCTTTGGCCCCACTTGTAATAACTGTTGCACCTCGGTCCTCAGTATATGCATGTGAGTGGGGTCCCTGAAAAGGGACAGTGATGGATGGTAATTGGGAGGGATATAGTGGAAAGGAATTGCATATCCCTGTCTAATGATTTCCAAGACCCATTTATCTGAAGTTATCCTAGACCAAGTGCTGTAGAATTTTCTTAAATGGAACTCAAGCATTGTATTTTGGGTATTTGTGCTGCAACTTCGGGGATATCTCAGACCCTCGACCAGCCAGTCAAAACTGTGTCTTAGGAACAGAGGACTGAGAGGTTGAAAGGTTTTGTGTTGTTTGCTTTCACTTATAGGATCTTTGTTTGCATCTTTGTTGTTGATCAGAAGGTCTTGGATGGTATTGAGATTGATATTGGGATTGGTATCTCCGTTGATATGGCTGTGTTCGAAATTGCCTCTTTTTGAAAGTGTGAGCGTACATCCCAAGGATACACAATGTGGCACTCAAATCTTTCATTGAATGTAGTACCTGATAAGTTTTATCTGCGAATAGCTGATTTTTGTTGAACGGTAGGTCTTCTATCATATTTTGCAGGTCTTTTGGGAGAGTGGCCGTGTGGAGCCAAGATGCTTGTCATATAACGACAGCTGTAGCTGTTGTTTTTGCAGCTGTGTCCACTACGTCCATGGACACCTGGAGTGAGGTTCGTGCTACTCGTTGGCCTTCGGTAAGTAATTATTTGAACTGCTCTCTTTTATCTTCTGTGACACCTGGTGTGAGTTTTGAGAGTTTTTTGAATATGGAATGATTATAGTTGGATAGTGAAGTGGAGTAATTCACAGTTCTCATTTTTAGAGTGGCAAAGGAATATACTTTTTTCCCCATAAAGTCTATGCGTTTCCAGTTCTTATCTGCTGGCGTTGATTTAAAGTTTGGACTTTTGTTTCTTTCATTTGCTGTGTCAACAACCAGAGAGTTATGGGCAGGATGTGTGAAAAAGAATTCCATTCCCTTGTGGGGAATGTAGTATTTCTTGTCAGTGTGTTTGTTAGTCGGTGGTATTGAGGCTGGGGTCTGCAAGATAGTGTTGGCAGGCTCCAAAATGGCAGCATCCATTGGGAGAGTTACTTTTGATGAGGCCATTGTGTGGAGTATTTTTAACAGTTTATGTTGCGAGTCCTCCTCTTACAGGGGGATCTCTAGGTGTTGTGCAATCTGTCTGAAAAGGTCAATAAATTGTTTATGATCATTTGGTGGAGTGGATGTAGTGGCTATGACTGCATCCTCTACAGAAGATGATGAATCATGTACTGATAGCTGTGGTTCACGCGATGTAATTGTTGACTTAGATGAAGCATGCTCTGATGGTCTTGGAGATATCGATGAATGAGTCATAGTTGGTGATCTGCCCCATTCTACATAGGGACTATCATTTCTATCAGGGTATTCCCGATCAGGTGAGCGATGCTCACGATCATGTCTACTCCTGTGGTGATGACGCCTAGTGTAGAAACATGGTAGTCTATAGTGAGAATAATATGAACGACTGTGGTAGTGAACCAGAGTATGAGATCTGCTATGTTTGGAACCTCTGATAGATGATGAATGGTTGGACGAAAACAGGCATCCTCAAGTACTCTGTGTCTATAGTATGAGGAACATGCTAATGAACATATGTTTTGAGAGCAAGAAGAATATACACTTGATAGGTTTGGAGAGGACAGATGATGGTACTTGTGGGCTCTTTTATGTGGTGGGGATTTTGAGAAATTATCTTCTGGAGGCAATGTTTCTGTGTTCTTTTGAATGCTGTCCATCTGAAGTTGTATCAGTATGGTATGTGTGCCTAGGTTCTGCACCGATGCTCTGCCTTCTGATGTTGTCAGTTCAGTAGAGGAGGCCCTTTGCAGGGTTGCTTCTAGGTGCTTTTCATTATTCGGTGCCTTGTCTGTAATCGTCACCATTTGTGATGCCTGGGTATTTCCCGGTGTTGTGCAGCATGCCGGAGAAAGTGCCACAGTCAGTACCAAATGATTAGCTGGTGCCGATGCCTAAGGATGGTGGGATCTATTCTCATCCCATGGGGGTTTTTTTGAGGATTTGTGAGAACTGGTCCATGTGCCACCATTCGGACTCACTGACTCTGTGGTGGATCTCGTCGGAAATTTTTTGTGTGGTGATCTGCCCCTTTTGGGACTTGCTGTCTCCTTGGCTATTGGAGTCTACCTGTTTTCACCCTGAGGCGAATGTTTTTCCTTCAGGTACTCCGGACCCAGGTTGGAGGTTGGATTCAGTGACTTCTCCATAAGATGTAATTTGAGTTGGGAGTCCCTGTTCTTTCGTGCCCTAGGATTGAGGTTAAAGCACGGGTTGCACTTCTGTGGGATGAGAGTCTCCCAGGCAGCAAATGACTGTCAGATGCGGGCATCGCTTCATTGCATTTAGTAGATCTCTTAAATCCTGGAGATGATGGCATGTCGTCTCCTTCTTCAGGTGTTTGGGGGGGGGGTATTGAGACCGGCTTGAGAGACAGCACAAAGGAAAAACTGGGGATTGAAGTGGGGTGGAGGGCAGGAAGCGGGGAGGGTGAACTCTTTCTTTCTTTTTTGTTCTTTAAAGTATTAGGTAAGTATAGTAAATAAATGAGAAAAAGTCAATTAAAAAGCTTCTTATTTCTTCTCCAAACAGGGTTTTAAAGCCTGAGGAGACAGGAGAAGACTCTGATGCTGAGCCGGAGATGGATGAAAAGGAACTGAGGGGAAACGGCTGTGCTTGCACTGAAGCTGCACTGAGGCCATTGCAAGATAGCAGCCTGGGAGACTACTGCTAAGAAAAACTCAGTGCAGCAGCGCAGTGGTGCTACCACACCTACGGTGGAGCACCACAGGACATCATTCCATGAAGAATTGTTGTTTCTTTCAGGGTTTGGACTCTTGGCTTGTATCCTGGCTTTTGCTCTGAGTCATTCACTATGTTACTATTCCTCTCTCCTACCGCATCTTGTATCTGTCTTGTCTATCTTCTGTAATGTAAAAGCTCTCCAGGCTGTATGTACGGCCTCTGGCCCAAAGGGAGTCTCCTCTTAATTGTCTCTTAGGAATTACCATAACAAACTAGTTAAATTACTGACCTACCAGAGATGTTGGAACACCAAAATCCTTGAATGAAAGGTTCTATTATCCAAAGAAGGAAGTTTCAAAGGCAAAGAAGAGTTCTGTACCCAACTGCCTTTGTAGGTTATGGAGCGGTTGGTATGCAACTATTCTGTACGTCTGCCTACATCCTGGAGCCATGTCCAGCTCAGATATTGCTCACAGAAGACCATGAGAGAGAAGACAATTCTTTATCCTGATATAAATTCAAGGAGTTGCTAAATGCACCCCAAAAAATGGGAGTTTATAATGAAAATGTCAGTAGAAACATCACCCAGCATGCTCTAAGATGTCACAATAGCCAAGAGGTACAGTTGATCCTTTGTTGTTAAATATTTTAGTTAAGTGAATTTCTAATAGCAAATTTGACATACAGACCATAAAACAAGCAGTGGTGAAACACCCCAAATTCTTCCTTTGTACTACTTCCCTACTTTTATGAGAACCTAGTTTCAAAGCTTGTGTGTACTGCTAACCACTTTTTAACACATTTTCAAAAGGCCATGATCCAAACCGGTCTGAAACAAGGGAAACTGCCAGAAAGCTTGTGTTCAGATGGAGAAGAGAGATGTGGATCAGAAAGAACAGGCAGAAAAATCTGTTTTGAGCTTGTTTGACAGGCAGGCTGAAGGAAACAAAGAGCAATGCTACATTACACTTGATCAAAAAAACAGAAGGATGAAACAACCTGCTTTTAGTTCTTCATCTCAAAGCACAGGGTTAGCAGGTAATGTCACAGTTATTTAGTTTCTCATATAGTCAGAAAATAAATGCATGAACTTCTATCTATGAAGTAGAATATGCAGTTTGCACCATTTAATAACAAATTATGCAGACACAACAGTGACTAGATTTTATTTAGTAAAGACAGCTACATAGTTGGCTGATCTTCATACAAAGGGAAGGATAAACTAGAATAGGTTATCCATTTTCACCTTAAGGCTTAAATTTGAATATGAACTGATTCCATCCTAGGTACAGATGGCCTTCAGAGTTTTCAGTTCAGCTTTGGAGTAAGCTAGGATCCCATCATTAAGGTGCTTATCAGAATTAGTCTCCCCTCATGAATCTTCAAAGCTCAGGCTCCACATATCCTGAGGATGGCTCTCTTGGGACATTTCTGGCTCATGGGCTGGCTGTCTTCTAAAAACCAGAAGAGGAGTAAACATCTGTCTGTACATGTCAGTGCTCCTGAAGTTGAACAGGGCCTTTACAGCAAGATTGCTTTCTAATGATTTATTTTCTTATGTATTTGTATGCCTCCATTACCATACTGTGCAAATGCCTCATAATCTTGAATATCTTTATCCTCTCACCACTCCTCTAAGGTGCTATGATCCCATTTTACAGATGGGGAGCTAAGGCATAGAGAAACTGAGTGATCTGCCCCACGTCATACATGAAATCTGCTGTGGAGCTGGGACTTGAACCCAGGTCTCCCCCAGTCCTAGACTAGTTCCCTAACTATAACAGTATCTTTCTGGGAATGGGGCAGGTGAAGTACATTCCCTGAAAGATGAAATGAGTAACACCACTTATGGTCCCTGAGGGGGCACATTACCAGTCACTGGAACAAGTCTACTTGACACCAGGACTTTGCTGTAAACATGAGCTCTAGCAAAACAATCTCCCCCCTAATAAAAGGGGAATAAGAAAAGAAGCAATGTGTCCTGTGGCACTTAGAGATTAACAAATTTATATATTGCATGAGCTTTCATGGGAGAAAATCCCACTTCGCTCCCATGAAAGCTCACAGGATAAATAAATTTGTTAGTTTTTAAGTGCCACAGGACTCTTGCTTCTTTTGCTGAACTGCACTAACACTGCTGCCCCTTTGGAACAGGGGAATAACGGTACCTCTTTTGGAAAGAGATTTGGTAGACAGATGGAAAAAGAGAACTGTATAAGAGATTGATTATCATCATCTGCAAGTGCTACTAGAAGGAAATGAGGAGACATCATTTTCAAAACATGAGTTGGATAAACATTTCTGATAGTCTAACCTACCACGAGTAAAGCTACAGAGTGGAGCCTGAGCGTGGCTGGAATCAGTTAATTAAAAGGCTGTATCAACCTTTTGCTCAGCCAGGAAACTAATGCTTTAGCTGCTAATCTTTTCAATGAAAATTAATGACCTCAAACAAGTTTAGGAACCTTACAATCTTATGAGAGATGTTTCCCCTGGACTCCTTTCTGATTCATGTAAGAAATTGATTTCCTTAGGCAAGCTTTTTATTACACAAATATCTAGTGAGCACTTACTGTGATGGTCTTTATTGTGTTATATTTCACAGTTTTGATCTTAATAAATGCAATTGAAGCACTGAACTGTCTCATGTAACATAGATTAAAAAAACGGTGAAATAAACCTTAGAGGCTCCCTTTCTCAGAATTTGTAATGAGAACTTCATTGACCAGAGAACACAGAAGAGACATTCTGTAAGTGAACAACTAGGACCAGAACTTAAGCCTTCTTTCTGAGTCCTTCTGGGACACTTATGCACTTTTCTTTTGAGGTGAAGGCCTGATAGGCAGCTTGCTTTGCAAGTAAGGTGACCTTGTATGACTTTATAAGGCATCCTGGATAGCCAATTCTGTTTGCTTTAGCTTTATATACCCCCCTCATTACCGTAGTAAGAGAATGCTTTTCAGAGGCCCATTAGTCAATGTGTTGTGTGTGGATTGTTTTGTGTTTCATCCTCAGCCTAGCGGGAGAGCTGAGGATGTATAGTGCTTTGCTGTGATAGAGATATTTTTAGATTGTTACTTTTAAATCTATCATTAGAAGACATTGCCACAAAAGAGGTAATAGACATGATGCTTTTCAGCTGGAAGATGGAGAGAAACAAATCAAAATAAACATAGTAGAGCAAGAGAAATAGTACGTCATATGTAATAAAGTTTCCAGAGCCCGTTGAATAAGTCAGTCCTCTCCAAATCCAAAACTAAAGAAACAAAATGGCGCTCACAAGCAGATGACTTGCCTTCTGATAAACTAAATGTACCTGAATATTAAACATGCCTAGTGACTCTGGGTGCACACTTGTGGTCCAGGGAAGTTTTTCTAACAGATGTCAACAAATTCAGATGTTGAGCCAGAGGCAATTGGGGGAGTAATGTTTCACCTCACTGTTCAGTACCATGAACAAATTTCAGAGCGAGGTAAAAAGGAAAGCAACAAAAAAAAAAGGGACAGAGGATCTGCAGTCAGGTTTGCCATCACCATTCCAGTATCTACTGCTGCATTTCATTCTTGGACTCACCATGGAACACTCCATCTGTATCCTTTTCACCTAAGCTACAACTTGATTATATTTATTTAATGGTAATAGTGATCAGTAAATCTTAAACAAAACAGAGACTGAAGTTGGATACACACTAAAAAACATGGATCTTCAGCTAAATCATCTGGAAGACCTCTTGGGTGTATAGATTTGGCTGCATAAGAATAAGCTCCGATATTTCCTGAGTTGGGCTGGAATTTCATGATTTCTGTGGTCTCCTGCTTTTCAGCAAGCAAGCAAGCAAGCAAGCTGATCACATCATGGTGGTTTTACTTCCGTAACTATCAGGAACCTGCTTAGGTCCCTCTCTCAGGCTTCATGGAAGATGGGCATTTTGAGAAGGGATTTGACTGAAAAGGACATAATCACCAGGCACCTGTGAACAGGAGGATTAGCCTAGGCTAAGAGAAGCACAGTAGACATACAGGCCAGAGTGGGAGAAGGATATAAAGTGACAGTTACCAGAAAACTTGGCAAGTTAATCTTGGAGGCATGGCACATACTCTGTCCCTCAGCTCTAAGGACAGGTGCTTTGACACTGTGTGTGCAGCACCTGTTCTATAACCAGACTTAGGTTTTCCAAGTTCAGCATTGTTCAGTCACCATCGGTCAAGTGTAGTGACTTTATTAATTTCTTTTTAAAGCAAAGTGTTGAAAGATACAGTTATATGAAGGGCTAAAGAAACCCATTATAATATGACAAAAAACACACTATCATCACAACAAAAATTATGGAATGGATCTTTAGCCCAGAATACAATTAGAATTAAAACAATGTTCCAAAATCTTTCAGTTGGCTTATACTTTCTTGAACAAGAAAGAAGAGTCTTACAAGTATGAGGCTATGGTGCACTAAGGCTCCATTTAAATCTTTACCTAGTCATTGAAAGAACATCCAAGTTATCATCCCATCAAAAATAACCACCATTTCCTTTTCCTCTCTGTCACAGAAAAGTCTTTAAAATGCATTGCTTGTGCATCTTCTGTATTGGGGAATGGCTTTTTGCTCTCAGTATTATTTATTCATGTCATTTTTAAATTAAGATTTTATGCACAGTTATTTCAAGATTATGGTAATTTAATCTGTTAAATTGCACCAAGAATGATTTGGAAAAAAAAAACAGATCTCTTTCTCTTCATTCTTGATAGGAAGACTAGTCTTGTCATTTGAAAGTCTAAACCAACAACGCCTACTGCACATCTTTATTCTGCTTTGCAGCAATGATTGTCTGTTACTTGCGTAAACTGTATAATAAAAGTAGATGCTAACCTGAGGCCCCCAGCCATGGCATGGATACAGTATTGCTGTGTGGTTCTCCTGTGGACCCTGGTCAAGGCATACCTCTTTTGCTTTGTTGTTACGAAGCTGTAGAAACAAAACATTCCATATTTACATGTCTGTCCCTTACAGGGGATGAATGTAACCTGTGATTCACAGCAATTCCCCAGATTTTTAGTGCTATGAAAAGCAAAAGATGCTTTGTCACATGATCTTTCACGATAGGATTTTTGTGCTGCAGACATAATGTTTTTTAAAAATATAGGTTTTAATAATGACTTGCATTTATACAAAATAATCCTTAAAAACTGTTTATAACTATTGCCAAGATTTCTGTAATGATCACGCCTTCCCCTGCATTTAGGATATTAGAGGTATGGTAATGATGTTTTCGAACCTTCCTCCATACGGCTCTGTGATCAAGGCATTGCTCCTTAGTGCTCATCCAAAAGTGCTCTAGAAGCCATGAAGAAAAAACTTCAGAGAGCTTTTTAGGTGGGTGTAATAGGTGGAGTGTGTGGCAAAGAGAGCATCAGAAATGCTTTTCAAGCTACCACGTGGAAGCTGAATGTGACACAGACCTAGCAACTAGGCAAAAATCCAAACAAAACTGCTCAGTGGCCCAAAGGAAGCCACTGTGGAGATGCAGTTAGAGCTCTCATGCCCTAGTTGCGGTTGGCAGCACACCTCCTTGTCAGAAGAGTACTAAGGAGCACTTCAGTGACCCCTGTGCCCCAGACTCATCCTGCCATCTGCTGGAAAGACATTGCTGGGTGTTTCTAGCTCTTAGAAAGAAAATCACCCAAATCAGAATGCTAACCCAAGCCATTGCCGTCTGAATGAAACTGGCAAGTCCTTTACTCATAATAACATTGCTGTCCGTCTGGTGTTTTTAAGGACCATGGGGGAAGGGTGGTAACAGAGTTGGGAAATGCTGATGTGCCCATGCTGCTGGCCTGAGAAAAATTGAGGGAACTGGAAGAGAATCCCCCTTTAGAGGCCAATTGAAATATGACAGCACACATTAAAAATTCCTGTGTCTATTTTCAGCTTAAAAAGGTGCTGATAATCTTGATGCAGGGGATTTCCTTGGAATTAATGACCAGCTGGGGTCCCAGGGTTGTTTCAACTTTTCCCAGGCAATCACTATTGCATGGAAAATATATTACATTGATGTATTATTCATTAATGACTGTCAGTAGCTGTTTTGATAATTCTCCTGCTCTCCCAATGCCAGTTAATACTGAATTCAGTCTCTTTACGTGGCACAATGGTATGGGTTTGAGACAAAGGTACTATATCTTATAGGGCATATATGTACTAATGATCACATAGGCCAGGCCTCTGCAAAACTGGCAAGTCAGGTCAAATGTAAGTTAAGAAATGATCACAATAGGATAGCGCTCCCAAAAATATATTCAGCTGCTTGGCCAAGAGAGTCAACAGGCACCATTCATTATGTCACAGTAACACAGTAAATACAGTAACTACTCAAATTTAGGATAAACATCCCTGCAAACCTAAAAAACAAAAACCTTACAGGAAATGATAGACAGATCCTAAACTGCAGCTCTTCAGGTTTATCTTCTTTAAAGGCATTTCTGATTACATTCACACTCACATGCTCATTTGCTGTACAAAGGAATAATCTGAATTAAAAACATACCTCCCCATACGCAATAGTATTGTTGTATCTTCTCATTTCTGGGTAAACATGGTCCAGGTACCACTGGAAATTCTTACACTTTAAGCTTTTTCTTAATGCTTTTCTCTCTGAGACATCTCCAATGTCAATGCCTGGATTCTAAAAAAGGAAGACACGCCCTCAGCAACCTCACTAAAAGTTTATTCTTGCTCTTTTAATTTGTTTAATACAATGCATGTGATTGACTTTTGATACAGTTTCTGAACATCTAGAAAATTTCAAAAAGCTGAACACTACTTATAAGCAGAGAGGCATGCAATGCTATTTTCAAAACCCAAATGCACGCAAATCCAATCTAAACAAAACAAAACCAAAAACACCTTCAGACACACAGTCCAAGAAGGTCAATAGAAAGGCAAGTTTTTTATAGCTGCAGTAAGCAGGAATATACATTTTTAAATCATTCTTTCAATTGTGAACACCTCAGTACTCAACAGATATAGGCCAAGTGGGGAGAAATTTAGAGATAAGAAGAAAATGTAGAAAGCTGGAAGAACTGATTTTTGAGGAGATTAAAAGACCATTAAAGTCAGTGGGCTTTGGATCAGTCCCTGCAACCAGAGAGGTTTTTCAAAGGTATCAGTGCCCAAAATGTTCAAGAGCTTAACTCCCATTCAGGCACTAAAATAAGTTTCCATCTTGCCAAAAGAGTTCAGTGACCAACATGCCAAAAATTTAACCACAGGTTAGCAGAATGGGAGGGACTGAGTGCTGAGCTCCTGTGAAAAATTTGTCCCCAGTTGTCGAGGCTGTACACTTAAAAATCTGTTGTCCTCCCCTACACCCACCAACAACAAAAAAGCAAAAAACGAAACACCTAAATAGATGAAATTCTGCTAACATGTGGTTGAAGAGTGAGCATGGTTAGAAAGGTGTTAAAAACTGAGATTCAGGGTTTCATTGGGGGAATAATCAAGAATAATAGAATAAAATTATGAAGACAATGAAGTTTAGGCTGAACCTCAGAACAACTGACCATTTAAATTACTATACTATCTCCTAAGGGAAATAGTGGAAGCCCCGTTACTTGAGTTAATTTGAAAGTAGACTAAACTATTGTTTATATCCCAATGTGAACAATTCTGCAGTAGCCAGGAGAAATGACTCAGATCATTCCCATCTTTTACTTTTGTTCTCTGATAGAATTTTGGGAACTAGAGTAATAGCTGGCTGTAGGAAGTTAGAGGCATAATGCAGCCATCCTTATATCTTTGAATAGGTGCTGGGTTTTCTCTTTTATACTCTTGTCTTTTCGAAGTTTACTATATGCAGTCAGAAAAGCAATTTTTCATGAGATTTGAAATGATCTTCTAATGAATTGTTTACTCTAATTTTTACAAGGAGCACTTTAAATAAGCTAGTTGGAGCCAATAGGTAAAAATAATAGGACTCCACGTATACAGGTAACACATGGTACAAAAAGGTAGATGAAATGAACTGGGATGACATCCTAAGCAGGCCCACACATCAGTTAGACTGAAATATTTTGTGCTTGGTGATTTACTCTGAGCAAGTGTGTTTGATAGATAGATAGATACATAGATAGATAGGTAGACAGATGTTCATAACCATAATAAAACATCATCAGTGCAAACTAGTGTACTTTAAACCTACACAAGCCAGCTAATAATGCCCATAGAAAATTCCCGGACCATTTGAAGAAATTCAGTTGCTCTTTGAAGACCATTTCCGTTGCAGCTCCTTCTGGTCATTAAGCAGAGAATCATATTGACCTCAAAGTCTGGGACCTGGTTTTCAACTCGTTCTGCTAAGCTCCAAAAACCTGGCCCAATGCAAGCCCCCCCCCCGGCAGCTTTTATTCACTTCCCTCTTACACAGAAAGGTCCATGGGCTTGTGTCTGAGCCCATTAAACTTTCTACACTTGCAAGTTAAGCTGTATCTGCAGCCGCCATTCCTGGCTAGAAAAGCCAAAAGACAATGAGAAGTCAGAATCCTGCCAACTCTCCTTCTCCATCCCATGCACTTAAAGGAACAGAACCCACAAAACTCAATCCATTCCTAGTATGTGAGGTAGATCTGGCCATTTTTAGCCCTGGCTCATTTTCTTTCACAAAAGCATATTAATTAGGAACCTCTTCCACTCCCCGGTATGTCAAATCAGGAAACCTTCTCACAATGTTAGTACCTAATCAATCACACCAAGATAGAGAGACAGGGAATAAAGGCTATGTTATTGTGTACCAAATGCCAGCAAGTCTCCACAGATGTAACCTTTCTTCAGAATATAATGGCAACATGTTCAAAATGCTCAACCCTCAAGATAGTATTTTCTCACAAGCACATTGTATAACAACTGGCCCACAGGCTGCTGTGCTAAATTAATCTCTTTTTTTGTTTGAGCAAAGGCACGTTATTTGGCAATCCCTTCTGCAGGCAGAAGCTCTTGCTGAAGTAAAAAGAATTTTGCCTGGATATGGAAATCTAGAGTAGGCCCTTGAATCTAAACTTTAATAAGGGTATCTGTAGAACAGTGAAATGACCACTGATATAGTCACTAGCCTTTCCATGTTCCAAAGTCCAGTTAGTCTAGTCCACCAAAAAAAGGAGAGAGTCCTGTGACACTTAAAGACTAACAGATTTATTTATTGCATGAGCTTTTGTGGGAGAAATGAAGTGGGATTTTCTCCCACAACAGCTCATGAGATAAATAAATCTGTTAGTCTTTAAGCGCCACAAGACTGCTTGCTTTTTTTGCTAGTCTTTCCATGCACTTCTATGGGTGTTGGATCAGGCCTTAGCTAATGTTCATGCACAAGTGCTTTTAAAAAACACGTAGTATTGAAAACTAAGGTTCCAATCCTCTGAAATAGCCAACATGGGCAGACCCTGATTCCTGTACAACATCCTTCTGAAGTGAATGTGTTTCTGTACAGAAACCTAAGTTCGCCCACACAGATCAGATTGCAGGAACGGAGCCTTAGTGAGAAATTCTGCTTTGCAGCAATTTTGTTAGAAGGAAGCTTTGGGATTCTGCAGGGAAGACAAAGGAAGTTGTCACAAGGAAGGGAGTTATCTAAGAAGTTTTACCAATAACTCAAGAACACTGAAACTTGATTGTGAAGAAGTAAACATATCACCAAAGATACTCAACATATTATGCTATTTAAAGAAGCTACACACACAGTTCTGTTGGATATGGCTCCCATTTCGTGAATAGTGGTTTCAATCTTGTATGTTTGTGCAGCTACCTAAGCAGTGGTTAAAGTATAATTTGATGGGTCCTGGAAAAGCCCTAATCTCTGGGCCCCCTTCATGCAGGTGCAGGCCCCAGCACAGGCAGGCCTTCTTGAACCCCACCAGCTCTTTCCTCACAAATGAAGCAGAGCCTCAAACCCGCAACAGCACCCCAACCTTGTCTACTAGTGCCCACATCAGACCCCTCTTTCCCCATGTCCTCCTCAGCCCCCATCCCCATTCCCTAAGCTCCCTGCCCCCAAGTCCCCACTCCAGCCCTCCTAACCCCCCACCTCCCTTGTCTTCACTCCACCCGCTTCAGGCCCCCAACCCCCTCCAGTTCCTAGCTCCCACTCCAGTCCCCCACCCAGTCCCCACTCTAGCCCTTCATAGTCCCCTTCACCACTACCCAGCCCCCACAGCCCTGACCCTTCCCCAAGGCACCCACCCAGCTGCCAGCTTCCCCGGTCTCCTGCCTCCTCCCCTGACAGACAGACAAACAGACAGACTCATAGCCCCCCACCTCCTCCGCCTGGCTGTCCATCACAGGCTCACTGTCCTTGGATGACACTGGGGGGTGGCAGCTCCGAGCACTGTGGGCAGTGAGGCCGATTTCGCTGCCTTCCTTGGAACTGGGCTCCCCGAATTCCTCCATAGCTGCCAGGTACGGGCAGGAGGAGAGCTGTGCTCTGTGATGTTTTCATCGCTACGGCTCCCTAGAGGAGCCACACATCCTCCGCATCTGCCACTTCCAGTATTATTCTGTAGCCATGGCAATATGAAACAGCTGGGAGGGGTGGAGTCTGTCTGTGGGTGGGGCAGGGAAGTCAGAGTAGGGGGTGGGGAGGGTGTATGGCTGGGATGGGTGGGTGGGAAAGGCACTGGATCCAGGGCTGTTCCTAGGGTACGGCGAGCAGGGCAGCTGCCTAGGGCCCTGCAGGGCCTGCACCGCTGCCCCCCCAATGCCGTGGACTGGGTGAGCCGGCCAAAAGTGGCAGCCCGGTTCAGCACTGCTGGTTCACCCCTAGCCACACACGCTGCTCTCATCTCTGTGCCGGAGCAGCAGGGAGGGGACAGGAGGCAGTGTGGGCTCCGTATTGCTAACCCCCCCCACGCTACCTCCGATCCCCTCCCCGCTGCTGTGGCACAGAGCTGAGAGCAGCGCTGAACCGGTCCACACTTTTTGCCAGCTCGCCTGGTGCCTGGCATGGGATGGCCAGTGCAGAGGCCGTGCACCCCCCTAGGTATGGCCCTGACTGGAACACTGCGTTCCACACCATTATTCTACTTTTAGGGGCCCTGGAACACTGGTCCCTAAAGTTTGTGGGCCCCCAGAACAGCAATCCGGTATGGTCCTCCTTCCTTTAACCCCTGTATCTAAAGGATCTATAACCATGGTTCCTTAATGAGTGTTTATATTGTAAAGTCTTAAGGGCAGAAACTCAGCTTAGCCTGGGTTTGTAAAGCACTGACTGGGAGCCTGAAATAAAAGTTATTTTTCAACCATTTTGATAGAGTACATTCTCAAGAAAGAGAGCTTTGATTACAAGTTGGAGAATCTACAAGGATGTCCTTATTATGGTAGCGATGATTTCCTGTTACTATGGGTCTGTGCAACATGGCATGCACTATACATTCCCTACATGAGAAAATGTCTGTTAAAGAGACATTTACTGACTATGCAGGAGTTGATTATTACCTATCCATTAATCCAGCGGAGCTACATTTATTAACACCATCCACTTTTTTCATCCTAGTTACTCTGTCATTTCCAATCTTAACTAGCAGTAAGACTAAATGAACTGAGGAAAGGCTGTACCTCCAGTGGCAAGTTCCATGCGATGTAAACATGAGACTTGTAATCATCCATCCATACTTCAGCCACCCGCAAAGCATTCCGCTTGGTGTAGAAGCCAATGTTGTTGTTGTAAGGCTTCTTCTTACGTTCAATATGAGCAACTCTTGAGCACGGCAGAACCTCCATGCTGCCACCACACAGCCACACCTGAAACAGACCAGGATAAGATATGCAATGCATCAGTTTAAGAAGGACCAAGTTTTCAGGTCAGAATCCAGCACATTATACTCTGAGAGCAGCAGAGATTAATCATCCAAAAAATGGAGGAGGAGAAAGAAAGGCTGTTTCCCCACCCATGGACTAACACAGTCTGGTAGCTATGGAATCTAGATGACACCATAATCTGATGAAACAGACATACTCCATAATATTTTAGACCCCAAGCTTGCAAATACTGGCAGCATAATGTTCTTTAGGCTAAATAATCAAACGAAACGTCTCATAGCAATAAGCACTCTGCAGAGAGAAATCTGGGCCTACTGAAGTCAATAGCAAGACTTCCACTGACTTCAATGGAGTGAGGATGTTACCCTACATTTGGTAAGGGGGTGCAGGATTGGGCCCTTAATTTACGTTTATTACTTTTAACCAATAGAGTAAGTAAAAAATGCTATGAGTGCCCAGAACCTTTTTTATTCAAGTTCCAAAGGGGCAGCTGTGTTAGTGTAGTTCAGCAAAACAAACAAGCAGTCCTGTGGCACTTAAAGACTAACAAATTTTTTTATTGTATGAGCTTTTGCAGGAGAAAATCCCACTTTGCTAGATGCTTTGAAGATAGAGGGAATTACAGAATGGGAGGAAATAAATGCAGAGAAATGTAAGCATGCTGCTCCCCAGTGTTTGATTCTTTACAACTGCTTTGATTTGGTGTTACAGTGTGACCTGATCCCACAGCTTACACTTTCCCTGCATTTATTTCCTCCTATTTTGTAAAATCCCCCATCTTTAAAGCGTCTGACGAAGTGCGATTTTCTCCCACAAAAGCTCATGCAATAAATAACTTCATTAGTCTTTAAGTGCCACAGGACTCCTTGTTTCTTTTACTGAAGATACAGTAGCATCTTTGATATATCAGCATAACTAATACAGGCAATGACACCAGATGTCTGGAAAGGAGGAAGGGCCCAATCCAAAACTCAATGAAATCAACTCAAGACTTTTTATTGGTTTGGATCAGGCTGTGAATTAAGTCCTTGGCAGTGTCAAGGCCTGGGAATCTGTTGCGAACTAAGAGAAGCCTTAAGCCTTCTTCCACAGCTGTTAAGTCTCTATGGCACTCTGGGTAACCAATGGAATATCAACAGTGTTTGAATCCACAAGAAGGGTGACTCTGAAACATATTGCAGGGACACATTTCTCTAGAAAATGCTTCCTCTTGCTTTTCTTCCTATTCTCTCCAGCCCTATGATATGATATGATGATGATGATGAAATGTTTAAATGTCTTTAAAATAAGATTTTACATTTTATTACAATAGTTACAAAACTTGTTTATGGACTGAGACATAAAATTGACAATATATTCTTCTCAGAAACCTGTATCATACTTGTATTCTACAATCCCTGATTTTTTCCCCCTAATTTATCTCAAACGGATTTAGATCCTATCCAAAGTTCTAGGCACTGGATAGTTGTGACACACAAACACATGCCGAATGACCATGGCTGATCTTATTTTGTGTTATTTATTACTGTTTTGCATAATTATACACCTATAGCTGACATTATTGCCAGGCTCATGACTTTTAATCCCATTTCTGTTCCTGCTTATTTTGTCCTCTTTCACTACGCTGCTCTAGCACTATCTAGAGCCAGACTTGCCATGCCAGACCTGCCAGATCAGTTTCTGAGCTCCATTAGCTTGCAGATCAAGACTAATTGCATTAGCTCAACAGGCATCACACAAATCTCAGGACCACAATAAAAGAGTATCTGTGTGTACCCATGCCGATCCCTGAACCTACAGAGGTGGCCCTTAAGAGCTCACCACTCGTATCTAAGATATACAAAGGTAAGCTTATCTATGAAGTATTTATTCCCCCTGAACTCTCCTACTTTAATAAAGCCCAAAACTGAAGATATTTTATCAAGGTAATTGAGTTTTTAAGACCCACAACTATTTAGTCAAATGGATAACTTCAAATACCTGTTTTCTTACCCAAATGTATACCCTGTAGGAAGTGCTGTACACCGTCTTTAAGCTAAACATCACACACATACTGTATCTTAATTTGTGTTCCAGTAGTTCCTAGGAGCCCAAATCATGGATCAGGGTTTCATTGTGTTCAGTGCTGCATGCACACAAAGAAGCATCCAAACCCACCCGTCCTGTAGTTTGCCCTTCTTGAGCTCTCCTACCACCAAAACAAAGACAGAATTCAGGATTGTGATAACTTTTCAAAGGCTTGCAGTCCTACCCATCCAGTTTGGCATCATTAAGCATGCTTTTAGCACCATGTGACTGAGTCTTCATATCAGTCTACATGACACGAGGGATCCCATATTCTATTTCAGAAACAGCATATTTCAATGTTTCCAAAACAAACTACTATGAGATTTCAGTTCCAAGACAGATTTCCAGATTTTGGGGTTTTTTTTATACTGAATGAGGACAAAGCAGAATTCTAACATGAAAGGTTTCACAGAACTAAGATTCTTTTCCCCAGCTTTACTAGTTAGTAGGCCTGGGACTCACTACTTCCGATCTTGTGTTTGACTGACAGAATTGCAAGCTTTTCATATTGGACAAAACATTTATATTTCAGGAAAAGCAAAGAAAGAAAATCTCTGGACACGTGTATATTGCTGTCAACTAAGGGACAAGGCCCCAGGTATCATTTGAAGAGTGCTGATTTATTTACAAAGGCAAGTCTGTTGCAAGATCAATAAGGATTTAATTTTAAATGTCAATTATGCTAGGAATGGCCACCCCCTGAATAGACAAAGCTGTCATAATAAAAATAACTATAATCCACACATTTCTGCCAGAGATTTGTTACAGTTCTTCTGTGGTGAGGACTACAGCAGAGAAATGATCCCAATGTTATTTAAAACCAAATTTGTTTAGCTACTTTGTACTTTTATAGAACCTTGCATCCTAAGAATAAGGCTTCCCTTAGTTCACATATCTTATTAAGTCTTACCAACTTCTATGAAGTAGACTTATATTACCCTCACTGTACAGATAGGAAGATCAAGGCACACAGAGGCTGTCATATACTTGTTCACACAAGGACATATTGTGTCCCTTCCTCATTATGGTGGGCAGTTACAAACCTTACTGGCCCAGAAAAGTAGACAGGGAATAGAATCCAGGAGTCCTCGCTTCCTTTCAGTTATTTGAAAGTGATGTATCTCCCTCTCAAGCAAACCCACACCCACACCCACCCACATACCCCACCACGCTTTAAGCAGGACTTCGAGTAACTTGCTTTTAACACTGGATTTACATATGGGCATTAGTAGAAAGATGGCCAGACATTGTTCTCTTTGCATCAATAAGACATGAAACATAGGACTAACCTTCCATTTAAGCCTTCTTCCTAGTGATCTCAAGAGCCGTTTAAAGAGGCCTTAAAGTGACTGAAGTATTTGAAGTTCCTTAAGCCTTTCACACACATTAGTATTCCAAGCTACCTGTATGTTGCAGTGTCTTAACCTGCCTTAAATCTTAAAAGAACTTTGCATACATAATTGAGAAGTTCATTAGGAAGGGCTGCATTTAATTTACTCTCCATGTAGATTACTGTTGAGTGGCTCTCTCCCTATTAAGATTATTTCAAATAAACTGGTTCTAAGGGTCCTGTCACCATTAAGTGGATTTCCCAGTCAAGTGGCTAAAAATTTAGTCTGATGTCTAGATTATAGCCACCATAAGACATTCTGTTTGCCACAAGAACCCACATTAATTGGTTGATGTGCCCCACACAATTATTGGCTATATGAGGATTTTTTCCATTATTTAGTGGATCAAACATTAGCTTTGAAAGGGAGAACATAAAAAAATCAGCACTCAGATCAATGAGAAAAAATATCCACTTTTAACTTCACTCTTCTTGGGCCTATTAGTCTTGGCAATGTCCTTTGTACATATTGGTACAAAGGAGAAAAAAATTAAAAGCATACTTGGGGTATAATGTAAGTTTCCAAAAGCTACCTCTGATACATTTGCTGGTGGGACAGAAAATCATGGAAATCTATTATTTTTAGCATCAGACTCAAATAGGTAATATAGCTATTAGCCAGATAGTCATCCATCCAGAAAGAGTTAGAAAATTAAAACTGGTTATCTCCCCTGCTAGTAGTTCATAATGGTGACTATATAACCTCTCCTCTATTGGTCTAAACCCAGGAGTAATCAAACATGCAAAGCCAGGTAGTAAGGATACTAGAATACATAAATGATTTCTTAGAACTAAACTGTATGGGGCAAAGCTTGGTGAAAGAAATAAAAAATAAATCTGTCACTCACAGACCTTTGAAGTACATGACATGAGGGCATGATGATGCATTTGAAAGTATCTTCCAAACAATTTTTAAAGGAATTAATGAGAAAAGAATAGATAATGATTTTTCTTACATAGTGACTTATTAGTGATGCTGAAATGTGATCATGGATTCCTTTTCCAGACATTTTTTTATCACATGTGGGAAAGCAAATAAAAGGGTAAACACAAAATGAACCAAGTTTAACATAAATTTCATGATAGTGAGGTTATTTGACTTTCTCTTCCAATCACCTTTTTTCAAGTAGGGAAATTCTACTGATGTGGTAGTGAATTCATAAGCTTTTAGGCATCTCAGTTTCCCTGAAGCTATAGACAGGCCATTCTGGGAAGCTAAACTAGGAAGGAAAATTGATTGTGGGTGCTACAATATTGACTTAGGGTCTCAGGATACATACTTGCCATCTTCCTATCAAGTATCCCCTTACTCCGAAAACTTGTGCTTTCAACACTACTCTGATGCCAGGAAGCAGGAATGTGATTCAACTCCCACTGGTTTCACAAGGTGTTGGCTCAAGCTCCAGGACAGGAAGGTGTGTTATACTGGCTGCAGCCAACCCCCCAACCCCCCCCCCAAAAAAAAACCCAAAAAAACCCACACCGCCAGGAGCACAAGCAGGGAGGCATCAGCAGGGAAAGAGCTTGTGGGAAGCATCCCACAGGCATGAAACAGCAGTATGTTGAAGGATACTATGGAGATTTTAATCCATGGTAGCAGGGTCAACATGGCCAGTTAATCTGTGACACTAGCACGCCATAGATTTATACTAACTGACTAGTTAGACAAGCCCAAAAAATATGTGGCCAAATGTAAGTTATTCTTAGCTACTGTGGTATAAAGCTAGAGCTACCATAAGTGTGTACAGCACTTAGAGTACCAAACACACTGAGGTTACATGACCAGTCTTGCCAGCATAAAGAGGCCTTTATTATGTTTTAAGAATAAGATACAAACATTGTTATAGGCTTATAAAGAGACAGCCTCAGTAAATCATAATCACTAGCTTCCCCCTGAAATAAACAGAAACCACGAAGCCCAGTGTGTTTCAGCCTAGGAAACTGTACCTAGAAATTGACCTTAATCTACTCAGATCTTTTATTGCACATAACACACCAAAATAACCTTACTCCTATTTTCCCATTACTATAACCAGTAAAGGCCATCCAGTCAACTGATACAAGTGAAATGGTGGAATATGTTCAATGGAATTTATCTATTTTTATGTAAAGAATCTTTAGAGCAAAAGTAGCCATAAGCTGTTATTGAGGATAGCAGAGCTTGCCTGTCCAAGTAAGTTTAATCATAAAAGGCTGTTCTGAAACAGAATTATGTATGTAGGGAGAGGTGCCAAGTGTGATATAGCTGCTCCTCTGCTGACAGCATGCCCACTTTCTTCAGTCTATTATCATTCCTTTCCGCTCCAGCACATCATTAAGGTGGCTTTGGTTAGCTGTAATTAGAAATAGCCTATCATCCCATGTGAACAGAGGATGAGTTGAATGGAAGCTATTGCATGATTTCATAGACTATCCATTTTAATGTAAGTGATTCAAATCTATCCTTTGTCCTAACTGAAAAAACAGAACAGAAAACTGGCTCATGTAACTCACCATGAAGAACAGATGAGAGTAAAACCTAGCATGTATCATATACTGTATATACACTTATGATTCCAAAGACTTTCGTGTTGCTTGTACTTTAAATACTTTGTAGGCTCTTAGAAGCTCTTGCTACAATCTCTCAGAATCATAGCTTCAGCAAGGGTTTAGTGTATTTTTGTAACAGTCAGTTTTAATTCAATCAACCCGCCGTACTTGCAGGTGTTGTTCCTACGTGGAAAGGCTGAAGCAGGTTAGGTCTGCTCACTGGAGCATCTACCTGTATCTGAGGCTTTGGCTACATTGAGGGAATAGGTTGACCTATCAGCAGTTAACTCACCCTCCAGCTGTGTACGTACACACTCACGTGAGGGAAAATTTCACATTAAGGGCAGAAGCACCACTGGCCTGGCAAAAGACCCAGGGCTTGGCGCGCTATGACTTGGGGCTCGAGCTCTGTAAGCACGCCACCACCACAGGCGGTTCAGCCGCAGACCCAGGGCTTGGGTGCTGGGACTTGGGGCTCGAGCCCCATAAGCCTGGTGCCAGCAATGCCCCTGATTAAGGGGTGCTGGAAGTCAGCATTGTAACTCCACCCCTGCAAGAGGTATAGCTTTCTGTTTGACCTTAATAAACCAGGTCTACGGGAGTGTGCACTCATCACAGACTTTAATTGGCTGACTGACCGGTCCCACAATTCTGCATTCTATCAAACCTCTCTGGGCAGATATTCTGCAGGTTTGACACGTCACCAGGAAATAAAGTGTGTGTGTGTGTGAGAGAGAAAGAGATTAGCCTGTGGGGTGAGCAATTTGTGCGTGTGTGTGTGAGAGAGATCAGTCTGTGGGGTGAGGAATTTCTCTGTATGTCTGTGGGATCTATGGGTTAAAAGGAAAATGCAGACAGACCTCTGCAACGACTCCTGTAAAAGAGATGCAAATGTCCAGATCCCAGAACACAATGAAATGATAGCTGTTTTCAGTACGTGTATTTATTTTTGGTGCCTTGATACAGTGCTTTGTGGGTGACAGAAGAGGAGGAATGAGTGCACAAGGCATCACTGCTGCTCAGGGCAACCCACGCCCACCACGTAGTCTGCCCTGCCCCCCACACGTGCCCACTGACCCTGGTCCTGGATCCCTGGCCTGATGCTGGGGCACCTTGCACAATCCACACCCTGCACACCAGGCTCCTGCCTGGGAGACCCTTCTGTGCAACCCCCCATCCAGGTCTGGGTTTTCTCTCCACCGCTGGGGAACTCTGGCCTGCATTTGGCTCAGGGCTCCCCTCCCCCTTAACTCCCTCATCCTCCCCCTCACCACCAGGGACCCTGCAGCCCACGCCCAGCTCTGGGCTTCCGTCAGAGCCCAGCAACTGCTGCCACCCGAGCTCTTTCCATCCTTGTTGGGCCACTACATTCTTCAGTGCAGACAGGGCTGCCTGGGCTGCAGAGGGAGGGGATAAAATTTTCTCTGCTTTGGCTAAGCCGGGGGGGGGGGGCATTGTATTATGGTAGGACAGCTGACTTCCCACAATCCCCAGCTCTTCCTTGCACTGTGGGACACCTACCGGCAATGTAATGCTTCTAAAGTGGGAGTAACAGACAGCAATGGGGATGCAAGATGCTGGTGCATGGAGTGAGCTGTGGCCATTCAGCTTCAATTTTGTTATGTAGACTTCTCAATGGCCACATTAGATGGCACCCAAGTGTAAACATACCCTGAAGGCTGTAACAAGAGAGGAGGGAATAGAGTTCTTGAGGAGAGGCTCTGAAGTGTGAGCTGAGCAATCTGCGGTAGGAACCTTAGATGCTGAAGCTGCTTGCAGGAATGCTTGGGTCTCAAATTTGCACTGTTAATTCCTTTGTTAATAAAGCCAAAGTGAAGTATTAAGTGCTGATGTAAAAAGCTATTAGAAGAAGCGATTTATCATTCAAAAGAAGTTTTATTGGTCCTATTAAACCCAGAAACTATTCTATATGTTCATGAGCACTTTATCTGTTAATGCTCTTGTTGCATGTGCACAGGTGGAGCATTCCTGTAACAAGAAATGAATGAGTTTGGCACTTTGCAGAATCTGCCTTTGTACAAGAGCAGCTCTCAACTCTAAGTGAAGAATCCCAGTTTGTATCAACAGTAGTATTGCTACCAGCACCTAATGCATTACCTTCTGCAATGCAAATTGTCTGCTGGAGACAGCAGACGTGTCTAACTTCAAAATCAGACCTCTATAAAAAGGTCCCAAACAGATGGGCAGGGACGACAGCAGCTGTCATATTTTCGCCATTTGTTCTGCCCATCTTCTTTCGCAGCCTAAAAATCTTCATTTTAATCAAGTCATCCTTCTTAAACACAAGATGAATATTCTGAAACTCACAGCACTGGCAATTGCTCTGGTTCTGAGGTTACCTATTAAAAAAACTTAACATCTTGCACATAGGCTGACTACTAGAGTTCATTAAAAAAACTCCGCAAAATTCAGATACATACAATCAAGCAGGTGGGTCGCTGGCGCTGGGCACGCGTGGCATGTGCTCCAAATCCCAGCACCGGTGCCCAGGATCTGGCAGGGCCGCCCCTCTCCTGGTCTCCGGCCCAATTGGGCAGGAGATCTGGAGACCAGACGCTGGCGGCCACGGCGGCCCCATCCCTGGCTGAGGATCCAGGGCCCGGCCACCCGCGGCCGCTTCCAGCCCCATCCCCAGCTGGGGATGCAGGGCCTAGCTGCCCACGGCGGCTTCCAGCCCACCTGGGAGGGGGCAGGGCTTGCAGACTGGGGGCGGGGCTGGGGCCTGTGCCCCAGGTCCCTCCCCAGGGCAGCAACGCCCCTGCAATCAAGTAGTGTTCAAAGGCTCATAAGGATTAACAAACTACCAGCAGGTACACTTTTAAATAACAATAGGTTTTGTTGTATGTTGAACACCACTCCTACAAACGCAGCCAAACCAGAAGGCATTTACCTCCAGGAATAACACTGAAAAAGCAGCAAGGCAGGAACTGTGATCTTCAGTTTGGAAGACCTATCTTCAAGGCAGGAGTTAAAGTAAGGGGGAATGCACCAGAACACCATTCCGGGGTGCCCTATTTTTAGGAGATCAGTGTTCTGGGGCCCCTAAAAATAGAACATGGAGCTGGAACGCTGCATTCCAGGGCCCACCACTGAAAAATAGGAAGCCCCAGGACGCAGCGCTCTGGGTCCACATTCTATTTTTAGGGGCCCAATGCTAAAAATAGAAGGCCCCAGATTGGCGTTCTGCCGCATTCTGGCAGGCAGGGGAGGGGGTGTGGCTCGGGGTGTTACTGGGGACTCAAGCCCCACCCCAAAGCCCTCCCCTTCCACTCCCTGTCCCCAACCTGGGGCCTGCAACATCAGCCCCAGATGCAGCACCACTGGGACCTGGGGCCTACTGCCCCCACCTCCCCAGCCACACCACTGGTGAGTGTGGGGACAGCTGGCTCACGCTGGGGGTGGTATTGGGGGCAGGGGGTGGGGCACTGGAACGGTGGTGTAGGAGCTGGAGTCTGGGCAAGGCCCACCAGCCTGGGAGGGGGGGCCCACTGGTGTGGCAGTGTGCTGGGGCCTCCCAAATTATACTTTAACTCCTGCTTAAAGGCAGTGTTGAGTGCAATGAAAGTGATGAAGCTGTTTGAAGTACTCACAGTGTTCTATTGGGACATCAAATTATGGTCTGTCTTAGCTTGGTCTTGGAAAGTTTTCAAAGTTTGCGACTCATAAGTGAGCTCAACGTTTACGCTTGATGGAGATCATATAATTCATTGGATTCTGAATTCCTTTCTGCCCAACTCAGACGTGATGGTCTGAATACAGGTCTATTGACTTCAGTGACCTCCCAGTTCACAGCAGCTAGAAATTTGACCCTCAACCTTTGGGAATCACACAAGTAATGGAGAAGGCTGCTTAAGCTGTAGATGCAAGTGAGGGGCATCTGGAATGAGCACGGGAATAAAAGCCTTTCTATTCTAGACAGTACTTAACATAGTGGGTTCTTTTCCTCCTTTTGGCTTGTGGAGTAAGTTGCACTCTTATTTTTATTAAGAGTGATATTAAACACTTTCTGATAAATCTAGTTCTGAGTTAAGGCTTGTTTAGATTTTGAGGGTGAAATCTTAGCTCTGCTGAAGTCAACTGCAGAACTTCCATTAACTTAAGTGAGGTAAGGGTTTCTTCCTATCTCTATAATTCCAAGAATGAAGTATATTGGCCAAATGCAATGAGTTCAAGTATCAGCATAGTCCTAGTTAACTTTGTAGGTGAGAGGTAGATTTGAGACAGAGGAAGAGAGGAAGAGACTTCTGCATTACTATGGGGAGGTTTTTGCAAAAATAGGAGTCTTGTGTTACATTCTCCAGTAACAAAAGATACAAGTTCATCTTCATATTTGGTGGCACTGAGCTCCATAGCAAAGTGTTTTTTTTAACCAAGAGTATCTTGTCTCCCCCTCTATGGTGAACTACATAGGGGCAATGATAACTTATAATAAGTAAAGCTGGCTGGAAAAAGGCAATTTTTTTCACAGGAAATTTCAGTAGTTTTTCAAATTTTCTACAATTTGTCTGTCTTCTTCCCCCCAAGAAAGAAAAACTGAAAATGAACACTATGGGGTTTTTAGTAAAACAGTTTTGAAAAGTGAATCTGACATCAGTGAGACTTAAAGCTATGTTTAAAATTATGCAAGAATCGTTCTTTAACAGGGATAATTTCATGGACCAGCTGGGCCTCATTATTTGTAGCTTTTTCACTGGTGACTTTGAGGTTCTTTATCTGTGATTTTACATATCACAATCCTCCCACTAGTGTCCACTGATTTCTTTAACATCACCTACTAAATGTCAGCCACTTATGCTGCCCAAAATTGATGAGGTGGGGCAGAAATGATATACTGCTACTTGAAAAAATTGCTTCCATGACTGCACAAAAATCACACTGCTTTGTTAGGCTCTGTTATAACCTACATTGCAAATCGTTCCTTTGATCTCAGGGATCAAATTGCCATGCTAGAGATCAAAATGATTCTTAAACATTATCTTTCCCTCTGGCTGGCTTCATTAACTTTTTACATCTGGCACCTTGCTCACTCCTCAGTAACATGTTCAACAGCTGTTTGCTTGCTGTCTGACTCCAGAACACTGAGACAAAAGGGACCTACTGAATATATCTATTTACCTTGGGGGTATGTTCACACCATAGATGCTACTTCACTGAGCATCACTAATGATTTTTTGTGTAGCAAAAGTTAGGACACTGTTGTGCTCATTATACCAGATCCCTTCAATGGAATTAAATGGCATTGAGATCCAATGGAATGCTACCATCCCTAGATGGCTTTCATATTTATTAAGCTACCCAGTTGTACATTAGATAACGATCTGCTAGGTTAGGATGCTACTTGTATTTGTCTGTCCCAGAAGAGGCTGCTAGTTTGGTTTCCATGCAGTCACAGTGTCTGGCCATTGTCCTGAGAGCTGGAGGAAGGTTAAGTTAGACAAGAATAAATGGATTTACAGCAATATTTAGATTTTTTAAAAATACTTTCCTACCCTTGATGGATCAACGCTGAGTATATTATATATAAAATATGGAGTATTCATGCACCTAGGCAAGTATTGCTTTTAATCATTTTCATGTAATATACACTGTCTTCAAGAAAACTGTCCATACTAAGCTCAACTCATAAAACTCTGGGAATGGCGAATGGTAAGAAATAATTACAGTACTGATGTGGCTAGGTCAAGTGTACACAGACTAAAGTGAGATGCAATGTGGTCCAGTGTATACCACACTAAGATCCTAGAGAGCTAGGTTCTAGTCGCCAGCAGTCATTGTATTACCATGTTCTTGTTTTCTCTCCCATGTACTATCTGTCTTGTCTAATTAGATTCAACTCTTTGGAACAGGGACTACCTTTTATTACATGCATGGTTAATGCCTAGATTAACAATGGAGATCTACTCTGGATTATGTCTCAAAAAAATACTGCAAGATAAACAATTTCAGCTAGGTATTGGCTTTTTGTGTGTACTTCTAGAAAAGAGGATCAAATCTGTGACTGGGATCTATAGCAGGGGTCTCAAACACGTGGCCTGTAGGCTGCACGCAGCCCCTAAAGCTATTTCCTGTGGCCTGCAGTGACATAGTCATTACTGATATTTGCAATGTCATTGTATGGAAAGGGTTCAGTGGTGAGGCCCTCAGGCTACTGTACTAATCCTCATGCGGCCCTCTACTAGTCCTCATGCAGCCTTGTAGTGATTTGAGTTTAAGACCCCTGATCTATACGTACAACATTTCAGAGAGAAAATAAAGGAAAATAAATGCAGTTTCCCTTCTGAAGGTCAGGCAAATCTTTATTCCTTATTCCAAGAGGGCACAGACCTTCAATGGGAGTTACACCAGTAGAGAATTTGGCTCTACTACTTTGCAGGGAGAGTAAAGAAACATGGTCATGTTTCATAGCATTGATGGATAGATAAGCCATCAGTACCAAAACCATCTTAGCATTGTCTGAGATATTCAAATATCTTGGTGAACCTGAGTTATAAGTGTTGCCAAGATCCAAAGGGGTAGCCTTGTTAATCTAGTTCAGCAAAACAAACAAGGAGTCCTGTGGTACTTTTAAAGACTAACATATTTATTTATTGCATGAGATTTCATAGGAGAAAATCCAGGAGCAGTTCGCAGCAAGTCTGAACTCACTGTGCCACTCCCAGAAGTCGGCCCCAGAAATTCTGTGGCTCGGGGGGGAGGGGAAAGCTGATCTCAAGGGATTTGCAGTCAGCTTTTCCCTGATGTATACTGGAGGCTTAGAAAATCACCACCAGTTACGCAAGGAATTTTATGTTCCTTGCATAACTGGTGGTCGACTGCTGCGAAAGGCCAAGTTACATATCTGATGACCACTTTTAATTAGATTACATTAATTTATTTATAAGGCTTTGCAGCTAGCATTTTCCTGGCACAAACTATCAGAGAAGTAGTAATGGCAAAAATGTGTGTTAAAGCCTTCATATTTGTGAAGGTAAGATTGCATTGTTTACTCCCTTAATAGCATTTCGCTTATCACAAACATGCAAGTTCCCTTGCAACATTACCCTAAGGTCCCACTAGACATTTCATAGATTTTGTTTTTAATCTCTCCTTGCAGTCCCCAAATGCACAGTAATCACTGAAAAGATGCCACTATTTAAATTCCTGTTTCATTTCTTTTCTTTTTTTTTCTTTTTAACATTGTATTTCTTTGTTTCAATCATTGGCAAATAGACTTCTCATAAAGACAGGCAATGTAAACTTCTCAGTTCATAAAGCTGGATAGTGGCTTTTCAATAGGCCTTAGAGATATAATTTTAGAATGAGTCGGGGCTGTGCCTAATCATTTTTGCTGTTTCCCCTATTATGTCTACCAATCAGTACCTATCGTAGTGGATGTTTTCATCTCTACATAGAGCACAGTACTTATTCCACATAGATTACTCAGTAGCAAGTAGAATTGGCCAAGAAATCAGTATTTTTCTTTTGGATTTGGAAAGGGAAGAACAAGTTAAATTCTCATCAATATTTCTTTTTAAAACATTCAGGTTTTTGTTTAAAATTCAACATTCAAGTGACAAAGTGTAAAACCATGAAGTTCCCCCGACAGTTGAATGGAGATACACAAATTGTTTAAAGTAACTTGTATATCTCAGTTCCACTGCCCTATGCCTGGAATGTCCACTGTGCTGAGTCAAAGGGAGAGTCCTCCCTTTGACTCACTGCTACTCCAGTTGCCCACATGGTCTTAACAGATCAGCTTCCCAATCGACTGAGCAAATCTTCACAGACCCAATCAGTTGATATGTAAGGTCAATCTGATGATGGCAATTTTGCCACCATCAGTGAAGACTAGCCCTGAGACTTACCTGAGCTAGTTTGAGCAACAGCTGCACAGTCACAACAGCACTGATTGTTCAAGTTCACCCATGATCCTGTTAATACACTCAAGCAACTAACTTTTGTTGTGGCAGCTTTACTGGTGTTGTTCAAGCTAGCTCAGGTATTTCTCTGTGCTGCAGTCACACCTCTGATTGCAGTGTAGACAGACCCTGAGTCATTATTGACTTGATCTAGATTTAAACAAGGGACATAAGAAAAGAAGGCTCCAAAAACCCTATCATCCACCTGCCTCTGTTTCATTCCTTTTTACAGCCCAGTTTACCTTTAATTGCAAAATACTATAAATCAAATAGTATATACTACTGAAAATCTGCGTATCATTTTTAGCAAGACTGCCAAATGATAAGTGAAATCATACCGGCACCCTAAGCCAGTAATCAGAAAAAACAGTGGTGTCAGAAAGGCCAGATTCTGTTCTCTCTTATTCTGGTGTAAAATTGATGTCATGTTTCTCCAGAGGTATACCAGTCTAACAGAGAGAACTTAATTTACAGCATTGCTTAGTGCGCACAGAATGTTTCCAAGTCCTATTTTATGAATTAAATATCCAATATTTTTGTGGCAATGACCATTTAGACATATCTAGCTGATGTAACCAAAGCGTGTGTAGTTTGCACCATCCCAGCTTCTGTCTGTACTGAAATAGAAACTTTATCTACTTCTGGAATCCAATTCAAGCTTTATTCCTGCCTCTTCTTAAGAGTGACTGCCAGCTCATGAATTTTTAGTTATCTGTAGTTAAGGACCAAAAAAGAAAGTTCTCCAGTTGCAAAATTACAAAGAGAAGGACCCATGCTTCAGCCTTCTGTCTCTTAATATCAGCTTCTTTCTTCATGCGCCTAGCAATACTACATCAAAATCCTGCTTAAGTGCTAACATGACTTAATTCCTTATAAATGCGTTTTAAAGAGAGCTGAAAAATGGAGCCTGCTCTTTAAAACACAGTTTTTAAGAACAATCCTGCAGAAGTGTCAGTGTTCATTTTTCCACTAGGAGACTCTGCTGCACAAAGAATACAAGTGATGCAAATGGACAGTGTATTGTTTAGGTCCTTTTAGATATCTGATGAACACTTAACTTGTGAAGGCCTGGAAAAAGCTTGAAAATTAAGCTGGTTGAAATTTTCCAGTATCAGAAACTCTTACCTTGTCAAAACTGAACCTTTCTGTAGGACTGTATTAATGTTGATGAAATTTCATTTTTACAAAATTTGAAATCAAGTGTTTGGATAAGATCAGTAATCTTGTGCTTTCACCTTATTGGAAAGTTGAATTTAGATTATTTTGTATGATGTTTTGGCTTTACTCAAACTAAGTTTCAATTAACCAGGTAAAAAAAAATTCACAAGTTTCATTTATTCAGAAATTTAGAAATTTTGGGGGAGGTTGTTTGGATTTGTAACAGACTTCGCAGTCCTGAGTTTTGATCAATCTTTATTTGGAAAGTGGAACTTGCAATAAGCCCTTTAGTAGCAAAAATTAAAAGCAACAAGTAACCCTCATAATCTCCATCTATTATATTGTCATTGATTCCATTTCTAGGTGGCTGTTGTGCATTCATTTATTTAAATCTAAACAATCCAAATACAGAAAGGGCTATTCCAGGCTCCAAACACTTTTGCTAGTTATTACCCAATCACTGAGATTCAAAACAGCAGCACAGTTCCCTCCCCATACCTGCAAACTCATATAAACAATCAAGGGAAAGAAAACAAATCAAAATATCTCCTCTCAAACACCAAAGGAAAAGCCTCTCAAACACATTTGAAAGGATGCACTTCAAAGCAGGCCTATAGCTATGGAATTCACCTCCCCTATTTGATGAAGCTGAAAGGTGCTCTGATCCCATGTCTTACACTCCCCTGCATTTATTTTCATTCAGTTCTGTAAGTTCTCCCTCTTCAAAGCATCTGATGAAGTGGGAAGTTCTCCCATGAAAGCTCATGCAATAAATACATCTGTTAGTCTTTAAGTGCCACAAGACTCCTTCCTTTTTTCCCTGCCAGAGTAGCACCTACCTTTTCACAGCAAGAAGGCTCTAATTGAAGTAGTTTCTCTGCCACAGCTTTGTTGCCGGGGTAAGGCTAGTCTTTTGGGTAAGATCATTCAGGCATTTATAGGTCAAAACCATCACCTTACATTCCACATGGAAGCCAGCAGGCCGCCACTGGGGATCATGAAGAAGTGATCCAGTGGCATGACATCTGTGTACGCAAGGCATGCACTACCTATCCCAGGATCAGCTGTGCTTCTGTCCTCTCTATAGCATAACCATCAGGGATGTTGCTGGTGCTGGGCTTACTCAGTGCCCAAGCCCCACGTCTTTTCCCTGGCCAGTAGCGTTCCTGATGACCATGCACACACCCATATACATGGAAGATCATTTTGCATGGAAGTGTAGAATTGTACACCTGTGTTGATCTTCTCTGGCGGAGAGTATTGTCTACTGGTCAGGGCTTAGGCTCTTCAACGTGCAGCAGATGGGACAGGGGTCAGGTAGGGGAATCCAGATCCTTCCATTCCACTAAGCTCCAGCCCATGGGGCCTCGTGAAGATCACACAAGTGTCTGACCTTAGGAGCGCCTTAAACCTGCCCTTCCAGGGACACCTCCCACCACCCTACCATTGTCCAAAGTTCAGCCTATCACAGGGGGCTGTAAAAGGCATCAGTCACCACTTGGCACCTCCTGACAGCCAAAAGTGGCACAAAAGCTCTTTTGCTCTTGGGGCAGCGCCTGCTTTCTCTTGTGCTTTGGCCCTCTGACCTCGTCCCACTACAGGTCTCCTCCCTTCAGGGATAATTCTTACACAAAACAAGGAGTCAACACAAAAAGTAGGTTAGTAGGTGAGGGGGGCAATGCCTCACTTTTTGGGTACAACAGGAACTAGCCTCCCTTCCCTTGGAGAAAGGCCTTTAGGTAGTTGAGGGAGAGATCCTGCCTTCCCTGAGTCATCTTCTCCATTGCTGAAAGGAAGAAGTCTTTTCCTTTCCGCAGCCCACCCATAAGCAAGCTGTTCTGCTCCCATTTAACTCCTACTTCAGACTGTGCATCCTTTGCAAGAGTGTTGGGATAGGGTGGGGCTGGCTGAGGCTAGACCAACTTCTTGAACCCTTGTCAGCTCAGCATAGGATTTTTATATACCATCACGATGCCTGACAAAAAGTGTCATGACACACCATCAGATGTCAGATGACTACTACAGGATTCTCTCCTTAAACATGTTGTCACATTTTGCAAAGACAGCTGGTAAGAGTCAATGGAGACACTCCTATTAATTTCAGTGGGCTTTGGATCAGGCCCTTAAATTGTAAGTTAGCCATCACTAGTAGTCTTTAGACATAGTTATGCATGCTATGCTGGGGACAGAGGAAAAGATTACCTGTGCACTTGCTATTGCTTTGGATTCTTAGGAAGAGAGACTTGTGGGTGCTCTACTTTATTTCTCCCCACTGTTTCTCCTAATATTAAGCCTTCTTTCTGAGGTCAGATCGAAGGAATCTCCCACCTGTCATGTAGTGGTTCAAAAATGTATTCGAGTTCTTAATTCCATGTGGAAATCATTGTGCTTCCACAGATTTATTTTTATTATTGCAGAGCTGGCCCATCTCCTGATGAGACAGCCTAGCCCTTTAACATTTCAAATAAAGATCGTGCTTCCTACCACCAAGCAAAAGCCATTGAGGCAAAGTAGTGCATTACAAGCATGTGTGCATGGATACAGAAGTTGCAGCTATTAACATTACACATTGTACCAGGGATAATAGGTTTTTGTACCTGCTCACAAAGCATATAATAACTTACCTTGTTCTCATTTGCTGTATTCTGTCTGTCATGGTTTGGGAGCTTTTAAATGTCTTTAGAGCTATTTAGAATTACTCATCCCCATGATGCCATGAAATGAGAAGGTGAAGTCAAATTGCCAGCACATTGGTTGTGTTTATCTCTGGATAATTGCTTTGAGATAGATACCCTTAACACAGAGAGATGACTCAGTTGTCAGAGACTAATGCTTTTTAGATGCCTAAGACACACTCTGGTGTCATCAACAATTCTGCTTGCAGGACTAAGTTCTTTGGGGCCCAGCACCATTGCCTGCATTTATGGCAGGGATATTCGGATGAGGGCTAGTGAGCTGCACGTGCCTCTTTAATGAGTCTCCTGGGGCTCTTTGCACCATGTGATATTAAAATGCTACGTGCTTTAATTATTGCCCAAGCAGGATGCTGCTTCTCTTATTATTCAATTGAGTTAGCATATAGAAACTAACTATTTCCCCAGTCATCCTGTTTAAATAGGGCTAGTACCATAGTAAATGAAACAAGGAATTCTCATGACTGTGGCTTTTCTGGGTGATGTTGATCACTAATTTGGCTCTTGAATCACTGAGTTCTGAGTATCACTGCTTATGGCTTTGGTCCTGCACAGTACCTTGCGCTGGAAGGCACCAGTGCCCACAGCGTACATGGATTTCAGAGAGGTGCGGGTGGGTGCAGAATGGCCACACACATGGACTCCACTGCAGGCCAGAGCTGATTAGAATTGCTTTGCTCAGGGCTTGTAACTTGGGCTCGTACAAGAATTGAGGGTTCTACTTTTTATTTTTTTTTGTTTCTACTTTTGTTTATTTCATGTTCCAAAACACACCAACAAAAAACCCAATCATAAATAAATTGAAGAGGTTGTTTGTTTTTTATGACTTTGTCCTGAAACAGTAAAACAGATTAAATCAGGGGTCTCAAACACGCGGCCCGCATGCAGCCCCTAAAAGCTATTCCTGTGGCCCGCATTGACACTATTGTTACTGATATTTGCAATGCTGTTGAATGAAAAGGTTTCAGTGGTGCGGCCCTCTGGCTAACGTACTAGTTCTCTGCAGCCCTGTAGTAGTCCTCGTGTGGCCTATGACGTGATTTGAGTTTGAGAACCTTGGATTAAATGATCAAATCAAAACGCAGAAAAAGCTGGCTGCCCGCTGTGTCAAGGTTGCACCAAATTATTTTGGAAAGCACAATGGGATACTTTAAAATAGGGGTCTCAAACTCAAATCATCATGAGGGCTGCATGAGGACTAGTAAGTTAGCCCAAGGGCCGCACTACTGAAACCTCTTCATACAACAATATTGCAAATATTGGTAATGATAGTGTCATTGCGGGCTGGAGGAAATAGCTTTAGGGGCTGCATTAGGCCTGCAGCCTGCTTGTTTGAGACCCCTGCTTTAAAGGCACTGCTTGAGAAAGGGGTTGTATCTCAGAAATAGGGTCTCATTCCTGGGCCTGACTTCCCTCTATTCACTCATATTTGGATACATCAGGTATAAATCCATTCGATCCTATATATTTACACAGGTGTAAGTGAAGTGAGAAGACAGTCATGACAACACAGCATGATATTGGAGGAGGATCTCAAAAGCAGTGGTTAAAGGAAATAGAACAAGTTGGACAAGGTCAGAATCTTCTCTCTTTACCCACTTGTTTAAGGCCATTTCCCTGGGCTAGCAGGCTTGAAGTCTCATGTCCCCCTCCCTTAGTACAGCAGGTGAACATACGTGCACTGAAACATTCAGGCTTTGTATTGTGTGGCTCTGAAGATTACTTTTTAATCAGTGAACCATCAGCTGAGTGGGTTTCTTGATCCACACCCAGACAGTAGCATTTGGACTATTTAGAGCTGGTGTGGTGACATTTCTTTTGCTCAAGTTTGTGAGCATGGGGATTAGCTTAGTGAAAAAGTTTGCTACGCCAGTATCTGATGCAACCTTCTGGACTAGCTTTCCTGCTTTCCAGTGCGAATTATGGGACTGGAATTAAGCGAGATGGTAGGATAAAGAAAGTTTTCAACATTCCATCAGTGGAAACATAAAGCCCTTTTTCTCTGCAATGGTGATTAACAGGGAGAAAAGGCAGATAAAATTAGGGCACACTGTCTGCCATCCGTGCTTCATCTTCAAATAACTATTTTCTTAAAATTTCTTGATCAGGCTATTCTGCACCCCCAGGACAGTGGTCACTGGAAATGAGTCTGTCTCAAGGAGGAGGATAAGGACACAAAGGGAAATCGGAAGATAAAGAGACGGGGGAAATGCCTGGCATGCTAAAAAGGGTTGTGGCCTACAAAGCTATTGCTTAGAACCGAAGTGGTGACAGAGATGAAAGGAGAAAGATTAGCTTTTGTTGTTCAGTTTGAGGAAGGTGCACTGCACAGTTTGACTGAAAAAAGCTTCTCCCTGAAAATCACGTAGAACACCATCAGCAGTGTCTGAAAGGAGCGAATGGAGGATTTTGACATTGGATTCTCAGTGCTACATTAATGTTTACTCACTAGACTAATGTATTTAAAAGTCAGAGCCTTTGAAGGTTGTTCTTGCCTCAATTCAAACTCACAGACCTATAAATAGGTGCAGCACAGGCAAAGACAGGGCATATCACACCCTGACAAGATGTAGCAAACTCTATTAGAGATGCCATCTGAAACCTTCATGACCAGTCAGTTTCTGGTCCCTGTTGACACTGGTGACAAGGGACAAAGCTGTGATGAAAGTGCTTCTGTGACACAGACTTCATCTGCTAGCAATCTGACAGATCAAAAATTCATTCCACATAGCCTTGCAATTACTAGTACTATTCATACACCTCTGTGACATTCCTCTCTTGCAATATAGAGTGGTGCTCCACTATGCTCTCCCCTCCCAGTTCTCCACTCCAGGACCCCAACTTACCCCTTCTTGCTATGTGAACCCCACTCCTGAGTCAGTTCATGTCCAGCACCTGCATGTTATCAGTCCTGAAACCAGTGGAAGAGTGCTTTCACTAGTTCCCCAGGGAAAACCCTCAGTCCCAGATGCAACTCTGGGAATTACTGTCTTGCAAGGTTCAGTACGACCCCCCTGTGCCTTGCAAGCTCATCTGCACTTGTCCATCAATTTAACAAAGAAATTGATATGCATCAGCTTTGGCTTCCGTGAAGCCTTACACAACACACACACACACACACACACACACACACACACACACACACACACACACACACACACACACACACACACACACACACACATACATTCAACACTGCATTGTTTTGGATAAAACAAAATACCTTTATTGACTACAGTAAGATTTTAAGTGAAAAAAAGTCAAACTAATGTGAAATCAATTAATCATTCAGTCAAGGAGGTAACCACAATCAATCAAAAGGAAACGTTGCATTCTAAACTAAGATCACTGTTCCAGTCTATGTTCTGCTTAGTCACAGGCTTGGCCACTGACAGTTTATAGCCAGTCTCTGCTCTGTGAGTAGGTATCAGTCCATGATGTTGCACAAAAGATGTAATCCATGGAAAAAGCCCCATACAGCTCACAGTGTCTCTTTTAATTTTCAACTCCCTCAGCTCCCCATCACAGTCAAGTGATAACTTATGTTATAATCTTTTCCTCTTGAAGCAAGATGCTCGAACTTGGGGGGGATTAAGGGAGGGGCTTTAGAGGCTGCTGCCCCAAGCCCCACAGCTCCACCCTAGCCACCATAGGCCTGCCCATACCACCAGGAGCAGGGCAGGAACACTGTAATGCTAGCCGGGCCACCCCACCTCCATCTTGGCTGCCACTGTGGAGTGCCTGGGGGGCAATGTTCCCTCTAAGGCCCTGAAGCAGCTGAGCAACTCACATTGCTCACTCTTGGCAACACACACGCCCTACCTTGCCACCCACTGTCCCAGTAACCCCCCCGAGCCAGCTCCAGTCCCTTTCTCCCATCCTAGCCCGCTCCCTTGCTAACACCCCAAGCAGGCCTGACCCCCCCTCCCCACTCTTACCCAACTGCTGGAGTGGCGTGGTTGAGCCATAGCTCTTCCAGCCGGAGAAGCACTGATGGAGCATGCTCAAACGTTCTAAGCATGCTCCATCAGTGCTTCTCTAATAACTCCCAGCTCCGGAGAAGCTCTCAGACAGCCTGGAAGACAGAGTCTTTCAGCCTGGTAGAGACTCTGGCTGCCAGCTGTGTGCAGCCTGCAGTGTCCCCTGCACAGGGCAGCAGCAGGGGGGCTTTGCAGGCTTACAGGGAACATTGCTGGGGGGGGCATGAAAGTGGGTAGCCTAGGGCCCCAGGGCCCCTTAATCCTACCCTCCTTAAAATGCATTGTTCTTGAATGCATGCTTCTGCTGGATGTGAACACAGCCCTATTTGTTTGCCTCTACTTGGGCCACGTGAGATACATTCATGGACATGACAAGGCAATTTCATATCTGTACATTGATATGGTGTTGCAGGAAACTTGCTGTCATAACCATAATGTAGAGCATGCCATGAGCATTGCAAAAACACGATTTCTGACATACTTTCTATTAGACCCTACACAGGTACATTTTAAGGGGAGCAGGAAAGAGACAAAAGGTCCCATTACAGGGGCGTATGTGGGATACAGCATATCTCAACCTCACGTCTGCAAAAGAGAGGCAAGGTCTCTGCCTCAGAAATCATGCAACTTAATTTGGACAAACACTGGAAATTATAAACAGGTAATTGAATAGAATAGGAGGAAAGATAAGATGAGAGCCATAGAACAAAAAAGGAGTAATCAAGCAGGTAGCTAGAATCAAAAGTGTCCCTGAGATAAAGGTCATCATGAAAGATACCAGTTACTGGAAATATGAAAAACAGACACTAGCTTTTGGTCACTTCTACAATTGATTTAAAATGCCAATTTCCTTTTCCAGGGAATTTGAACATTTCCTGCAAGTATTTTTCAGTTTTTCAATGAAAACCCAAACCCTAAATTTTTTGATTTCCGAAAACCTCAAACTGTTACTAGATACACCAAAAGTAAAAGGGGGAGAAAAGCCAAAGAAACTCCCTAGTAAATTTCTCCCAGAACAAGTTTTTCCCATAACTCTTTTCTATTCACTTCCAACTTGCACACTGTTGCCTAAGTATGCTTGGCCCTTCCTCATGACCCGATGACCTTGTGGTCCCATCTAATCTTACATTTTAATGAATCTATAAGGCAGTGACCTAGCAGTTGAAAAATTCAATGTCCTACACATTTCCCAGATCTTCCTGAAACTGTTCATTCAATAATAAAACCACTCAGATAAGTATACGGACTCTAGCGTCTATGGGATTACCAATACTACAGTGAGTGACACGCTAGAAATAAATATTATAGTTAGATTGTTTGATTTGTTTTTCTTAAGCCTAAAACAAAACCTCTAGGGGTCTAGATTTTATAAATCCCAAACTGAAATACATTATTAAGAACTCTGAATTGTATTAGAGCATCAAACCCATCCCCATAACATGATGGCTCTTAAAAATCATTGCTAAAAAATTTGGCCTGGTTTTAAGTTTGAGCAGTCAAAATATTTTACAATTGCTGGTAATTCCAGCTGTCTCAGCTAGTAAGTGAAATCTCACATTCTGACTTGCTAACTTTTTTTCCATTTGGTGGAAAGACTTTGATCTAATTGTCTATCACACATGGGTAAGCAAAAATGCATTTTCCAATAGGATGCCCACATAATGCATGTGTGGGATTCCATAACAGACGAATTAGCCAGGATGGCTGCTTTTACAGGAACTACTAGATGGATTCAGAATACCCAGTGCACTTGAGGTACAGTTTCTAAATACTGCATCAGGGACTAGTGGAGCATTGAAATCTTACTAGGAATAAGTATGTGGCAGAATTCTAGCCCAAATTCTCACATTTGGCTTTGGCTAACATTGAGAGGCACGAGTATCTACCAAATATTTGTATCTGAGTGCTGCTCCTCTCTGTATCTTGCTGGTTTTTATAGTGTCCTGGCACAGTCTGGGGTGGAGGGGAGGTTAGAAAGAGGCCCCATTCCCATATTATCCTCTCCTCTCCCAGGGCCAACTTATATCTTACTCTCTCTTCTGCTATTCTTCTCACCCAGTATCAGACACAAACCCAAACATTTCAAAATCAACAGAAAGATTTATACATATGCTGGGCCAGATCCTCAGCTCCTATAAATTGGGCCTGATTTACATTGCTTTACACTACATGGCCTGATTTACATTGTGGCCTTGTGTCTTTTGGAGATTTAAAAGCAACATTATGACTCCTTGTGACCACTACTACCCAGTGGCAATTTTGTTAAGAAAACAGCCTGCCAAAATCCAGTTCAGTTTCTCTTAACTTCCTCTCCTAAACTGTCATGCTGCTCAGCAGCTATGGAAGGCTGCATTTTCATGGCAGGTGAAATGCTGCCTGCATATAGTTTGTAACAGAACACTGGGATCCTCCAGGATGAAAGGCACTCCATAAATCTAAGTGCTTGTTACCCACACGGCACTTTGAAAATAAATTCCTTCAGTTGTTACCAAAGGCACTAGAGATCATTTCAGAAGTGTTTGTTATCTGAAACTCAATTAGAGTAGGAGCACCTATACTGCCAACAAATACTTTTATTAGGGCTACTACCACTGCCACAAGGGTAGAGAAAGTCATAATGGTTGGTCAGCTAAAACAAAGGGTTGCTCTATACAGTTTAAACAAATGTCCTGTAGCGTCAGTTCCCTTGAGTGTCCTTTATACAGCAAGTTGTTTAATTAGCCCTGGATAAGTTATTGCATATATTAATAAGTTAAGCTACAGCCACAAGAGCTCCTCTAAATAAGCATACTGCTGCTATGTAGTTCTACACGTAGGTTCTGAGACACTTTATTTAAGAAAAAAAACAAACAAATGAAAAGCAATCAGAAAATGAACTGTAAGGTGGTGGGAGAAGGTCTACTCACTGCTGAATGGCAATGCTGAGTAGCTTGACCAGGCCACTGCCCTTTGGACTGTTACATTCCACCACCCTCTTTCTCTCTCCACAACTTCCCTTCGCGACTCACTTATGGCCAGGTCGCTAAATGGTTTCCCCTTTGCAGGGGAGGGAGAGGGAGCATATCATTCAACATCTCTTTCTACCAGCATGAGCTGGTTGTTCTAACACCCTCTGTCCTGACTTGGTCACTCCTGCAGTCTTCCTATTCACTGCCCATAGCACTACCATTCTGCACTGGGTGTTATTAGGCCAACATTACTGCTCTGATCCTTAGACTTTTCTGTTGTGGTTCTTAACCCCTTACCTCAGAGAGAAAGGCCACAGGCCTCCTTCAAGCTGCCCCCTTACTACTGCTGGCCTCCTTGTGTTATAGAAGCCCTGCCTGTTCCCTCATGGATGAGCTTCCTCAAAAATAGCTTCTGTCACAAAGCCTAAGTCTCCCCCATTTGTGGTTTAATTGGCTGATTGGGCCCACCTGGTCTAATTCAGCTCTTGTAGGGCTATGTAGGGAGTATATCCCATTACAGACCTAAATGAACTGAAGGGATTTTATGTGTGGTTTTACACTATTCCCTTTTGCCTTTGCAGAAGATTCTCTTCCCCTAGCTTGATGCTGTATGGAGATAGCCAAAAGAATACATCCTGAACAAATCAACAAGGAGGCAGATGACAGGATCTGCCTTAAGAAACAGGCATTCCAAACAGCACAAGTCTTTTCTTAAAAAGAGTGCCTCCTTCTACATTTTTCTGTCAAACAAGGTATCATGACCTAAGGCTCTGATTTTCAAGGTGTTAGAAGCCCAGTTCCCACTGGGGTTTGTGTGCGTAACTCCTATAAGCACCTTTGAAAATCCCAGTCTAAATGCATATTACATAACATTTAATTTCTTCTCCCTTGTTCACCACTTACTCTACTGCTTTTCAGAGAGAGCTAAACAAAACACAAGACTTGCAGGTCTCTGTAATGCACAGGTTCTGATGTATTCTCACCTAATTGCTCCTTGTGTCTGGAAAGTCAAACCAATAAATTAGGATGAAACCACTCTTTTAGACAAAGGATCATTGATTCTACTACACTGTCTTCTGAAGCCGCTGGCTACGATAACTTAATATACAAAAAAGAATCAAGAACAAGCCAAAGTGCTGCAGAGACTACACATAACAGGATCACTTAACCTACTTCTGAAATACAGGTGGAACACAACAGGCATACTGGGCAACCCCAAATGATTTTCTAAGCACCCCACTGAGGAAGACAGTACACATCTGCCAGTTCCCAGTAATGACCAGTAACTTTTGCAGGGCTAGTGCAGAACCACACGGATCTGCAATGACTAGGGAGTCCACTGTGACCTCATGAATGTTTAGGGTTGGGAAGCAAGGCCAGGCTTTTCAGGAGAGCTCAGAACCCTCAACAGGGGACAGAGGTTTAAAAGAGATCAGCTCCCATCTGGGCATTCAAATAAGTGGTAAGATTTCCAAAAGAAATGCATCTGGTCAAGTGCAGGGCTCTTTTGAAATGTCGCAGTTTCAGGGTTAATAGAACCTTAGACCTCCTCCTCCATTTTCCTTGAGGACGCATCCACTTAAGATTTCAGGCTCTCAGTCATCACATCCCAGGCAGAGATACACATTTCTTTCCCTCTAGACCAGGGGTGGCCAAGCTTATGGAACTCATGAGCCACACAAGCTGATTATTAAACCTTTGAGAGCCGCACTGAGGCCTATAGCCATATACTTTTACCTACTCCAAAATTGCTAAAGTTTAAAATTCATTGCACACTTTAATTTTATCATAAAAAGAGGAGAAATATCAAACCTACTGATGTTAGATTCTAATATTTACTTAAGGTTACCATGAAAATTAGGCCTATACAGTAAAAACTTAGCTGCTGCTCGATATAGAAGACTGCAGGCTAGTGGCGATTTTTTAAAACTCCTGACCATGCCACACTTCTCACCACCATCCCTGACCATGCTGCACTTCTCCCCACCGTCCCGACCCCCTCCTGAACTCCTAGGCTGGGGCTGCTTTCCTAAATTTATTTGCTGATGTTCTTCCACGAGCCATGATTTTTCATTCAAGAGCTACATGTGACTCCTGAGCCGCAGTTTGGCCATGCCTGCTCTAGACAGTGTGTAAGCTTGTGGTCCCTCTGTACCTTAGTGTGATTTCCCCAGCAAGTTGGACCAGGGTTCATTTACTGTGGTAACTTCTCACCTGGGGCTATAAGGGTCTACCAGTTACCAACCAGCCTTCATAAAGCAAAATTATTTATTCTTAGAGTAAAAACATTATGGAGGAACCATGTAAAAAACAATTAATGTTCCCATATATAAGCTAGAAGCTTACCAGAGTAAACCAAAGTCTTTTCAGCCCTTATACAAGGGTTGGAGAGACAGATAGTTCTGTCCATTTGCTGAATCAAAAGAAGGCCCTGTGTCACTTCAATTCAATCTTTCTGTAACAAAAGCACTTTTCTTGACAATGGTCTACAATAATGCTTGGTTCTGCCTTGAGTGCAGTGGATTCATAAGTTCCCACCCAGCCCTATGATTTTAGGGAGAGGAATTATTTGAGTACAGCGCCAATGTGGACAGAAGAACAAACAGATACAAACTGTTGATCAGGAAATTTAGGCTTGAAATTACACACAGCTTTCTAACCATCAGAGGAGTAAAGTTCTGGAACAGCTTTCCAAGGGGAGCTGTGGGGGCAAAAATCATAAGTGCCTTCAAAACTGAACTTAATAAGTTTATAGAGGAGATGGTATGATGGGATGGCCGATTTTGGAAATTGACTGATTGTTTATTTTTGACTTCTGGTGGTGGATATGCTGGTGGCCTAAGAAAGGAGGATAGATAGGGAGGGTTCTGAGTTATTACAGAGAATTGTTTCTTGGGTGATTGTCTGGTGAGACTTGCCTACTTGCTCAGAGTTTCACTGCTTGTCATATTCGAGGTTGGGAAGGAATTTTCCCCCAGGGCAGATTGGCTAGGGCTCTGGGGGTTTTTCGCCTGCATGGGGCGCAGCTCATCTGCTACTGAATTCTCTGTATCTTAAAGTCCTTAAATCGTGATTTGAGGACTTTGATAACTCTGTCACAGGTTAGAGTCTTATCACTGGAGTGGGTGGGTGAGGTTTTGAGGCCTGCATTGTGCGGTAGGTCAGACTAGATGACCATACTGGTCCCTTCTGACCTTAGAGTCTATGAGGTCTTTGGTCTCTGAAAACCCAATTTGAAGCTGTATATGCAAGCCAGTTCAGGGGTGGCATCGTGCTGGAGGTATTTATGACCTGAGTGATTCACCTTAATCTGTCTTTCCTCCTCTCAGTCCCACCCCATACACTGTTTAAAGTTCCCAGCATCCCCTTGTGGAGTCACATACAATCCCTAGACCATAGACATGCATAAGCTTAATATAATATAGTTCCCAAAGTTATTGCTTGTGGTTGAAATATCTGCCACTGTGGCCATTGTGACCCTGGGAGCTAGTATTGAGCCCTCAGTTGTGTATTTAAGAGGGAGATGAACTGTTTTGATAATCTTGGCCATACAAAGACAATGTTCAGTGTACTGGCCTATCTTGACATGTTCTTAGTTTTCATTTAGGAGAAGGGATGTGTCTAGCAGTTAGAGAGCGAGGGTCATCCTTCTGACTTTGCAACAGACCACCTGCCTGACCCCGATCAAGACACTTCACCTGTCTGCATCTCAGTTTCCTTTATTAGCACCATGGGGAGCTAGTAGGTATATGATATATGTAAAGCATTGTCAGACCTTTTGAATGAATGTACTAACGAAGAGCAACATATTATTTACAAAAGTACTTCAGAGTCAATCATGGTAAACACACCGTACAGAATAACTTAAAAAAAACCCCAGCGAATTCTTAGTCACCTGCAACCTCACTGTGGCGTTCCTTAGTTGTAGTTTTTCTGAAGAGTGGGTGAGGCTGGATTTACTTTTGTGGAATCAATTGACAAAGGAAGTAAGAATTAGGGAGCTTCTGCTGCACAAGGCAGAATTTAACTTGCCAAAACTTCACCAGATCAGAAGGAGGAGGTGGATGAGGCATTCTATGGACAACTGGCAGAAGTTTCTAGATCACAGGCCCTGGTTCTCATGGGAGACTTCAGTTACCTTGACATCTGCTGGGAGGCCAATACAACAGTGCATAGGCAATCCTGGGAGTTTTTGGAGCGTGCTCAGGACAACTTCCTGGTACAAATGCTGGAGGAACCAAGTAGGGGCCTTGTACCTCTCAACCTGCTGCTCACAAACAGAGAAGAATTGATCAGGGAAGTGGAAGTGAATGGCAACCTGGGTAGCAGTGACCATGAGATGACTGAGTTCAAGATGCTGATTAAAGGAAAGAAGCAAAACGCAGACCCTGGACTTCAGAAAAGCAGATTTTGGCTCCCTTAGGGAACTGATGGGCAGGATCCCTTGGGAGGCTGATCTGAAGGGGAAAGGTGTCCAAGAGAGTTGGGTGCATTTTAAAGAAACCCTGCTAAGGGCACAGGAAGATACCATTCCAATAAAGAGAATGTATAGCAAATGTGGAAGGTGCCCAGAATGGCTTAACAGAGAGCTCTGCACTGAGCTGAAGCATAAAAAGGAAGCTTACAGGAAGTGGAAGCTTGGACAGATGACTAAGGAGGCATATAAAGACATTGCTTGGGACTGCAGGGATAAAATCAGAAAGGCCAAAGGACAATTGGACTTGCGGCTAGCAAGGGATGTGAAGGATCACAGGAAGGGGTTCTACAAGTATATCAATAACAAGAAGAGGATCAGGGGTGATGTAGGTCCCTTACTGAATGGGGCAGGTATCCTCGTGACAGAGGATGAGGAAAAAGCTGAAGTGCTCAATGCTTTTTTTACTTCAGTCTTCACAGGCAGGGTCAGCTCCCAGCCCACTACACTAGGTATGGTAGATTGCAGAGAAGAAGAGAGGCCCTTGGTGACAGAAGGTCAGGTTAGGGACTACTTAAAGAAGCTAGATGTTCACAAGTCCATGGGGCCGGATGAACTACATCCAAGGGTGCTGACGGAGCTGGCTGATGAGATAGCAGTACCGTTGGCCATTATCTTTGAAAACTCATGGTGAATGGGGGAGGTGCCAGAGGACTGGAAAAAAGCAAATATAGTGCCAATCTTCAAGAAAGGGAAAAAGGAGGATCCAGGGAATTACAGACCTCTCAGCCTCACCTCAATCCCTGGAAAAATCATGGAGCAGCTTCTCAAAGAATCCATCCTGAAACACTTGGAGGAAAATAGAGTGATCAGGAACAGTCAGCATGGATTCACCAAGCGTAAATCATGCCTGACCAACCTCATCGCCTTCTATGATGAGATCACTGGATTTGTGGGTGTGGGAAGAGCCGTTGATGTGATATACCTCGACTTTAGCAAGGCTTTTGATACAGTTTCCCACAGCATTCTCATTGGCAAATTAAGGAGGTATGGGTTGGATGCATGGACTGTAAGGTGGATAGAAAACTGGCTAAATCAATGGTTTCAGCATGTAGGAATCAATGGCTCCATGTCAAGTTGGCAACCAATAATGAGTGGTGTGCCCTGGGGGTCGGTCCTGGGGCCAGTTCTGTTCAACATTTTCATTAATGATCTGGATGATGGGATAGATTGCACACTTAGTAAGTTTGCAGATGACACCAAGCTGGGGGGAATGGTAGACATGCTGGAGGGCAGAGACAGGATTCAGGGAGACCTAGACAAATCGGAGCAGTGGGCCAATGGAAATCTCATGAGGTTCAACAAGGATAAGTGCAAAATCCTACACTTGGGACGGAAAAACCCCATATACTGCTACAGGCTGGGGAGTGATCAGCTAAGTAGCAGCACTGGACAAAAAGACCTGGGAGTCATGGTGGATGGGAAGCTAGATATGCGTCCACAGTGTGCGCTTGCTGTCAAAAAGGCCAGTCGCATACTGGGCTGCATCAGAAGAAGTGTTGCCAGCAGACTGAGGGATGTGATCATTCCCCTCTATTCTGCACTGGTGAGGCCACATCTGGAATACTGTGTCTAGCTTTGGGCTCCCCACTACAAAAAGGACATGGCAAATTAGAAAGAAGCCAGCGGAGGACAACAAAAATGATCAAGGGGCTGGAGCACAAGCCATATGAAGAAAGACTGAAGGAACAAGGCTTATATAGCCTGCAGAAGAGAAGACTGAGGGGGGATTTGATAGCAAACTTCAGCTACTTGAAGGGTTGCTCCAAGGAGGATGGAGCTCGACTGTTCTCAGTAGTAACAGAGAACAGAATGAGGAGCAATGGTTTCAAGTTACAGCTGGGGAGGTCGAGGCTGGATATTAGGAAAAACTTTCTTACTAGGCGAGTGGTGAAGCATTGGAATAAGCTACCTGGGGCGGTGGTGGAATCTCCGTCTTTAAAGGTGTTTAAGGCCCAGCTGGACAAAATCCTGGCTGGGATCATCTAGTGGGAGTGGTCCTGCTTTTTTGGCAGGGGGTGGGACTAGATGACCTCGTGGGGTCCCTTCCAACCCTATGATTCTATGATTCTATGAAACGTGTAACAAATACCCACTTCAGTCAAGTTGTTTCCATTGGAAGCGCCATGGGATCTTCTATGGTCATATATCCTCATATATGTAGTGTTGAGGAGCCTGTCCACTAACGTGATCTTGTAATCATTTGATAGAGCTTCAGGAAACCACACAGTTTGTACTGATAGCAAGTGCATATTGTTATTTTTATTATTTGCATCACAGTAGTGCCTCAAAATCCCAGCTGAGATTGGGTGCCCCATCATGCTAGGTGCAGTACAAACACTCACGGACAGTCCCTTCCCCAAACAACTCATAAATGAAAAAGCCAGCACGAACCCAAGGTGGGAAACAGGAAGCATGAACATGCCCATTTTACAGAGGAGAAAATGAGACACACTGATCATAAGTGACCTGTACAGTGTCAGGAGCTGAACCCAAAGCCTGAGTGCCAGTTCAGTTCCTTGGCCCCAGAGTCAACCAGCTACAGTGGAGACCGTTAATGCGCGACCTGTTTGCGCACAAATCTGGTTACCACATGCTCCCGTCATGTCCCCTTAAGCCATCAACTTAACGTGCAGGACTCACTAACGCGCAGTGCCTAAAGGCGGAAGTTGGCCTGAACACGGAAACGCGCGAAGTGAGTAACAACTTAAGGAGTCCGACGTGCTAGCTAAAAGGGGAAGTTGGCCTGGGTGCGGAAACAGGTAGAGTGAGCCGCCTTAGTGCTGCACTCTGATTTATTTACTTACTTATTCACCACGGTCCTGTTTGCACGCGGTCCGTTTAAACCACAGTTGTAGGGGCTTGTCCCCCGACACCTGCGCGTTAATGGGTCCCCACTGTACTAGTTTTAAGCGTGGCAAATGTGGTGCCTGTTCCAAGAAGCACATAGTTTTAATATCAGTGAAGACCCATTACTAGAAAATGGTGTGTAGGGAGCCAGGACAAGCCTAACATTACTTTCCTGCACCCTTCTGCTGGAATGAAGTAAGTGGTGAGTCTGGCCACTGATAGGTCACAGCAAGGCTTCCCCAGCAGAGGGACAATTGTCTACAAAGGGGTTGATAGGGAATTGAAGACGGGAAGAATGGAGAAATCTTGGAAGGATTCCTTTTCTGCATTCCCTTCCTCATTAAAAACCAGACATTTCTATGGTGAGGTTCCAAGACTACATTTGGTTGGTCCTACAGCAGAGAAGTGATGTGACTTTCATTTCAGCAAATTCACAATGAAATTTGTGATGGCCCTAGAATGAAGTACACAGACTTGGACTAGGCCAAGAAGTTAGATTGTGTTGAAAACCACCGCAGGGTGCATGCTTGTGTGGGAAGAATCCTTAAATTTGTTCAATGGATTAGCAAAACTAACATTTACTCTCAGAAGCTATTAAAGCTCTGACAGAGGAAAGGGCAGGGAGAGTGATTTGTCATGCTGGTTTAGTATTTACAGCTTAGATAAGGTTTGCTGTGTTCCAGCACACACACAGGGGGCAGATTCTCAGCAGGCATAAATTAAAGTAGCTCCACAGATACTGCCAGGTTAACAGTGACACATAACATGTGCTTTCCCCTGTATTTTTATTGCCATTTCCTCTCTAATCCCCCACCCTCATTGCCCCCCCCCCCATAAATGTGGCTTGTGCAGTAACTGTTAATGATTCTTTGCATGCATCAGAAATCAGGATTAGGAAAGCAACGTAGCTAAACAGAGACAGATGTTGAAAGCTTTGGCTGTGTAGGCTAAAAGGCCAATCCCGCAAGGTGCTGAGCACTGTTATTTCCCTTAATTGTCAATGGGTGATGAGGATGCTCAGTCCTTGCCATGTGATGCGATCAGGCCCTAGATTCTTAACAGAACAAAAGGTTCATTGTGCATAAGAATTCAATTAGAGAACTGGAATGCTCCCTCTCATAAAACTGCAAGCAGACAGGCACATCCATTTCTGCCCATAATTAGCTGAGTGTGTGTGGTGGTGGTGTGTGTGTGGGGGGGGGGGGGGGTTGAAATCTTGGCTCCTGACAGAAAACCTCATTCTCTGTTGACCAAAATTAACTCACTGCTTCCAGACGAAGGCCACTGACAATCCATCATTATAGTCCAAATCAGCCTGAACAAGCGATTAAAGTAGGGACTCTAAGCCTAGTGAAAATGACAAAAAGGGGTAGTTGGAGACAGAAAGGCAACAGGTGCATGTAGCAATGGGAGGTTATGGTGCTGCAGAGAAAGAACAAAATTATCTAAATAACCTAGAAGCCAAGTGATCATCTTTGCCATGTGCTGAATCTTGAATTTGTTTCCCTGCATTTTCATCTCTCATCAATTATTTTCACTCCATTTCTTTTTTTAAAAAAGCCCTTTTAATGAGTAATACTGACATTAGTGGAGCATGTTAATGATGATCAACATGCTAATGAGAATGAAGGAAAAGAAGCCTTTGTAGTTTTCCATAAAGTAAAATTCATCTGTTAAAAATGCTCTTTTCCTTTTTACACTCCTAACACTTAAAACATCAAGCTCAATATTAAGAGAAAGGTGAAGCAGGTGACAGGATTAATTTATTCTTCTTGGAGTTTCACTTCTGAGACTTTGCTAGAGCTGAGACTTCTAATCAAAATGTCCTTTCAGATGTGTCGTGACTTTTTATGTGGTATAGTTGACATTTGCTCATTAATGATTGAAGTGAGACCATGAAGCTTATTTTATTCAGGGCTTCAGACAAGTCCCAATGTTAGATTACTTTTTTTAACCCCCCTTTTTTACTTTACTGGCAATCCACCAGCTCCAGCAGTTCTGGGCATGTGATGGAAACCACAGCTATCTTGGGCATCAGCATCTCTCCTGCAGCTCAGAAGATTTAACTATGAACAAGACTATGCTGTGTACTGTGTGCAATCCCTCTGACTAGTTTAATTGACTGAAGGATATATTACGATGGCTGTAAGAAGGAAAGAGGATGCTTTAGGGGGAAAAAGTCATGATGGGGAAGCATCTTTCCTCTGTGCAAAGAGAACAGCAGGACTACTACTGAGCATTGGGAAAGTGATAGTAACATACCTAGTTTTTATTTCTAAGATACTCAAAGATCCCTCCTTACCTTAGCAGCTGAGCACTTCACAATCATTAATATATTTATCCTCACAACACCTTTTTGATGCAGGGAAGTGCTATTACCCCCATTTACAGTTGGGAAATTGAGGCACAGAGATGCTAAGTGACTTGCCCATGGTCACAGATGGAGTCTCTGGTGGATCAAAGAAAGAAATTGGGTCTCCTAAATCCAAGACTAGTGTCCTAACCTTCTTCATTAGCATATCTTATTCACTGATCTCCAGAAAATACTATAACCCCCATTTTACAGATGATGAACCTGATGCAGAGATACATAAGGGGACTTGTCACACAGTCAGCTATAGTCCAGTGCCCTATCCACAGACTCACTCTCTGAATGAACAGACAACGCACCAACCATGGATCACTTTTCCAAAGAGGCATAGGGTTGAGCCAATTAATAGCAGTCTCCAGATCCACCCACTGTTGACTAATGTCATGCTATCCTGTAGATTTCTTATTTTATCCCAAAGCAGATTGCGTATTCCTCTCTAAAATAAGTTCTTTGATTTATTGAACAAGTCCTCGATGCATCCTTCTCTACAAAGAAGAAGTGTTTTTATGCAACAGATCCAGAGTTTAAGTAGGCGTCATTACTGGCCGCTCTTTAGAAAAGATCAATCTTTTACAGAACTCAGAAAGAATGTATCTGTTCTGCTGGCAAAAATAAAGTCAAAGTCAACTGGAGTTCATACTCTCTGTGACAAAAATAATAGAGAAAAATTGTCTCAGAGAGCCAAGGAGCTAACTTTCGGCTGGTATAATAATTGTGGGGAAATGGTATAAGAGTTGGATATTTTTCTGTATCAGTTTGACCTTCGTAAAGATTATAAGGAAAATTCGTACTGCAAACATTTCAACACTTACTCTAGTTATTGTAAATATATGTATAAAAGTCTCCATAAAAAAGCTTTACAAGAAAACAACCTTTGAGAAAATATACACAAGCTTCCATTTTAATTACACCTTTTGTTTTTTCTAGGCAAAATGCCTACAACAGTGGTGTGTATCTGTCATTTTCCCTGACTGAATTGGCAGCTTTTCAAACGCCTCAAAAATACAACCAGCAGGATTGTGAAGGAGGGTTGCCAGTGATTAATACTAAACACTGGCTGACCTGCTGTAATCATTAAGCTGTTTTCTCAGATAAAATTAGAAAACATTTCATGCTCCCCTTAACTTGCACAATATTCACATGCGTAGTCTACATTTATTATGACAGTCACATTAGAATAATTAGGCTAAAGACTGAATGTAAAATTGAATTTCATTTCCCAATCCATGCTCTGTACTTTAATTATATTCTAATATTTTTTATATATACTAAAGCTGTACCAAGTTGGGACTTTTTTGTGTGCATGCACAGTTTTCTGAAAAAGTATTTCTTGAAGGTAACTTTTCAACTTCGAATTTTTGCTCTTCCATGACATTTTTGGGTGATGGATCTTTTTTAGATTGATTCATTGAAAAGCCATTGCTGGGTGAAACCATGACCAGAAGAAGGAATGGGAGAGTTGCCATTTTTGAGGGTATGGACTAGGGAAGACACAGAGGGAAATACTTATATTTAGAGAAGTGGCTATGGTTTTTGTAGAAGTGCTTTGGGCTTTCCACAAAGGTTTTCTTCTTATTTAGAAGGAGCTCCCTGTAAAAAGCCAAAATCCCACTTTAAAACTCTCAGTTTTTGTGATGCCTACAAAAAAGCTTGACAACACGCAGTTGGTGTGCTGAGACTGCTGCCTATCGTGCTCATTTTCCTCCTATTCATCTGAATGTCTTCATTTTCAAATGTCTGATGAAGTGGCATTTTCTCCCATGAAAGCTCATAGACTAAGGTCCAATGGAACTAGTATGATCATCTAGTTCGACCTCCTGCACAACGCAGGCCACAAAACCTCACCCACCCACTCCTGTAATAAGCCTCTAACCTATGACTGAGTTATTAAAGTCCTCATATCATTCTTTAAAGGCTTTAAGATACAGACGCATGTGACTACCAAATTTATTTGTGCCACTAGACTCCTTGTTAGTATTGTCTTGTAGCTTCCTTATGCTCTGTATATATGCAGCGTCTAGCATAATCAGTTCATGACTGTGGCTTCTCGGTGTTATCTCAATAAATAAGCAGAGTGTATATGCATGTGTGCACTTGCTGGCATGCATCACTGCCCTCTACTGGGCAGAATCAGAAGTTCTCCTGTGTTTGTCATAGATCCTACAGCTGCTGGAAATTCATTTCAAATGGCAGGGGCATTGCTTGCTGGGAGGGAAGTTCTGGTTGCATAAAACAGAACTAAAAAGTTTTACAGCAAGTCTGCACTGAATTTTCTTCTGACACAGGAATTACTTAAACACTGGCACAGTTTTTTTGTTTCCTAAAAAAAAATCTATGTGAAACTTACAAAAAAGTTTCCACATTAAAAATGTTTCATTGTTTTACTAAGGCAATTTTGCAGCCAGTTGAAGGAAACATGTAAAATATTGGAAACATCTCATTTACACTCAGAAATGAGTTCATGACTCATGGTATATTTTTATGAAAAATGGGTCTATTTTCTCAGGGGTTAAAGTACAATTTGGCAGGCCCCAGAACCCTCTTAACTGGGTGGGTCCCCTTCCCACACATCTGGGCCACCCTCCCACGCATCCAGGCCCCCCCCCACGCCCCGGCGCCGGCCCCCGAAGCACCGGCCCTCCACCCCAGCTCCTATCCCCCCCACCAGCCCCCCCACCCCAGTTCCTGCCCCCCACATGACAGTCCACCACTCCAGCATCTGTACCTCACATGCCAGCCTAACACCCCAGCTCCTGCCCCCCAAATGCCTTCCCCCCACCACAGTTACTGCCCTTGGCCCCCATCTAGCTGCTTGTCCCACAGCCCCCTGCCATGCCATGCCCTCTTCTCCCGCTGCCCTGGGCCGACCCCCTCCCCTATGCCAGAGGTTCTAAGCATGCTCAGTGAGAGCTGGCTCAGGGAGGGAGATTTAGAATCTTCCAGAACCCTGTCAGCTGGAATGCAGTGGAATGCCATTCTGGTACCTCCTATTTTTAGGGGCTCCACATTTGAGTGGAGTGACCCCTAAAAATACAAAATGGAACTGGAATGCTGTGTTCCAGGGCCGGCTATTTTTAAATGGTGAGCCTCAGAACGCAGCGTTCTGGCTCCATTTTCTATTTTTAGGGGGCCCAGAACGCTGAGCCCCAGAATGGCGTTCTGTCATTCCAGCTTACTTTAACCCTTGCATTTTCTAATGAACAACATTCAGAAATGAAAAAGTAAATTCTGAATACCTTCTATTTTAACTACAAATATTTCACCCATTTCTAAAAGTTTAGCATCCAATTCCCTTTCAGGAATTTTGTATCTAGTTTTGCCAAGCATTTCATAATCCAGGTGAGGCACATCATTTGAAGTGGTTTTAGGGGATTGCAATGTGTTTTTGACTTCTAGAGAAGCTTCATGAGAACCTGCAGAATTAGAGGATCTGATTTCTACATCTTTTGGCACTAACAAATTACACAGTTCTTTTGAAATCAACCTCTCTCTAACAAGAACAGAAAGAAGGCAAAAACAGATAAGAAAACTATTTAGATGTGATCGTTACATTTTCTTTCCACAGAATCATAAATAATTGATTCTTTTGGGACTGTCATTATCCATATTAGAAGAATGAAATTCTGCTTTTATTCGTAAGAAAGTACATGAAATTCAGTGGTACAAAACTGAAGTTTTGGAAAATTCTGTAGTTTGAAATGAAGTTTGCTTCAAGATTTTGGATACACTAAAAAAAGTTCATATGAACCTGTGAGGGAACTCTTCCCTTACATCTTTAGTGGACAGCAGGCAGCAGGTGGGTTTGGGGAAGGTTCTGAGTGAAAGCTCTACAATGAAGAAGGGAGAGATATACAGTAGTTATGCGGAAACACGATTCAGGATTAGCAGAAAGCGGATCTATCTGATTCTTCACTCCAGCGTTGACACTAATCATAAACAGCATAAACAACTGCTTTGAGCCCCAAGTAGTTCAAGGAGGCCTCCTATTCACTTTTTGTTATGTGTTGTGTGCAGAGGCATGAGGAAAAAATACTCCTGTGTAGGACCACCAGGGAACTAGCATCACCTCTAACTATTGCCATAAAATAAAATATCTTTTATCTGAACAGCTCAAAAAATGGGCTGATCCCCAGACCACTGAAGTCAATGAAAAATCTCTTAGTGATTTCAATAGTCTATAAGAAGAGTCTACCCACCTGTGCAGTAACTAGACTTCATCAAGATGTGTGTCCCTGAGGGTGCTCCACTTGTAGTGTTGTGTTCTGTGGCACCCAGGATCAGAAACGCACGCACCCAATGGTTGAAGGCTGAGAGCGCATGTTCGGCCGCAGCCTTACATTCCTTCTCCACCGTGAAGCCATCTTGTTGGGATAAAACTTCAAAGTAGAGGGGAGCAGGGTGGATTGTGGAGAACCCACAGGGACACATGTCAAAATAGTACAGTTATTGCACATGTGAATAACTTCTCCTTCTTTGTTGAATGGTCCCTGTGGGTCCTCCACTAGAGGAGACTATATAGCAAAATCTTGAAAGGTGGAGGGACTTCCAAAGACTTACGATTGTTTAACAGTAGATAATATGGATGATGTTAGGGATGATCCCTTAAGGATAGTTGCTCTATTGCCCAGTGTTTAACAAACTTTTCAGGTGAGGACCATGCAGCAGCCTTGCAAATGTCCAAGAAAGGAACACCAGAGCTAAAAGCCATTGATCTGGCCACTGATCTAGTCAAATGTGCAATGATTCTTGCAGGTGGTTCCACATTCTTCTCCCGATAACAGAGTTCTATACAGGAAGAGATCCATTTAGAATTTCTTTGGGATGATATAGCTTATCCTTTAGCTCATGGTGCTAGTAATATAAATAGTTCATTAGATTTTCTAAAAGGACTTGTTCTTACTAGGTAATATGTGAGTGCACAACGAACATCAAGCATGTGAAACACTCTCTGCTCCAAAGTGTTGTGTGGCTTCCGACAAAAAACTGGCAAGCTTATGGACTCATTGATATGAAAAGAAGACACAATTTTTAAGTAATAATTTAGGGTGAGGTCATAAGGTTGCTTTATCATGGTAGAAGACCGTGTATGGTAGATTAGCCATTAACGTTCCTGTTTCACTAACTCTTCTTGCTAAAGTGACAGTGATTAAGAAAACTACCTTCATAAACAGCTGGAGAAAGGAACAGGAGAGAGGCTCAAAAGGCCATTTTGTGAGACACCCTTAGAACTAAATTGAGATCCCATTGTGCAGCAGGGTCATATAAGGTGGGTAAATCTTACTGAGTCCTGTGAGAAAGCATTTTACGATTGGGTGAGACAATATTGTTTTATCGTCCTGTTTGTTGTGAAAGATCGAGATTCTGGATAGGTGTACTCTCTTAAGGAACTAATGGACAGACCTGAGTGTTTTAAAACTAGAAGGTATTCCATAATTGTTGTAATGGAACAAGAACAAGAGTCAGTAGGAATCCTTTCACGCCAGGAGAAGAATTGCTTCCTCTTTTTGAGTTAAGTCTTTCTTGCAGGATCTTTTCTACTATTAATTAGGATTTGTCTGACCTCATGAGAGCACTGTAGTTCATGCCTTGAGAGCCATCTATCATCCAGGCTGTCAAGTGAAGTCTTTGGACATCAGGATAGAACACTGCGCTGTGGCGCGGAGACTAGATTGTGTGGAATCGGTAGCTTGATTGGTTGAGGGATCAATAGGTACAGAAGGTCTGAGAACCACATCTTCCTTGACCAAGCCAGCACAATCAGAATTACAAGTGCTCTGTCTGTTATTACTTTTGCAAATCACCCTGTGAAGGAGGAGAACTGGAGGAAAAGTGTAGTGAAGACCCACATGTTATTAAGAATGCGTCCCCCATAGAGTGGCTGCCTATCCCCTCCGGAACAATATCTGTGGCATTTTCAGTTCCATTCCGTCGCAAACAAGTCTATTTTCGGAGTGCCCCAGATTTGGAATATGTTTACGAGGACTAGACTGTTCAATTGCCATTCGTGCATAATGGAAAAACATATGCTGAGACCATATAGTAAGGTGCATGGTGTGCCAGGGAGATAAGAAGCTGAGATGGTTATATTGTGTTTTATACACCAATTCCATATTTGACTGCCTCCGAGCATAAAGTTAGGGATCTGGCTCCACCCTGGTGATTTACATAGACCATGCAAGCCTCATTCACAGATTTCTCTCTTATATAGGGCAGGAAAAATCTGCATGCATTGTATACTGCGTGGAGTTTGAGTGTGCTGCTGTGTAACAAACCTTCCAAGTTTGTCCATTGGCCTGGGGTAGTAAGATGTTTCATGTGGGCCCCCCAAGTCACTATGGCTGCATCAGTGCTGATGGTTATTGTAGGGTTTACATGTTTGAAGTCTATGCCTTTTAGAAGGTTGTGCTCAGATGTTCACCACTGTAGTGTGTTTTTTATCCCTGGTGGCATGATCAGAAGCTTCTTTAAAGATTGTCTGTCTGGTAAGTAAACTGTAGCAAGTTATATTTAGGGCCCATGCATATAAAAACATGCATAGGGTACCCCAATGTTGATGCAGCCATGTGACCCAATAGTTGAAGTGCAATTAAGACAGTTACTATACACGCTATTAAATCCTGAATTGCTATGAATTTCTCCTGAGAAAGGAGAGTCTTGGCTATTATGGAGTCCAGCTGAGCTCCTATGAACTGAATATGTTGAGATGACTCCAAAGCAGACTTTCCTAGGCTTATTCTGAGGCCTAATGACTGAAAGGTCTGAATGGTGAAGAGAGTCTTATGTCTTGCCTGGGGGAGTGTAGTGGCACTTATAAGGCAGCCATCCAGACAGGGGTATATAACAACCCTGTGTCTGTGAAGCTAGGCTGTGACCACTGCTAAGAGCTTTGTAAAAACTCTAGGAGCTGTAGAGAGTCCAAAAGGTAAGACTTTGTACTGGAAGTGTTGGTTTGCTATAGTAAAAATGGAGAAATCATCAATGAGCAGGATGGATTGTGACATGAAAATAAGCATCCTGAAGGTCAAGGGATGATTACCAATCCCCTCTTTGCTGTGACAGTATTATTGTATTCACAGTTACCATCTTGAATGTTTCTTTTATTATATACTTGTTCAGAGGTCTTAGATCTAGAACATGCCTCCATCCTCCTGTCTTTTTTACTACTAGAAAATAATGGGAATAGAAACCCTTTCTCTTGCATTGGTATGGAATGTGTTCTGTTGCTCCTATCTGAAGATGATGTTACACTTCTTGAAGCAGGAACTATTCACGAGTTGGGTCCCTGTAAAGGAACAGGGAAGGGCAATGGGTAGGAGGAAGAGATGAAAAGGGGATGGTGTAACGAGACTTGATTAATTGTAAGGCCCATTTGTTCGATGTAATTGAAGACCAGATGTTGTAGAAAGGCCTCAGAAGGTACTCTAACTGATTCGTATGTGTCACCGTATGCATGAGGTTTGGTCCATGGTGGTTGTGCCAAAGTAGATGGTTGCTGTTGTTGCCTACAACACTGTCTGCGTCATTGATTATCATTATTTCTATAATGACTTTGTGGAGGATATCTCCAGTTGTAAGGCTGGAATCTGAATTAAGCACGTCTGAACAGGGCTGTCCCTAGGGTGGGCAAGCAGGGCAGCTGCCCAGGGTCTAATAATTTGGGGGTACCCACACAGCTGCCCCCCCCCCACACCAGGGACCGGGCGAGCCGGCCAAAAGGGCATCTGGGTTCAGCGGTGCCAGTCCAGCCCTTCCTCTCCCGCCATGTGCACTGCTCTGGGCTCTGTGCCGGAGCAGCAGGGAGGGGACGGGAGGCAGTGCAGAGCCAGTATCGCTACACCACACCCCAGCTACACTGCCTCCTGCCTCTTCCCTGCTGCTCCAGCACAGAGCCCAGAGCAGCGCACATGGCCAGTGTGGACTGGCAGTACTGCACTGGGCTGTCTTTTTGGCTGCTCACCTAGTCCCTGGCACGGTGGGGGGGGCAGCGCAGGGGTCTGCCCCTCACCTGTGCTGGCCAGCCCCGTCCCCCAGTGCTGGGAGGTGGGGGGGGGGAGCAGCAGAGGGCAATTTGCCCAGGGCCCCGCACCCCCTAGAGACAGCCCTGCGTCTGGATGACGGCATGTACATACCCAGAGACCGCTGTGTTGTTCTCAAGTCCTTCATCGAATGAAAGACCTCATTGTTTTTTTCAGCAAATAGATGTGCTCTATCACAAGACAGTCCTCAGTCTTTGGGTGGAGGTCTCTAGGAAGACCAGTGCTATTCAGCCAGGAAAATCTGCACATTACCACAGCCGTGGCAGTTGCTCTAGCAGCAGTGTCAGCTGTATCTAGAACCAACTGTAAAGTAGTTCAGGCTACTAACTGACCTTCCATAATTAATCTATCATATTGCTCTTTTTTACTTTCAGGGAGATCCTCACCAAAGGGCATCTTCTCATAAATTCCATGGTCAGAGTTGGTGAGAAGTACTCCATAGTTTGTGATTCTAAGTATAAAAGAGGCTGACGAATAAATCTTTCTATCCAATAAATCTAATCTTTTCCAGTTCTTGTCATATGGAGACAATCTGTGTGTCAAGTGTTTTGCCTTGTGGGTAGCAGTGTTGATGACCAATGAATTTAGGTTAGGATATGTGAACAAAAATTTCATATCCTTAGGAGAGGTATAGTATTTTTTTTATTGTTTTTTGTTTGTTTGTTTGTAGGTAGGACTGAAGCTGGTGTGGACCAGATTACTTCAGATGGCTCAATCAGAGCTGTGTTCATAGGTACTGCAATCTTAGAGGAGCTGGTTGCAGGCAGGAAACTTTAGTAATTTGTGCTGTGACTCTTTAATTTCCTCTAGAGGAATCTCTAAATCCCAAGCAATGTGTTTGAATAATTCATTGAACATCTTTGGGTCGTCAGTACTAGGAGTTGAAGAAGGAATTACTACATCATCTGATGATGAAGATGACTCTTGAATATCTAGTGACCCATCTGGAAAGTTGGTGGCAGTACCTGTATGGGAATGCGAAGCCGTGTGTGAAAAAAATGCCTGCTATTGATGGTCTAATTGAAGGAGAAGGTGGCACAGGAGCCAGTGGCACTGGAAGTTGATACGTTGAGTGAGGTTGAGTGGATGGATGGACAATGGCCATAGTATGGTTGATGTGGGTTCGACTCGATGTCATAAGGAAGAGTGGGGGGCACCATGAAGGTATAAAGTAAGACGTTGGAGGGAGCCTCCCAACTTGAGATGACCAACTTTGAGGGGAGATGGGTCTGGATGGGGAGGAATGCTCAGAGGAGATGCAGACATTATCATTGGAACTATGGCTGGAAAGTGAAGAAACAGATGGCGAGTGATGTTTGCTGTGCTCTTGAGATGTTTTGGAAAAAGCAGACGGCAGTGAAAGCTCCAGATGTTTCTGCTTAAATTTTCTTTTCCCAGGATGAGTGAAATCATGCATAGCCTCAGGGCGAGTTTGGCAGTACGGCTCTGTGCTCAGTGCCGAAATCTGAGGAAGCTGTGCTGGGGGTTGCAGGACATGAGCCATGTGGTGCTGAAGCTAGTGGCAACAGCACAGGCGGTGGTGCCAGCACTGTGCTTGCAGATGTCACATGGGACAGAACAATAGTCTGAACCATATTCAGCACTGTAGTTGGAGTCGTGACGTTTGGTGCTGGGGGTGTGCTCAGCACCATGATAGTCTTTGATGCATGGGCCACTGAATCACTTGGGAGATAGAATAGTTGCTCACCTGTAGTAACTCTGTTCTTCGAGATGTGTCCCCTCTGACTGCTCCACCTTAGGTGTCATAGCATCCCTGCGCTGCTGCATGGAGATTTCTTAGCAGCTGAGCTCCCCTGCCGTGCCTGTGCAGAAGGTGTCTCACGCCAGCCTCAGCGAGCCTTCAGCACATGCATGGCTGTCTCCCCTCAGTTCCTTTTCAACGTTCCAGGCATCTGAAATAGATTGTGAATCAGAAAGAGGGGAGGCAGGGAGGGTGGTGGAGCAGCCACAGGACACACATCTCAAAGAAGAGTGTTACTACAGGTGAGCAACTACTCTTTCTTCTTCGAGTGATGTCCTGTGAGTGCTCCACCTTAGGTGACTGTGTAGCAGTGGGAGGAGGGTTTCCGTGTATCATTGAGAGTATTGTCCTGCCCATCTGAGCATCCTTGGCCGAGTCCAAGTCCAGGGCGTAGTGGGATATGAATGTATGTGGGTGGACCAAGTAGCTGCCCTACAGATATCTGTTATGGGAATGTTATTGAGGAATACCATGGTAGAAGCCATGGCTCTGGTGGAACGTGAGTGCACGTCAGAGGGTACTGAGTGGTGAGATAAATCATAGCTGACGTAGAGGCAATCTTTTATCCATTTAGATAGCCTTTGATTGGAGACAGCATTGCTTCTGGAATGCTCTGCGAAGGAGATAAAGAGGCTTTTTGAGCATCTGAATTGTTTAGTTCTGTCCAAGTAATATGTGATGGCACGTTTGACATCAAGAGTGTGAAGGGCAGCATGCTGGTGGTTTCTATGTACTTTCGGGTAGAATGTAGGCAGATGTATGACCTGGTTGAGATGGAAGTCAGAGACTATCTTTGCCAAGAACTTAGGGTCCGGCCGAAGGGTTACTTTATCCGCATAGAAAGTAGTATATGGCGGATCCACTCTGAGTGCATTTATTTCACTTATTCTTCTTGCTGATGTAACTGCAATAAGGAATGCCACTTTTAATGATAGGTGGTATACTGACCAAGATGACATTGGTTCAAATGGATGCTTCGTTAAAGCTTTTAAGACTAAATTTAGGTCCCATGATATTGCTGTAGGGCGTATATTGGGATACAAATTTTGTAATTCCGATAGAAAACGTTTCAGGATAGGATTACCTGAGATTGTGGTGCTCAAGAGGCTATTATGAAATGTTGAGATTGTGGCGAGGTGTATTTTTATGGAATCGTTCAATAAATGTGATGATCTGAGTTCTAACAAATAGTCAAGGATTTGTGGAATGGATGCCAAGGTCAGTATAATTTGATGATGCTGGCACCAAAAATGAAACCTTCGCCATTTCTGAGGATATGATTTCTGCGTAGCCAGCTTTCTACTGTTTAAAAGTATGTTGTGGACCTGTTCCAAACAGAGTAGTTCTGTTCCATGGAACCGCTGAGGAACCAGGCTGTCAGATGTAGCTTGTGAATGTAGGGGCATTGATGTGTTATGTCTTGCTGATAAAGGAGTGTTGGCATCTGGGGAAGACTGAATGGTCTGTGTAGAGACAGAGTAAGTAAGAGGGGGTACCAAATCTGTCTGGGCCAAGCAGGTGCTATGAGGATCATTGTGGCATGGTCCTAGATCAGTTTCTGGATAACTCTGTATATCAGTGGAATTGGTGGAAAGGCATATAAAAGGGTGTTTGACCAATTTATGACAACGCATCCCCTAGAGACCTTGGGTCACTTTCTGCTCTGGAACAGAAGATTGGGCATTTCTTGTTGTTAAATGTCGCAAATAGGAAAGCCCCACCATCGGAAAATTTCCATGAGTACCTTGTTGTCTAATTGCCATTCATGGGTGAGAGGAAATTTTCTGCTCAGTGCGTCTGCCATTATATTTTTGGTTCTTGGCAGGTAGGAGGCTGATATCGTTACAGAGTGGGAGAGGCACCAATTCCATAGTTTCACTGCCTCTACACAAAGTATGGGGGACCTTCCTCCACCTTGACAATTTATGTAAAACATAGTTGCGGCATTGTCTGTCATGATGGTGACTGTTTTGCCTGCGATAATTGACAGGAAGTGTTGGCACACGTATCTTACTGCCCTCATCTCTAAGATGTTTATGTGCCTTAGTACCTCCGACTTTGTCCATCTGCCCTGAGTTTTGTGTGCGTCAGTGTGCACTCCCCAACCTGTAAGTGAAGCATCTGTTGTTGTTATGACTGATGGTCGTGGCTTTGAGAAGGGGACTCTTATTCGCAGGTTGAGCTGCATCTTCCACCAATCGAGGGAGTTCTTGATGCTGGATGGTATGGTCAGCAGCCCATCTAGCGAATGACAGTGTGGCCTGTAGACTGTTGCGAGCCATGCCTGGAGGGCTCTCATTCTGAGCCTTGAATATGGTACAACAGCAGTGGCAGCTGCCATGTGTCCCAAGAGCTGGAGTACAGTCCTTACTGGAGATGCAGGAATAGATTGTACATGATCTATGATGGCTGTGACATGGGACTCGGGCAGACTTGCCTTGCTGGATGGTGAGTTGAGACGCGCTCCAATGAATTCTATCCTCTGGAATTGTGTTAAAGTGGACTTTTCTATATTTATTCTGAGTCTTATGTTCTGAAACAGCTGCATCATGAAAGCTGTGACTCATGTAGCTTCTCTGCATGTTCTTGCTACTATCAAGCAATCGTCCAGGTACGGATAAATCATTATACCTTGCATTCTGATATGTGACAACTACTGCTAGCACCTTGGAGAAGGCCCGAGGGGCTGCAGAGAGGCCGAAGGGAAGGACTCTCTATTGATATTGACAACCATCGAGTGTGAATCTTAAAAATTTCCTGTGGGGAGGATGAATAGAGATATGAAAATATGCATCTTTCAGGTCAAGGGCTAAGAACCAATTACACTGTTGCAGCATCAGTATGATAGTGTTGTGTGTTACCGTCTTAAATCTTTCCCTCTTAATATATTTATTCAAAGATCTTGAGTCCAAAATTGGTCTCCATCCACCCGTCTTCTTTTGGATGACACAGTATCTTGAATAAAAGCCTGATTTCCTAGAGGGGTGATGCACTCTTTCAATTGCTCCCATCCATAACAATTGAGAGACCTCTTCCCTGAGGATTTGGATGTGAGATGGGTCCCTGAAGAGGGACAGGGGTTTGTGTGTGTAATGGAGGGATTGCAATAAAAGGGATAGTAAGACCTCGATTTTTATATCCAAGACCTACCTATCTGAAGTGATAATAGCCCAATTATGAGAGAATTTTCTTAGATGGCAATCAAGGTATGTAATATCAGGGTTGATGCTGCCAACTGGGTGTGTATTCTCAGACCCTTGACCAAGGCATCAAAATTGTGGCTTTGGTGGTGCTGACAGGCTGACTGATGATTGTGCCAGTTGCTTTCACTTATATGACTGCTGTTTGTTTCCGTGTTGTTGGTCATAAGATCTGGCCTGGTATTGAGGTTGATACTGATAATTAAAACGACGTGCATATTGTTGAGTCCTAATTGGCCTCCTTTTAAAGTTAGGGGCATGTATACCTAGTTTTCATAAGGTGGTCTTAGACTCTTTCATCAAGTGCAGTACCTGATCTGTGTTGTCTGAAAAACAATTGGTTTTTCTCAAAAGGTAAGTCCTCTATCTTGTTTTGCGGGTTGCATAGAAGGGAGGCTGTATGGAGCCATGATGCCTGTCTTATAACCACTGCTGTGGTGATATTTCTAGCTGCTGTGTCTGCGGTATCCATTGATGCTTGCAAGGTTTGTGCTACGCCTTGGTCTTCTGTAAGTATAGATCTAAATTGTTCTCTTTTGCTCTCTGTGATGTCAGGTGTTCATTTCGCTAATTTATTAAACTTGCTATAATTATAATTAGACAAGAGAGCCATGTAATTCGCAACACTCATGATGAGGGTGGATGAGGAGTATACCTTTCTTCCCATAATGTCTATATGTTTCCAGTTCTTATCTGCTGGTGTGGACCTGAAACTGGGATTCCTATTCCTTTGGTTTGCAGTGTCAATCACTAGAGAGTTCAGGACCAGATGCATAAATAGAAATTCCATTCCCTAGGATGGAATAAAGTATTTCCCATCAGCTTGTTCATTGGTTGATGCTATTGATGCTGGAGTCTGCCAAATTGCATTGGCAGGCTCCATTATCACTTCATCCATCAGAAGTGCTATCTTTGATGATGCTGTTGTGTGTAGAATCTTTAGTAGCTTGTGCTGTGATTCTGTTACTTCTTCCAAGGGTATCTCTAGTTCCTGAGCAACACACCTAAATAGCTCATTGAACTGTCTATGATCATCGGGAAGACTGGATGCGGCGGATATGAGTGCTTCCTGTATAGGAGATGCGTCTCGGGCTGGTGGCTCAGAGGTTATTGTAGTAATAGAAGCAGCGGCTTCTGTATGCCATGGGGAGTCTGACATATGAGTGGCTGCCGAATGTCTAGTGACATCCCATCTAGAGATAGAGGGGTTATCTTGCAATGTATAATCATAATGGCTGCTCTTCCTACTATGCTGTTTGCTGAGGTGGCTATGTGTATGACAACAACAACATGGTCAGTAATGAGACTGGTAGGAATGATCAGAGCACCAGCGAGGGAATCACGATCTACTGAAGTGGTAATATCTCATTGAAGGAGAGCATTCCGAATGATAGCGAGTGCTGTGCCTTGCGTGATGAGAATGGTAGTATGAGTCGAAGGAGGAACATCTGCTATATGAACATGTTGAATAAGAGCCTGTAGAATTAAGAGGTGATACTTGGTGTTGTTTGCGAGACCTCTTTCTTGGCAGGGAGCCTGGTAAACTGCGATGGGCTCGGGCCCCCTCATTTGCTACTTGATTCTCTATTGTCATTAACTGTGCTTGCGGTGTCATATGTGAATCTGGTATTGCGGGCAGGTCAGTGGCCAGCCTCATCAGTTCCGATGGGATAACAGTTCCCAGAACCGATCCTGAGGCACTGCTGCAGGGCAGCGATTGATCAAATGGCACTGTGTGTGCTCAGGGTGGTGGTAGAGGCTCCTTCCTATGTGGGGAGTGAGAACTGTCTGGTGCCGATTTGTTCCGCAGAGCCGACTGCTTACAACAAGTTGGTAAAGTGTCCTTTTGGCTCTTTGAATGCCAGTCTGCTGTGGCACCGCTGCCACTGGAGGAACCAATAGCCTCTTTGGTGGACCTTTTCATTGGTATTTTTGGTTCTGGTATGTGGCCCTTCCTGAGGTCCGCTGTATCTTTGGTCAAAGGCATTCACCTTTCATGGCTGCCTTCAGCGTGAGCTGCGTTCAGTTTGTCCAAGGCTGAGTCGGACGTCGCACTCAGGGATTTCTCCATTAAAAGCTCTTTTAAACTGAGCTCCCTATCCTTTCTTGCTCTTGCGCTTAAATTTAAACAGTGGCTGCATTTCTGTGGCATATGTGTCTTGCTGAGACGGCGTATGTACTGCAAATGACCGTCTGAGGCGGGCATTGCCTTATTACATTTGCCACACCTCTTAAAGCCTGGTGATGAAGACATGCTATGTTTACTATTTTGTCGGTGTTTCTCTGCTTTTCTTTTCTGTCTTCCTTTATTCTTTTTTCTTTTTCCTCTGTTTTCTCTTCTTTCTTTCTTTCTTTATTTTTAAATAAAGTCAGGAACTGCAGGGAGGGTGAAGGGAAGAGAGTGGTGAGAAGGAAGAGTTCTTCACTTTTTTTTTTCCAGGAGTGGATGAGATGAGAAAAGAGAAGCTAACTCTGAGGAAAAAGTAAGTCAAAGAAAGGTACTCTTCTGTCAAGCAGGTATTCTGTGAGGAGTCGAAGTGGAAAGTGAAGAGACCGATGCAGAGCTGGGGACGGTTGAAAAGGAACTGAGGGGAGCTAGCCACATGCGCGTGCGCTGAAGTCTCACTGAGACCAGCACAAGACACCTTCTGCACAGGTGCAGCAGGGGAGCTCAACTGCTAAGAAATTTCCATGCAGCTGTGCAGGGATGCTACGACACCGAAGGTGGGGCACCCACAGGACATCACTCAAAGAAGAACTTAAAGAACCCTTTAGAGGGTCTCTTGGATCATGAGGGGGGCATTTATCATCCTTTGATTTTTCAGATCTTTTAGTGCCTGAGGAAACTTTAGCTTGCATGGCATGAACAATAGGTGATAACTACCTAAGAGATCTCCTTTTCTTAGTACATTTAGAAGAGACAGCAAACATGGAGCGCTTTCTGGAGACACGCTCAGATGGCTATTTGCTCAGACCAGGATCCAAAGCTGGTCTCAGAAAGTTTTCAAGTAAAAATAATTTCAGGTGTAGCTCACAGTCTTTATGAGCCCTTGAGCTTAAATTTTTGCCATGTATGCATTTAAGGGGAATATAAGCTTCCCCGAGACAGCGGATGCATGATTTGATGATCATCCGAGGTGGGCACGGTGTCACTGCAGGTGGAAGAGCATTTGAATCCAGGGGAGACAAGCATTCTGGCACAGTGGAAATTGTTGTTCCATCAATCATTATAAATTAACTAAATTTATCTATTTCTCCTGTTTGCCCTTCTATCTCGTTTTTCTTTTCTTTTCTCTCTTTTCTTTAATTTTTTTTTTGAAAGAGGTGTAGGAGAAATATGAAGAAGGGATGACGAACAAGTAACAGGGAAATAATGTCTCTTTTTATTTTTTAAGTATGAATGGAGAAAGGTAAAGTAACAAAAAACTAAGGAAAAATTAGCTGAGAAGTGAATTTGAAGGGCAGAAGATGGCAAAAACTTCCTTGAGTAAAGGAAACACTCCATCCAGATCAGAGGTTGAGAAGAAATGAAGGACTGCAGCCATGCACGCGCCCAGCACAGTGTGCCAATGGCCCTCAACCATTGGGCTCATATGTGGCCTACATTACCACTATGGCTATGAAAGTCTCCGATTCTGGGTGCTGTAGGATGCGACACCACAAGTGGAGCAGTCACAGGGACCACCTGACGAAGAAAGTATATTTCTTCTTGTTTTGTTCCAGGTGTTTGAAAATAGTTTTAGGGCCAGATTATGATCTTGTTTATTCTGGCCTGTTGACCAAGCTATCCCCATTTTCATATATTGCTATGATCTACATTACAGCAATTTAACTGAGATCAGAATCTGGTTCTTACAACAGATATGCTATCACTCCCTGAGCTGCATCTTTTCCAAGTGGCATCCTTCCGCAGTGCTCAGGCTCACATTATTTTTTGCTGTTTGGTATTTTCTTTCCTGGTTTTAGTATTAATGATAGGTTTTGAGATGTCAAAAAGTCAGTTTTTTCACTTCTCCTAATAAGCTGGCACCAATGTTCCCTGTAAGCTGCGCCAGTGAGCGGTAGCGCAGCTGCCTCCGCTCACTGGCGCAGCAAGCACTGACCCCAGTGCAGAGCTGGGGTTGGGGCTGGCGGGGAGCAGAGGAGCCAGGGCCAGGGCTGGCGGGGAGCAGCGGGCAGCAGAAGCCGGGAGGAGAGGAGCCGGGGTCGGGGCTGGCAGGGAGCAGAAGCC
>ML681971.1:16217147-16229283 GCA_007922195.1 Podocnemis expansa | reverse complement strand
ATCTGCAGACATCCATGGACCATGGATCAGATAAGAATACAAATTTGGCACCTACTCAGGGCTCTACATACAATGGTGCAATGTATCATCACCATCATCATCAATCACAAGATCAAAAGGTACATGCAATTCCATTAGGATTGACCATTTAATTTAATCAACATACATGAAAATTAATTGAAGGAATTAGCAAATATGAAAACAGATGCCTAATGTCTGCTCAGATGCTAAGGCAAAATACAGTTTTAGCCATTTTATTAAATCATTATTGACCTCGAGGATTATTATTATTGTCACAGGTAGACAGGCTCATGGATCTTACTGAGACCTTGAGAATAGAATATTTTAACATCAACAACTTAATGTTATCTGTAATATCAGTGCTTGAGCAATTAGAGCAGAGCCCCGTTTTGCCAATGAAAGAATTTCACTAAGCTCACCAAACATACAGTAAAAGATTGATGACATGATTATACATCCACATATCACCCAGTGCTCTCTTAGGCCTTGCCTGTATGGTGTCTCAGTGCATACCAGCCAAGGTGTAAATACTAGTGTGCACAGCATGTTGAATAAGTGATCCATGTGAACCTTGTTGGTAGACACTATTAGTGAGTGCTGACATAGTCCCATTTCAAACAATATTACATTAATGTGCATTGGGGAACTTTTAGTATACATCAGCAGGCTCCAGTTAGAGTTCTATATACAGGTACTCACTAAAATTTACATCCCAGGTGGTGTGTGCTAAAGCATGGTGTAGGAAAGCTCCTGGCACTCATCAGTCTATCTGCCAGGGAGGGCTGAAAAGAGCAAACATTACAAAGTAGGCCTTCCAATTCACACATTTAGGTATTTAAGCTACACTAAGCCCCTCTAAAAGTTAAACAGAGATCTCCCTGTATGGTTCCCAGAGCAGGACTGGATCCTTGGTTTCCGTTGCCTAGAAATTCTCTAATACTCTCCAAGAAATGGGCCTGAGCAGTAAAGTTTGGTTCCAGGATCAGAACTTCCCTAATTTCAGTGGCATCCAGATCTGGCATTTCAGATATTTACTACCTCTAGTTATTTGATGTGGCAGGTTCCCAATGATTTAAGAACAATCTTAGGGCACCAAATATTTAAATCTTTATTGTCTGTCTTTCCATGGGAAAATTCCACTGAATGCAACAGTAATTGAAGGAAACAAGAAATTTGCAGAGAAAGGCTGCCCAAGGCTTTAGGATTTGGCTCAATAAAAATTTTACAGATTCTTCCTCAGTAAGATCTACAAAATAAACCCAGCTGTGGAAAAACTCTTCCCACAATCTTCTGTGTACATGCTGGAGCCTGGGAAAAAGTGTTGTTCTTCCTCCGGCTTTTTAAATACTCAAAACTCAAATGCACAGCTAGATGGATTTTGCTGAGTCTGTTAACAACAACAAAATTTCCTCTTGGCTGAGACCAGGCAATGGGCAACTTTAGTCCAAAAAGAAGTTGTGGTAAGAAGCCGAAAAACCAGCATTATAACAAAAATTACATTTTAACATTAATTACAGTGATCACTTACTGCTCCTGCAAAACATAAAATGGTGTATATGTTCACAGTAAAATGTTAACAGTCTTTAATATAGAAATATTTCATTTCTATGGCATTTTACTAATTTCTCTTGTAGGAAATCTGCAACATACAGCAGCTTCAAGGCAAACTACCAGAAAGGTATTTTCGCTTGATCAATTTTCATTTTCAGGGTATAGGAGAGGACCTTTACATGAATGCATCCCTAGAAGTCTTCCTATCTTTCAAAGGGGGAGTGTGAAAGTCAGTGAGGTAATAGTTTTTATTGGGCCAACTTCTGTCAGTGAGAGAGACAAGGAAAGTTTTCAAGCTTACATGCAGCTCTTCTTCAGGTCTGGAAAAGGTACTCAAAAAGTCTCACAGCTAAATACAAGGTGGAATACGTTGTTTACATAAATAATTAATAAATATTTAAAGAAATCATTCAAAGCAAAGTGACCAGTTAACACTTCTCCAGTTACAGTGGGGAAGGACAGAGAAAAAAAAATAAGGTGGGAGGGGAAGTGTGATTTAATGGGTTACAGATTGCTGTATTAAGCCATAAATCTAGTGTATCTGTTTAGGCCATGATTTTTAGGGACCAGCAAAGCTCTGAATTTAAACTCCAAGGCTCATCTTTTGTAGCTGTTTGTCAGGCCTTCTCTGAGGATGACTGGGAAGTCAGATATAGTGATCATTTTGTGAAAAGCATTCATCCACAAGTGAAATGACGTCTTCGTCTTTTATCATTTTCCTGTGCGACAGTTTGAGAGTGTAGTGATTATCTGGTTTCTCCCACATGGTTGTTATTGTGGCATTTAGTATCCTGGACAAGGTATACCACATGTTCTGACTATGACAGGGATGGATAGGACCAGGGGTTAAAGTATAATTTGACAGGCCCTAGAACCCTCCCGCAAGGGTGGGCCCCCCAAATGCCTTCCCCCCACCCCAAGCTCCTGCCCCCAATATCCATTCCCATCCCCAAAATCCACCACCAGCCCCCAATACCCACCCCAAAATCCACCTGTTGCCCCCAATACCCACCCCCCATATCCACACCCTGTCCTCAAAACCCACCCCCCAACTCGAGCCGGTCTGCCCCAGGACTCACAGACAGCCATGTTCTGGGCTGGGACACTATAGTATATATTCATGTATAAGCCGATTTGTGCACAAACCAACCCCCAATTCTGAGCCCTGAAAAGAGGCAAAATGGGTGACCCATGCATAAGCCGAGGTCCCCTTTTGGCCTCAGCACCTAACCCCCCCACCCAGTGCCACTGGCTTCCCCCAGAATTCCTGACACCCTCCCTAACCCCCAAACCTCTGCTGCCACTTTTCCCCTGTCCCCCTGCTCCCTCCAATCCCTGCTGCTGTCCCCCTGCTCTGTTCATTCCCCCTGCTGTTCCCCTGCTCACAGCCACCTTCTCCACTCCCCATTACTGTTCCCCTGTTCCCCAACACCCCTTCTGCCCTTTTCGCTGTCACCCGCCAACCCCTGCCACCACTTTTCCTGGACTCCCAGACATCCCCCAATCCCCTGGACCCTGCCACTGCTTTCCTGGCCTCCCCCAGCCCCAGCCCCAGGCCAACTACCTCCCCCAGTGCCCTCTTACCTGGCCGCTCCAGACACTGGGGTCCCCTCCTAACTCTAACCCAAGCCCAGGTCGACTGCCCAAGATGGCCAGCCCAGCCACACTGGGGCTCCACCCTGGAGCATGCCCAGTGAAACTCCTGGGTTGGGGCTGTCTACCATATTGACCCATGTATAAGCCAAGTGCCTGTTTTGAAGCCAATTTTCAGGCACAAAAATCTTGGCTTATACACAAGTATATATGGCTTCTGCTGCCCAGCACAGCCCGCACGTGTGCAGACTGGCCAGGCATGCACCCCTCCGCCCCCCACTGACTGGAGCACACCAGAATGCCGTTCCAGGGCCTGCTATTTTTCGGGGCTCAGCATTCGGACCCGTAAAAATAGAAAATGGAACAGGAAGGCCGCATTCTGGGGCCTGCTATTTTTAAATGATGGGCCCCAGAATGCAGCATTCCAGCACCATTTCTTATTTTTAGGGGCCCCGGAAGGCTGAGCCCTGGAACAGTGTTCCAGGCTGTTCTGGTTTACTTTAACCCCTGGGTAGGAGCCATCCTTTAAAGTCCTACCTCTTTCAAGACAATAATGACTTTCAAGTTCCAAATAATGTCTGTCACAAGCATTAAACCAACCATAGCAACCCCCCAAAGTCTTCTATTGCTTCTGGAATTTCTCCTCTCCAACAGTACTAGAGTCCAAACTGCCAAGACCTCTGAACCTCTCTGATTTCTCTTGGATTTGACGTTTCAGTCTCACCATCCTGTCCCCAGGTTGTTTGCCCACAGAGTCCACTGCGGGGCACTAATCCTGGCACCTGCAGCTACACCTATTTTGCTCCATTTCTCATTGAACCTCTCTTCCCAGGAAAGGACTTCAATCCGCCCTCTCCCCTGAGCCTCCTCCCCAATGATGTGTATATATTTGTATTACTCCCTCCACCTGACTACACCCACCCTAGTGGTATCTCATAAGCTCCAAGCCTCCCTTTAACTGTCCTCTGACTGTGTGGGGTTTATATACCCCACCCGTGACAACAACAGGGAAGTATTTAAGTAACTAATGTCCTGATCCTGGAGTGAGAGCTGTACAGGCAGATCCCTGTATGTGTTTTGTGCAATGTTTAATTTGTAATGGAAGAGCAATTAGCTGCTGGGGCTCAAACAAATTTTATTTTTTTGACATTATAACTGATGCAGCAAGCCCAGTGGTGCTAGGGCCATGAATTGCCCAGCCTAGAAGTGCCGGGGTTAAGCCTTGCCACAAATGAAGTACTGGTGTACAGCTCTACTGACTTAACTGGCATGCCATGAAGGTGCCACCTGAGTGAGTTTCATTGAAGGACTGGGGCCTACACATGCACTGAGCTACAAAGAATATACAAGGTATCAGATAAATGCTGCAAACGTGATATTGTAGCAAAGGCTGCCCTGCCCTGAGTAAATAAACCATGAAGGGAAGCCTGATTTCTTTGAAAAGAGAAATGGGGAGCTAAATGAATCATCAGATTGAAAACAGAACATTTATGCTAAATAAAATAGCTCAGTAAGTTAAGACGACAGAATGTCTGAGCCAACTAAGATAAGAGGGAGAACACTCAGTGAACTATTTACTATGAACTAGAAAACAAAGGACAAAATAAATTAGGAATGTAGCGATCATGAGGTAAAGAGGAAGTCAAAACATAGACAGTGCATGGACAAAGCATGCAGTACAGGGACTGGTTCCTCCTAAGTAGCCAAACCAATCCTAAAATGTAAAGTAAATTGAAGGAGATGTGAAAGTGTACATAAAGAGAGGGAATTTCTCTGCAACTTCGAAGCCCAGCATCCACCATCTTCTAATATCTGGATTCGAGTCTGGTGAATTCAGTGCAGCACTGCTGTATGCCAAATAAAGATACCTGAGTGATGAAGTCTGGAGTTGAACTGAGTGCATGGGATGCCAAACAAAAAGTGGTCTCAAAATAGCAACACAGAGACAGTTACAGTCAAATATTACTTTGGCATTAGGCGTGATAACACAAGTAGTAAACAAGCAGCAGGCAGGCATACAGATGAGCAAATCCATACGCAGAGCTTAAGGTAGCATCCACACACAACAAAGCCTAGCCTTATACAAGGCGGTACTTAAGATAGTGTGAACACTTGTCTACGCTGTGGGGTGATATGCTCTGTGGGAGTGTGATTTCTGAAGTGTGCTAATGTCCCTTACATTCACTGAGTCTGTAGACCCTACTAACATGCACTAAAAGTTACCTAGTGCCCTTTAAAAAATGGACAGTTACTTACCTGTAACTTCTGTTCTTTGAGAGGCGCTGCTCACATCCATTCCCGTTAGGTGCACATGCGCTGATGTGCTCAGCTGCCAGAAAGCTCTTGCCCTTAGCCTGACCCGTAGGGGCAGCGGCAGCGCCCCCTAGCATGGCGTGTGACCACCCTCTCCTTAATAGCCATCGCTGCTCTGCCCCTCCTTTCTGGTAACTCCAAAGCAGGGACGGAGGGTGGGTGTGGAATGGATGTGAGCAGCGCATCTCAAAGATCAGAAGCTACAGGTAAGTAACTGTCCTTTTTCTTCTTCGAGCAGCTGCTCACATGCATTCCCCTTTGGTGAATAGTGAGTCTTACCTCGGACGGTGGGCGGAGTTACTGCCTATGGGCGCAGAGGACAGCCTCACCAAAAGCCGCATCGCCTTTTGTTTGCTGGACTAGGGCGTAGTGAGAGATGAAGTTATGGACTGACACCCATGTCGCCGCCCAGCAAATGTCTTGGACAGGAACCCAGGCTAAGAAGGCCGCGGAGGAAGCCTGCGCCCTGGTCGAGTGTGCTCTCATGGATCCAGGTAGTGGAACTTTGGCAACCCGATAACACTCTCTTACGCAGGACGCGATGCAGGATGAGATCATCTCTGATGTCACTGGGTTGCCTCTGACCCGCTCTGTAACCGCCACAAACAGTTGTGTAGATTTGCAGAATGCTTTCGTCCTTTCAATGTAGAAGGCCAACGCCCTCCGGACATCCAGAGAGTGCCACCGCCTCTGCTCGTCCGAAGCGTGCGGTTTGGGGAAGAACACCGGTAGAAAAAGGTCCTGATTCAGGTAAAAGTCAGAGACCACCTTCAGGATGAAGGCCAGGTGGGTCCTGAGCTGCACCTTGTCCTTGAAGAATATGGTATACGGAGGTTCGGACGAGAGGGCCCTGAGCTCTGATACTCTTCTTCCTGACGTAATAGCAACCAAAAAAGCCACTTTCTGAAGAAGCACGGTAAGAGGACAAGTGGCCAAGGGATCAAAGGGCGGTCCAGAGAGCACCCGGAGGACCAGATTCAGATCCCACTGAGGGGTAGGCAGCCTCACCCTGGGAAACATCCTGTCCAGTCCTCTCAAGAAGTGAGTGGCCACTGGGTGCGAAAAAACCTGGCACCCAGCCAACGGAGGGTGAAAAGCAGAGATGGCTGCCAGCTGAACCTTTTAACAATGCTGAGGACAGGCCCCGATGGTTCAAGAAATGGAAGTAATCAATCCTTGATGGGCGCTGCTAATGGGTCCACACCTCGAGCTCTGGCCCAACCAGAGAAACGCTTCCACTTTGCCTCATACGCTGAGCGAGTGGAGACCTTCCCGCTGCCTAACAGGATATGCCACACTTCTGCTGAGCAGGCCAGCTCCTCAACGTTCAACCATGGAGCCTCCAAGTGGTCAGGTGGAGTGAACTCAGGTTCGGATGGAAGAGGCAACCTTCGTCCTGCGAGAGCAGATCGTACCTGAGCGGGAGTTCCCGAGGTGGGGCTACTGACAGCTCGACCAGGAGGTGAAACCAGTGCTGGCGAGGCCAGGCAGGGGCGATCAGGATGACATTGGCCCTGTCCTTCTTCATCTTTAACTGCATGTCCAAGTAGGGGAAGACCTGGCCCTGCTCCTTCATAGGGCGGCCGCGACTACTGCCATACACTTTGTGAAAACCCTCGGATCTAATTCCAGACCGAATAGGAAGACAGTAAACTGGAAATAGCGGGAGCCCCTGGTGAACCACAGGAACTTCCTGTGACAGGCCATAATTGACACATGAAAATAAGCGTCTTGCAAATCGAGGGCGGCGAACCAATCTCCGGGGTCTAAGGAAGGGATGATGTGGTTGAGTGTGACCATCTGAAATTTTAGTTTCCTGAGGAATTTGTTCAGGCCGTGGAGGTCCAGAATGGGTCTGAGGCCCCCACCCCTTTGCCTTGGGGATCAGAAAATAGTGGGAGTAGAACCATGTCCCTTCCTCCCCTTTTGGGACCGGCTCTATGGCACAGAGTGCCAGCAGTCTTTCCACCTCCATCTCCAAGAGTTGTTCATGAGAGTTGTCCCTGTAGAGAGACTGGGGAGTTGGTGGGGTACCTGAAGGTCTTTGAATGGAATTGGAGGGCATATCCCTGAAGGATGGTTCTTAGAACCCACTGATCTGATATAATTGAGGTCCACTTGTGACAAAAGAAGCAGAGCCGATTGAGAAAGGGCAGCATGGGAGGGACCTGAGTCAGGAGAAATGGTTCGCTGCCCTTGGGCATCCCATCAAAAGCGCCTTCTCTGGTTGCTAGGGTGATATCTGCTTGGGCGGGAGGGCCGAGACGGAGAACTGGTGCGACCGGCTCGCAGGGCTCTAGCTCTTTCTCTATCCCTGGGTCTGGAGCAGAGGCCAAAAGACTGGTGAGGCTGGAAAGACTGGGATCAAGTCTGTTGTCTGAACTGCCAGCAAGGCTCCTGAGGAGAGCAGAGGCCCAGGATCGGAGAGTTAAGTGGGAGTCTTTCAAGCCATGTAATTTGGTATCCATCTTTTTGGAGAACAACGAAGTTCCTTCGAAAGGCAGGTCCTAGATGGATTGCTGGACCAGCGGTGGGAGACCGGAGACCTGCAGCTAGGCCGCTCTACGCAGGCAGACTGCTGAAGTGACCGCTCTCCCTGCTGAGTCGGTGGTGTCCCACGCAGCTTGGAGAATTGCCCTGCCACCAGAGAGCCTTCCTCCAGGATGGTGTTGAAGTCCAGACGTCTGTCCAGGGAAGGGAATCAGAGAAATGTGCCAATGAGCACCACAGGTAGAAATTGTACTGCCCCAGCAGAGCCTGGTGGTTTGTGATCCTAAACTGCATGGTAGCTGTTGAATAAATCTTTTTACCAAAGGCATCTAGCATCTTAGCATCCTTATTTCACGGAGTCGAAGCTGGTTGGCCCTGGCGCTCTCTCTGATTGGCCGCCTCTATGACCAGTGAAGATGGGGCGGGGTGTGAATACAAATATTGAAAGGGAACTGCCAGTACATAGTATTTCTTCTCCGCACCTTTACAGGTGGCCATTGCTGAGGCGGGCATCTGCCAAATAGAGTTCACAATCTTTAAAATTCCTTCGTGTACAGGTAAGGCCAGCCTAGAAGTCCCCGGAGACGACAGTATATTGAACAGTGAGTCAGAACTATCCTTCACCTCCTCAGCCTCAAGGCCAAGATTCAATGCCAGCCTGTGCAGGAAGTCCTGATGCACTCTAAAATCATCAGCAGGTGTGGCCGATTCCTGTGCCACCAAGTCCTCAGTAGAAACCGACCGATGGCTAAGAGGTTGTGATAGAGCAGGGGAGGCTCATGCCAACCCTGTTTCATCTGGCTTGTGACCTCGATCCCCTGGTGCCTAAGCAAAAGAGATGACAGGGAAGGCGAGTCTCGTTGAGAGTAAGACCACGGATCCCTTTCAGACCAGACAGAATGTTCCCTCTAAAGAGCTTGGGTTGGTGGGAGTGACCCACGCCATTGGGTATCTGTCCCCTGAGGACTCGTGCTGGGAGTCGCCTTGCCATGACGGCGAAGAGTTGTATAGACAGTACCGAGGCCTCTTGTGCCTTGGGCGCTTCTTTAATCAGTGCTGGGGAGCAGAAGAGGACGACGACACAGAGGAGGACCAGCGCCTTTCCCCCCAGGCTAGGGATCCACGGCACCACTTGCTCAACCTGCCTCGGTGCAGGGAGTGTGGCGGTTGGGGAGATGAGCTGGGCTCCGATGCCGGGGAGCCACTGTACACCACATGCCTCAGGTGCCATCTCCTCCTTGCCTGCACCAATGGTTCTGCGGCTGGAGCTGCTCCGGTGGAGGGCGAGCTGCCTGGCGCCACTCGGGGGACTGCAGCGGTGGCTTCCCTTTTGACGGTGGGTGGGAGCGAACATCTGCTGGGGCCAGGGGCAAAGGCAAGGCTGCCAAGCCCCTTGCTGCCTCATAAGCCTCCAGTGTGGATGAAGCAGGCACCAGCTTCGCTCTCATGCAGCCCGGGGTCAAGGGAGAGTTGGCCCGCTCTGGGCTGCGATCCCAACCCACATGGGCTTCCTCACGCGGCAACAGTGCCACTGGCGCTGATTGGTCAGGGCGCGCGGGCGCACTGGGAGTCCCCAGCTGGGGTAACATGGCGCCATCAGGCTCTGGAGCCGGGGCTAGTGCAGCCTGCATGAGGAGGGCTTTCAGTCTGGTGTCCCTGTCCTTTTAGTGCAGGGTTTAAAAGCCCTGCAGAGCTTGTATTTTTCAGTGCAGTGCACCTCCCCCAAGCACCTCAGACACGGGTCGCTTGGGGAGAATGCTTTGCCGCAAGTGGCGCATGGCTTAAATCCCAGCGAACAGGGCATTACTGAAGGCAAACTTAATCTAGCACTAAACTAAAATACTAACACACTAACAACAAACAGGTAAGTAACTAAAACTAATTATGTTCCAGCAAGCACGTGGAATCTCAGAGTGCAATCCAGCAACCAACACCAATGGTGGAAAGAAGGAACCGAGAGGTGGGGCGCAGCAGTGGTGGCTATTAAGGAGGGGGTGGTAGCACACCACGCTAGGGGGCGCTGCTGCTGCACCTACAGGTCAGGCTAAGGGCAAGAGCTTTCTGGCAGCTGAGCACGTCGGCACATGCGCACCTAAGGGGAATGCATGTGAGCAGCTGCTCGAAGAAGAATAGTACATTAGCAAGACAGCATGTTGGCCTGCTTTAAAAATCAGAGCCCAGAAGAGCACAATACCACCCCATGGAGACAAGCCCTAAATGTTGTGTTGTTCTGCTGGAAGACTGGAATCAGTCTGCACTGATATTTTATTTCAGGGTAAAGGTAGCATGCTTGTTGTTAGATGTTGTAAGTAGCAAATCTGCTGAGATTCTTTTCCTTGAACTGACTTCATATAGCTAGATATGGTCTATCTATATTTATCTCTGTATCTCATAATGATGATTTTTTTCCTAATAACATTTCAACTGCACAGCAGTTTTTCATAAGCCACAGTAGGGTGCTGATGCATTCCCCAAGCTGCAGTTGAGATTTTATATTGGTGTTATTGCAAGTGTATTTATTTCCTGGAATCAGGGCATTGCTGGACAGCAAAAAGACCCGGGGCACAGGCCCACAGGCTCCACCTGTGCTAGACCCTGCCCCTGTCATGGGTCCGCACCCAATAGGCCACGCCCACAACAGACAACCACCACCACCCCCCAACCCAACAGGCCCTACCCCTATCCTGGGCCCCACTTGAAACTAGAATTCACATGAAATATTTTGAAGTGGGGAAGTTCCACATGAAATGGAAATTTTGGAAACATGGAGATGTGATATTTCTGAAAGGAAATATGTTCCCTGGGGCCATGCCAGCTGATGACTAAAATTGAAGCTATCAGTTTCTAGCCAGCATCTGTCTAGGCACCAATGCAGTCTGACCATGTAGATTACCATGAATTATCCTGGTCCAGAGTGTTTAGCCTCTGTACCACTCTCCCACCACAAAGAGGCCCCATGCCATGTTGTGATATAACAACTCCTTCATACCCCTCTGCATTAAAACTGTAAAATGAGCCATCATTCACCTCCAGTGTCCCCTACAAATGAATCAAGGTGCTGGCAATATCCTCTTAAAAGCTCACAAACCATGTGAAGAGGACATATAAAAATTCTCCTCCTCTGACAAGGCATATCATTCCCTATCTCCTACAGGTTTCTGTTGCTAAACATCAGGAGTCAGGGAGATCAGAAAATAGGAGTGGGAGGGAGGGGAGGTGGATCAGACCATCCCTGGGACTTCCAGTCAACTTGTTTAGGGTCTCCAGGTAGTGGAGAAGTGTATGTCATCTAGGTGCCCAGATGAAAGATGACACCCTGCTGACCCACACTGAAGACACCTACCACTGCAGTTCTCAAGCTTTTCAAATAGAGCCCACGCCTTCCCTGAACTTTGCTGTAATGCTTTGCCCTCCACTTTGAGTGGCAGCATGAGATTGTGGAGCAGGGGAGTGGAGGGATGGCAGCACAGCAGCTGCAATTTGTCATGCTGGGCTGCTTATATCACAGGGCAGGAAATTTAAAAAGGCTCTGACCCTCTCCCAGCTTCCAGGTGTATGCAATCCAGGTAGGGGAAGTTGGAGAACTCATGAGGCAAGCAGGCAGGCTGGAGCAGGGTCACATCAAACTGGCAGACCCAGCCAGACAGCCAGGCTGCCTGCCTTCTGCCTCCCCAGCAAACAGCCAAAGAAAGGACAACAAAGTGAACTGAAAGCAAAGCAGAGAAGCCTCCTGCAGTATTCCTCCCACCCTGCTGTTAGCTCCTGCCAGACTCCCAATCCCCCTTCTGGGGAAACAAAGCAGAGAGGACTTAGCAGCAAAAACTAAGTAAGCCCACTCTTATAGGAAAGAGCAAGTCCAAACCAAAAATACAGCATTGCTGGGATCACACTATCCAATGCAAGACAGACAACATTACAGGAATTCACAATAAAGTACGGCAACTGTAAAACAAGCAAGGCACTTTCAAAGAGTAACAAATTTATTTATTGCTAGAGCTTTTGTGGGTGAAATCCCACTTTGTCAGACACTTGAAAATGGTTTCCAAATGGGATTTCGCTCATGTGATAAATAAATGTGTTACTCTTTAAAAATACCACAGGACTCTTTTCTATTTTTACTGGATTAGACTAACATGGCTACACCCCCCCCCCCCCGGGGGAACTTTTC
>ML681971.1:16178577-16217047 GCA_007922195.1 Podocnemis expansa | reverse complement strand
CCCCCCCCCCCCCCCGGGGGAACTTTTCAGTAAAAGGATGGTTAACTTTGTGACATGCTGTCTGGTAGGTGTACTTATGCTGTGCACAATTCATAGGAGGGCAAAACTGAAGAGCAGAATAAATAGTGACATTAAGTAGCAACATTACTGGTAGGTAAAGCCTCGCTCATGATCTCCCAACAGAACTCTCAAATCTCAGGAATTTTTCCCCCAGGCCCAGTCTGCTAATATTTGCTCACTCTTCTGTAGCCACATGGACACAGATAAAATGAATAGAATTTACCTTTAAAGCATCTGTTAGGCAACACTGTGTATCTGTTGTTTAATATCATAACTAAAATATTTAACTCAGTTTAATAGACATTATAACCAATATTTAACAAAGCTCCATATTGTAAATTTGGAACTCATTTTATATTCTTGATTATATTTCTTTAAGATGCAACACTGTGTAATTTCATTTAAATATGTATGAAAAAGATGTGTGAATGAAGGGTGTGTGATGGGATCAGTTGACGCTAGCCTCTCCTGATGAAATGCAAGTACCAACTAATCTCTGAAAAGCAAGAAGAAGAATCCACCCCAGAAAGAGAAAAACAAAATACAAGATCAAAGTCATGTCTGCAAATGACGTGATGAATAATTATCAGACAGGAGCTTTGAGGCAGCAAGATACAGCAAGTCTCATACACTCACATGAGACTCAGCAAGTACAAAAAACATGAAAATGTTGTGTCTCATTCTCCAACTGTCATCTCAGAGCACCAGATTCATGACCTAGAGAGACCTGGCTCCCTCCTTGTGCCAAGCTTAGTTGCCCACTGGGCTAGCTCTAGCAACACATAAAAGGACTGGTAATTAAATCATGCCAGCTTCCAAAATTTCATGGGTATCAATGTATGTGTCTGTTTTTTACTATTTTCACATTTACAAATAAATATGGCATATTGCCTTGTCCCCTGAATAAGATTCTGCTAGTTTTTTCTAACAATTCCATTTCCTCTGTTATACCAAAAGGGCACCTACTAAAATGATGTGCAACAAGAACACCCAAAAGTAAAGACTAGCAGGATCTTATTCAGGGGACAAGGCAATATGCCATATTTATTTGTAAATAAGTAAGGATAGCAAAAAGCAGTCTCTCTCTCACACACACAAGAAGTTCTGCAACCTGGTATACAATTACCAGTCCTTTTACGTGTTACTTCAGCCAGCCTAGTGGCCAGCTAGGCTGGGCACAAGGAAGGAGCCAGGCCTCTGTCGGTCGTGAATCCGATGCTCCAAGATGACAGCTGCAGAATTAGACCCCAAAGTTTTCATGTTCTTATCCATCTTTTATACTTGCTGGCCCTCGTGTAAGTCTATGGGATTTGGTGTGTCATGTTGCCCTCAGGGTTTGTTTGAGATCATTGGTCACCAGTCACTTGCAGGCTTGATTGTATTTTGTTCTTTTCTTTCTGGGGTGACTCCTTCTGTTTGCTTTAATCAGAGATGTCTGCATTGTTCGGCAAGTTAGATGGTAATTGTGCTCCATCAAGACAGGCTGGCAATTGAGACTGGTCCCTTCACACACCCACACATCCTTCATTCACACATTTAAATGAACATACACAGCATATGCCTAAACCAGGTTTCATCAAGTATACAAAATGGTGTACAATGTTTAAGCAGGAGTTCCAAACTGGCAATATGGAGTCTTGTTGGACATTGGTTATAATGCCTATGTGTAAGGGTTACAGAATTATTTCACTTAAGGACATATACACAACATTAATTACCATGTACTTTAAAGGTAAATACAATTAATTATCTCTGTCCCTCCATATTATCTGTCCCTGCCCCACACCTCCAGTCACTTTCTGCTTAATGTAGAACAATCTCACACAAGAGAACAATTTCAAGCACAGGATAAATACCAGGCACAGCATACGGTGGTATTCAGCAGAGTTCAACTTTACAAGTAATATCACTGTTGATGAAGTTACCCTCCCAGACCACCTGCTGCCCCAGCCTCACAACTGAGGCAACAAGACAAGGGCAGGAGACCCCACGGTTGTGCCAGGCCGGCCCCACCGCCATGTGAGACCCTGTGGTCAGGCCAGGCAGCTCCACCACCTGGCCATGTGGTGAGGGCAGGGGACCCCAGGCCAGGCCAGCCCTGACACATGGGCATGGGGAGAGGGCAGGAGACCCCAGGGGAGGACCATGGCAGCACCATAGTCTGGGCATGAGCTGAGGGCAGGAGACTCTGGGTTGGCTCCCAAGCCTCATCCCCTGGGCTGTGGGGGGCTCCCTGGCCCGGGCTGCCTCACAGCAGCCTGGCCACCAACCTGATCCCCAGGGACCCAAGGCTGAGGGATGGTCCCTGGCTCACCAGCCTTCTGCTAGCCTGACCCTGGCCCGGACAGAGGCTGAGGAACATCCTTTGGCCCACCTGGGGCTTATGTGAGGGGCTCCATTCCCAGGCCACCCCCCTGCAGGCAATGGGGAGACACTCATGGACCCAGCTGGGGCCTAGAGGCCATAGAGGGAATGCCCCCAGCCCAGGGGTACCTCCCACCAATCCCAGCTGGGCCCCACGGGTCTATGGACACCCCCCTGGTCCCACCCAGGGCCCAGAAGCCTAGGGGTAGCCCCCTGAGTCCCACCTGGGCCCCAGAGGCCTAGGGAGACCCCCACCAGTCCCACATGGGCCCCACAGATTTAGGGGTACCCCCACCCATCCCATGTGGGGCCTGGAGGCCTACTGGCACCCCTCACAGCCCAACCTGGGTCCCAAAGGCCTGGGGGGAGTCCCCGCCTGACCTGGAGCCCAGACGCCTAGGGACACCCCTAACAGTCCCACATGGGCCCCAGAGGTTTGGGGGTACCCCTGCCCATCCCACCTGGGGCCTGGAGGTCTATGGACACCCCCTCCAGTCCCAACCAGGGCCCAGAAGCCTAGGGGTAGCCCCCTGAGTCCCACCTGGGCCTCAAAGGCCTAGGGACACCCCCACAAGTCCCACATGGGCCCCTGAGGTTTGGGGGCACCCCTACCCATCCCACCTGGGGCCTGGATGCCTACTGGCACCCGCCACAGCCCCACCCAGGTCCCAAAGGCCTGGGAGAATCCCCCCCGCCCCACCTGGGGCCCAGAGGCCAGGGACTAATTCCCTGCTTCCACCCAGGGCCTGGAGCCCATGCAGGGAAGCCCCCTTTGGCTCCAGGCAGCCCCTCCTCTCCTCCCCACCTGACCAGGGCCTCCAGTCCCCCCCCAACTCCTACCTGCTCTGTCCTCGAGAGAAGCCCATGCTGGAGCTACTGCCTCTGCTTGAAACTCCTTCCCTCCCATCCACTCCCCTGGCTGAGCCACAGACGCTGCTGCAGCATGTGGGTGGGGGAGGGGCAGCTGCAGCTCAGAGGCTCAGTGAGCTCCCTCTCGCCCTGCGCTGCCGGGGACTGGCCCCATTTCCCTGCGCTGGCACTGGGGGTCCATGGAAAAGATTCGGGGCACCACTGGGGAGATTCAGGGCACAGGCCCCAAGTGCCCAGTGCCAACGATTTCCCTGCCCAGAATAGGTTGGATTTTTACTCAACCTACACATCAAAAGTATTTTTAGTGTATTGGGTATGTGACAAACTGGCATTTTAGGGTTTAGACATCCCAGAAACAGTTTGATTGTTTACCTCATTGCCTGCAACCACTCCAAAAAGCATCTCTATCTGTGTGTTTACTCCTTGTAGTTTCAGCATCGCACACATTTTTATGGCACAGTTAATACCCTCTAAATAGGTTTAAAATAAAAATGCTGACACACTATCCCTGGCTACAGAACAAGCACGCCAAATGTGGTCCTCTTATCAATTGAATTTTCGACTTTTGAGTCTCTCTCTCTCTCTCTCTCTCTCTCTCTCTCACACACACACACACACACACACACACACACACAAAGAGTCAGATGATGAGCATGCATGCACAGAAGAATATCTGGTGCAGAAAAGTTAGATGATAAGCAGCAGAATGAGAAAAGTCAAACAAGAAGTCCACATTGTTTGCTGTCACATTCATTACTGGTTCAGACAGACTGCTGGTGTATCAGATGAGAGAGGACACATGTCATGTGTAGCCAAATGTACTCATCTGATTAGCAGGTTAGTGAAGGGCAAAGACATAAGAAGGATATGGGTGAAGGGTTAACAAAAAAACCACAATTCCAACAGCAATTGTGAGGACTATTTCTGCCTTGATGATGAAATGAGTTTAGTGTTGATAAATTTGGGTCTGTAGTACTTAACCTCCTTGCTGAAGAAATTTTGACATGATTTGCTTTGTCAAAAGAAATTCTCACTGGTGTGCACCGTCCCATACATATTAAGACTTCATTGGAAGCAAGGCACAAGGCCCCCTGAAAATCACTTGCTGTAAAGTTTTGTGCATTTCTGTGCTTTATAATTTTTGTAGATGGCAGTTATTTTGTAAATGCAGTGAACTTTCAAAATCTTGGATGCTATGGGAAAGGATGCAATACAAAAACCTAAAACAGAGAAGCCAAATTCAGCAGTGACATAAATGGTGGTGTCATTGTGCTGGCTAAGGACATTGCAAGTTGCCCAGATATGGCATTCAGGATTTAATGAGGGCTCCTAAAACCAGGGGCATTGATGGCTCTGAGCTTGCGGGGCTCAAGCCCAGAGTCCCAGAGCCCAAGCCCAGCGTCTGCTGCCGGGCTGCCTGTGGTGGTGTCTAGAGCAGCAGGGCATGAGCCCCAAGTCTCAGTGCCCAAGCCCTGTGTCTCTTCCTGGGCCAGCAGTGCTCCTGCTTAAAACGGGAGGGGGGAGGGAATTGCAGCAAGGAAGGCCAGGTCTACACTGGCTATGTAATTTGGCAGTTGTCAAAGGGGGATATGCAAGCTACATCAAATAACTTGTATCTCCCTTTGACTTTCTAGTACCCACTTATTTCCCTAGCTCCACTGTGCTGAACTGAAGGGAAATGCCATCCCTTTGACTCAGTATGGACTTGGTCTAAAAGGAGAACATAAGATAAAATAATTCTTCCCTCTGCTTTGGGCCCAAACTAGGTACCAATGATTCCTATTGCCTCTGATTCACTTGATACTTCCCTCTTACTTTTATCTTGTACTCAGATGCTTGAATCAATGGAAAACCAAAAGGCAAAAATGAGCCATTTTTATTTATTTCCATTTATTTTTATTTCTTTTTTTTTTTGAAGAGTAAGAGGCCTGTCTGTCCTCCTCCCTCACAAAAGAAAGTTGATGCAAAGCTAATGCAGGGCATGCAACCACAAAGAAAATCAGAGAGCTAGAAAGAGCCCTATCTGATACATCTGATCCTGCATCAGGTAGTGGGTGTGCCAGCTGCCCTCCAACATCAGCGTCTGTGTTTGCAGTAACACACACTTAGAGGGTAACTTCAGGGCACACATCTGAAACATTTTTGTAAAGAAGCAGCACGGACCCCTTTGGGTTCCTTTTCAGACACTTGCCATTTACAAAAGAGGCTTTTCATGCTTCTGTGGTGTAAGTTATCAGGTATTCATTTCGATCTCTTCTATTTATATGATGCACACTTGCCAAGAGCTAAATGCTTCCAATGAGAACAATGCATTACATGTTACTGGTTTGGAAGGGACTTCTCTTCATTTCTTTACAGTGATGTTTTCCAGCAATGAAGGCAGGGAGTCCAGAATCTTTCCACAACGTATGAATTCTCCAGAAGGATATTATTTTTGCAGGATCTGAGCTTTATCTTTTTTTAAGAGAGCTTAAAAACTGCTTCAGCACCCACTGCTCTTATAGAACTGGTTGTTAGAAGTATTATTAACTGGGAATGAAATATGGAAATGAAAGAAATGCCTCATTTACACATCTATGAGCCTGCTGCAAGTCGCAGAAAAATCAGTGCAAGCCCTTCCATTAAATATATTATTGCAAAGCCTTCTCAGTTTTACTGAGCAGAATTCTGTGACATAGTTATTGCTAAGCTCTTTAAAGTTGAATGCATAATAAAATATCTACAGCAAGTCATTATTTTCAGTTATAGTACTGCAATTGGTGTTTATCTAAAATCAATCAAAGCTACTGAGTCACAGGAAATACATATTAACTTTTTTGTTTATAATTCTGAAAAGGGGTGGGCAGAGGAAAAGAGGATTGTATTAAGTGTGACTCTCATGGAATGGAAAGCAAATTTGCTTTCAAAAAGGGCATTTAGGAACATGTTTTACAGTGACTGAGATTTCTTAGGACCCAGTAGATGAAGGCACATCCCTGATGTTACCTCCTCTTATGCAAAGTCACCCTTCAAACCCACTGTAATGAGCTTAATCCCCATCACTTGCAAGGCAAGAGAAAGAATTCTGCAGTAGTATGGGGGATGAGTAACTAATTGTCTCTTGGCCAGAGGAGGCAGAGATAGACTGCAGGAGCTCAGTTAGTATGGAGACCACAGAGGAAGCAGATCTCTCTGATAAAGAAAGACCCACGCTTAAGACTTAACAGGCAGGGTGCACCAGGGACTATAAGGAAGAGTGAGAGGGAGGAAGGAATATTAATTTGAAGACTTGTTCAAATCTTGATTTGAACTTCGTTCAGGCTATGCTGGAAGGAGCTTAGACTTTTATATGACTTGACCAGAGGACAAGTCAGAGTGCTCTGAAGGAGAGTCAAAGAGAAGACTCAGAGAAAGGCTGGTCCATTGCAAGTCCAAGAGAGATCCCAATAGGGATTGCCAGAGTTAAGGTCTCTGTGCAATGCTGGGATCGGAACTGAAGGGGTGTCCAAGAGGTGAGGACACACCGTTGCACTTTTTCTTAGCTCTCTCAAACCCACCCTATTCACGTGATATTGGTCTTTACCTGGAAGCAATTCCCACCCATGTCAGAGAATAAAAATAACTAAGTTACAAAAATTCAAAACAAACAAAAACATGGAGTGGGAGCTCATACTCCCTTTCCCTCAAATAACACAGTCACAAAGGAAGTCATTCCATCCTATCCTGGGTGACTTGTCTAGGCCACCAAAAAATGAACATGAGTACTAAATATAGCTATTGCTCCTCCCAACTTCTCCTGGCCCAGAGGAGCAAAGAGGTAACATTCTGTGCAGCTTTATCTATTGCTGAATATGTTTATGCACTAGGAAAAAATAACATTTATTATTTAATGGCCTTTCTTCAACTTAAAAGGTAGTTTTCTTTTTAATGCTTGCAAATGCTGCTTTTATATTGTACAAATGCTAATCCCTGGTGAACAGCCATTTGCTACTCTTATGTAATCTAAGCAGACAACATAACTCTTGTCAAAATACAAGATGAGACAAGACAAGACACTCTACCTTAAATTTGGTGGAAGTAGCAGTTCATATAAATGAATAGTTTTGAAAGACTTTGTTAAACAGCCCAGTTTCCAGGTTTCAACTGACAGCAAAATTGCCGTTCCACTGTCCTGGCTCAGAAAGGTGCACAATTTCTTTAGCTTTACTAAATTTTTACAAGTCTGGGTAATTTATAAACTATTAGGAAATGATGTACTGGGCTTGGCGGTTCCCCCCACCACTGCAGTATTTTGGAACTTCTGCTCCTTGTTCTCAGAAGTGCAGAGATACATGAAAATGAGATTCTGGACCAGAGCGTGGCCTGTCTAATGTTCTCAAGAAGAGACAAAGGGGGCTTAAGGCACCCCAGATAGACAATTCAAGATCAATTAAATGAGATTTCATTGGTATGCCAAACTATTCAAGTTTTGCCAAACTGTAGACCCCCATACCAGCTCTATCAGAAGAGGGCATGACCTGCCCAGGATCTGGTAGTGTGTTTAGAGTGTGAACCCCTGTGTCTCAAGACTGTGCAAGGGAGAGATTAACCTCTCCAGAGCTGCTATTTCCTCCCCTATGTGCGTGTGTGGGGAGATGGTGACTCTACCCCATGCCATGAGAACCAGAGTGAAACTTGGAAGCAGTCTGTGACTCTCACAAACGCAGTTTGCTTCCTGGGGCAACACAAAACAAAGCCACTATTTAACCCTCAACGGGTATTCAATGAGCAGAAGTTTTCCAGTCTTCTATAGTTTGGTTCAAGATTTGGGAAAAAGTGCAGGAAAGTTCTTATTTTATTCCAATTTGTTACATTCAATGTTTACTTAATGCTATCATCTGTAATAGCCATTAAATGATAGTGAGAAACTGCAAGGGGATGCAGAGTGTCAGCACCACTCATTCAACATGTCTGATGCTGGCAGAAATAGAACAACACTCTAATACATATCAAATTCAAGGTCTGCCAGGAAATCCCTGCAGTAAGATGTTAAAGAACCTTTAGCCAAGTGCAGACCAGGCCTAGCATTCATCAACTTTCTGCAAACTGCTATCAAGTTTCCAGTGAAAGCCGTCAACTGAAGGTTTTGGATGGAAATGAAATGGAACTCTGTAGTTTTACATGGGCTTGACCGCAAATTACCTAAAACACTGTGATTGGTTCCGGACAAGACACGGCAGCTTTTGGAACTTAAGGGCTGCAAATCCACCCAAATCAAAACTGCCAGTGAATGAGCCATGAGTTCAGTTCTGGAGCCCAACCTCCTTAAGTTCTTAGGCATTCTTACTGGCTGTTTGATCAGCCAGTCTAGTGAATAAAGACCAGGCGCAAATTTGTTACAGGAGTGCTCAGGTCTAGGAACTTAATTCTGGCTCATTCTTCTGACAAGCTTCATGGAAGCAAAATGATGATGCAAATAGGACAATCAGCGAGGAGTCAGAAGACCTGGTTCTGTTGATGTTGTCCTGAATGACCTTGGAAAAAAAGCACTTCATTTTGCTGTGCAGTGCCGCTTCTGCAAAGATGAAGATAATGATAGCTATTTGGCTTTGTTAAGGCTTTGACATCTGTGGCTGAAACAAGCAATGGGCCGTTTTATCATCATATTCAAAGGGCATGTTTTCACTGATGGCAGCAAATTCACCACCAGCAGATTGACTCTTCATGATCAACTGACTGGAAGTGGAGAGACCCACCCAGCTGATCTGGAAAATAACCGAATAAATCCATCTCTGGAAAAAGAGTAATATTGTGTTGATTGGAAGGCATTTCTCATCAGTTCAATGTAGTGAGGATGCTGTGCTATTAAGAATTTAGGAAATTGACAGAAGATATGCAAGCTAGTCTTTCACAGTAAGTGTAGACCAGGCCAAAGCCTTTGCTCATTATGTCACAATCAAGAGTTTTCAATGTGTTATAAGGTTTGCTAGCTATTGACCATCTTTCCTCACTACCTAAAATATTTCTAATTTTTCCTCATTGGAAAGTAAACATAACTTACATTCCTTGGGAAAAATATGGAAAATACATTAATGTCTTTTACAAATTCAACATGTGAATGAGGCAGAGACAACAAACACAAAAGCAAGGTTAAATCCAACAGGGTGCAATAAATTTTCCAATTAGTGAACCTACTCGTTTTCATTCTGCACTAGAGAGCTATAAGTCAAGTGAAAGGAGAAGATTCCAAGGCACGTGGAAGAGGCAGGCCATAGAGACTGTGTGTCTAGACACCCAAACAGGAGTGTGGCAATGGGCAGAATGCCATTCAGCGCTTGCCTACTCCCAGCCTGCTACTGAGGCCTGGTGTATCACAGCACTCTGGTGATACCATGAAGCAGGATGGATCACAATGGGAAATGATATTATCCAGATAAACTGAACCCATTTCCTATCAACACAGGGAAATCTTTAACTTACTATTATTTGGATGCTGTGATTATAACAAGTCTTGGAAAGGCAGTGACTTACTGGACTTTAAACTGATTAGTCTTTTTTTAGTTTACACTTGAACTTAAGTTGAATCTCTTCTTCCAGTTTAACCCTGTGGCTTTAGCAGAGCAAAATAGCTGTGGCAGAAGGAAATGTAGCTTTCAATCTTGCAGGAAATCCATACAGAAATTTTATGAGGGGGATCACATACGGATATTCTGTTGCCATGATGTATTGTTTCCAGCAATTACTGCAGAGTTGTGAAAGCACGGAACCATCCTTACCCCTCATCCACTTGCTATTGGGCTGCAAGCCATAGATCTGATACACTAAGATAGGGACGGAGGTCAGCACAGAACAACCTTTTTTATAAGGTAGAAAATGTAACAGAAATGCTGACCTTGAAATATTGGTTTACACTACTTCATTTGGCCTTTTGTCAATAACAGAGCTCGTTAATAATGTTCTGGGCTGTCAGTTGAATATGAAATAGTTGCCACATTCAGGCTTTAGGTATAAATCTATTCAAAACACAGATTAGCTTTTTCATACATTTTCTGTGCAAATGAGGGTACAATAAACTATCTCAAAGATAAAGCCACATGACTAAATCCAAGAAGGATGCACACATATTTTAAAGGCAGAGCCAATTAATTAGAGAACCAGATGGAATATTATTTTTCATCTTCTGAAGGTTCTTTTAACCTATGTTCACTTCTAATAAAAATAAGGTTGAATGTTTTGCTTTATAAATATCAATTCTTAAAATGCTTTGGTTTAAGTTTAACTTTCAGAGGTCAACTCAGCAATGCATTTATCCCTGTGATTAAATTTAAACCACACAGACTAATCCAAGGAAGGAAGTTGGACTTCTCATGTGCTTAAAAGGTAAGAGTTTAGCTGACTCGGGGTCTCCATGGCCAAGAGTAGACTTTTGGACTAGCCCCAACTCTTTTTCTTTCTGTTTCTGATACACAAAGAGACAAAATGTGTAGCTATGATACTGGACTTAACATTCTTAGTTTTTGTCTTATTTTGGTTCTTCCTCTGCATCTACTACCATGATGTCTGGGTTCTGAAACAAAGTGAATGAAGGAATGGTGCTTCTGTTGATTAAGTCCCTGAGCCATTACAGAGCCTAGGAGTGGACTACAATCAGTAGTCTGTTACCAAAGGCTGCAGGTGAATGCATATATCTGAAAGACAGGAACAAATCTAACGCTGACAAGCAAGAAAGGAAGCACAATGTGCACCACAGGACAGCACTGCAGAGGGTTATGTGAAACACACTCAAACTATGAACCACTATACATACGAACACTGTAATATAAAAATGTGTCCTGTATCTTTACATGGTTATTAAATAAGGCTGAGGATTCTCTTTACAATGAAGTAGCTGGCTTGTATGCATTCTCTGCTGCTTTGGCTCTGCTAGGAAAGTAGTGATGAGAACAGGACGTCTGAAGTAGCAAGGAGACAAATGAGAACTCAGTGCACTGAATTATTGGGGTTAACCACCTTTCATGTATCATGGCAACAAGTGCACTGTATGAATAAGATTATGCCTGAGCTAGAAGCCTTGCCTGGAATAATAACAGCACCAATGGGAAGTCAGCAAGTGTGGTACTCTGATACCTTCTGATTATAGTGAACTTTGCCTATGACTGTGACTCAAAATAAGTCCCCAGGAGCAATACCCTTGTAGTTTCCATAAAGCATAACAAGGACACACAAAACAGAAGGATAAATGCACAGGGATGCAGGACATAAATCTTCAGAAATTATCCTATTGTTATTCTAAATACTGTACCACAAAGAGCAAGTCTCAAGTGATACCACATTGAGACAAGTGCATGCTGGTCTGGTCCTTTGCTATAACAAGGAGAGGTAAGATTAACAAGGAGGAGGAGAAGACTTTAGCAACCAGCTCTCACTGAATTCTAACAGGAACCTTACTGCCTTCTGAGACTTTCAACAGGTCTCCTGAGATTGCTGAGATAGTAAAAACTTGTGGCAAAAGTGACCAAATAATCTGATATGACAAATAAAGGAAGGGATATCATCATTATTGGTGGTGCCCAAAATTCTTTGGCTCATTTACAAATATATAAGATGACAAATTCTACCCCACAAAGTTTGGCCTACCTGGAAAGTACATAAATGTCACAGAAAGAGCAAACTAAATGAGAGTACCTCAGTAAGAGCAGAATAAATATGAGTGGATGGGTGACGGAAGCCATTTTTAACAAAAAAGGCCTTTAAGATTAATTGAACAAAAACCCAGCTGTTGGAGCTAATGGGACAAAATTCTTCATTATGACTGATGCCCAAATTGTCCATTGGACTTAGGCTTTTAATGACCTAAATCTCTTTTGGAAATGAGACTTAGCCCCAGATTCTTAAAAATGTCTAATGTTGCTGTGCTCAGCATTGAAATGTCTGTTTGATTTAGGAGACCAAGTGTTTTATGTCCACTTTGTACTCACTGTGTGCACTGGAGTAAACTACAGACATGGTGCAAGACAGCATAGAAGCATACCTGCTAGCTAGATGCAAGATGAAAGATCAGAGAGGAGAAGACTGGCATATCAACCCTTCAGACAACTTCTCTTTACACAAAGGAAGCTTGCAGTAACCTGCCAAATTGAGCAGAAGGCAGCCATTGTAAGGTGAGTGGTGAAAATCACTCAAGAGGGAACTGAATGTGTGGTTGGAAAAGGACTGTGGATGTCCAAAGGAACTCTGGGAGCAGATGCACTCTTTAAAAACATTATTGATTAAATGTGAACTTTTAACAATACAAAAGTTTGAGGTCAAAATATTTAAAAGGGGCCAGTGATGCTAGCTTGACTCATCTGAGGCTCCCCCCCCAAAGGATAAAGTCCTTCAGAATAAGTGGGGAGCAGGAGAGGAATTGTCATTTGTCACAGTTCCTTCCCAGAGTTTCTCCTCAGCGCTACCCCTTTTTCTGAACTTAGCTTATCATTCCAGTCTTATAATGAGAATATGTGGCCATCGGGGCACTTAGACGTTAAAAATAATACTGTGCAAGTGTTTTCACAAAGCTGATGAGAGGGAAATGTTATATTGTTATTCAATATACTCCTCCTTGCATGGCTGCTTCATTAATGGGGGAGGGGAAGCAGATATGCATCTATCTTGCAGCTATCATTTTAGTCATACTAGCTCACAGAATCAACATGTCTATGGACAAGAGAACTTGATTGTATGCTGTCTAAAAGCATCATCTACTGAAGTATCAGCTGTGTTTTAACTGCAGCTTTCTTTACTCATGGTGGTTTAAGAGACAGAAGGAATAGCTTGAGTTTTTGTCACAGCCCAGGATTATGTCTGCTTCTCTGGCACTTAGAAAATAGTGTTCTGACACACAAAAATGAACAGATCTGATCAGAAGTCCTTCACATATGAAACCCCATCTCACTCTTTATTGAGTTACACTTTTCAGAGCAAAAGCTCATATAAAATCTTCTCTTCTCTTTTCCAGTATGCATTTTTTTTTGTAAGGGCACAATATTCAGTTTGGTTTGGGCTTGCTTTAATGACATGTAGGACTCCTCCCCCTCCATTTTATGGGAGAATTTATATCCTGGACATTCCAGGAACTTAAGATGACTTGCTAGCCCACTGTAATAGTGAATGAGGGAGGAAACATGGATTATTGTTCCATGCATCTAAGGGTACTTTAAAGGGAAGTATGTGTACCATTCACACATAGGTCGACACTGTGTATAACTCTGATTCCCTTGAAATTAATGGGAATTACTTACCACTGGCTTCAACTGGAGCACAGTTAAACCAGTAATAAGAACTTTTAAAAATCCCTCCGCATAGCATATATACCACAGACATTAGGATAGATTCTCCAAAGTCAGTAACGAGAGGTGTAAATCATCTCTACCCCATCTGTCTAATCCCCTGAACTCAGGAAGGTGAAACTGTGCTGCTGTTGTCACCCTGCCTGGTAGTGGAGAACTTAATTTTTGGCCAGAGAGTCTCAGGAGATTTATCAGCGGAACCTGTGGGGAGTACACACTGAATTGATGACTGTCCTGCCTACATTGCCTTTACAGCCAGTACTGCTCACTCTCTGGCCTTTCGAGACCCAAATGCCTACTAGTCCCTTAACAGAGGGAAAATTGTGGTTCCTTTCCACATCTGAAACATTCCCAAGAATGACCCTGAGCCAGCAATTACAGTGGTGGAAGACAGGGCTGACTGTGGCTCTGTGTGTGCAGTATTAAGTCAGTCCTCTGGCAATTTTTCAAATAGCATTCACCGAAAGACCAGAAAAATGCTTATACATGCCAAAAGCTTAAGTGGAAATCAAGAGATAATAGCCTTGAGCAGGACCTCTGTACACACAAGTGAATATCGTCCTATCGTATTGGAAGATCTAATATTTTTGATAAAGAAATGCTTAACTTTTTCTCTTCATACTGTTGGTAAAAACACTAGTCTCAGAGTGGCTGAGAATGCTCTTTTCACCCTTTCTTCTTTGAGTGGAGATAAAAAGCAAGGACAACAAATTATTTTCTTTCAGGAGAGAGAGAACAGCATAAGCCACATGACCACTGGCTTATAATTTCCCTTCCTTAAGAGAGAGAGCTAGCTATAAACTGCCCAAACCACTGCAACTATAATAGAAGAAAAAGGTGTAAATGTCTGGCTTGCAACACAGAAAGAGTAGACTGACTTTTTCTGTAAAAACACCCTCAAGCACCTATAGTAATAGCGGTGTTGACAATAACATGGTGCAAACAAACATTCTAAATTCACAATAGCACCATTCCTATGGTTAGAAGAAATGTTTTTCCTCATTGACTCTTTCTCAAAGGTGGAAATCTTTCTTTCAACCAAACAATAATTCTGTCTGAAGAATAAAATCAGCCTCTAAGTGCTACTGTGGGGATACCGATAGATATAAATAGCATGTGACTAAGCACACAGGCACAGGGGAACTGATGTGCAATTTTATTTCTAAAGTTGTGCTTCTGAGATATTTTCCAAGGTCAATCTTATATTATTTCTTCCTTTGTTTTGAGATAAATATAGAAATTTCCTTAGTTTAAAACAATGCTTAAAAATTCCCCACTTTCAGTAGTCCAGATGACGTTCGTAAGTGGCACATAGATTCTGTAGATATTGCGTGAGCCATCCAGGGTCTTCTGCGGATTCTGCAAGTTGTGTGTGGGGGGGGGGGGGGTGTGTGTGTGTGAACAACAGGTTCTTCAACATAACCAAGGAAGAACTAACACAATCCAGAGGCTGGAACTTGAAGCTAGACAAATTCATACTGGAAATAAGACATATTTTTGACAGTGAGGGTAATTCTCCACTGGAAGGGTCATTGTGGCTTCTTTATGACTGACAATTTTAAAATCAAGACTGGATGTTTTTCTAAAAGATATGCTTTAGGAATTATTTTGGGGACGTCCTTTGGTCTGTATTATACAGAAAGTCAGATTAGATGACCAGAATGGTCCCTTCTGGCCTTTGAACCTACCAACTCTTGAGCTAGAGTTTCCCTCAGCATGAAAAACTGAATGGAAGGTGAGAGGCTCTGCTGCTTTAAAAAAAATCCAGCCCAAATTCTTTATTTTATTTCTAGTAAAGAGTGAGCAATTATCTTAATTTTATGCAAAACATATTCACTGAGAAAAAGATATTTGATATTCTAAATTCATAAATACATGACCTCCTGTGGGTTAAAAGGAAACTATATTTGTTTCTAAAGTCCTGACTCTGCTAACACTTAAGCACGAGAGTAATTTTACTCATATAAACTAAATGAGATTGTTTGTGGACAAAATCCACCCTGCATACAAGAGTCACACAGGACTTATGAACTACTGCAGTGCCACCTAAAAACTATTTTAAGAACTTCTTTGGGAGTTAAGGGATGCACAGTCCTTGTACCGTTTCCACAGAGGTTAATTTTACTCCTCAACATGCAAAGTTATAAATATGTATGAACGTCTGCAGAGTTAGAGCTTAAATTTATTATTAATAAAAGAACCTCCCCAAAATATCTAATTCCACCTATTTATATACATCATCAGGAGCCAACATTTCATAATTCTCTACTCTTATTGGGCATGTCTACACTGGAAAGGTTTTAAGGGATAAGGAGGCTTATCGTGAAAAAACTTTCCCATGTCTGGGGAGTTGTTTTGCTTTTTCAAAAAAAGAGTGCTCCAGTGTATTGAAACACCAGAGTGCTTTTTTGAAAAAGCAAAACCCAGCTTCTTTTGAAAAAAATGCCTTTTTTCAAAAGAAGCTTTTTTGGAAAAAAGCGCCCCAGTATTTCAAAATATGGAAGTGCTTTTTTGTCTAGGTTAAGATTAGCCCCCTGCCAAATAAAGGGCTTTTTCAAAAAAGCCAGCCCATCTTTTGAACTGGCTCTGTTTTTTTCAAAAAAGGGAGTCCAGAGTTGACTCTCTTTTTTGAAAAGATAAAAAAACACTGGCTTATTTTGAGATGGAGAATTCCTATCTCGAAATAACATTTTTAGAAATAACTGTTTTTCAAAAAAACTATTTTGCATTTATTTTGAAATAGTTTTTTCAAAAAAACCCTTTTTTCCCCCCCAAAAATGTGGGGCAGTGTAGACATAGCCATTGATCAAATCCTACATTAGCATATATGAATGGGAAATTAGTACACTGGTACCCATTTTGTATGTACTACTGCTCATTTGAATGTGCACATCTGGGTTTGCGAAGACATGAGTTTGAAAAATTTAGCCTTTGAATTTTACCCCCGCTTCTCCCAAACAAATAAATAATTTGGTCTGCTTCCTCAAAGAATTAAATAAATGACCAGACCCAAACAACAACTGATTAAACATGCCAATAAAACAAAGACTGAGTCATTCACTGATTCCCAAGAAATCCTTGAATTATACTTTTCTTAATGAATTCTGCTGGCGGTTCTTGCTGGACAAATAAGATGTGAATTGAATCAGCTAATAAGCATTCTGAGTTAACTGTCTTCAAGTGATGGTTTATACAAATGATACTATCAAAGGAGTAATAATATCCATATTGATTAAATTAATCTCTAAAAGACAGCACAAATGAGTTTAATTAGCAATGCATGACATTCCTGAAAACAACCTTGTAACCCCTCCCTGGGGCTTGAAATGATGGCAATGCACACAAAATAAACCTTAATACCTTGTTCAAAACAAACACCATACAGTTTTCTGGGGCATCTCAGTAATTGTCTGTGATCAACCATGAAAATCCATGCAACCCTCACACATGAAGAAACAATGGGATGCATATTAAAAGCAAATGGTTTCCTTACAGTTCAAACATTCACTAAAAATCCATATCCACAAATCATTTTCATTTAAAAAAAAAAAGAAAGAAGAAAGGAGTGGAAGTTGTCTGAACAGATTCCCTCCCACCCCCCAAGCTTGCAAATACAGAAGGCACCATTACAGAACTTGCCCTAGTTGAGTGTCTCTGCTTGACTGCCAACCAGCAGGCCACTGAGCAGGAAACCACTCATTCATTTCCTGGTGAAATAGCCTGCAGCCCATGAAAGCTCATGCCTGAAGAAATCTGTTAGTCTCTAAGGTGCCACAGCATCTTAGCTGTTTTTGCTATATACAGACTAACACGAATTGGAACTTATAATTGATTTCCTTGATATTTTAAACCTGCAGAGCTTGGATGGAGCCCAGCCAGTCTTGAGGTACCTAAACTCACTCTTGGGGCACAGACTCAGAGTTTAATATCCCTTCATGAGAGCTGGTACATGTAATCCAGCTGCCTATCCCCATATTTTAAGTATACCCTCTCTAGAATCCCACCAAAGGTGGTGAGCCTTTTAGTTCACTGATTAAGTGTCTCAGGAGGCACATGCTAAGCATAAAGTACATAACCCAGATAATTTACAGAGAATTCTAACACACTGGCTCTTTTACCTCACAGTTAAAAGTAAAAGGGAACTCAGATCATTTAGAAATAGATAAGCAGCCTAAATGCCCCTTGCTCACCATCCCCTTGGGACAGGTAGGCAGGGTTTTCTGCCACCACACGCTTCTACATGCTGGTTTGCTTCTCCCTCAAATTGAGCTGGAGAAAAATGGCTCCCTCCTGAAGCAGCTCCTGCCCTTTTGTAGATTTTAGCCCCCTTGGTGGGTGACAACCTGCTCAGCCTTCTCAGGTGACTCTATAGCCAAAGTGACCTCTCTTCCGACAAATCAATTCTTCTGCTTAGAAGCCAGTATACTTTTAGAGCTGTTCAGTTTCAATGAGAGTGCATTTTAAGTCAACAGCTCTCATTATTTATACCTTTGTCACCAGGCTTTGAAATTTCAGTTCAGCATGGAGGCAGACAGACAACAGACAAGTCAAAGTAGGGTATAAATTCAAAATGGAGTTTGCAGCTTGATAAAGCTCCAGAGTTCATAATCAGACACAGAATTCATAAGTTATATAGATAGATTCCCCAACTCCTCCCAGGCATGCAGAAAGGTCTGTGTATGTTGAAGAGACCAGTGATTTGAGGGAATTAAGTAATTGGTTACATATTCTCACAGGACTATGTTACTGGACTAAATCCATCTCCATTAAATGATGAATGGAAAAGTCTTGCTAATCTGCCATATTGTTGGCCATCTCAGGAGAGAAGCTACCAGGGTGAATGTCCATCTCACCATTAGAGGTAATATCAGTACTCTGACTGATCAAAAATTTTCTGTCATAATTGTTTTATGATAGAAAATTGATCTTGTGACGAATCTTTTTACAAAAATTATGTGCTTAAATCCTTACGTGAATCAAGGCTGTGTCCATAATCTAAAACCCTGACACTGGTAAAGGCCAAAATCTATCTTTAAAATCAAGGAGAATCATGAGATCACATTCAAGAGCTTTATATTAGTGAAGTGAAAATGTCGACGGAGTTCAAAACAAACGTACTCTCTTAATTGCCAAATACTTTTAGGGGTTCAATATTCTCCAGCCACATCAGGTAGATCTTGTGACCAGCCTTGCTGTTTTCTTTGGAACTGTAATAGAATAACTGTAAAGGGTAGACGTTTGACAAAATAGTCTGCTGTGGGATGTATTTGTTGCTAACTGTAGGGAAAGCTGATAAAAAAAAATAAAGGCATCGAATGCAGCAAATGAGGTAAGACCTAGCACTTAGATAACTCAGTGGCTTGAAATGAATGAATAAATGCTGTTGAAAACAACATCTCAGTTGAAATATGATCCTGAACTCCTTTGGACACAAACATTTTCTCTGTCAAGAACAGACTGATAGGAATTTTATTCTTTTTTTTATGCTGGCTCAGGATGCGAAGGAGTTGACTTTAGAGACAGAGAGAGAAAAAGCACAAGATGTGAACTCCTTCTCTAGAGTCACTGCAAGCAGAACAAGGAATTGCCTAGGGTAGCAAGAAATTAGAGGAAGCAAAATGCTTAGCTGGTTAATTATTATTTGAGTGTCTGCAGGATAGGATCCAACCTTGTAGAGGGCAGCATAAACATTAGACCCAGTGTTATCTGCAGCCTTAATGGATAACTGTTATGTCAATTAGCTAATCTGTCAATGCTGTCATTTTAACTAATTATTAACAGCAAAGAAATAAATTTCTTTCATTTCATTTTATATTCTGTAACCATATATACTGTACATTTATCTGGACATACTGATAAGTCAGACTCTTCTAAGGTACATGTTCTTTTTACAAATAAGACAATATAAAAGCCTATTTAAAAAAATTTAGATCACTTTTATTTAATTGTATAATTCTATATTTAACTCATTTTTGTTTGACAACTGAGATGGGGGTTTATTTGCCACTTTGGCCTATTGTTTAACTATGTACTTTAAAGCAAATGTATACATGCACTCAGAAATGCATCTGATGGGGTTTTTTTTAATGTCGTCAATATAGAACTATATAAAAATACAGAAACAAGGTGGAATTTGCACCATCAAAGACAAAATGAATATCTTCTGACATTGTAAACTGAGTCAATTTTGAGCTGAGAGTCATCGAGATAGATGAAACAAATTACTTTTTGACACTATCTATCACACTTGAATTATTCAGCAGCCAATCAAAAATTTCATTTTAAGAAACACTGTAGCAATGATTTCTTGAGGGTTAATAAGTAAGTAGTAGGCCTTGTAAGCACATTGTAGACAGTTGCAAGCCAGGATTAAAAACAATTTATTGGTTGGTTAGATACTATAACCTTCTATAATTGATGAATCTTTTATTAAAATGTCTTAATTATTTATTAACTCTATATAAAACATTGAAAATGGAACTTTACCTATAGTGCAAACCACATCATCTATGACAAGAACCACTGTTCTACTGAATTTAGCAGCAAAACACCCATTGATTCCATTGTGAGCAAGACTAAGTGCATTTGTTGTAACTGCAAGCTTCATATCAAGGCCAACATTTTCAAGAGAGACTAGAGACTGTGTACCTGGGATTTGGGATGCTCAGCATCTGACATCTTAAACAAGGTTGATTTTCAGAAGGTCAGGTAGGGATAACAGGAATTTTTAAAATCTTATAGACAAGTAGAGACAAGTTCTAGCTACATTTTAATATGTCCAAAATGTTAAAAAAAAATTAAATCTCTTACCATTGCTTATGCCTTGAACCTTTATCTCCCATGAAATCCTCCAAGACCAAACAGATAGTTAATGATTCAACCTATGAGAAGAATACTTCTACTAAACACTATACCGTTTCTGTCAATCTCTGAATGATGGCAACACAAGAAAGTGAAACAAACAAATGAGGGTAGTCACATGATAATCCGATACCTCCAGATCAAAGGAGTCAATTGCATACTCATGTGCATTGATTACCTTATAAGGAGCAGAGTTATGGGGCATATTTAAAGCCTTTAACTTCTATTCCCAGATTTAAATGACATTATCATCACCTCAGCCAATAGGTTTTATAAGGTGCTTTTGATTTTCTAGCAAAGGAAATAGCCTCTGGGAAAATCTATGAAATAAACAATGATTTTTCATTTTTACAGCAGCACACAGTTAATTCAGTTATGAGCAAACCTCAAGTCTCTATCAGCTCCTTAATCTAACCAATAGTACATGCTAAGCCCATGCTTGACTGGATCTCTATAGAATCTGCCTCTGCAAGTTTGTTTGCAAGCATTGAAATCTTTTGTCTATGAACCACTTTGTCAGATACTATGGAAAAAAATCAAATCATTAAACTATATCAAATACCTTTATAGTATTGAAATGAAGTTGCCCTAGCAGATACTGCAAATAGGAGCTTTTTGGGTAGATTTATTGCAGTAGTTGCAGAAAATACACCTCTTTATATTTCATAATTAAAGTGGTTTTCACAAATTTATAAATGCACTTTATTATGTTACTGTTAGATGTCTGTAAAAGATATTTTAGCATTCAAATCATGCTTGTGGTGTCCATAGTGAGTAGCTACATCACCTTCCATGAGATTATTTCTGAGAGAGTGACAAGCACACTATTTTCTTTGATAGTGGATTTGATATGTAGCCTGTCTATAATTCTTGTTATTATGAACTGATGTTACAGCCCTGAGCCAAGGCCCATTGAAGTCAATGAAAATGCTCCTTTGACTTTGGGAGGCTTTGGGTAGGACCCATATGCAAATGTTGAGGAAAGGGATACATATATACTCCTAATAAGTAACTTAATGTTTTATGGCCTGTAAGTGTTTGGTTCAAATTATTTTGATCTTGTGCATGAGCTTTTAAAAACTACATTTTCAAGAAAATTGCACATAACTTTAACAATTTCACAAACCTTAATTCCTAGCTCTATGTTCTCTCCTCCATATACATCCATTCCAGGATCCAGAAGACCAATTTCTCCAAAGAACTTCCTATTTACAACAAATGAACAGCCAATCATAGCAGGCGTCCTGTAGAATGAGAAAAATCAATAGAAACAGCATTATCAGATGGGTACAATTATTAGTTGTCATTTACCCTCCCCCACCCCCAAAAGGACCCTAAGCTTATTTCATCAATGGAAGTTACCCAATACCTAATATAAGGCCTGATCCAGATGCCACTGGAGTCTTTGGAAAGCCCCTGTTGACTCCAGTGGGGCCCTAACAAACAAATAGCAATAATAATATAATTCCAGAGAAGGGAATATGCTTCACTAATGAATAACAATGATCATGTGGCTGAAACAAAGCTTTTAAAACCTCTGGACAAATAGTTACAGAGTATTTTGTTACATTATTTTCTTAGCTCTATCAGCAGCTAGAGTTACTCTTAAATGAGTGGGTGCAAAATATTTGAGTTCAGGATCCTGCAAAACTTTTTGCTCTCTGATTGATGGATGAAGCAAAATTTTTGCTTTCATCCTTTAGAAGGAAAGCTAAGCTTGAGTCATCCATTAAGAGAAATAGCTCCAAAAAATGAGAGAAAGCAGTAGATACAGACATCAACATAAGAACAAAAAGATACAGAAGAAATATAACCCCACTGGACATTTTCATAATAACTATAGGTAATTAGGGTAGAACAACTGTAAAGATTGTTTGAAAACTCTAGGACAATTCTTCAGCTGATGTGGATCACTGTACACTCACTGAAACCAAAGGAGCTATTCTAATTTACACCCACTGAGGATTAGCCCAACATGATTGGACAGAATCCCTCTCAAAAATTTACCTCCCAATATGTAGGGTAAAACCACTAGATGGTTATGCTCTTGCCATTTTGGGGGTTTGCAAATCTACTGTGGTTACAGGATGTGCAGCAGGTTTAAAACAAACAAAAGGAAGTATTTTGTCACACAAGTGCAGTCAACCTGAAGAACTCCTTGCCAGAGTATACTGTGAAGGCCAAGACTATAAAAGGGTTAAAAAAATTAGAAGTTCATGAAAGATATGTCCATTGATAGCTATCAGCCCTGATAGGCAGGGATTGCTAGATGCTAGGAATAACCAATGGGATGAATCACTTGATGATACCTATACTGTTCATTTACTCTGAAGTGCCTGGCATTGGTCATTGTTGGAAGACAAGATACTGGGCTAGATGGACCACTGGTCTGAGTTTGACTCAATATGGCTGTTCATATGTGGAAGGTTGAATCCCCTGGGATATAAGAAGTTGTAAAATAGAAGAATTAAAGACATTTCCTTCCCACCGCACATCTAATCTAAACTTTGGGCATCAACAAGGATTCAAAAATGTCTCCTGTATACAGCAATATGGAAGCACCACCATAGGACCTTGGCTTTAAATCTTTCCTATAACAAATGGAGCTCCTCCCCAATATCATCTGAAGTCAGGAAATAAGCCTAGTATTGAAGAGGTTGTATTGCTCTCCCGAGGGGCAATCTGAACCTAGGGACAGCACAAGAGTATGCAGCACTTAACATCTACTTAAGCCTCACGTCTAAGTGCATAGAGCTTGGATTGCACAGGCAAACTTTTCACCCCCTAATGCACTTCTTCTAGTAGAAGTCAGCCACTAGGAGTCAGGAAGCCTGGCTTCTATTCCTGGTGCAGTCACTTTGTTTTCTTTATTTCCACATACATCAAATGAGGCAAGTCACATACCTTCTCTGTGCCTCAGTTTACCATTCTATAAGGTTGCTGTTACAATACTTTCTACTTTGTGACACTCAGATTGAATTATACCTTATTCCACAAGTAATCCCTTTAGAATCAATGGGAGTCAAATACTGCTCTACTTGAATGAAAGTTTCATTCATTGGCTCACAGATGGTTATGAGGCCAAATTAACTTTTGTGAATTATCTGAGATCCTTGGATGAAATGGGTTATGTACTAAATGCAGAATACTATTATTTATAGTCATCATAAGATTTACCATAGAATCATCTAACAATTGAATGATGCTGGCATATTAATGAGTAAAAACAGAAGCTATCAGTGCTCTACATTAAATAGACTCTTTTTCAGGCCACCATCTCAAGCTTAGTTTCACTAAGCTGTATAATATTTCGTGGTTTGCTGCTACTCTAGTGCTTAAGAATTCAATTTCATTGCTTTAGTTGTAGCAAGATTACTACCATTAGCAGAAACAATTCATTTTGAAATGATAATCACGTTAGAGATGCCAACATCTAATAGCTTCATTATCACAGATTGCCACCAGGCATTAAACAAAAGGAAAAGTTGCAGTTTCTTCTGTCACAGAATGCACACAGCCCCTTCTTTCTCTTGCTCTTCTGAAATGGGAAACTAGCATGGACACTTTGGACATGTCTACAGTAGCAACTAGCCTGGCATGGCTGGCCTGTGGCAGCTGATCCAGGTCTGATTCACTGTTGTGGAGACATTTGGGCTCAAGCTGGAGCCTGAACTCTGGGAGCCGCCCACTTCACTGGGTTCTAGAGCCTGAGCCTACAAGTCTACAAAGGAGTGAATCAGCCCCACAGCTTGAGTCCCATGAACCTGAGATGACTAACATGGGCCAGCCACAGATGCCTTATTGCTGGGTTGATAGACCCTTAGAAGTCTAGTTGTGGGGGCTCTGGGACCTTTTGCTTCTACATCAAATTTAGTTTAGCTAATCAGTAACAGGATGACACATTATTTCAGGTAAAAAATTTTCAAATGAAGTCAATGGAAGATCATGTGGTTGACAAAACCCAATATTTTTAAAGAAAAACTGATAACTGAAATGTCCATATTCTGAAATGCTGCTGCAGTGACTCATAAGATAATTCAAATATCTCATACTCCCTTTCTCCTCTACAAGCAGGGCTGACCAACCAGACTGCATGATGCCCTGCCTGCCCACACCAAGAGGAGAAAACAGGGTGAATCAAGGGAGACATAATCTGACCAAGGAGCACAGCTCATGGAGGAGCACAGGGCTTTGAGGCACACGAACTACAAATCACCAAAGGCATCAAATCAGCAAAGTATTTTAGATTTCAGTATTTTGAACAAAAATATCAACTTTTTTCCCCAGAAGGAAAACCCCCATTTTCTAACCAGCTCTAGTACTAAAAGTCTCAACACCAGTGGCTAAAGTGAATCAGCTGGTGGCCACAGGACAGTTCTTCATGAATAATGGTCCAGCTGCTCTAAAAAATTCAAATATTTTAAGGACTAAGGTGCTGATCATGCCTTTAACTTTAGGTACTGTGAGTGATTTCACTGAAATCAATGGGAGGAATCAGTCCATAAAACTAAATACATAGGCACATCTTTGGAGGATCAGAACCTGAGGACCAATGCTTCCTGCAGTTAGGGAAAGTCTTCCCAATAATTTTACTGGAGGCTGTACCAAGCCATAAAGGTGTAAACTAAGCATTCAATAAAATTAATGGGAATCTTTCAACTGACCTTAAACAATGCAAGCACCAGTATCATCCTTTCATGCCATGGCCACTCCCACCTAAAGCTATCTGAGCCTCAAAAACCATGAGTAAGCTGTCAGCACTGCTTCATGTGCATGTTTTCTGGACACACAAAGGAAAACAAGTCCTGTCAGAAACTCAACATGTGTATAGTCTGAAAGAGATTTTATAATTTCAACAAATTTTACTCAACTATCTTGTGGCACATATTCATTTCCAACCAAATGCTATCATTAACATACGAAACAAGGAAATGGAACATTCCTGAGAAGAGCCGAGGTCCCTTAAGCAATACAAATTAAGTGATACATTTTTCCTCCTAACAATGGCTCGTTATCAAACAAATGAGGGCTCATGTGGCACACCAGAATTTAAATAAGGGCTAGATTTGAATTAACAGCAATTCTTCAAAAAAGTAGATGCTTAGAATAACAGAAGGCCTAGCCACAATTAATAATGACCTGCAGAAACTAGGTGATAAAGCCATACATTCTCCCTATCCCTTCATTAAAGCATGAGCAGAGTTTATTTTTAAAACACGCACAGCTCAACTCACAGTCAATGTATTTTTTATTTGTCCCAGTAGCTATTTTTGTTTTAATGTGAAGCAAAAAGTAGAATTTGGCAGAAAGGATATTAACTGAGATTATTCATATTTAGTGGAATTATTGGTCTTGTATCCTGAACTCCTTGGCTTGTTAGTTTCTTGCTATTATTTCACTTGGCTCTTATGCACAAATAAGTGACAAAAGGTCATAAAAAAGATGGCTGAATTATACTCAGCATGAATCTCTAAATAAAGATTAACAAGACACTGAGGCAAACATTTATCCTAGTCTATTAAGTGTTTTTAATATTCTTCCTTTTTGTAGTAGACAGTTACTGTCTAATGGTTTAGATGTTTAGCGCATATTTCCTCTTCAGTTCAGGAAATTTAGTTCTTCTATATGATTAGCACTACATTTAAAATACAATTTATAAAAAGCATATATAGAAAATAAAGTGTTTTTTCCCCCATGTCCATACAAGTAAGGGCTGGTAGTGTAAGAAACCATGATGGGCATGGTCAGATGGCAATGATGTCTGGTGCTAGAACTGGGGGGTGTCAGAGATGGAATCAGGAGTCCAGAGCAAGGCTGGAACAAGGCTTGAGTGAAAGCAACAGGACTAGAGCAGGAGCAGAACCAAGGCAGGAGCAGGCTAAGGTTTATAGGTTGTGTTACTATCATCAGGCAGGGGAGAGTTCCAATCTCTGAAGCAACACTGAACAAACTTAGCTACTATTTCTCCATAAGGTATACAGGTACCCTGAGAGTCAACAGACCAGCTCCCGGCTTGTGGATTGGCTGGAGCACATTCATCACCATGTACATAGTTTGATCAGCCTCTAATTCAGGGTTGTCTTACAGGCAGGCTGAAGGGGACATACTGAGTATAGCTGATATATCTAGCTTCCACTACACTGCTACTTCAGCCTTGAAATCACTGTGCTAGACTCCATGGCTGTTACTCTTCCATTAAGGGAATTTGGGGAAACATCTAGAAACACATACTTTTTCCCTGTTTCCCCTCCCCCCCACATCCCCCATCCCCAGCACATGTTCCTCCCTCCGCAAATTCAAACAAGCATTTTGATATTGAAGATCCAAAGCAATACAAAATTTGCACACATTATTTTTCATTTTTGCCTGTCTCTGCACTTTTGGAAGGAGGCTGGGAGGCACTGCAAGGCTTGTATGGAACCAGGGAACACTGGAGAAATCATTAAAAAGCCTGTTCTCATGAGATCTCTTGCCCAAAGTTGCAAACTCAAGAGGAGAGTCAGATAGTTTGGCTAAATAGGAATTCCATTGTCAATTACACTGGGATTACATTTGGATGTCCATTGCCTGCATTCCTATTACATCTGGATTTATATGGAAGTGAAGTGGAATCAGGTCTACATTAGCTAGTAGTAAGCTTCAGGTAAGCTGTTCAACTAGATATTAACAAAGTGGCTCCATCTGGTGGACCATCAATTCTCTTCCTCTCCCTAAAAGAAGTCTATGTGGAGATAAGAAAAATAGATTTTATGCACACATGGTCTTAGGTCAACTTTTCATTTTCTTTCTCTCATATCTTTGACCTTTTCTTCTTTCTTTTTTTATTTTAAAGAGCCTGCATTAATGGGCATGAATTGCACATAGCTGTACATAGCCAAAGAGCTATTAAGTTAAGCATATCATTGGTCAGTCTCCTGTACATCACTGAAACTCTGTTCATAAACTCAGACCTTTCTGAACCTGTGGGGAACTGAAATAAGCTAATCTAAGAAACGCAAGCTCCCCTTTGAGTTTAGTGACTGACTAGTTTATATTTGCAAGCCTTCCTGATCTGCTTTGCAAATTACGCATGTACTGTTCTGGCTGTTCAGTAGATATGCGCAACATATGCTTATTTAAAATTTTTATTTTTTCTTTAGCCATGGACAAAATTAACAATCTAATCTGTAAGTAAAATTACTGCTCATGTTGTATGTGTGTGTTTCTATTCATGGGATGGTTCACATAATGTAAAGAAAATAGAGAACTGCAGCCATAACAGATTTATTCAAGGGGAATGTGTATTCAGAAGAAACCAAGCAGAAGCAGAACTCAAATTCCATCATGTGGTACTGAAGAACACCTTTCTTTCAGGTTGATATCTTGGCCACAGATGCTTATTCAGTAACTGACAGTAGCCCTATAGTTGCCTATTTCTGCTTGCCTAAAGCAAGGCTATTGAAAAAGAGATAACTCATAATAGTTTTCTTTTGTGGCTGTCACCCTGAGCATAACAGACTTTAATCTAACAAAACTACTTAGATTAAAAATAAAGAGAGAAGATATTGGTGGAAATAAGGCTCTGGGTACACCTTAAAGGGTTTAAACAACCTTTTGTGGCCAATCCAAACCCATTAATGGGAAAGTTGTTCTGGAAACATCACACAATCAGATTGTCTCATGAAATTTCAGTACTTTTGGCATTGTGCTGGGCTAGAAATACCAGAGAGAAGAGCTTCTTTCAGTGGGCCCATCCTCTTCTGTTGCTGGTCAAACCAGTTTCAAAGAAACTAGACAGTATCTGTATTCCAACCTGTTGATTTAATGTACTCTGCCAAGGACTATAGGAGAAAGGGCTTGAATACAGCCAGGAAAAATAGTTTGAATCAGTGTATGGGGCTTCAAACTTCCCTTACTTCTATGTCAGTTATGTCAAGCATGTCTCTGCCTTCCTGGGGATTTAAGTTTGCCAATTCAATGTCTCAGTCTACTTGAATTAATGCTCAGGATGGAACTATCAGCTTTATGAATATGTCCAAAGAGCTATAACTACTTCTAATAAAGACCACCCTAGAACGCATTGGGCCTGGTTTGAAGCCCAGCATGGATTCACTGGAGGTAGCCTCTTCTTTGATTGTTCTGAAATCCTAATCAGGAATCTGCATCTCCCCAGATTATGGGATCATCGTTGATGCAAGTCCAATTAATTTTACAACTTCTGTTTTGTTAGTGGAATTCCTAGATATAAACCCTCAGTCTTTTGATCCCACAATCCACAATTATGATTTTTCGGGTAGCCATTGGGACCATGAAGTGGACAAAAGTTGAGGAAGAAGAGTTACAAAATGATGGGCCACAATTTGTTTTGGTCATCGGGGCCCCACAAGTATTTACTGGTTGTAAATAGATTTTATAGTAAGTTCTCAGTGATGTGATTTAGCAATTTGTATAATGGGAAAATCAGCTTTGTCAGTGTGGCCCACTGCAATGTTAATATGAATATCTTAAAGACAGAAACTAACTTTTCAGTTGGATTTATTTTAGCGTGACTCATGTCTGTCGATGAGGCCATCCATCTCTCAAACAGAGAGAAACCCTCAAAAGAATCCATTCCCATGTTTTATAGTTTTACTCTATAGCAAGTATAGTGCCAAGCAACCTTAATGTGTCCAGTACAGCATACAGTTACTTTACTACAGAATTTCAATGCATTAATTCAAAACATTTGCACTGACTGAGGAGCAGAGTCAATGCAGCTATATATGACTTTTGCATAGTAGTTCACAGGTGTGATGATGTGATCTCGATCACATGGGAGCCTGAGTCATTGCAGTCATTTCTGAGGGATGCCTCTCCAAGAAAACTTACATATTCCTTCCACCTCACACATGCAGTTATGCTAACGAGACCCTTCCCTGAGTCTCCTTTCATCAGCTCCATAATGACTTGGGCAGACACTGACTAGAATTCATTCACAAGAGTGTAATAAAATTTGTTCAGAAGGAATGATTGTTTGGCCCCTGGCAATGTACCTTGGTTAATATTATCCCCAGGATAGCATCTGCAATAGTTGTTTCTTGAATGGTCCTCGCTTCCCTGTGCCAATCACTTTGCTTAATTGTGTGTTTCAAATGGGCTTATTTTCCCAATCCTGCTAAATGCTGGTATCCAAGAAACAAATTAAAAATAAGAGTTATCACATAAAAGAGCTTAGATTTAGTGTCTTTTTTGAAATTTGCTTGAGCTTACCAAGCATTACAGAAACTTCTAATGCAACAGAAGTCTTGAAAACTGTATTTTTGAAAGTCTCCCTCAGTTCTACCTACATATTTGACCTGGTCAGAGACATATTTAACCCTGTCATTGCTGCATAATGGAGTCAGTCTGGGACCATAGGCACAATCTTTAACAGATCTGTGCCCCTTTCCCATTTGTCAAATGAATGTAATATCCGTGGCAAGCCTCCATCTATAAAGCACATTTGTGATTCTTGAATTAAAGCTGTTACATTAACTGGAACTACTGTCACATGTACTACACACACACAGCAGGTAAGATGGTGTGACCTGCAACCGTATGACTTTAGCCAACCAGCAGAACCATAACTACAGTGGGGCGAGTGGGGCTTTGCTCCAGGCGCGCCTGAGTGGCTCCATTGAGCCACTCCATTAAAGGGTGCTGATCGCTCCAGGGGCCGACTATTTTAAGGGGTGCGTGCTGATCGAAACACGCCCCAGGCACCACATTCTTTAGTTATGGCTCTGCCAAACCAGCCATAACAGAGGTCCATATGTTTACACTTTCTGTACCCAGCTGTATCAAGGTACAGCAACTGATGCTTTAGCAAATTTTCTATGAAACTCCCAAGCTTCAGGTGTTCAAATCAACATAAAATTTCTACACATCACAGCCTGAGAACATTTCTTCCCCATTATAGATATGTAAGAAATAGAGCAGTCCTAGCATTTTTAAAATCAAGGCCAAGTTCCAAAGAGGCAGCCGTGTTAGTCTAGTAAAGCAAAAAAAAGCAAGGAGTTTTGTGGCACTTTAATAGATTTATCTATCACAGGAGCTTTCGTGGGAAAATATCCCACTTTGTCAGACGCTTTGAAAGTTCTCCCTCTTCAAAGCGTTTGCTGAAGTGGGATATTCTCCCACAAAAGCTCCTGCGACAAATAAATCTGTTAGTCTTTAAGTGCCACAAGACTCCTTGCTTTTCTTTTCTTTTTAAATCAAGGGATACCTTTACACACTGACAATTTCGCTATATGGCAATAGGGTTTTAGGGATTTTTAGCCAAGGTTTTAGTGCAGACATCTTTGCCATAATAGACTTGCAACATGCCAGAGTATTTGTTGGTATCAGATGGTGCAGATTATAGAGTTCCCAAATCTAGTCCATTGCAGTCAGATAGATTTATAAACTCTGGCCAGCACACTGTGAAGTCAATGCAGCTATAACAGCTTATACCAGCGAGGGATGTGCCCCCACCCCCTTTTTTTTTTTTAAAAGGCCTGTAAATTCAAAAGGCCACTGCCTCTGGCTCTTTGTTCATGCTGAATAGTACCTGACTCAGCAAGAAATCTCACTGAAAACAATCACATTCTCAGTGGAGTACAATACTGTTCCATCTGAATAAAGGTGTCAGACTCTGGCCCATATTTATGTAACAAAACATTCTCATTTACTGCTTCATACGCTTACTGCTTCCCGTGACACACCTTTGAGTTCACATCCAGGCAATTCTTACTCTATTTTTCTATTGGACTCCTGTTTGATCTTTTAGATTCTTCCTCTCTTTCTACCTCCTTGCTTTTACTTTGTGGACCACAGTCTGGCTGCTAACAAAAGCAATACAATGCAACTACAGAGTAATTAGATATGATGCCATTTGTCCTTGTAATGGCATTTGCCAGTAAGTTCTACGTATGGACTTATCAGTGGTTGCATATAGTAAATGACAACTACAGGTTTTAGCAAGTAGAAATGAGCTTCATCTGCAACAGTCCTATCTGGGAAGGCTTTGGATCTAGGATCTTGGTTCAAATCTGTTGCAGGGTCTCTTTACATCTATGTCAGAGCCAGCCTATGCCTCAGTTTCTCCATAGTGTCAGTCACTCATCAGCTGCCAATGTTGTAAGGTGACTGCTGAGATTTAACTCAGTGAATCTAAAAGTACATCAAACACCAATATAACCCCCAAACAAAATCTTCCACCTGTTCTTCCAAAGAGCACAGCCCTCCCTCAGCTTATGTGTCTTCTTTCACTTTCTCTTCAGACCTTTTCCTGGGCTCTACTCATTTCCTTTTCTCCGTTGTAGGCAGGTGCTGCTACATTCCTTACAGAATACTCATTCGGGGGAACCCATGCCCATTCTAACCCCTAAACAAATGGGCTGTCTGTAATCCAGAGCCACTTCCCTCCTTCTCAAACACTTTCAGCTTTGATTTCTTGGCATTGCCCCTTTCCAAGTGGCCTTTTACCACTAATGGAGTGCTAATTCCCAGATCTACTTTCCTAGGAGCTTCCCTTCCCAGAAGAGTTACAACCACCACCCCAGAGATATTCTTGTTACAAGATTTAAAAAATGGAGGTGAATTGTGTCACCATTATCATCACTTACTCATCTGGACCATTCTCTTCTCTTTCCTCCACCCACTTACATAGCTACTTAGTCCAGGACAACCAGACATACAACTCAGAACAGACAGAATGATGGCCCTAAATCTCAATTCATTTGTTTTTGCCATTGAAGCAGGACCTGAGCAGCCATTATTTGCATCCAATGTTCCCTCTAATTACTCATAGACTGTGTGCGCAAACAATTTCTTTGTGTGCAAAAACATTTCTTTGTGAGCACCAACATTAGCACTATTGAATTTTTTTGTGCGCACTTTATTTTGTCATGTGCGCAGGTTTCATGACCCATGTGCGTGTGCACATGCACACAGCTTAGAGGGAACAGTGTTTGTATCATGCAGCTCGAGTAAAGGAACCCCGGGTTTTGTTCCCAGATTTGTTACTGATTTACTGTGTAAGTTAGCAAGGCATTTCACCTTTTATTCCCATAGTTTCAGCTTTATGCTTTACTAATGTGCACAGGAGAGGAAGAATGTTGCATCAACTGAATATAAATATGTTGTTCTGAGTAGGAGGATATCACAACAAATAAGTGTGGCAGCCCTGCTGTGAAAAGTCACATTGGATAAGGCTCATTGAATAGTTACCCTTTAAAAGGGGACTATTTGGCAAAGGTCTTGAGAAAATTTTACAGCAATTATCTGATTCTTAAAAGCCCCGCTCCAACAGGATAAACATAGAAGATGCTCATCAAATCCATGTTACAGAGCTATTTCAATGAAAGCTACTCTTTACAGCAACTGGAAGATAAACGAAAAGAGAGAAGCTCATCTAACACAGAATCCTTGGCCTGGGGTTATGGGTCTCCATGTGCTGGCCTCTGACCATGGAGAGAAGGGCTGTTTTTGCTTTAACAGAACTGACATGCAGCAACTGGAGCCATGTAGCAAAATTGCCCATTGTGCCAGAAAGATGATTTCTTCTTGTAATCTCCCATTTCTCAAAGGCAGACTTGTGGGAAGGAATATGGCACTTACAGGTAGTGATTTATTAGTGATGTTGCTGCAGGGGAAAAAGCCATACAAAGGTCTAAGAGTCTCAGATGGCAATAAATAGCACACCATTTTAATATATATGCCAAATAATAATGGAAGTCACTGAAAAATACATGGAGGATGACAGGAAAAATACGTTTCTGTCTAGGAAGTTATTGAACATCAAGAATCAGGAATGAGATACTTTCAAAGGGCAACCTTCCCTGTGTTTCTTCTTCCAAATAAATCACAGCTGGCTGAGCACAGGCAGAGTGTTATGTATGAAATAGGCAAATAGAGGAGGTGTTTTTGTTTGCCTTTTTGTTTTTAATTCTATTGTATCACTGGTCTCCACAAAAAAAAAAAAAATCAAGCAAATGTCAGCTGGTATTAGACAAAAGGCCAAACATTCACAAGCAGCTTCTGAAATTGCTCCTGCATATTATGTGTATGTGAACATACTAGCAAAGTATATACTGCTGTCAGCTCCAAAGTGGCTAGTCCACCAGGTCTTGAGGGAGCTGGCAAATGATACATTTTTAACCCAGTGCACACATTGTAACTAACACATCATAAAATCCCAGTGAAGACAAGTGAAGTTTTAATGTGAATTAGCTAGGCTATGGTCCACACGAGTCTTTTATTTCGAAACAAAACTGGTTGTTTCGAAATAAAAAACTGAATGTCCACACAACGTTTTCTTATTTCGAAATGACAGGCTGAAATAACCATTTCGAAATAACAGCTGTTTCAAAAGCAGGCTTTCCCTTAATTCAAATTAACATTTTAATTCGAATTAACTTATTTCAAAATAAGGACTTTATTTCAAAATAACTCATTTCGAAATAATGATGTATGTGTGGACATAGCCCTAGTCAAAGATAAACCCTGAACTCTTCCATGGGTTTTACGCTAAGGCATTAACAGGTGGGAAGAATGCACTCTTTTTCTAAGTGAAGCTGCATCCTCTAGAGCAGTGGTTCCCACCCTGTGGGCCATGGACCCCTGGTGGGCCGCAGAGTGGCTCCAGGGGATCTGCAGACAGTCTGGGAGCTGGGGCTGGATGCTGCCAGGGTCTCTGGTTGCTATGGAGACCCAGGCTTCCGGCCAGCCAGCAAGGAGCTTCCCCCAGGCAGGGAGTTTTTAAAACTCCCACCCTGAGCATGCAGATCATGTTGAGGGAAAGTAGCCTGGGGGTGGCCAGGTGCCTGCAGCTCCAGCAGCCAGTTAAGAGCGCAAGAGGTTGAGAACTGAGGAGGCATGCCTGTGGCACTGCCATTGTGGCCCCATGCGCCTGCCCAGGAGTGGGGGCTGCCACGACAACGGCTCCCTCTCTGGGAGCTGCCACACCCCATCCCCCTGCCAGCTCCCTGGGAGGAGAGCAGCGCGGGCCACATTCTGCCTGTGGCAGCACCACAAGGGCTGTGACGCTTTCTTTACCAGGGCAAGGGGTCCCTGGACTTCAAAAGGTTGGGAACCCCTGCTCTAGAGGATAAGAGCCAACTATTGGTGTTGGCTAATGGAGTCACTTTTTCTACTCAACTGCTAGAGGAATATGTGTGGTGCAGAATGTCATGCGTTCTAATCCTCCTGACTACCTATGTAGGGGTCTATGATAGACACAGGCAGCAGGTGTCCTACGGTTGGTGAGGTAGTCCATCTCCCTGGGAGGCAGCAGCTGGAGTGATGGAAGAATTCTTAGCTGAGTGGCGTTTTCATGCCCCGGAGTGGCACACCTGTGTTGACCTAACACTTTAGTACAGACTAGCCCTTAGTTAATGCCGCTTGACTTTCCTGAGTGTCTGGGTGGAGCCAAATCCTAAAACCTCTTTCAGGTAGTACCCACAAAGAACAATTAGTGGCTTCAACAAACATCCAAGATATCTGTATTTGTACATACCCCTAGCTACCAACCTTTCTAAAACAGCTTCTTTCACAGAAAGATGCCACTTCCAGATATGATTCAGGAGGACTTCATATTCTCCTCAAATCTCCCTCAACCCACATGGAAATCATTGTTGACTAAACTCCAAAATTTCAGACAACTATGTATCCAAAAGCTGGGATGCTTCTTTGACATTCATAGCTCTGCAAAATTGAGAACAGTCCTCCCTGTGAATCACTGGTACTTCCTGGGTATACTTGCATTTGAAACCTTGTGAGAATACCTCTCTCATGGTGTTTGAGACCTTTTGCTTCTGGAGTAACCACAACAAAATGAGAATGGGAAGTAACAGAGAGAATATGTGTCACACTTTTTTAGTCCTCAGAAATCTTTGGGATGAAGATATGAATGTTTGCACCTGTCAGGCACAAATTACTGATGTAAGGAAGGTCTAGAGGCTGGGCACTCCTTGTGCCTAACAGCCAAAAGGAGGGCAACTAATCACATGGGCTTTGCATTTGCATGAGCACAATTAAGTATTAGCACAGTCTCACTGCGTGGGTGCAGGGCATGATGGTATATTGTATGGGGGTTGATTTGATCACAGATCTGTCAATATCTGTAATTTTACTGAAAGGGAAAATTAAATACTGTCTTTTTAAAGTCTGCTACTCTTTTGATTGTATAAACTCTGTTTACTCTATTTGGTGGAAAAGTCACCATCAGCCAAAGAACCTGAAAGAGGGTCCAACCCTGTGTTTTCAGCCTCATAAAGGTAGAAAAGGGAGGGTGGGGGAAGCATTAGCTCTATCCACGAGCTAATGCCTGAGGCACTGCCTCATCCCTGCCCTGCTGTTAAAAGATAGACTTGAATTGGTTCCTTGTAGAGCCTTACTTTGTTATTTTGATCAGAAAAGCACTCTGTGGTGTTCTGAACTCAGGAGTTGAAATCACTAAACAACAACCAGCATGTGGTGTGGGCAGACAGCAAGTGGAGCCAGTGGGCAGTGTGAACGGCCAGTGGAGGGTGTGAGTGACCAGCAGGCTGTGCTGGCGGACAGCAGACGGAGCCATTGGGCAGTGCCAGTGGAGGGCTGGGGAGCATGAGTGACCAGCACGTGGTGCCAGCAGACAGTTGGCATGCGGGACATTCTCCACTTACACGGGAGTGGAGTAAGTGCTGTATTGGGTTTTGTGGGAATTCTGTTCTGCACTGATCCAAATCAGTGCTGGTTTTCCTGTTGTATCTATTTGTTCTTTATGCTACTATTAAAAGTCCCATGTACTGCACTCAGACTTGTGCTGGCGTCAGAAAACATTATCCCTCTAGGGTGCCCAGGGAACTGTTCAAGATTTCCCAGGAAACTGGGTTGGAGCTTGAGCCGGTTGGTGTTGTAACATTATTTGGAACCCCCAGATAGAGAACCTGGCCCTTGCTCTGCCATCTTGTCCTGGCAGAAGGGTTACAGTGGGATAGGGGTTATCTAGTTCTAATCTACAAGTTTTTCAAATGGAAGTACCTAATTTATTACAGAACAAAGTCCAACATACAGCAGATTAGCACCTGACACTAGAGCAGGGGTCTCAAACTCAAATCACCTCAAGGGCCGCATGAGGACTGGTATGTTAGCTTGAGGGCTGCACCACTGAAACCTTTCCATACAACAATATTACAAATATCAGTAAGAGTAGTGTTGTTGTGGGCCACAGGAAATAGCTTTAGGGGCCGCGTGTGGCTCCCAGGCTGTGCGTTTGAGACCCCTGCACTAGAGCAATTCTGAAAACACACTCTCAGTTCGTCTAGCACCATGAAAATCAGCAGGTAGCTACACTGACTTGAATTGAGCTATGCTGATTTATGCCAGTTGAAGATATGGTCCAAAATACTTTTATGATTCTTTTGCATTGAACATATCCTTTTGTTTGTTAGCGATAATGAACTTAATGCAACTTCCAGTTCATTTCCTTATATTACCAGACTGCTGATTAAATGATTATTACTTTTGGATGTAATAAGTGTAATTAACATGTATTCTGCAGGAACATGCTATTTACTTTGCTCTTTCTAATGTCAGTTTATTTCTTGTTAAAGATTCCAGAATGATGGCCTTGGAAATGGATGGTTTATATTTCTCCACCCAGGTAATGGCAAAGCAAATTTCCCACATTTCATCAGTAATGTGGTTCAGTCATGAACCAGAAGGGTACCCATGCACTAGGTCAGGGGTCTCAAACTCAAATCACCACAAGGGCCACGTGAGGACTAATACAGGGCCTCAAGAGTACTAGTACGTTAGCCCGAAGGCTGCACCACTGAAACCTTTTCATACTAAAATATTGCAAATATTAGTAATGATAATGTCATTGCAGGCCACTGAAAACAGCTTTAGGAGCTGCATGTTTGAGACCTCCACTCTAGGTGGAGAAAAAAGATGTAGACTGGATTTCAGGAGACCTTGATTCAATTCCTTGTTCTTCCACAGACTTCCTGAGTGATCTTAGGTAAGTCTCTCAGTTTGTCTCTCTGCCTCCATTTCCCATCTGTAAAACGGAGGTTGTTGCACTTTAGTATCTCACAGGACTGCTATGGAGATAAATGCATTAGAGTTTCTGAAGCGTACAGCCCTATATTAACGGGCCACCTTAGATAAGGCGAGTTCAGTTTCCTATGGGCCTTTCAAATCTTCCATGGAAAACTGAGCAGTGATACATCTATCATATTCACTGCACAATGACAAGGACTGAATCAATGTCTCAGAAGGCAATGACTCTATATCCCATTAATGATGATCTCTACCAACCGATTCTCTCCACACACTTTTATTAAGGAAACCATATTTTGCACATTGACCATTAGTATATTTATCCAATGCAACTTAAAATTCAGCACTAATCTTGTGTGCTTATGAGGAATTATCAGGTGAGTAAAAAAAAGGCACTTTTACTGTAGTCTGTGCAAACACAATGCCTATGTCCACACATTGCTTTTAAATCAAAATGACCATTGCTTCGATTTAAAAAAAGTCATGTCCGGACAACATTTTGTTGCTTCAAAATGATGAGCCCCATCATTTAGAAACAACAAACCTTATTTCAAAATGATAAAACTTTCTAAGAAATCGAAATAGCTGTTAAATCAAAACAGTTGTTTCAAAATAACGCTGTTCTGACGTGTTATTTTGAAACAACCATTATTACGATTTAACACTTTTGCCCTTCTCCTTCCCAGGGTGCCTTCCTTATCCTATATATTGGGTGGTGGCATGGCCCAGCAAGGGGGCCATGTTGCCACACCTCCCATGATGCCCTTCTCCTGAATTGAAATAGCAAGTTCTGTGTCCGGACATGCTATTTCAATTTGGTGTTTTTGTTTAATTCGATTTAAGTTAAATTGACTTAATGGTTTTATTTTGAATTAACTTATTTTGATTTAACCTAAATTGAATTAACCCCGTATGTGTCGACATAGCCAACCTGGGATCAGAAGTCAAAATAGGTGCTTCTCTGCAGATGCATCACCATCTATACATAAAGGTGCTGTAGGCCAAAA
>ML681971.1:16068786-16178567 GCA_007922195.1 Podocnemis expansa | reverse complement strand
GTAAAAAACAAAACAAAAACAAAACAAAACAAAACAAAAAAACTTCTGTTTTCAGTGGATTTTCACTAGTTTAAATTAAAAAGCAATTCTCTTTACAAGGACAAATAGAAAACAGCTATATTGTTCTTTACCATATTGGCTCTGCGGGACTAGAAGGAATAAAATGCAATCTATGCTTGATTTTAGTCACTAAATTGATAGCTAGAATTCAGAGTACATACAAGCATAAGAAGGGACTATTTTGAACAGTAACTTTTCAGTGAGTAGTACTGGTTTTTTTAAAAATCCTTTGGGCCAGATCCCCAGTTCATGTACACTGAAATCAATGGAGTTACAGAAATATGCACCAGCTGAGGATTTGACCGATAGTATTAATTTATCTTATACAAAGCCAGCATTGCTCTCAGATATGTACAGTTAATGGATATAGCAGTCAACAGTGCAGGATGAGAATTTTCTAAGCGTATCCAAAGGCCGAATTGAGCTTAGCATGTTTGTTTGCCATAGGCTGTTACTAAGGATAGGAGACTGAGTAATGGATATTGACAGAAAGAGCAGCCCCACTTTGTGGGGAAATGAGAGCGTATTGAACCAGCTTGGTAAGCACCCAAAATAAGCTGAGTAATGCATTTATTCTGACAAATATTGGATGTGATTCTGTTCTCAGGGAAGGGTAACACTCAGGTTTATTTTGCCCTTCACCCACAAAAGGTGTCACAGAACAAAAGGGATCATCAGAGAAATCAAATAGGCATTTCTGGTGCTTCTAATTGTCAGTTACATTCCTATTCTTTCATTTTTCTTATTTGAAATTTTAAGGACAAGTTGTCTACAATTAAACACAAAGCATAGTTAGTTTTCCCTGGTAACCATAAAAAGATGAGAGGGCAAGAGGAGGAGTACATTGAAAATCCAATGAGCAAGATGGTGCATAAGGCAGATAGGGAGGGAAAACAGAATCTGGAAAGATGGATGAAGGATCAATGAAGAGTGAACCTGGATCTACTTAACAGTCACTGAAAGCTAAGGGGTGGACGAAGTGCATGGAAGGGGTTTAGATTTGGGTTCACTTCCATCACAGAGAAATGAGATCTATCTATACACAACTTAAACAGCCAGATTCTGCATACTCTTACTAAGTGCTAGAGACTTTGCTCACTCAAGCAGTGACCCTGGTCCAGATTCTTAGCTGGTACACCTCGACATCAACCACAATGGGTTTATGATGATTTTACACAACCTGAAGGTCTGACCCACTGGCTTCTGTGTGGCTACCTGCATGCATAGGCTCTGAATAATCAGGCTCAAAGTTGAAAAGTTATCCAACAGGCTTCTATTAGCTTGGGGCACACTGGGCTTGTGGCCTGGGAGAGCTAACCAACATTACAAGTCAATTTTTAGTATCTTTAAAAATCTATATTGGCATGTAGACTTCTTTCATTTAAAATTCTGATCCTATAGAAGTTAACAGTTGAACTTTCAGTGAGTTCAGCAGAGACAGGATTTCACTTTTGGTGTTTAAAAATTGCTTGCAATTATGGGGTACTTATGAGCCAGATTCTGCTTAATGCTGCTGAACCTCAGGCCACTATCTCCATGAAGTGAGTGGCATTGCACAGGTGTACAACTGGTCAGAGAAAGAAAAACTGGGCATCGTAAGTTCAACTGCAGAATGAGGCTCTTGATTTGTGGGTTTCAATCTGAGTACAGTGTAGAGGAAGCTAGTTTACTCAGTGCCCTCAGGAACTCGAGGAGACAGAGAAAAGTGACCATTTTGCTCCTTCAGGTTGATATCCCACTGAGTACAAACTATTTCCTGACTATGCAAAACTGAATCGGGTAAGTCAGCACATCTTTCATTGGCAGTAACATCTTGGAGTGTGCAGTCCTAGCTGAGTTCACTTGCTTTCCTGTCATTTGCATCCAATTTGGCAACAAGGTTCTTGGAACAAAAATGATACAGGCAAAGGAAATTTGAGAAGATGTCAATCCTCTCTACTCCTCCCCTCCCATCAGTATTCTGTGCAGCTGGCTTACCAAGAATATTGTTGTGACAGACTGACAACATCACACACTATTCTGAATGACATTTGCTAACTCTAATGGAATTAGGTGTAATTCCTTTGAGGTCCATTGCGATTGATTTACTGAGTCATTGTATGTCCATGGTAAATGTCAACAGGGGCACAGCAGAGTGTGATTAGACAAATTCACTCAGAGTGTAACATCTCCGGAGAAACACCACCCAATTAGAGTTTTGAACACACTAGTTCTAACTGGATTCTCCATGAAGTCACTGACAGAAAAAGGGTTTTTTGGATAAATAACCTGGATTTAAACTGGCTTATGGCTTTCTTCCTGATTCAACAAATGGCCAGGACCTCTGGTCCCTGGAGGGCCCCAACCCTTAGAAAAGCATTTGAAGGAGTTGGCCTACTGAGGCCTCTAAGATGAGTATTAATTCTGAACTGAGGCTTGTATAACCTTGTGACCAGAAAGCCCCCTTTTTGGGGCTTTTTGAAGGACTTCCTTCCAGAGTTCATGTTGGAGGTGGGGGTGAAGTCTGGTAAACTCATTAGCATGGATGTAGGCTCTTTTGTTGTTTTTAGTATGTCTTTTCTGTAGTGCTTTTACTTCAAAAATAAAATAGGTTTGTATAAAATAAGAGCTGTGTGGTACTTATAACCATGGGCTGTTCCAGTTATAGTCTCTGAAGAGAAATTCAAAAGGGATAGCCGTGTTAGTCTAGTCCAGTAAAAAAAACAACAAGCAGTTGTGTGGCACTTTAAGACTAACAGATTTATTTTTTTGCAGGAGCTTTCGTGGGAGAAGATCCCACTTCCTCAGATGCTTCGAAGATGGGTGAACTTCTTGCATTTAGTTTCATTCCTTTCTGTAAGTTCACCCATCTTCGAAGCATCTGAGGAAGTGGGATCTTCTCCCACAAAAGCTCATGCAAAAAATAAATCTGTTAATCTTAAAGTGCCACACAACTGCTTGTTGTTTTTTTTCTGAAAAGAAAGCCAAGGTGTGTGCTTGGGCAGGCAGCATGTCTCTGCCCAGGATAACGCAGTGAGGGCAGGGAGCTACACAGTCTGGAAATAGCATGGTCAGAAGGGAGCAGCATGAGGCTCTCTGCCCAGGAAAAGCTGGAGCTGGAAGACAGAGTGGGTGCCTTTGCTGGACACTGAGGGAAAACAGAGGTGCAGGGGCCCTGAAATGTGTCATCATCTTTTTTCCTGAGGAGGAAAGGTGGCTGGAATATCAAGTGGTGCCTTTGTATTTCCAAATGTGATTAGTCCCACATGATGTGATGGCTTCGTCCCTGGCTTGAACACTGTGGTTTCTTAGTCCTGCTGTTAGAAACAGAGACCCGCTGCAGGGAGCAGAGAGGGAACTAGTGATTCATATTTTCTTACAGCAAAAGACAGATTAAAGTTTTTCAAAGGGAACCCTAAGTGCTTTACCATTTATATTTTGCTTACAGATCCTTTGTCTCACACCACAATACATTCATGGCCAAAGGACTGAGTCTTTTGTTTGTATTTTGCCTAAAAGTTAAGCAGTACCAGATTCCTTGGCACAGAGAATTTGCAGTGTGCCCTGGCCCTATTCCAGCACGCTGCAGGCTTTAAACAACTCAAGACTTTGTGAGTAAATCCAGCCTCTGCAAAAAAACTGAAGGGGGTGGGATGTAAGTGTCTGAACTCCTACAAAAGGAGAAGTTGTTCTGACTAGAGAAGGAAGCCTTTATCAGAGGACCTTCTGAGGGATCCTGCAAACCTAAGATGAATTAGAGAATGTCTAATCAAATGATGGTTTTGTCTTTGATTCCAATTCATATTGTTAGCACATGCTCCAAAGCTTCTAGCCCTGACTGACTCCTGATTTTATAGGGATTTGTTTTTTTGTTTAAATTCCATTTGTGATTTCTTTTTGTTTTGCAATAGGCTCTTGCCTGGATTAAGTTAACTGGAAAAAAGACTAAAAGAACTTATGCTGCAAATCATTCCCTGATATTGGATAACATGAGAATTATGTCCACTATTTATAAAGCATTCTTCATGATAAAGAAGTCAAAACAATTTTCAGTCTATTTGTTTCTGTTTTTGTTTGTAATATGAGTTTTTTCTGAGTAAGGACTGAGGATGAACTGCAGAATATTTGACCCCATGGTTGCAAGGTCTGTAATAACCCAGCTGGATAAAACTCTAGCTGGAATAATTTAGTGGGAGTGGTCCTGCTTTTTTTGGCAGAGGGTTGAACTAGATGACCTCATGAGGTCCCTTCCAACCGTATGATTCTATGGCTGCGTTCACACTGCACTCTTATTTCGAAACAACAGAAGTTGTTTCAAAATAAGAGATACCCTGTTCACACGACGCACAGTTGTTTCGAAACAAGTTAAATCCCATGCAGGGACGAAACAACGCCGTGCGAACATATTGTTTCGAAACAATGGTGACTTGTTTCGAAATAACTGTTGCCTGAACCTGCTATTTCGCTTTGAGCTTTTTTCCTTAATTCTGATTAACAAACTGTTAATTCGAATTAAGTTATTTCAAAATAAGGTGTTATTTCGATACAAGTTGTTTCGAAACAACCATATCGAAATAACCCCGTGTGAGAACACAGCCTATGATTCTATGAATAGAGCCCTGCAAATCTGCGGATATCCGCATTATATCCACATCCACGTATACAACATGGATATCCACGGACCATTTCTTGCAGATGCAGGTCAGATACAGATCCACTTATTTGTATCCGTGCAGGGCTCTATCTATGAACTTTATCTATGCAGCACCTTCTTGAGTGGGAGACAACTGCTGTTTACAGCTCATAACACCACAGGCCACAAAGGCTGTGTTCACACAGCCCTCTTATTTCGAAACAACAGAGATTGTTTCGAAATAAGATTTAGGCTGTTCACACGACGCACGGTTATTTCGAAACAATGGGCCCCGTTGTTTCGAAACAATGGCGTTGTTTCGAAACAAGTTAAACCCCATGTGGGGACAAAACAACGTTGTTTCGAAATGATTGTTTCGAAACAACACCGTGCGAACATGTTTCGAAACAACAGTGACTTGTTTTGAAATAACTGTTGCCCGAACCTGCTATTTTGCTTTGAGCTTCTTTCCTTAATTCGAATTAACAAACTGTTCATTCAAATTAAGTTATTTTGAAATAAGGTGTTATTTCGATACAAGTTGTTTCGAAACAACCGTATCAAAATAATCCCATGTGTGTGAACACAGCCAAAGTGAGCATGAATAGCAAAAACATATCTTACTGAAACAGATGGGGTAACTTACGGTAAGCAGAAACAGCACAAAACTCTGTTTATACAGGACCTAGCACAATGAGGTCCTACTCCATGAGTAAGGCATCTAGCTGCTGGGATGGTACACACAACACATGTGCCCATACAAAGTGCCTGGTTTATCAATGTAATTTAATCTTTTGATGTACAAATTAATTCTGAAGAAACTTCTTTTAGTCATTTCTTAATATTACCATATGTGTCCGAAATAAAGAACAAGAGTCTGTCAGTTTAAAACTAGAGGCCAAATCCAAGATTGTAGGCTATAAATGGAGGTTACTCACCTTTCGTGCAGTAGCCGAAGTTCTTCGAGATGCGTGTTCTTGACATGCTCCACCATAGGTCTTTGTGCGGCACCGCACCCCAGCCCGGAGATTTTTCAAGAGCAGTGGCTCCTTCAGCGGGGAGAGACGGGGACGGCAGAGATAGGCTGGAGCGCTTCCCGCCTTGCTGACGTCATCTGTGCTCTCTCCCCGCTGCCCTCCTCAGTTCCCTCATACCGCAGAGACCTGGTATGGTCTGTTTCGAAGTAGAGGGGAGGAGGGTGGGTCGTGGAGCATGTCAAGAACACGCTTCTCGAAGAACTTCGGCCACTGCACAAAAGGTGAGTAACCTCCATTTCTTCATCGAGCAGTGTTCTTGACTGCTCCACCATAGGTGAATGTGTAGCAGTTGTTGTGCTTGGAGGTGGGTACTTCGATCTATAAGTCCCGTGCGGCATTTAGAACTGCTTGTCCTGGTGCCGTATCCATTGCCGAGGGACGGTCTAGTGCATAGTGTTTCGCGAAAGTTTCGGATGAGGCCCAGGTAGCGGCTTGACGGATCTCATGAAGAGGTACTCGGGTAAGGAAAGCGATCGAAGATGACAAGGATCTGGTGGAGTGAGATCGATCGTTATGTGGAGGAACTAACTGTGAAGCTGTGTATGCGGTCTGTATACATGTAGCGATCCAACGAGAGATTCGTTGTTTAGAAATGGCTTGGCCCTTTGAGCGTTCAGCGATTGACACGAAGAGCTGAGGCATTTTCCAGAACGTTTTGGTTCGTTCTAAGTAGAAGGCTAAAGCTCAACGGACATCGAGGGTATGTAGTAAACGGTCCTGTGGTGTGGTGTGGGGTTTCGGGCAGAAGACTGGAAGGTGGATCATTTGGTTAAGGTGAAAGGTGGAAGAGATTTTAGGGATAAATTTGGGGTGGAGTCGTAAAGAGACCTTATCCTTATAAAAGATGGTGTAGGGTGGGTGGGCCACAAGCGCCGCAATTTCCCCTACACGACGGGCCGATGTGATTGCCACTAGAAATGCTACTTTGAGTGACAAATGTAAGAGAGTTGAAGAAGCAATTGGTTCGAAGGGGGGTCTTGTCAGGGCCTTTAATACTCTTGTGAGGTCCCATGGGGTAGCTGGAGGACGAACGTATGGAAAAAGGTTCTGCAAACCCTGCATGAAACGTTTGACCGTCGGGTGAGTGAAAGTGGAACTTTTATGAACTGGCTCATGGAAGGTGGAAATTGCTGCAAGGTGGACCCGTATGGAATTTACTGACAAATTGTTTTGTTTCAGGTTAGCGAGGTATTCGAGCATTCGAGGCACCGGAGCTGTGAAGGGATCCAGGGAATGCTGCACGCACCAAGAGGAAAACCAACGCCATTTGTGCGGGCAAGTGGTTCTGCTTGTGGGTTTTCTGCTATTTAGTAGGATGTGTTGGACGTCCTGTGAACAGTGTAATTCTATGCCCTTGAACCATCTAGGTTCCAAGCTGTCAGGTCGAGCCTGTCCAGATGGGTGTGGAGGAGTGTTCCGTCGTTCTGTGATAACAGCTCCGGAAGGAGAGGTAAGGAGATCGGTGGTACTGTAGACATGGTTTGTAGGAGAGTGAACCAGGTTTGGCAAGGCCATGCTGGTGCTATGACTAGTACTCTTGCCTTGTCCTCCTGGATTTTCTGGGGATCATTGGAATCGGTGGGAAGGCGTAGAGTAAATTCTTTCCCCAATGTAGAAGGAAGGCATCGCCGCTGGATCCTTGACCGATGCCGTCACGGGAGCAATAATGTTTGCATTTCCTGTTGCTTTCGGAGGCAAAGAGGTCCATGTCGGGAAATCCCCATCATCGGAAAATGTTGTGTAAGATGTCGGTGCGGATCTCCCATTCGTGGTGAGATGTGAATGAGCGGCTCAGGGAATCCGCTAACATATTGTCCCTGCCAGGTAAGTATTCCGCTGAGAAATGAATGTCGTGCTGTATGCACCAGTCCCAAAGTGTCAGTGCTTCCAGGCAAAGGCGGGTAGACATGGTTCCGCCCTGACGGTTGATATAGCACATGGATGTCCTGTTGTCTGTGCGGATTCTGACATGTTTGTTTCTGATGGTGGGAAGAAAGTGCTGGCATGCGTGTAAGACTGCTCTGAGTTCGAGAATGTTTATGTGAAGATGGGTTTCCGCGGGCAACCAGTGGCCCTGGACCGTGTGCTGTTGTAGAAAAGCTCCCCGTCCCATGAGGGAGGCGTCGGTAGTGATGGTGAGAGATGGTTGCGATGGCAGAAAGGGGACGCCCTGCAAAAGGTTGTTTGGATCCTTCCACCAGTTCAGAGTATGTTTGACGGGTAGAGGTATGATTAGGATTTTGTTGGAAGACCGGTTGAATGTGCGACACAGGGACAGAAACCAGAGCTGGAATGGATGCATACTAAGACACGCGTACTTGACCAGGTAGGTGGTTGCTGACATGTGCCCTAGTAGCGCCATGCAAGTGTGAGCGGAAATGAAGTTGGAGTTTTGAATTACATGAATTAATTGAGTTATTTTGTGGAACCTGTCGGGAGGAAGAAATGCCCTCCCTAGAGGGGAGTGTATGCTTGCCCCTATGAACTGAAGGATTTATGTAGGTTTCAGCATAGACTTTGCGTAGTTTATGGTTAGGCCTAGAGCGAGGAACAAGTCCTCAGTACGACGAACTGCTCGCTGCACATGAGAGAGTGTGGGGCCCACTAGGAGAAAATTGTCGAGGTATGGAAAGATGTTGATATGATGTTTCTGGAGGAACGCAGCCACGGGTGCCATGAGCTTGGAGAAGACTCTGGGTGCCGTGCAGAGGCCAAAGGGAAGGACATTGTATTGGTAATGCTTGGAAAGAAGGGTAAAGCGTAGGAAACGTCGATGAGCCTGAATGATGGGGACGTGAAAATACGCATCCTTGAGATCAAGAGAGGCCAACCAGTCCCCTTGGTGTAGAGCTGGGAGGATAGTGTTTAGAGTCACCATTTTGAATTTTTTTACTTGGATATAACGGTTGAGGCACCGAAGGTCCAGGATTGGTCTCCACCCCCCCGTTTTTTTCTTTGTGAGAAAATATGGGGAGTAACAACCCTGTCCCCGCTAATGATTGGGAACTTCTTCAATCGCTCCGATGTAGAGAAGATGTCTGACCTCTTCTTGAAGAAGTTGTACGTGGGTGGGGTCCCTGAAAAGGGACGGGTAGGGGTATTGGGATTTGGGGCGTGCAGTGAACGGTATGGAATAGCCCCGTTGAACAATTTCTAACACCCATTTGTCCGATGTTATTCTGTGCCATTGTTGGGCGAAGGGTTGTAATCTGTGCGTAAAGATAAGATGACGAAGTGGTGACTGGAGTTGGTCTGGTACAACATGGTTGGCGGCTCTCTCGATGGGAATGTCAAAAGTGTTGAGTCGACTTTGGGGGTTGAGACGTGTGCATGGGTTGGTTGTTTGGTTTTCTGCGAGGTTGACACAATTTCGATCTATAGGTCTCGGACCGATGGTTAGGTTGGTATTGTGGGAGCCTGGAGTTGTATGTTTGGGCTTTGTGAAAGCGTTTGTTTGGAAGGGAATGGGTGTAATTACCCAATGTGCCCAATGTGGTGCGGGAGTCCTTTAATCCGTGCATTATCTCATCCGGTATTTTTGGCAAATAAATTGTCTTTTTCAAAAGGAAGATCTTCAACTGTGTGTTGCAGCTGCCTGGGTAACTCAGCCGAGTGAAGCCAGGAGGCCCGCCGCATGACGACTGCTGTACCGAGTGATCTGGCGGCAGCGTTTGCTGCATCTAAGGAAGCTTGCAGGGCTGTCCTTGCGACCAGGTAACCTTCTGAAATCAATGAATGAAACTGATCGCGTTTGTCATGTGGGATGTCATCTGTGAAGTCCTTAAGTTTATCATATAGGTGATAGTCATAGTTGGAAAGTAGTGCCGTATAATTGGCTGTTCGGAGTTGTAGGGCCGCGGAGGTATAGGCCTTCTTACCAAGCATGTCAAGTTTCTTGTTGTTCCTGCTCGTGGGGGCAGATCTAGAATAGGATTGTTTGGCTCGCTGGTTGGCAGCCTCCACCACTAAAGAGTTTGGTGAGGGGTGCGAAAAGAGAAATTCGTTGGTCGCAGAGGAGATAAAGTACTTTTTGTCTGCCCTCTTGTTAGAAGGGGGGTTGGATGCTGGCGTTTGCTAGAGCATAGTTGCGGGCTCCATGATACCAATGTCCATTGGGAGGGCCAGTTTACAAGGTCCCGATGTTTGCAAAATTTTATATAACTTGTGTTGACTCTCAGAATGGGAGTCCAGTGAAATGTCCATAACTTCTGCAGCTTGTTTGAAAAGCTTGCGGAACTGTCTCAAGTCGTCAGTTTTGTTGTCAGGAGTAAGAGCATTTGGATCCTCGGGGTACTCTGATGAGGATGAAGGGGCTGTGGACCCCACAGGTTGTGGCTGATGTTGTTGCGGGGTTGGAGTAGTTTGTGGTAGGAAATAGGGATACATTGTGGGCATTGGGATAGTGCTGTTTGGCCAGCTATTAAGAGGCATCCCTGGTACAGGAGGATAGAAATAATATGGATATGACCATATGAGAACTGGTGCAGGGTTGTGAACTGGAGGCTGTTGAATCTTCGGATCCGCCAGCTCTGGTGACCTAGGGCTAGAACAGGCAGAAGATGGCGAGTGACAGGAGGAGCCCAGAGTTGAGGGTGGACTAGATTGAGAAGTGTCCGACCGAAATAAAGGAGACCCACCAGCAGAGTGAATACTTAGGACCTCCCTGGTCTCAATATGTTTTGTTTTACTTTTGTGCTTGGAATGTACTTGTTGGCCAGGCTGCGGCTGACTGCCAATATTGGCTGCAGCATCTGGCTGTGCTGTTGGCAGCGACAGCGGCGCGGGAAAGGGAGCCAGTGCCAGGAGAAAATGAGGACCGGGTGCGGCGTGTTTGACGGTGTCGTGCCCGGTGCTGTGAGGGTGGTCGGCACGCTTGACAGTTGTAGAAGTGCCGCCGGTTGCGGAGCCAGGGTCCCCGCCGGAGAGGCTGTCGGCGCCGTTGGAACCAGTGCGGCTTTGACAGAGCGCGTGCAGTTCGTTTTGACAGTTTGAGCAGGTTTTGAAATCGCTGGCTGGGAGTCTGTGAAGGTTAGCATGCCTTGCAGAGGACCCTTCAACAGCTCCTTGGCTGAGGAATGAGAGGTTCTCCCTCACTTAGAGGGGACCGGGGAGGACGTCATTGACGGGCGTTTCTGTGCTCCCTCAGGAGACTGAGGAGAGGCGCCAGGGTCCGACGCAGGGCGGAGAGCCCCTTCCAGTAGTAGGAGCTTGAGTCTCCGCTCCCGATCCTTACGAGCCCTGGTTGTTAAATTTTTACAATCCTGGCATCTCTGGGAGAGATGACCTTCTTCCAGGAACTTAATACAAGCTAGATGCCCGTCGGACGCAGGCATCGCTTCATTACAAGAAGCGCAGCGTTTAAACCCTGGCGGGGTTTGAAGCTTGGCTGCATGAAGCAACGTTTGTTCTGTCATTGTTTGATTTGTCTCTCTTCTCTGGTTTTTTTTTTTTTTTAAACAGGTAGTGACTGGAGCCACCGCTGACTCTGTCTGGAGTCGGAGGCGGTATGAGGGAACTAAGGAGGGCAGCGAGGAGAGAGCACAGATGACGTCAGCAAGGTGGTAAGCGCTCCAGCCTCTCTCTGCTGTCTCCATCTCTCCCCGCTGAGGGAGCCACTGCTCTTGAAAAATCTCCAGGCTGGGTTGCGGTGCCGCACAAAGACCTACGGTGGAGCAGTCAAGAACACTCCTCGATGAAGAACCAAAGAATTCACTCTACTAATTCAGATAGGCAGATCAAGAGAGGAAAATATGTTTCCAGTAACAGTTTAAAAAGCACATGGATTGTTTTGATATACATCTTTAGAAGTTTTTCTACAAAATACAAATGGAATATTATCAAATTATAATCATACAGTGTGACTTCTAAAAGCAATCATTTACTGCTCAACACAATTTATCTCATTTATGGAATTTGTGGTACTCTATACTTAGTAGTGTGAATCATTGTGATTACCATAAATGAGGTATGAATACTCATTTTAGCCGATTTTAAAGATGGCCATAGTGTTTAAAGAAAAAGCAAAAAAAGCTCTTTACAGTCATTAATACTTACACTGAGCAAACACGGAATAGTGAATAATTTTACAAATTTGGGCCCTGATCTGGCAAAGAAATTGCTACTTCAAAATTAATTCTGTTTTTAATTAAAAGTCTGAACTGCAATAATTATATATACATGATTAAAAATAAATTCAGAAGTTACATTTGTTGCCACTTGCTCTTCATTCTGGTACCAATTCAGCAAAGCACAGTCTTAATGCTGAGTACATAAATAGCTCTAGCCTGAAGTTGGGCTCATGTTTAAATGCCTCACTGACTTGGTCCCTCATTGTGGATGATGAAGTTACAGAAGCCTTTTTCCAGCAATTTTCATGCCCTGATACAGTACTGCGGAGTTTGGCTGCAAGGAAATATTCAAAATGAAACAAAACAGCTCATTGCAATGAGCCAGTAATCATGAAACTGTTTCCATACAAATGAAATTTTCTAAAGCCTTTTCTTAATTGTCAGAACAAAAAAGACCAAGCCCTGCACATGCTTACACGTGTAACGATGCTCATGCAAATAGTCAGCCAGATCAGACCCTAAATTTGGATCTTGAGAATTTCCATTCAATACAGTAATCAGAATAATTAGCACTACAGAGCTAATGTAAGAAGGGAAGAATTTTAAAACAAAAGAACGTGAAATATCAGACAACTGTGATGATGCATATGACAGGAGGAGGAAATGGAGGTTACTCACCTTCGTGCAGTAGCTGAAGTTCCTCGAGATGTGTGTTCCCGACATGCTCCACTCTGGGTGCTTGAGCACAACCACACCAAAGACTGGAAGATTTCTAAGCAATGGCTCTGGTTGCGGGGGATGGGGGGGAGTGAAGGCGCCCACAGCAGCCAGCTTCATTTCACGCTACTGCTGACAGGTGGCTGCAGCTCCCCCGCCCCACGTGTCCCGCTCATAAGTTCCTTTCTACCGCGGAGACCCAATGTTAATCGGGAATACTCTGAAGTAGAGGGGAGGAGGGTAGGTGGTAGAGCATGTCAGGAACACACCTCTCGAGGAACTTTGGCTACTGCATGAAGGTGAGTAACCTCCCTTTCCTCCTCGAGCAGTGTTCCCAACTGCTCCACTCTAGCAGTTGTCCTGTGTGGAGGCGGGATCTTCGGATTGTGTTCAATGAATAGCACTGAGGACTGCGTGACCGACAGCTGTGTCCATGGAAGGCAGCTGTTCTAAGGCGTAATGGTTTGCAAAGGTGTCTCTTGATGACCAAGTGGCTGCTCGGCAGATGTCTGCTATTGGCACCTTCATGAGGAAGGCCAAGGAATATGCAATTGCTCTGGTGGACTGAGCATGTATGGATTCCGGTAGCTGCGTTCCAGAGTCATTGCAGGCAGTGCGTATGCAGGAGGAAACCCAACGTGATAGTCTCTGTTTGGAAATGGGTTGCCCCTTGGAACATTCAACAGTGGAAATAAACAGTCTGGATGTTTTCCTGAAGGGTTTTGTTAGTTCAAGATAGAATGCCAATGCTCAACTTACATCCAGAGTATGAAGGGCCCTTTGTTGTGGTGTGGAACGTGGCTTTGCGCAGAAGACTGGCAAATGTATGGTCTGGTTGAGGTGGAAGGAAGATGCAACCTTTGGTATGAACTTCGGGTATGGTTGGAGTGAAACCTTGTCTTTATAGAAAATGGTGTATGGGGGATACGCCATCAATGCTGCTAACTCTCTTACACGTCTGGCCGAGGTGATTGCGACCAGAAAGGCTACTTTCATGGAAAGATAAAGTAGTGAAGTGGTCACCAAAGGTGGTTTCATGAGGGCTCTGAAAACCCGTGTGAGGTCCCATGGAATTGTCGGTGGTTTGATATGTGGGTACAAGTTCTGTAGTCCGAGCATAAATCTCTTTACTGTGTGGTGTGAGAAACTGAAGTGCCCTCTGAGAGTTGATGGAAGGTTGAAATGGCAGCTAGGTGGACTCTAATTGTGTTAACTGAGATATTTGTCTCTTTCAGGTATGCTAGATACTCCAATATATGAGGTATCGGAGCTGTAGCTGGGTCGATGTGTTGATGTTTGCACCAGGAGGAGAAATGGCGCCATTTATGCAGGTAAGCTGTTCTCGTTGCAGGCTCTCTGCTGTTTAATAGTATCTGTTTTACTGTATGAGAGCACTGACTCTCTAGAGGATTGAGCCACCCAGGTTCCAAGCTGTCAAATGAAGACGTTCTAGATGGGGATGTATGACTGTTCCGTTATTCTGTGAAAGTAGGGTTGCTGTGAGGGGTAAGGTGATCAGTGGTGTTTTGGACATTTGTTGTAGGTAAGTGTACCATATTTGTCAAGGCCAAGCTGGTCCTATTAATATTACTGTTGCCTTGTCATGCTGTATTTTGTGAAGGGTTTTCAAAGTCAAAGATATTGGAGGGAAGGCGTATGCTCTTCTTTTGCTCCAGTCTAGGTGGAAGGCATCGCTTCTCGATTCTTGGCCTATGCCTCCTCTTGAACAGTAATGCTTGCATTTCTTTTTTTCAGCATTGGCGAAGAGATCTATGGTAGGGAAGGCCCAGCACCTGAAGATGTGGTTTATTATGTTGCTTCTGATTCCCCATTCGTGTTGGTTCGTGAATGAGCAACTGGAGGGAATCTGCTATCGTGTTGTCTTTTCCAGGAAGATATTCTGCTGATATGTGGATCGCATTGTCTATGCACCAGTTCCATAGCGTCAATGCCTCTAGACATAGGGGTTGTGATTTGGTTCCACCTTGGTGGTTGATGTAGAACATTGCTGTTCAGTTGTTGGTTCAGATCCTCACGTGCTTTCCTGAAATTATGGGTAGAAAGTGATGACAGGCTTTTCTGATTGCTCTTAGTTCCAGTACATATATGTGCAGGAATGTCTCTGTAAGAGACCATCTGCCCTGAGCTGTCTGTTCCTGCATGCAGGCACCCCAGCCAATCATGGAGGCATCTGTGGTTATTAGGATGTCTGGTTGTAGTGGGATGAAGGGGACCCCGTGTGATAAATTGGTGTGATCTATCCACCATGATAGGGGTTGTCTGATTAGTGTAGGGATGGATAGGCAGCATGCTAAAGAAGGACATCGTGTTCTTAACTGACGAAGGAACCATAATTGAAATGGACACATGTGGAGTCAGGCATGCTGGACAAAGTAAGTAGTAGCTGCCATATGACCCAGCAATTGCATACATCTGTGGGTAGAGACTAGTGGTGAATCCTGAATCGTGATGGCCAGTCGTTTGATGTTGTGGATCCTGTTGAGGGGAAGGAAGGCCCTTGCTAGTGGAGAATGAATTCGGGCTCCAATGAATTGTATCTCTTGAGCTGGTATTAAGGAGGACTTTTTGTAATTTAGGGTCAATCCCAGGGAAAAGAAAAGGTTCACTGTCAATTGAACCGCACGCTCGGTCTCTTGGTGCGTGGATCCTTTTATGAGGGAATCGTCCAGGTAAGGGAAGATGGAAATGCCTTGTTTGCATAGCCAGGCTGTCACTGGGGCCATAAGTTTTGAGAACACCCTCGGTGCAGTGGAGAATCTGAAGGGGAGTACTGTATATTGGTAGTGATTATCCCTGATGTGGAATCTTAGGAACCTTCTGTGTGCGTGATGGATTGGAACAAGGAAGTAAGTGTCCTTCAAGTCAAGGGAAGCCAACAAATCGCCCTGTTGTAGTGATGGTAGTATGGTGTTCAGGGTCGCCATCTTAAACCTCTTTGTTTGCACATGTATGCTCAGTTGTCTTAAATCTAGGATGGGTCTCCAGCCTCCTGTTTTCTTCTGTTAGGAAATATGGAGAGTAAAAGCCCTTTCTGCAATGTTTGTCCGAAACTAGCTCTATTGCTCCAATGTGCAACAGATTTTGGACTTCCCCCTGCAGTAGTTGTACATGGCTAGGGTCCCTGAAAAGGGACAGGGAAGGGTAGTGGGATAGTGGGTTGGAAATGAAGGGGGTGGAGTAGCCCTTCTGTATGATTTCTAACACATCTGTCTGACAATGTTTGGCCATTGATAGATAAAGGGACGCAATCTGTTGTTGAAAATTTGAGGTTGCAAGACTGATTGGGGAGATTGGTTGATCATTCCCTCGACGTGCACATCAAAACTGTTGTTTCGAGTTGCTTCCCTGAAGGTTTTGTGAAGGTTGGTTATTTTGCCTTCTGCACTAGGTTTGGCGAGGTTTATTTCTAGAATAGTCTGGTCCTTGGTTGGATTGGTTTTGATAAAATTTCGGTGTGTATGCTTGAGTTCTGAAGTGTTTCTTCTTAAATGGTGGGGGGTAAATTCCTAGGGTCTGAAGGGTAGCCCTGGAATCCTTCAAAGTATGCATGACATTATTGGTTGTTTTGCCAAAGAGGCTGTCCTCCTCAAACGGGAGATTTGTTTAGGCAGGTCTGCATCCTGTAGGCAGGAAGAGCAGTGCATTACCACTGAAGTAGTCAATGTCCTGGCTGCTACGTTGGCCACACCGAGGGATGCTTGGAGAGCTGTTCTGGCAACTAGTTTGCCCTCTTTGGTTAGGTTGTCAAAGTGCTCTCATTTATCATCGGGAATGAGGTGTGAAAATTCCCCGATTTTAGTATAAAGGTCATGGTCGTAGTTTGAGAGAACTGCTGTATAATTAGCAATCCTTAATTGAAGAGCTGCTGGTGTTTATACTTTCTTGCCAAGATTATCGAGTTTCTTATTTTCTTTATTCACAGGCTTAGTTTTTGAGTATGAATGTTTGTATCTCTGGTTGGCTGCTTCTATTACGAGGGAGCTCGGCTGGGGGTCAGAGAATAAGAACTCATTACCCTTGGGGTCGATGAAATATTTCTTGTCTGCTCATTTGTTTGATGGAGGAACAGATGCTGGTGTCTGCCATATGGCATTAGCAGGTTCCATAATGCCAGGGTCCACTGGTAATGCTAGTTTCGTGGACGCTGCAGCCTGGAGGATCCTATAGTTTATGTTGAGTGCTTTGATCTTCGTTAAGTGGGATCTCCATGTTGTGGGCAGCTCTTCTGAATAGTTCTCTAAACTGTTTTAAATCATCAGCCTTAGAGTGGTGAGGGGAGTCGCTTGTGTTGTCCTCCGACTGTACTGATGACACTATCTTAGGTACTGGTAACCGCTGCGGTTGGTGTTGCTGTTGGGGGGGTATTAGTGATTGTTGTAATGCTCCCCCTGCTTGGAGACTATTAGGTATCGATTGACAGGTGTCAAATTGTGGCCAGAGATTGTAATTTACCCCTGGTATTTACAGTTGTGGATAGAAGATCCACGTTATATACTGCCACTGCCAGGTCGTGGCTGGGTTTACGAGTGCAGGCTGATTAATTTGTTGAGCCAGTAATTCAAGCATTGTAGTGCATGAAGCCTCAGATGAGGAGTCATGTTGGGGGGAACCAGATAATAAAGACAGACTGCTATCTGAGGAATCTGTCTGAAATAATGGCGATAAGGGGGAGGATTGGACCTGGAGGTCCTCTTCCCGTTCCAAATGCTTAGTTTTCCTTTTATGCTTGCTATGGTGTTGCTTCCAATGGTGAGTTCTGCACCACAGTCTGCTGTGCCAGTACAGACATTGGTGCTAGGATTTCAATCTGCTGTGGTGGCAAATGAGATGTGTTTGAATAGATTGCCGGTGCCAGTGATAGGTAGAGTGGTGCCAGGTTCAGCACTGGAGTCGGAACCGCGCTCGGCACTGAGGCTGAATTAGGTGCCGGGGGTGCAGTTGTTTGTGGCGCTGTTGCTATAGGCAACGCGTTCAGTGCCGCTGAGGTTACTGGTGCCACTTTTGGATCCGCGGCTTTGCTGGAGAAGTGTTTTGTTTTGTTGGCTTTGGGGCCATGCTCAGAGGCTTTCATATTGACTCTTGGCCCCGTACCTTTAGATTTTTTTTGTAGGTACTGGAGAAGAGAGAGTCAAATGTTTTTGTGCTCCCTCCAGGATTAAAGGCTGGTTTGAGAGAGCTTCAAGGAGCAGGAGTTTAAGTTTCTCTCCTGTTCTTTCCTTGCCCGCGATATTAGATTGTGGCAGTGGTCACATTTGTAAGATAAATGGCTTTCTCCGAGGCATCTGATGTGCTTAAAGCCTGAAGGAGTCAGCATGTTTGTTCTGTGATTGTATTTATTTTGTTTGAAATGTGTAGTAATGTCTTTTCCTCTCTTTTATCTTCTCTCTCTCTCTTTTCTTTTTTTTTTTTTTTTTTAGGAGAAGGAGCAGGAGCCACAGGTATTCTGTCCGAAGGTGGCGGTGGTTGAAAGGAACTGAGGAGCAGGATGTGTGAGGGCGGGGGAGCTGCAGGCACGCATCAGCAATGGCGCGAAATGAAGCCGGCTGCCACGAGCGCCTTCGCATCCCACCCCCCTCAACCAGAGCCACTGCTTAGAAATCTTCCAGTCTTAGGTGCAGCTGCACTCGAGCACCCGGAGTGGAGCAGTCGGGAACACTGCTCAAGGAGGAACTTTAGACTGTGCAGAAAGAACGAAGTAAAAATAACATTTTATAGCAGAATGATCCTATGTCCTTATTTTTCATATTACAAACATTAACCTAAGTACATTACAATTTACCTAATTATTCCTATACTCCTGTAGGACTTCTAGGGTGCTGTCATCTTTCTGATTATATTCTTTTCATTTGTTATATATAGCAAAGCAAGGAAACAGACCAGGGGTTGGCAACCTTTGCCAGTCCCCATACTAGTTCCTCCCTCCCGACTTTCAGCAGGTGCCAGTGGCCCCCTCTGCTGAAGAAAAGCAGCGGCTGCCTGATAATACCTCAGTGGCCACGGCTGCAGTGGTGGGGGGATGAGGGGGGAAGCACCCCCCAGGCATGCGACCGAAAGGAACCGCTCGTAGAGAAGCCTCCTGGAGCAGTTCCTCTTGGTGGCGTGCCTGGGGACAGGGGTCCTCAGGGACACTGTGGAAAGATGCCACTTAGAGTGGCTTTTGGTGGCAGGAGAGACAATTTCAATGGTTACACAGATGGTGCTACATGCTGCTCCAAATGAGCTTGTGTACCACTGTTGGCATGCCTTCCAGGGGTTGCCTATCTTTGAAACAAATCATTTCCATTCCTGCCTAAGTCTTCTCTATACTACAAACAGGAGCCTTGATGACATAATGCAACTATCACTACCTTTGCCTTACTTATTTGTTCAATGTGAAATAACACGTGTCCGTGGCATACAAATAGTTTTGTCCTTAAACAGCTGCAGAAGCTCATGCCAATGGACATCTGTTACTGGGGCCGTTTGGTTTGGAGCCACTTTACGGCACTCATGAAAGATGTGAAAAGTAACAGGACACAGATAAGATAGTAAGTGTTCCTGGAAACTTGGCCCTGCCACTGATATTGCTAAAGCATCTGCTCTGCTCTCATAACTGCTCCCTGCTCTTTGAAACCAGAGGAGTTCCAGTCTTTGGCCTTTCCCAGGTGATTTCTTCATGCTGCATTCATCTTAGCCCAAGGAAAAACAACTCTATGGTAGAGCTCAAGCACAGAGATAGAATAAGAGACAAATTTTAAGCAAAACCAGTAGATGTGTAACTGACAAAAACCTGAAGAGCTGAAATAACCTAACAAAAAATACGTCTGCAATTTTTCACCAGTTCTGTTATTTACATTATTTATGCTATTTTCACTTACTTAGAACAGTGACTTATTGCAATATCCCAAAAAAGGATCTAGTTTTTAGGGTGCCTGATGCATTCAAAGAAAAAAAGGCCTTTCTTTGCATTAAGAATTAGATTTCAGTGCTTAATAGTAGCAAACTGTCCCTACAGTTGGGACTCAAACCTGCATCTCTGGACTTTCAGTTCCACAGTCCACCTCCCAAGACCACAAACTAATTATAGTTCAGTGTTACAGTGCAGACATGGCTGCTTTTTTGTGCGTGCTAGAATCTGTCAATAATTGAACCAAATAGAAAACCTGGAAGGGTTCAAACTCTATAGTAGTCATATCTAGCATTCAGAGGATTGCAAATGTTTTTCCCATTCATTTAATTTGATAGGAAATAGCAAGAAGGCTTTTGGCTTCTGTGGGGACAGGTGGATGAACAGTGGAAATATTTTAAAGCAAATGGAAACAAGCTGTCATAAGAGGGCTCTGGCTCTAACCAACTACCCTTTTGTTTTATTCTACGTAGCAACTCTTTCTACTTAAATCAAATTTCCTGTGTCTTATAGGTTATAAAAGGGTACTTTTTACACCTATCACTTCCACATGTGCGTGTGTACACATGCATGCCTATTTCAACTTATTCTTTGTATTTAGATGATTTTTGATTTAAGCAGTAAGACTTCTTTAAAAATCTTTTATTAAGGTAAAGTTTCTATAAAATATTAACATACTATGGCATACACTACTTATTACTTTTCAGGATCCACTCAATAGTCAAAGAACCTGGCTACAAATTCTGGCTTGCTGGTTGGAATTCCTTTTCCTCGGAGTATGCTAAAAAGGGAGACAAAATTACTGAACACTTTTCCATTTTTGAAACTTAACTACACATCCACAGTGGACTTGGCAGTAGGTCACTAATCATATAATTACATTCTTCTACCTGATTGCCTCAACTCCACAGAGCCAGTCATTTAGAAAACAAAATAAAACAACCCAACAAATGCTAATCCTACTACTTTAAAATAAAAATAAACAAATAAAAGTGCAACAATAAATACTTCCTTAATGGAAAAAATGCATCTCTGTAACATTGACCTAATTACACCCCGGACTGTGTGAACTCTGCAGCAGTTCTTGTCCATAAGCTCTCAAATCCTTCTGTTTGTTTGTATTACTTTTACTAATGCTTTATAAGCTTAGGCAGCTATTCTGTGCAGGCACTGGCAGTTCACAGATGGGGCATAATGTTTTAACTACTTACCCAGTAATTAACTATAATTGTTGACTCGATTTAAACCTTCTTGTTAACACCATCTTTACAAAAGTTTTTTTTAGAGTAAACATGCATCCAAACAAAAATCCTAAACACGAGCATCTCTGAACCATAAATAATCTATATCTAAACACCAGTTCTTCTCAACTTTGTGACTGCACTTCTCTTTATAATGGACTGAAGCAAATTCCAGAACTCAAATGCTCCCACACTTGAAGGTCATGTGGATTTGTACCTAGGTCCTATCTTTGTTAGGTTATTTGAAAAGAATCAGGTTTATTTCTCTGCCAGTCAGTTCAGAGAACTGATCCAGAAGCCCCAGTTGTCAGACATGAAAATGAGGTCAACAGAACTTTGTATCCTGGATGTTAAAAGTCAGTGTTTATGAAGGTAAATGAACATGCTAGGGTCTAGGTATGTATTTAAATACCTATGGTGACATTTTGACCACATTGAAATACATTGGAATTTTGCTATTATTTTGCTATTGATTTCACTTATTAAATACAGCATTTTGATAGCTTATGTGCGTATTCACATTAGGAGACTCCCCCCCACCCCGCATATCTGAAGCGGGTATGTCTCCATCTCCATCAAGCAGAAACATCATGCTAAATCCTGGTCTCAGTTATGTGCATTCAGAGAACCTCCATGACAGGCAAATCAGGTACTCTGAATTTACAGTAGCATAAGAGAGATCAGCATTTTGCCCATTAGCTAGTTAAGGAACATATTAACAGCATCAGCTGCAGCATGATTCCCTATACTTTTATAAACCACTTTCCCAAACAGTATAAATCATCAGTACTGCATTGCCACTGGAATGTAGACAGCATTCTACGGTTTAGGCATGATGTTGGCTTTCCATGGGACAGAGGCTCTTAGGCTGTGTTCAGACATGAGTTTTATTTCGAAACAACAGCCGTTGTTTCAAAATAAAATTTCTCATGTCCACACGACGTACCATTATTTCGAAACAATGGGACCTGTTGTTTCGAAATAACGGCTGTTGTTTCTAAACCGTTAAACCTAGCAGGAAAGTGAAATACTGGGATGCGCGTAAGACTGCTCTGAGTTTGAGAATGTTGATGTGAAGAAGAGTTTCCGCGGGTGACCAGTGGTCCTGAATCATCTGTTGTTGGAGGAAAGCTCCCCATCCTATGAGGGAGGCATCGGTAGTGATGGTGAGAGATGGTTGCGGTGGTAGAAAGGGGACGCCCTGTAACAGGTTGTTTGGATCTGTCCACCAGTCCAGGGTGTGTTTGATAGAAGGTGGTATGGCTAGCAGTCTGTTGACGGACCGGTTGAACGTGCGACACCGGGACAGGAACCACAGCTGGAATGGACGCATATGGAGATGAGCGTGTCTGACCAGGTAAGTAGTTGCTGATGTGTCCCAGCAGCTCCATGCAGCTGTGAGCGGAACTGAAGTTGGGATTTTGAATTAAATGAACTAATTGAGTTATTTTGTGGAACCTGTTGGGAGGAAGAAATGCCCTCCCTAGAGGGGAGTGTATGCTTGCCCCTATAAACTGAAAGATTTGTGTGGGCTTCAACGTTGACTTTGTGTAGTTTATGCTTAGGCCTAGGGCGAGAAACAAGTCCTGAGTACGACGTACTGCCCGCTGCACATGAGTGAGTGAGGGGCCCACTAGGAGAAAATCGTCGGGGTAAGGAAAAATGTTGATATGATGTTTCCGGAGGAATGTGGCTACAGGTGCCATGAGTTCGGAGAAAACTCTGGGTGCCATGCAGAGGCCAAAAGGAAGAACATTGTATTGGTAATGCTTGGAAAGAAGGGTAAAGTGTAGAAACCTTCGATAGGCCCGAATGATGGGGACATGAAAGTATGCATCCCTGAGATTGAGAGAGGCCAACCAGTCCCCCTGATGTAAAGCTGGAAGGTCAGCGTTTAGAGTCACCATTTTGAACTTTTTTACTTGGATGTAACGGTTGAGGCGCCGGAGGTCTAGGATTGGTCTCCACCCTCCTGTTTTTTTCTTTGTGAGAAAGTATGGGGAGTAACAACCCTTTCCCCACTGGTGATTGGGAACTTCTTCGATCGCTCCAATGTAGAGAAGGTGTTGGACCTGTTCTTGAAGAAGTTGTAAGTGGGTGGGGTCCCTAAATAGGACGGGTAGGGGTATTGGGGTTTGGGACGTACTATGAACGATATGGAATATCCCCATTGAACGATTTCTAACACCCATTTGTCCAATGTTATTCTGCGCCATTGTTGGACGAAGGGTTGTAGTCTGTCCACAAAGATCAGATGGTGAAGTGGTGACTGAAGTTGGTCTGTTACAGTGTGGTTGGCAGCTCTCTTGACGGAAACGTCAAAAGTGTTGAGTCGGCTTTGAGGGTTGTGACGTGCATGGATTGATTGTTTGGTTTCCTGTGAGGCTGACGAGATTTTGGTCTATAAGTGTCAGACTGGTGGTTAGGTTGGTATTGTGGAGGCCTGGAGTTGTATGTTTGGGTTTTGTGAAGGCGTTTATTTGAAAAAGAGTGGGTATAAATACCCAACGTGCGCAATGTGGTACGGGAATCCTTTAAGCCATGCATTATCTCATCTGTCTTTTTGGCAAATAAATTGTCTTTTTCAAAAGGAAGGTCTTCAATTGTATGTTGCAGCTGCCTGGGTAAATCAGCCAAGTGGAGCCAGGAGCCCCGCCGCATGACGACTGCTGTACCGAGCGACCTGGCGGCAATGTCTGCTCCATTTAAGGATGCTTGCAAGGCTTTCCTTGCGACCAGGTAACCTTCTGAAATTAGTGAGTGAAACTGTTTGCGTTTGTCATGCGGGATGTCTTCAGTGAAATCCTTAAGTTTGTCATATAGGTGATAATCATAATTAGAAAGTAGTGCGGTATAATTGGCTATTCAGAGTTGTGGCGCTGCGGAGGTATAGACCTTCTTACTGAGCATGTCTAGTTTTTTATCGTCCCTGTTCGTGGGAGCAGATCTAGAATAGGATTGTTTGGTACGCTGGTTGGCCGCCTCCACCGCTGAAGAATTTGGTGGGGGGTGCATCAACAAAAATTCATTGGTCATAGAGGAGATAAAGTACTTTTTGTCTGCACTCTTTTTAGAAGGGGGATTAGATGCTGGCGTTTGCCAAAGAGGAGTTGCGGGCTCCAGAATACCAATATCCATCGGTAGGGCCAGTTTATTAGATCCCGCCGTTTGCAAGATTTTATGTAGTTTATGTTGACTCGTAGAATGAGAGTCTAGTGGGATGTCCATAACTTCTGCGGCTCATTTAAAAAGCTCGCGGAATTGTCTTAAGTCATCAGTTTTGATGTCAGAAGTGGGGGCATCTGGATCCTTGGGGTACTCCGACAAAGATGATGGTGCTGTGGACCCCACAGGTTGTGGTTGCTGGTGTTGTTGCAGGCTTGGGCTAGGTTGTGTTGGTAGATAAGGATACAGTGCAGGTGTTGGAGTAGTGCCACTTGGCCAGTTAGTATAAGGCATCCCTGGTAAAGAGGGATAAAAATAGCATGGTGGATATGGCCATGTGAAAACCAGTGCAGGGTTCTGGACCGGAGGCTGTTGAGTCTTTGGATCTGCTGGCTCTAGCTATCTGGGGCTAGAAGAGGCAGAGGAAGGCAAGTGACAGGAGGAGTCTGGAGTCGAGGGTGGACTAGATTGAGAAGAGTCCGACCCAAATAAGGGAGACCCAGGGGCAGAATGAATGCTTAAAACATCCCTGGTCTCAATGTGTTTTGTCTTATTTCTGTGCTTGGTGTGCACTCATTGGTCAGGCTGCAGCTGATTGTCAGTGTTGCCTGCAGTGTCTGATTGTGGTGTCTGCAGCGGCAGCGGCGCGGGGAATAGAGCCAGTGCCGGCGGCAGGAAATGAGGGGCCGGGTGCGGTGTGCTCGGTGGTGCCGTGCCCAGTGCGGTAAAGGTGGCCGGTACACTCGGTACCTGTGCAAGCGGTGCTGCCGCTTGCGGAGCCAGAGTCAGCGCCGGAGAGCGTGTCGGCGCCGCTGGGACCGCCGCGGCTTTGGCAGAGCGCGCGCGATTCTTTTTGGAGATTTTTGAGGCAGTTTTATCGGAGTCTGTGAGGGTTGCCATGTCTGACGGAGGACCCTTCAACAGCTCCTTAGTTTTTGTATCAGTAGTTCTACCCTGCTTAGGGGGAACCGGAGAAGATAATGTTGAGCGCCGCTTTTGCGCTCCCTCAGGAGACTGCGGAGAATCACCTGGGTCCGACGCGGGGCACAGAGCCCCCTCCAACAGTAGGAGCTTCAGTTTACACTCCCCGTCTTTTCGAGTTCTGGCCGTGAGGTTTTTACAGTGTTGACACTTCTGGGAGAGATGACCTTCTCCAAGGCACCTAATGCATGCTAAGTGTCCATCCAACGCTGGCATCGCTTCATTACATGAAGCACAGTGTTTGAACCCCGCTGGGGTTGTCAGCTTGGCCACATGAATTAACGCTTGTTCCATCATTGTGGTGTTATTTTAAAAGTGTTGCCCTTCTCTGTCTTACCTCTTTTTTTTTTTTTTGACAGGTATGATCACTGGAGCCACCATGGACTCCGTCTGGAGTCGGATGCGGTATGAGGGAACTGGAGAGGGCAGCAGGGAGAGCGTAAGATGACGTCAGCAGGGCAGGAAGCGCTCCAGCCTATCACTGCCATCACTGTCTCTCCCCGCTGAGGGAGCCACTGCTCATGAAAAATCTCCGGGCTGGAGTGCAGTGCCGCACGAAGACCTTCAGTGGAGCAATCAACACCACTGCTCGATGAAGAAATTCCTGTATCAAGAAACAAACAAGGATTTCTTTCCTTCCAGAAAACTGTCTGAATGGTTGAAACATCTCCTTATTGACTTCACTTGTACTTCTGGCAGATATAAGCTGCCTTTTATAGACTATCAGGCTTGGCAAATGATACACAAATGAATCCTGACTGTTAGTGGAAAGAAGCAGATGCTGATATTTGCTGAGATTTTTGTTCTGAATCTGTAACGACCCATTACAGATCATCATCAGAATTTGAAATCTGTATCTCTCATACTACAGTAGAGACCTGTACCACTTAATTAAAGGAATAACTATGAGTCATCAAGTAGTGATACACTTATCACTGATGTGGACAAGGACTAATATGAGTTTGGGGTGGAAATATATTACAAACATACACTGTAGTTACATTAAGTAAGAAATAGGATGTCATAACCCATATTCAAGGCCCAGCGTGTAGCTGGCTGCAGTGTAAGTCTGGAAATAAAGGCTGCCTGGGGTAATGCCAGGCTTTCCATTATGTTCATAAAATTTAAAAAGTAAAAAACAACAAGGAGTCCTGTGACACTTAAAGACTAACAAATTGATTTATTGCATGAGCTGTCATGGGACATCAGACGAAGTGCGATTTTCTCTTACGAAAGCTCATACAATAAATAAATTTATTAGTCTTTAAGTGCCAGAGGGCTTCTTGCTTGTTTTGTTGAACTAGACTACTTGGCTGCTCCTTTGGAACATAGAATTTTAAATAGCTCTAGAAGAGATATCAGCTTTATTGCTGATATTACCTCAGTTCTGTTTAACTGCTGAGAGGACTCTGGTGAGCTGAAGTGCCCTGTACCAAATCCCACTGAAGATCCATGCGAGATGGTACTTAACTGTCTTTTGTGTCTTTGGAAACCTCCTCTTATAGTCTGGGTTATCCTGCCTACACTAGACATTTGCACGGCTACAGCAGTGCTGTGGAATGTAATGAGGGCAAACAGCAGTCAAACTTCCCAAGGTTCTGAAATACCCACCCAGTATGATCTCATCAGGAGATGCACACTTTGCAAAAACAGAGCAAAGCAAAATGCAGCCCTCAGTAGTGAACCTTTTAAAAGAAGATTAATTTGACAGTGAAAGAAAGCTATTTCTTCCCTCATGTTAGCAAAAATAAAAGGGAAGACTGATAAGGGGGATTGATCAATTCCTTTCACTACTTCAAGGAATACAAAGAATCTTTTGCTGGCATTGAATTCCCCCTCAGTTGTAGAGGCTTTTAAATCAATTTTATTAGGTTATTTGATTATATCTTCTGTGCACTTTGCTGGGCAGCTTGCCATACTGTATTGGGTAGACCTGGATGCAGAATTTTTTTTTTTTTTTTTTTTAAGTCCACTGTTTGGTTCCAAGGAGTTTTAGAACCCAAAGGCAGAATAAGGATTTTTTATATGAATGTTCATTACGTATGAACCTAATTTACAGGCACTGCTAAGAAAATAAAAAGTTATTTTATGTATTATCAAAGCATAGAATGTCAATATTTTCATAAGCCCCAATCTTCAGGGCATCTATAACAACTGTAAAAGATGACTCAGAACTGACACTTGACACAAAGTTGCAGCCCAACCTTAGTTTTAAAAATGGCAAACCAATTAAAATAATGTGTGAGTGTGTATAAGAAAAAACATGCATAAATGAAAATGCTTTGTGACACCAGGAGCTTTTTAAAAAAGCAAGAGCTTAATAAGCATATATGAGATGCCAGCATCAACCAGTGAACAACAGCGAAAGGAACCGAGTATGATTTATAATACGAACGCATAGCTCAAGAGACTCCACTGGTAAATTAAGCATATATGACATACGTAAGGGCTTCAAGCAGTAACAATGGAACTTGCCTCTTCAGAAAGTAACATCCTGTACTGCACTGTACATGCATGGGAAATACATGTAAAATGATTCAAACATTTTTACAAAAAAAAAAAATACTATCAGGTAATTTTTTAGACCTCTGCACATTCTCTCTCCTATTGCCACACTTCCTTAGCACAACCTATGCCAAACCCAAAGAGGCCTAAGTAGACTACAGGTTAATGATCTGTAAAATTTAATTAGTGAAACATGAAGCCACATCTGAATCTCCAGGATACAGTGATAGAAAAGAAACCAGAAACTGTGAGCATGTTAAAGGAACCACTACAAATGCCTTGAAATAAAGGGATGATCTCTTGCCACAAAAGTGAATTTGAAAATAAGTGAGCCGAAGCAAGATAAGTTCCTATGCTCAACCTAGTAAGATGCCCATGGAATGACAGCAACTTTCATCATGTGATCCTGCACCTGTCCCACAAGGCATTGCAAACCTTTCCCAAAGAACCCTGCATCAGGGGCATAGCCATGGGTGGGCATCAGTAGGCCAGGGTCCAACCCCTTGAAAATCAGGCTCACCTACAGCAGCAGCCAGCAGCAGTGCAAATGTCTGCACTACAGCTGCAGGGTCTGGCCAGCAGCTGGCAGCTATGGCCATGAGTAGAGCCAGGCCACACACCTGCAACAGAGAAATTCACCCTGCTGCTGGGTGCTCTTTGGGTGGGCCTGATTTCAGCTTTTGGTTGTGTGACTGGAAGCTCCCCAGCCCACCTTAGAGAGTTAGGGACCCAGTCAGAAAACTCTACCTGACAACACCCCTCATTGCTCCCTGTGTTGATGCAAGAGTGGTAGTGTCAGTGCAATCCACTGATGTAAGGTGCAAAGTGAGCCCTGCCCACATCAGTTTAATTACAGCAGTGGCTGTAGGCTGCTCTAACATGTGTCAGTAAAACTCTGTAGCATAAACAAGGCCTGAGAACGAATCATCTTTATGTCTCCTCATAAGCAGAAATGTATTTAGTAAAAGAAAATCACTACTTAAAACTGTTTGCTCCAGATACTTGACCTAGAAATTACATCTGCGTTCTTAGCAAATATGGACAGCACACTGCATTTGTGTGACCAAAGATTTCATGCTTGCCATTCTCCCCTTAAAGCAGATGCTTGACAAAACTCCAAGGATAAAAATAGGGCAATTATTTACTAAGACCATATGTTGGAAGCACATAAAATGTGTTTGGTTAACTTAGAAACCATCAAATAATGATCATGACGATAATAGAACTGAACAGATCTCAGATTTAATTTATTGATGGTGTTTTTTAGTTTGGGACACTATGCACAAAAAACAAACAACATTTAGAAAACCCCTCTCCTTCCACTCCCCTCTCCCCCCGAAAATTCTTCAGCAGTAACATTAGTCAACTGCAGGCAAAGCACTGGCAATGTCAAGAATCAAAGGGACCCAGAGGTTTCTCAAGTCTGCTGTTACAGAAAAGATTTTACTGACCTTTTGGAAAACCAGTTGTAAAATGATCCCTTTTGCTGCAGTTGCGACGCGTACACCCTTTTTGTAAAGAGCAATAGATGTTACAGAGGAATGTATTGTGAACAAGAGGGATGCAGAATGGGCTTTAGATCACCATTGTTTCAAGTTAAGAAGAGGATGAAGGAGACCAGTCCTGCACAGAGCTGGTAGTTATAACACAAGGCCATTATTCCTGCAACAAAATCACAATTTTTTATTCTGAAGAACACAGATATATGGTAACCAAGCAGAGACTCCTCATGCTGGTAGGCATTAAGTGCACTGAAAATGACATTGCACTTCCTTATGCCAGTGGTAAAGTCTGGCCCGGTGTTTTGGACTTTACACTGGATGTTATCAGGAGACAGAGACAGAAAGCTGAGCACAGAGGAAACCCCTAATTTGGTGGTATGGATGTGTGATGTAAAGAGAAAAAGCTAAAGGACTTCTATAGCAGACTTCAAGACAAAAAGTGCATCACACACAACTAGTTTCTCTTTGTCCTGGCTATACTCACATACAGAATGCTGGTAAAGCACACTCATAGAATCATAGAACCATAGGGTTGGAAGGGACCTCACGAGGTCATCTAGTCCAACCCCCCACCAAAAAAAAGCAGGACCACTCCCACTAAATTATTCCAGCTAGAGTTTTATCCAGCCAGGCCTCAAACATCTCCAAAGATGGAGATTCCACCACATCCCTAGGTAGCCCATTCCAATGCTTTACTACCCACCTAGTAAGAAAGATTTTCCTAATATCCAACCTCGACCTCCCCAGCTGCAACTTGAAACCATTGTTCCTCGTTCTGTCCTCTGTTACTACTGAGAACAGCCAAGCTCCACCCTCCTTGGAGCATCCCTTCAGGTAGTTGAAGGTTGCTATCAAATCCCCCCTCAGTCTTCTCTTCTGCAGGCTAAATAAGCCTAGTTCCTTCAGTCTTTCTTCATAGGGCTTGTGCTCCAGCCCCTTGATCATTTTTGTTGCCCTCCACTGGACTCTTTCTAATTTGTCTATGTCTTTTTTGTAGTAGGGAGCCCAGAACTGGACGCAGTATTACAGATGCGGACTCACCGATGCCGCATAGAGCGGAATGATCACATCCCTTGATCTGCTGGCAGTGCTGCTTCTGATGCAGCCTAGTATGCCATTGGCCTTTTTGGCAGCAAGAGCACACTGCTGACTCATATCCAGCTTCCCATCCACCAGGACCCCAGATCCTTTTCTAGAGTGCTGCTACTTAGCTGATCGCTCCCCAGCCTGTAGCATTACATGGGGTTTTTCCATCCCAAGTGCAGGACTTTGCACTTGTCCTTGTTGAACCTCATGAGATTTCTATTGGCCCACTGCTCCAATTTGTCAAGGTCTTCCTGAATCTTCTCCCTGCCCTCCAGCATGTCTACCATTCCCCCCAGTTTGGTGTCATCCACAAACTTACTGAGTGTGCAATCAATGCCATCACCCAGATCATTAATGAAAATATTGAACAGAACTGGCCCCAGGACCCTGAGGCACACCACTCGTTACCGGTTGCCAACTAGACACGGAGCCATTGATTCCTACATGCTGAAATCGTTGATCTAGCCAATTGTCTATCCACATTACAGTCCACACATCCAACCCATACTTCCTTAACTTGCTGACGAGAATGCTGTGAGAAACCGTACCAAAAGCCTTGCTAAAGTCGAGGTATATCACATCAACAGGTCTTCCTGCATCCACAAATCCAGTGATCTCATCATAGAAGGCGATGAGTTTGGTCAGGCACAATTTACCTTTGGTGAATCCATGCTGACTTCCTGATCACTCTATTTTTCTCCAAGTGTTTCAGGATGGATTCTTTGAGAATCTGCTCCATGATTTTTCCAGGGATTGAGGTGAGGCTGAGAGGTCTGTAATTCCCTGGATCCTCCTTTTTCCCTTTCTTGAACATAGGCACTATAATTGCTTTTTTCCAGTCCTCTGGCACCTCCCCCGTTCACCATGAGTTTTCAAAGATAATGGCCAGCGGTACTGCTAGCTCATCAGCCAACTCCTTCAGTACCCTTGGATGCAGGTTGTCCGGCCCCATGGACTTGTGCACATCCAGCTTCTTTAGGTAGTCCCAAACCTGACCTTCTGTCACTAAGGGCCTCTCTTCTTCTCTCCAATCTGCCATACCCAGTGTAGTGGGCTGGAAGCTGGCCTGCCCTGTGAAAACTGAAGTAAAAAAAAGCATTGAGCACTTCAGCCTTTTCTTCATCCTTCATCACGAGGATACCTGCGCTATTCAGTAAGGGACCTACACCAGCCCTGATCCTCTTTTTGTTATTAACACACTTTTAGAACCCCTTCCTGTTATCCTTCACATCCCTTGCGAGCCGCAACTCCAATTGTGCTTTGGCCTTTCTGATTTTATCCCTGCAGTCCTGAGCAATGTCTTTATATGCCTCCTTAGTCATCTGGCCAAGCTTCCACTTCCTGTAAGCTTCCTTTTTATGTTTTAGCTCGGTGCAGAGTTCTCTGTTAATCCATGCTGGGCGCCTTCCACATTTGCTGTTCTTCCTGCTCATCAGAATGGTATCTTCCTGTGCCCTTAACAGGGATTCCTTAAAATGCAGCCAGCTCTCTTGGACACCTTTCCCCTTCAGATCAGCCTCCCAAAGGATCCTGCCCATCAGCTCCCTGAGGGAGCCAAAATCTGCTTTTCTGAAGTCCAGGGTTTGTGTTTTGCTTCTTTCCTTTTTTCCATTAATCAGCATCTTGAACTCTACCATCTCATGGTCACTGCTGCCCAGGTTGTCATTAACTTCTAGCCCCCAATCAATTCTTCTCTGTTTGTGAGCAGCAGGTCAAGAGGTGCGAGGCCCTTAGTTGGTTTCTCCAGCATTTGTACCAGGAAGTTGTCCTCAACACTCTCCAAAAACTTCCTGGATTGCTGTATTGGCCGCCCAGCAGATGTCAGGGTAATTGAAGTCCCCCAAGAGAACCAGGGCCTGTGATCTGGAAACTTCTGCCAGTTGTCCATAGAATGCCTCATCCACCTCCTCTTTCTGGTCTGGAGGTCTATAGCAGACACCGACCACAACATCCCCCTTGTTGCCCTCTCCTCTAAGCTTAACCCACAGATTTTCAACTGGCTTGGTTCCACTTCCATAATGGAGCTCTGAGCAGTCATACAGCTCTTTTACATATAGTGCTACTCCTCCCCCTCTTCTTCCCTGCCTGTCCTTCCTGAACAACTTATACCCATCCATGGCAGAGCTCCAGTCATGCAAGCTATCCCACCATGTCTCTGTTATTCCAATTATATCATAGTTCGTTGTCTACGCCAGTACTACCAATTTTTCCTGCTTGTTTCCCAGGCTCCTCACATTCGTGTACAGGCACCTAAGATACCAGGCTGATTGCCCTACTTTACCAAGTCGATTTTCAGTTCTCTTGCATCTACCTCCTTGAATTTTCTCCTGGAATTGTCTTCCCACACCTGCCTCAGGTTTTAAAGCTTCATTAGAACATGTAACATAATTATTTGATTCCCCACCATGTTCCAACTACCTTCTCTTTTATCCCTGGTGTTACAGTCCTCGTTCCCCCCAAGTTCCATCCCTTCCCCCAGGTCTCCCACATTGTCACTTACCTGTGGGCTTTGGTCTCCTTCCTCCTTCAAACCTTGTTTAAAGCCCTCCTCACTAGGTCAGCCAGTCAACATCCGAATATGTTCTTCCCCTTCCTCAACAGATGGAGTCCATCTCTGCCTAGCAGTCCTTCTTTCTGGAACAGTATTCCATGATAAAGGAAGCCAAAGCCCTCCTGATGACACCATCTTCGCAGCCAGGCGTTCACCTCTAGGATGCATCTGTCTCTACGCAGGCCCCTGCCCTTGACCAGAAGGATCGAGGAGAACACCACCTGTGCTCCAAACTCCTTCACCTGCGCTCCCAGAGCCCTGTAGTCACCTTTGATCTGCCAAGGATCACCTCTCACAGTATCATTGGTTCCCACATGGATGAGAAGTAGTCAGAGGGGTAGTAGTCAGAGGGGCGGATGATTCTCGACGATCCCTCCGTAACATCTTGGATGCGGGCACCTGGCAGGCAGCATACCTCCCTAGAGGCCTTGTCAGCATGATAGATGGATGCCTCCGTCTCCCTCAGAAGTGAGGCCCCGACCACCACAACCCTACGTTTTCTCCTAGCTGTGCTGGCTGTGATCCTCCCAGCCTCGGGAGTGCCTGGTGTCTCCTGTTCCACCTCATCCATCATCTCTAGAGCCGCATAATGGTTCTTCACCACAATGGAGGGAGGGATGGGAGCAGGGGTGGAGCACTGTCTGCTGCCAGAGGTAACCAGCTGCCAGTGTCCTCCTTCTGCCATAGGCATCCCATCCTTCTCCAGTGGTGCGGCAGTAGACCTCAGCACCTGGAAAGCGTCCTCCTCCTTGCATGTCTCCTCATGGATGTTATTGAGGAACTTCTCCAGAGCATGGATACTCCTTAGCCTAGACACCTCCTCCTGTAACTCTCCCACCTGCCTCCTGAGAGATTCCACCAGAAGACACCTGTCACATTGATTCATCTCCCCAGCCTGATCATCGGAGACAGGGAACTGCAAGCTGCAGTCCCTGCAAGTCCACACCAGGATCTGGGTAGAGATATCCATGCTCAGGATGTCTGTCTGGCTACAGGCACAGGTGGAGGAGACAGAAGGGGTGCTGACACAAGCATTGTGGCTCCTCTTCATCATCAGGGCCTCACCAAACTCCCTCTCAAACTCCCCTGTTTGCAGTCCCTCTGGTCACTCAGCCACTGGCTTTTAAGGCCTTCTCTGCCTAGGTCAGCCCTTGCCCCTCGTTAAACACACAGGGGAAGAGTGATCACAAGGCTGACTGAAGCTAGTGATCCAAGGTGAGCAGGGAACAATAATCCAAACAGCCCCCACTCACACAAACACACACTCACCATCCCAATTCCCACAGTAGCTAACAACTAACAGAAATCACCCGAGCTTTGCTCTCTCCCTTGCTTCTTTAGCTAGGGGATTGCCTTCGCCTCCTTCTCAGGGCTTCACTAACTCCTTTGCTCTCAAACTTCCCTGTTTGCAGTCCCTCTGTTCACAAGCTCCCTCTCCACACCTTCTGTCCAGAGTCAGTTTCTTATGTTACGGGGTTCACACACCAGTACAAGGTTTTCTGACAATGGCTTCAGTGGGTAACAATTTTAACATATCAACAAAAAAAGAGATCCAGACAGGACATTGCAATTCTATCCTGCCCCATCAATACTCAGCTGGACCAAAACACAAAATAAAGCCACTCAACCTACTGTTCACATTAGCAGGAGAACCTCCTTCCTTGAAGCTCTTGCCACCTCAACTAATATTCTGTCATTTATTTCTACATCTTAATAGCTCTCTGTCACTTTTTCAAATCTCATCTAAACATCTCCACAATCTCCGAAAGTCTAACTTCTACTGGCACTCTTTGTTATTTAAATCTCTTCAGCAGTTTGCAAACTCTGTAAAGCTGGGCCTGTGCACATAAGGCAATAGAGAAAGTAGAATTTTATTACTGGGGTGACCAAGAACTAAGCAATGCAATGGATGAACTTTGCTGCTCAAAAAACTCTGTCAGGCTTGTGGTGATTAACAAAATATAACCTACTCTCTATGAATTTATGTGATTTCCCAAGTAGAATCTCATTCCTGTTACTTCATTTCCCCGTTTGAAAGTTTCTCCTTTCTGGGGAACATTAAATATTTTCTGTGTTTAGTTTTTAATAAAAGAATAATTCAAAGCCAGTTTTGCCATACATGTGGGACCATGGAAAGTACCACCTGCACAGCTGTCCAGGGCTATGTTCACACAGGGAGGGCTTGTTTCGAAACAAGATGTTTTGAAACAAGCTGTTTCAAAATAAGTCTTTATTTTGAAACACCTTATTTCGAAGGACAAAAACAGCGCCCTCAAAATAAGGGAGCGAAATAGCATGTCCACAGTGTGGACATGCTATTTTGCTTGGGGAGGGGATTGCAGGCACCCGCAGGGTGCAGCGCAGAGGGGAGCTTAGCGCCCTGGGAGGAAGGTCTCATGTTGTTTCAGAACACTTTGTTTTGAAACAACATGTCCGCACAGGGCTGTTTCGAAACCACTGGTTTCGAAACCAAACGAGGTTTTAGCCGTTCCGAAAGAACAGCGGCCATTTCGAAACAAGTGGTTTGCTTGTTTCAAAATGGCCGTGCATCATGTGGCCATGGCAGTTCTTATTTCGAAACAACCTCTGTTGTTTCGAAATAAAAAGTATGTGTGAACATACCCCAGCGTAACAATGGCAAGAGGAAGGGAAGTCAATGTATTCACAACACAAAGCACCTGAGCAAAACACAGGAAGGCTATGGTAATGAGGTCTGAGACAGACCCTCGTTCTATTTCTCAAGTGCCCTAAGGCAAGAGGGAAATGAATCCAGACTTGACATCCATATGTTAAGCATTCAGGGAATAATTCACAATCATTCTCAAGATTCGGTGGGGAAAGCATCAGTAATAAAGAACAGGGAAGTACAGTACCTATGAGTCTGACCCAGCAAAATGCTGATCACCTCATTTGAGCTGCTAAGCACCTGCACATCCATTTAAGTTAATGTGAGAGGAGGCTGCTCGGCACCTTCCCCCCACTAATATGTCATCTGATGCATGTTAGGAGAGGTTAGTTTCTCATGCTGTTGTCAAGATACATTTTCAAGTTCATTGTGTAACTTATTGTCCCCTCTCTTGCTTTAGAGGCTGTACACTCTATGTCTGAACGTGCAGCACTATAAATCAAAGAGGGGGCTCTAGTGCTGCCCTAGAATATATTGATCTGGGTAAGAAAATCAGAATGCTTGATTTTAAAGTATAATTTTTATAAAAGAATAAATCTCCACTTCTTGGGAATTCTGTGCAAAAATAAAAAGAAACTGCCAGTAAGCTCCAAAAAGATGTAGCATTTACAGTGAAAATACCCCTTACTTCATTATTGAGGAAAAATATGTTCAATGGCACCAAAGTACCATTTCAGAAGTGACTAAGTCTCATTAATTTTGGGCAACTCCCATCACTTCTCTGTGCCTCAGTTTCCCATCTATAAAATGGGGATAGTGAATCATCTTTTGTAAAGCTCTCTAAAATATATGGATGGAGAACGACTGCATAAGTACTAATCATTATTATCTTTAAACTACCTTTTATTCTATGCTGGTTTTCATACGGCTCGTGTCGCTAGATCTTAGTCCCTTCTAGATGTCTGTTAAATGATAGTAATAGCATTTCTCATGTGCAATTCTCTTTCATTTTTATCTCCATGAGGCTGTGATAAGCTAAAGGCATTATGTTTCCTCATGATCCTACCCTGGCTGTGAGAAGTTGGGGCTGACTGGGCATCTGGAACACATTAAAACAATAAAGAAAAATCCTTAGTGGGCCATTCCTTTTGACAACAATTGGTGAAACGCACCATGCTCTGGTCCCGGCTCCCCTCAAACCAGCAAGCCCTTATTCACCTTTTAGATCAGCTTTAGGCCATCCCAGGTCTCCACATGCTGTGAGCATCCTCCGTCACCCTTTTAGAACATATTTAAAAGTCATTTTGTGCTGGTTCAGTGGAGCAAAGTACTCGTCAGTCAGGTTCTGATCTTAGTTAAACCAGTGTAAACCCAGACTCCATTGAATTCAAATTTGTTACTCCAGATTTATACCAAAGTAATTGCAATCAAAAACTGACCTCTTAGCAGGGCCCAGGATCAGAGCCAACAAATGGGAAGACCATTCCAGAGCTGTCCTAGAGACTGAACTTTTATACGGAGATAGCATTACAACATAAGATGTTTCTCCATTTTTCACAAATGACGTTCAGTAGTGCTGACTGCTTTTCATTTGAATGAAATAAATAAGAATTTATTTTGCTTGGCCACACTTCTTAAATCTGTCTCCTTTCAGGCAGTATTATTTTTGTACTTCAGGGACAAAAAGCCTGAAGTACCAGTCTTTTCTGATGCATTATAGAAGCGTGTTGTGCAGCCTGTCCACTATCATGGAAGAAAAAAGAACATCCCATCTGTTCAAATTGTGGCTCCTGTTTTACTGGTGATATAGAATACAGCTCTGACAAGCTGAATATGGGATACCTGTCCGTCTCTGGCTCACTGCATCAGGGCTCAAGAGACCTAATTCAGAAGTGACAAAGATGCCTTGTGTACTATCACAAAATGAAGCTCATGCATTATACTTGGAAAACAGGCCATGTTGCTTTGCATTCATTACACCAGTTCAGTCAGCACAGTTCCTTGAAGATTAGGTCATGTCACTCTATGATATACAGTATTTAACTGAAAAGTAGTGTTAGAGTATATGTCAGCAGGTCCGACTGTGATTATTAGGTATCCTGAACTATGCTAGCAATACCACAAGGCAACATTGTTCTATGTCGCTTAGTTTCATCTAGAGCAGGGGAGTCTCAAATCACCTCCAGGGCTACATGAGGGCCAGTAGAGGGCCACATGAGGACTAGTATGTTAGCCCAAGGGCCGCACCACTGAAACCTTTTCATACAACGATATTGCAAATATCAGTAATGATAGTGTTATTGCGGGCCACAGGAAATAGCTTTAGGGGCTGCATGAGGCCCATGGGCTGTGTGTTTGAGACCCCAATCTAGAGCATATGGGACATTAAAGTTGGAAGGCACAGGAAACAGAATTTTTCCTGGAAGATGTATCTAGACCTGAGATTTTTCATGAGACTACATACAATGCATTGCAGTTTTTTCTCCATAGGCTGCCCTCTATTAAGTGTTTGATAGTTTTATAAGGCAGAACACAAAAAATTTCCCAAAGAGCTTCCAGACAAAATGAAACAAACACAGGAAATAGAGTGCACTAGGACACATAGAAAGGAAAGATGTGGATTAAAGTTTTATGATTAAGGTACTGGACAGGGACTCAATTCGTAATTCTTTCACTGACTTAATCTGTGACTTTGAGCTAGTCACTTTAGCCTTCTGTGCTTCAGTTCCTTATCAATAAACATCTTTAACAGTCTATTTATATGGCAACATCTTGTTTGAGATCTATAGGCATTAGTCTAATATAAATTAAATAAGAAATAAGAAAAAGTCCAGACAAGAGACTAAGATATGTTAACTGCAATGATTGATCTTTTCATGGAAATAGTGAGCTGATCAGAATGAGGCTCAGCTAGCCAATTTGAAAATAACGGCCTGAGATTCCCACAAGTAAGTTAAGAAACTGTGATCATGGGAACATTTATACAGCAGATGCAATGGTTTTAAATATATGTGACTGTTTGAGACCTGGTATAAATGCAACTAATGTTCACAATCACTGATCTTTGCAGTTTTTAGGAGACTTATGTAGGTGTAAGTTAATATTAGCCCATATGACTCACATTGAGTTCAGTAAAATTCTTTTTCTTTAAGGGATATACAGGATTCATTTTCTGTTTCAGTACACATGTCCTGCCTAAGGGTTTGTTCAAGACAATCAATTCAAATTCAGTTAAGTGTATGACCACACTGGTCTTCTTCAGTTCCAATCGATGAAAGCTGACTTTGAATTGGTCAAACCTCATCTGACTTCGAAGTCAGGGTCAATTTGAACCTACTAGTTCGAACTGACCCAGTATGGCCATGTCAATTCAAACTCACTGAGTTCAAATTCAAATAGGTTGATCTTCCTCCCAGGGTGCATGGCACCCAGGAAGGAAGACCAGGCCTCCAGCACAAACCAGGAAATTCTACAGTGTGTAGAGCTTGGGACATACCATCTCCCTGAGCTCTGAATCTTTCAGTGCTCATGAAAGGTGGCACGTTGACTCAACGTGTGCTGAGAGTTCTCTAGCCGCAAAATTACTATAGCATGAACACTGCGCCATGCGACATTAATACAGCCTGGCACCAAAGACTCTCTCTTTATAAGACAGTTAGTTCTCCACAGCTACTCAGTTCTTAACTTGTCTGATAAGATTGCTAACACAGCTGCACCATTACAGCATTAACATTCGTACCATGGACTTTGTATCCTGGAAAATGAGTCTCAAACAATTCAACTCATTTCACTTCACACACACCACTAAAAATTCATAATATGGCACCAATCTTCTAGTTAAACTGGTGACCATTCGCTCTGCGTGCTCTGTTCTGGAAGAGTCTGAAGATCACTGACATCAGATCATGCCTGAAGGCACACTTCTCCATTTATGAGGTTCTTTGTTATCATGTGTGTGAGGGATTGGGGCAGGAAGTTTGGCCAAAATTTCTGCAACTGCAAGATTGCACACTGTGGGATTCTACTTATTTCATATAATTGTACATTACAATTAGCTGTCAGAGGCTGGAAGAGCCAAGGAAAGATGCTTTGCCCCGTGTAGTTAGCATAAATGGGAAATAAGTAATTAAATATATTATATCCCATTACCTATCCCTTGACTCATCCAGTTCTTCCAACAAGCACAAAACCACAGCACATAGCTTGTATGGGTGAGGAGTATCTGGCTGTGTCTGAGAAACCCAAAGATTCATGCTTTTAGTGGATTTGGCAGATTCTCATGATTTGTCATTGTGATTTTGTCTCATGATCACTATTATTTTCTGCAAAGCCCCAGCTCCTGGAAACAAGTGGAAATCTGAGGATTTCAGTTTTCATTCTTATAGTAAAAGTAAGCTTCTAGCCCATGTGGCTACAAAGAAAACATCCAAATTTGACCCCAAAAAAGTCTCAAAAACAGAAGACAAATAAAAAGCCCACCAAATCTACTGTGTTTTTAACATAATCTCATGATTTTAAGCCCATTTTATGATTTTGTTGAGAGCCTGACATGATTTTTGAACATTTGGGATTGGCAATTTGATTTCATTCTTGTTCAAAGTCAGTTTCTAGTCAATTTTGTAATGTGGTAACATCCAGACTTACAGGGTCTTGCCATACTAGGACGTTCACCAAAGTTAAATGATCCAAGGTTGGTGAACTGCAAAAAGTAAGTAGCCTAAATGATAGAAATTAACCTAGATTTTTCTACAGCTGTTTCAATTCTTGCATTCAAGGGTTTGTAAGAATATACATTAAAATTTTAAACCTAACCAGTGTCCCTTAAGTGACTTGACAGAAGATGTCAGAGCATGTTAGTATGAACAGGTCTAATGGTCATTTAACTTTCTTTCCTTGTATAGGAATTTGACACAATATTCTTTTCAGCTAATTCTTAAGTTATTAATGGCAAAACTAGACTTTCCAGGTGCCCAAGTAGCCTATGGAATCACATTTGTCCTGCCTATCAATATCTGAAGTCATGCCCCTACACCTGCCTGCACCAGGCTCACCTTTATATGTCTTCTCTCACTTTGATAAGCATGAATTTCTCTAAGAGCAATATGAGAGAAAATAAAGGAAGCCACAGACTCTCACGAATTGAGAGAACATGAGGATGGCCCTTAACATAAAGTTCAAACCTGCTGTAGCACATACCCAGTCAGGGAGCAATTCAAAACAAAGGAGCTGATCTGGAATGGTGCTGATCATCTCGCACTACTGATTTCAGTGCGGTGCTCAGCTCCTCTCAGGATCAGGCTCTGAATGTTCTCTAGGACAGTCTATACCACAAATCTTGTGATATTTCATAGGAAAACAACCTCTCTTCCTCCAATTTACTTCTACATGGAATGAAAGATAATGGTGGCCTATTTTGAAATAAGAATGCCACTATTCCTCTATCCAAGTGCAGAATCATGCGCACTGTGTTAGTTAAAGCTCAGAGGAAAAGTAAATCCTTAGGAGCAAGAGCATGGGACAAAAATAGATTAATTGATTTGTGGAGACAAGGAGATTTGTTGAGTCTTATTTGTTATTCTAGTTTACTTGAGCCAGGTGGCAATTTCACTTAATTTTCTGTTACAGCTTCCACCTGCAGCTAGAGAAAAATAGATTACTGAGAAAAGAGAAGTGCTACATAATCTTAAGAGATTTTGCTGCGGAAGGTAAATTAGGTTCCTGGGGTCTAGTTTTATGACTATTGGTTGACAGTTTTACTATCTGATGGAATTAGACTGCATGACACAGCACCTGGGGGTGAGGGGGAGAGATGTCTAGTGTGAGTAATGAGCACATCACACACACCGTGTGCCAAATGCCACCTCTAGGCAGACAGAAGTCACCACCTCAAAAGTCAGCAATGGTTCTCAGGCATACAGGACCAGTGCCAGACAGATGCATCCATAAAGCTGAACCCAGAATTAGGCTCTGTAGGTTTATCAATGTGGAGGGCATTACATTTCCTAAGGTATTCTATGAAGAGGTACTGCTGTTTGATACCTCTGCAGACACAAAGCTGAGAGATGACAAAGTAACAAAAGACCACATTATGTTGTAACCCCACTGACATTGACATTGTGACAAATTATGCAGGGTATGAAAAATATGCTTCATTCACTCCCTGAAAGCTAACTCATGCCTCAGTTACATCACTGAGGTAGTACAGGTTATGCGGTTTCCCTCCCGTTGAATTAGCATAGGTCAAGAGGAAAACAGAATGTAGTCTTGCATTACAAAACCCCAAACTGCAGTGATTAGGTCATGTGATGTAATACAGAGCTTGTCTTGGCTGAAAAGTGAGACTTCAAAAGAAATTCAAAGAACGAAGACACTTGAAAACCACAACTCTGATTAGAAGTTACAGTTACAGTTTGCATTCTTTTAATAAAATGCACTGATTTATTCTTTGGCCAACCTGCATGCTTATTTCACAGCTATAGGGTCCCCCCCCCCATGTACTATGGAAGACATGAGAAAGAAAAACTAGAAATAAAAATTTAAATTTAGCTGATGGAAAAAGATGGCATTGATTCTCCTAAGACAATGTCTTTGATTCTCTTAGGACAGTGATTCTCTTAGGACAATGTCTACCTACTGCAAGCTTCATCCACATGTCTAAAAGCATTCTCCAAACACAAATTAATCCTCTGTGAGGTAGGTATTCTTACAGTGGTAAGACATATAGGGAAATTGAGGCACTCAGCTGTAATGTGATTAGCCCAAGTTCATAGAGCTAGTCAACATCAGAGATGAGACCATAATCCCAGAAGTCCTGATACCTGATTCTCTGCTCTCTAATCACTGTCACAGTTTGAAATCTTGTTGTTCCAACAAATTTGGTGAGTGCAACCTCAGTGCTTTGATTTGTTATTACAGTGTGACCTGATCCTATGACTTCATTTATTCCCTTCATTTATTTTCCTCCCATTCTGTAAATTCCCCCATCTTCAAAGCATCTGACGAAGTGGGATTTTCTCCCATGAAAGCTCATGCAATAAATAAATTTGTTAATCTTTAAAAATGTCACAGAACTCCTTGTTTGTTTTGCTGAACTAGATTACCATGGATACCCCTTTGGAATGCAGTGCACTAGTAGATGAGTGAAATAAAACAAAGGGAGATTGGGCTGTTCTTTATTTGCATAATGCTTATTGGGGAATCCTGAAATCCACCATTACAACATATTTAAAGGCAACAAATACCTGTGATGTTTTTCTAGCATTTTCATTTATTTTCCGATGGCAAGAAAATAATTCCCCAATAAATTAAAAAAAAAAAAAAAATTAAAAAATAATAAAAAAAGCTGACTCTCATCCAATTGCAAAATGAGTGCAGCATAAGAGCACACAACAAGTGAGCTATTTATTTTTCAATTCAACGCTTAAATCAGACAAAAAGTTCAGATCACTTGTCATACTGCAAGCAACTCTGAAAGATAAATGTGCTCGATTTTGCTATTTTAATAAGCTTTATTTCTATATAGGGAAATGTTTTATTACAGACAAAGTAATGATAGAGGTGGAGAGAACAGCAAACCATCCCACAACTAAAAGAGATTAGGCTGGAAAAAAAACTAGGGGGTCCAAACTAAACTAGGAGAGTTTTGGAAAGACTTCCCTATAGTCTTTGCCATATAGGAAAGGTCCACCAGACCCTCACATTGAGAAACAGCATCACTAGTGCCATGGCTTAGACCCTACGCTGAATCTGAAGGCCCTGACTTTGCAGGAACTTCAGAGATGGACCTGGATTCTAACTTTGTACCACAAACCCATCTTTAGAAAATAGTGCCATAAAACACATTGCAAAAAACATCTTGAGCTCTTGGATCTAGATGCACTGCAAAAATGCTGGCAGAAGACGCTGAAAACTAAAAGACAAGACATCAGTGCTAGAATATCCACTAGAAGGGGAGATGTTGGGGGTGGTTACCACAACAGGAGGAGGTCACTGCAAAATCCATCATAGGCCTTGTCTACACTTACAGCGGCATGTTGGGTAGGCTGCATCCACACTTACACTGTGTACCTACACGTGGCAGTGAAAGCCTCTGGCCGGGGTCAGGTTGTGGGGAAGGGCTTCAGCAGCTCCCTGCTGCCAGAACCTTTTGCTGCAGCAGGGAAATACTCCAGCCCCAAGGAGGCAGCAGGACACTACTCAGTGAAAAAGATAAGTGAAGACTGGGGAGGCACTGCTTGGGTGAGCAGACAACTGGTAGGATACATACCCTAGACTTCTGGTGCATCTGTTACTTGCCTAAGCAGAGCCTCATTGTCTACACTGCTATTTATATGCATGCTAGCTGGGCATGCTTCTGTACTCTACTTGCCACCATAAATGTAAATATAGATGCAGAAACAGATGGGGATGCACCAGTGTCACCCAGAAGCCTCATGATGCTCATTAGCATAGAGATTTACATGCATCCCCTGGGGTAGAAATATGCACAAACAATTTATTCCAGGATGGCATACAGGTCTCTACTGATATAAGTAGCCAACTAGTCATCATAGTCCGTGTGAAATATATGTATGGCTAAAGTTTAAGAAGTTGTGTCTCTACTGAAAATTATGTCCTACAGGCAGGTAACCAGGAATCAACATGTCTTTCAAGCAGGAGGTAGTAGATGCCTATTTCCCTGCCTGGCCATTGTGTATCAGAATGGATGTCTAATTACATTGTAAGCCTGACGTTGATTTTGCAATGTTTTCTTCAACAAGATAGGGAAGCTACAGGAGGGGGGGAAAAAAGTCAGCAGGGGTGCCCTGTTTCTGAAAAAGAATAAAGGACTGTTCTGGATGCATCTGGGGGTGCAAAGACACACCTCAAATCTTTCACCCAGGAGGCAAACTGTCAGAGAGACTTGTCTTGAATGGATCACAGCCAAGCTTGGTTGTAAAACGGTGGAAGGACTTTGGGGGAGTTTTGGTCTATGAGACATGAAAATATCCAGCTAAATAAATTCAGGTTTTAGAATGCATATTATGATTTTATTTAACATATACCATTTATTTCCAATACTTCTATTAGCTATGACTTAAACTGCTATATTTTGTTACATAACCTCTCATCTGTTTTCAAGTGTTTGGTGAGTGTTAAGTGGCACAGCATTCTGAGGTGTAACAGGTAATCAGGGATGCCTGTTGCTTGAGAAGCAGTGAACCTGTGAACCTTGTAGTGGGTCAGGAACTGAACACTCCAGGAACACAATCAGAGTGCTGGGTGTTGGAGTGAACCTACCAATAACTTGTAGCAAGAAAGCAGGGGTTGTATAGACCTAGGCCAGGTCAACACTGCCAGCGAAATTGAGGAGATATGCAAGCTATTTAGAGTAGTTTGCATAACTCCTGTCTACTTTGTAATGTCCATTCACCATGCCATCTCCACTGTGCTGCGTTGGTGGGAAATGTGTTCCTGTCAATGCAGCACTACGCCATTTGTAAAGGTGGTTTATTTGAATGGTTCTGCACTGATACTGAGTTGATCCCAATGCATCCATCTGACAGTGGCAAATTTACCACTCTCAAGTGAAGACATACCCCTAGAGAAAGTACTTGTTTTCCCCCAGACAGTGGAGCTGGGAATTGACCAAGGGCAGGCTAAGACTATGGTTCTCCACGCCTCTACCGGGTGCAAATGATGGGAGAGAGGACACCATAACACTGCCTGCCCTCCCACAGCTCAAATATCCTTCTGAAGTACAAAGAACCAAGTGGGCAAAAGCTCCATTTTATTTCTTTCTGCCCCAGGCCAAGAGAAACTGACCCTCACCATTAGACATTCCAGGGAGAGCACAGAATTTATTCAGTTACTCATACATAATCTAGTATAGTGTAAAAGCTGTGAAATTCTCCCTTACGGAGTATTTTCACCTTGCTTATCGTAGCAAGGAATTTAAGACTCATAACACTTGCCTATTAAAGCGCCCTTATAGGTTTGCTGACGTTTCTTGCTGCAAACATCTGGAGACATTTTTATGTGAATTCTCAGCCTTGCTAATTCCATCAGGAAAATAAGCCATGACACACGAGCCATTTGCAATACACTGCAACTATGGCATCAGTCAAATTTCCATGGCAACAGTCTCTCCCCCTCTCTCCTTAGTTATAGATACACTTTCCCTGCAGAGTTAGGTTGGAGATACAGATCATTATATTTAATCTGAACAAGAGTATAGCTGAGCTGACTTCTAGTTCATGAAAGTGCATAAGAAATTAAATTACACTCTTTGTTTCCTTCTCCTAAGTCCTGGTGTCATTACTTGCAGTGCTGAGCCATTATCTGCTGGCATTTTGCATCAGTACATAATGATCCAATATCAGATAATGTTGAGATGCACAAACCACTCAAAACACCAGAGAGCAATTTTCTGCTCAGTTTCCCAATTTAACCTGAATTGATACTACATTGTAAGTCTGGATGGGGTTGGACTACTCTCATTATAATAGCATGTTGGGCAGCTGTAGTGTCTTGCATATGGGCTAGGGTGGCCAGATGTCACAATATTATTGGGACCATACCTATACTAGGGGCAGTGTCTTGTATCCCTCCCACTACCCCTCCCCCTGACTAAAGTGTGCTATTTTTCACACTTGTTGTCAAGTCATCCTGCATATGGGATCTTTAGTGACCAGCCTTCAGAGTACAATTAAGAGACAAAGAAGAAGAGAATTGATTACATGATTTATTCTAATCAACAGCAAAAGCATCTAGATATGAGGGCAATAGACATTGAAAAGAGAGAGAGAATTTTATCTATAAGGACAAACTGGCACTTACTTTAACAGTATTCAGTTATTGTCTAAGGCCTAGATTGTGACCTCCACCCCTAGCTTGAGAGCCTAGCCTGAGCAAATGGAGGGAAGAAGTAGGTCATAGATCCAGATATAAGAGTCACTCTACTGAGACAACACATCAGTACCATGGATGAACGAGTTTCCCTGGACATTTATATGCTCCTAATTTCCAACCTCCCTCCCACACACTGCCCAGTGGGAAACTGCATAAATAGGAATGCATGCTCTTCTATATTCCTATTGCATCAAGTAGCAATTCCAAAACCTGCTGCCAAAAAGCTCTGGGGAGAGCTGGACTTGAACCATCTAAAACCTTTAAATTACTGATCCACAGGGTACCTCATAAAACAATTGCTATGTAGAAAACTTAGAAACACTTCTCCCACACATAAGAAGAAAAAGCCTTCAAAAAGAGCCTGGTTTATGTGTAACAGATGAATGAAGGATGGTGGTGAATGGGAAACTCATAGGGAGAGATAAACATAATTGTTTGAAAGAGGAGAATTTAACATGTCATACAAGTCTACCAAAATTCAGCTTGTGAGCATTTGTGTGTGCACACACACATGTGATAATCTCTTTTACTGGATGCTTGCAGATGGTATTTTCTGCATTATTAGCCAAGTTAGCAAAGATGAAATACAAGAAATTGCTTTCATTTCTGATTGGGCCATTTTGGTCCAAATTAAATCTCATCAAAGTAATTGGAGTGAAACTGAGATTTGTGTGTCTAAGTTTTAGACCCATTACTTATTTCTTTGATATTCTGAATCAGTATGTTTTATGCCCTGCTCCATTTCAAAGCTTTGTAAAGGCAGGTGCACCAAATTACGGGTTGGAGGTGTCACAGTAATAAATAAAATCCATTTGGAAAGAGTAAGATTAAAATTAAAGGTGGGTGCTCTGCATTTATCAACATATAAACTAAGTTTTGGTTATGTATGCTCAAAGCAGATAATCCTTGGTTTAAGTTTAGCATTTTAGAATGATTTGGGTCATTGGATAGTATGATCAAATGCTCAGCAAAGGTACAGGCTGCCTTACCTTAGATGTATCCCTGTCACATTGCATAATGTCTAATTTTCTTGTAAAGGGCTTAGTCAAGCGAACCTGATTCAGTTTGAAGTCCTGCCAAGGAGACAAACAGGGGGCAAGCTAAGCCCTGTAGAGCCTAGATGTGCATTTACATTTTAATAAGCCATTCTCCTGTAACATCACTGATTAGTCTCTTGGAAGGGATGCCATGAGCTACATGTGGGTAATGGTATCTCAACCTGCTCAGCCATATTTCTAAGCTTCACTCAATTTTCATTTTCACTTTGCAGTTTGCCTTTAATAAATCATCTTTCCCTCAACATAAACTATCACAGTGTGGTGTTCACCCATGCAAACGGAACTGAAAATGTTCTATAAGAGTAATTACATACTCTGCAGTGCTAGTGGGATATGGCACAACATAGACACTTCTCGGGGGGTGCTGGAAGCATTTATCTGTGTTAGAGTTTTGGAAAGAGGCAGTTAGAGACAGTCAACATTTTTCACTGAAAACACTTTGTTAAGTGAAAAATCTAATAAAAACAGAAGTTCCCACAGGAAAGATTTTTGAGGTTTTTGCTGAAATAAATAAAACTCAAAAAACAAAGTGTTTTTTCCAACCAAAATCTTTTAGCTGAAAATGTTTAAAGAGAAACTTCACCAAATTGCTTTTGTTCTTATTTAAAATAAAAATTGTAAAATAGTTATCTGCCCAAGTCAATTTCAGTTGGCTTTTATTTTACCCAGCTAGGTTCACCTCTCTTTAATCGCTATGACCCTTCCTACTGATGGAAAATGCAATTATTATAGCAGCATTATTGGACATTATAACTTATTATTTGTATTACAGTAATACATAGAGCAGGGCTTGACAAACCTGGGAGCCAGGTCACCTTGGCGACCAGAATCTGTAGCCTGCTGCCTATTTCTGCTGGGGAAATGCAGTGGAGTAGTGCTCTCTTGTGTGCAAAAATAAAATTACAAGTGGCTTTACTAGGTAATCAATGGCATTTTGGTGGCAGGAAACTTTCTAGCTGCAGGGCAGGTTGGTGCCTTCCTCTGAAGCTGGGCACCTACCTGCCTGCCAATTCTGTCAACCCCTGACCCAGAGCCCTGAGTGAGATCATGGTGTCATAGTGCTAGTGCTTTATACACACATAACAAGAGACAGTCCAAGTCCTGAAGAGCTCATAGCTATCTTTGACCCTGACTCAGCAATTTATCTGGACACATGCCTCATATTAATCATGTTATATAACCCCACTTAAGGCTACTTATACCCAAAATTAGGCAGGTACTAAATGGAAGCTGAAGCAGATGAGAAAGGAAAGGTGGGAGAAAGAAATTATTATTGTAATTTTGAAGAGAGAGAACTGAAGTGCTGAGGGATAAAAGGTTAGATGTGCAAAAATGATAAAATTATTTTAAAAAACGATATCATCTATGGGCAAGCACTTTTCACAAAATGATCACTGCATACCTGGCCTTTCAGTCATCATCTGCAAAGAAGCCTGTACAACACCTTCAAAAGGTGAGCCTGGGAATTTAAATTCATAACTCTACTACACACAAATTCACGAATTTAATACAAACACTGGATTTATGTTGGTTCTTTATATGGTTCTTTACAATCATCTGTAACTCTCACCACTGCTTTGTCCAATGACTGAAGGAGTGTAAACTGCCTACTTCATCTTGAATGGTCTCTTGTTAACTCCTTATCTATTTCACCTTGTATTTATATGTGACACTGATTACTTTCCTCAGCCCTGAAAAAGAGCGCTTTATAAACTCAAAAGCTTGTCTCTTTCACCAACAGAAGTTGGTCCAATAAGATGCTGAACTTCACCTGCCTCATCTCTCTAGATTTACAGAGGTTTTTGGAACCTAAAATTCGGATAGAAATTCAGAGTGATTTTCAAAAGCACCTAGGCAGGTCAACTGGAGGTGGTTGATCAATGGGGGTGGGTGCCTAACATACTCTGGTGTTTTTGACAAACCTACCAGGCATCTCTGTGACTTTTTAAGGCACCAAAATAACTTTCTAAATCTACACCTAGCTGACTACTAAGTGATGAGCTGTGTGTTGATATTGGTAAATTATCTTGTCCATAATGTGCTTACTCAAAACTCCTCAAGACCAATAAAAGTGAACAACTTGGGCAAATTAGTCAGCAAATTAAATTCAGAATCAGGCAACAAACAGGATAATAGACTGAAAATGCTTATCTGTCTAAAGAAAGGGAAAAAAGAGTCAAATTTGCTGCTTATGTATGCTCCAAGCAAGCAGAATTCTTTAACATCCAAATAAACTGTGGCATCTGGGAGTATAGCAATAGTACATTTGTGCAATGACGCATGTGACCCAAAATAAGAACATTAAGACCAAGAGACTAAAGAAATGCAGCAAAACAATTAGATATAAATATCATTGAAATAATTATTAAATGTAGCATCTGAATACAAAAATCAAGCCAAGAAGGGTTGGATGGTTTATATGAACTCATGATCTGATCTGTTCACGTGATTTTGATCTTTGTTTAGATCATCAACTTCTTCTGTATTTTTTTAAATTCAACACTGCTGCAGCGGTTTATTTCTATGGTAAGGTCTGTTTCAAAGAAGTTAAAGAAGAAAGCTGCTCTAGAAAAAGAAAAATTTGGTCCTTCTTTGCAACCAGTCATCTTGTAGTTCCTTGGCAAAGTGGGAAAGAAAGGCTATAAGGAAATGCAGTCATATTACATTGGCTTTCAATGAGACTACTTCTTGCTAAAATGTGTTTCTATCATACATTCCCTGCAGACAAATCTGTCCACAAAATCTTCTTGATTTATATCAAGATCTCCCTGGAAAGAGTGACAAATATCTATTTTACTGCATGTAGCACTGTACTGCTGATGTTGGACATATTAGGTATTATCCTTGTTTGGTGTCTCCTGCTGCCATGGTCCAGTTATCTGTTACTCCTTTATTGCACTGCTGAATGTCCAATTTAATTTTCTTGTTGATGCCTGAACTAACCCATCCTCGAGATCAGGGGGAATAATCAGCTTCTGGCTAGCAGCAAGCCAACTATCTGTTCCCCAATCTCATTATTTATATTCTGACAACTGGAATCTCTCTCTTCCCCAACTTCTCCCTTCAGTTTTGGATCATCCTTCCCCCAGGGCCTGATTATCTAACATTAATTAATACAATATGTTCGTGCATCTCTCCATCTTCAGCAACCTCAACTTTCTAGGACAGCAATACTTAATTGGAACAATTGAATTGCTGTGCTGAGCAACAGGGAGCAGGGACCTCAACTCCAGGAAGCAAAACATTAATGGGGTGGGGTTGGGTGAAGGGCCTGAGCCTGGATTACAGAACTCACTGATACATGAAATAAGAATGAGTACTAACTTTGTCACATCATGAGCTGAAGGAAACCCCCACCTTTTTTTCAACCCAGACATCTCTGAAGGAGCGCCCTCACTCTGTTACATACACAAATGTATTACATGCAAACACGTATATATAATGTATCAAAAAAGTCAACTAATTACAAAGGATGGATAAAAATAATTGTATCATCATGATCTTTGATCGACAAATTAGAATTTATTCCTTTCCTTCACAGTGTTCTTTTCCTTCACTGAGAAAGAGAAAATGCAGTCAGTGCATTTGTCTTTGTAGAAGCTGTTTGAACCATACACGCAAAAATGAGGGAAAAAATATATGTAGCAAAACTGCTCTGTCACACTAAGTTCCATTTTAGAGTGAATCAACACACTTTTTAAGCTATTTTATCAATATACTGCTGATGCCAACTTATTTTTAGAGCCCTGCACGGATACAAATATGTGGATCTGTATCCGACTTGCAACCGCAAGAAATGGCCCACGGATATCCGTGTTGTATCTGCAGCTGTGGATATAATGCCAATATCTGTGAATATCTGCATATTTGCAGGGCTCTTACTTATTTGGCGCATTCCATTTTGAGCTTCCCACAACAGGCAAACAGACGCAGTCTGCATGCGTGTGCATCTATGTCTAAGAAATTCATTGTATCATGTGAATTAGTATCTTAGAATAAGCTTGTTCTGTCAAGTTCCATCCTTATCTGGCTTCACATGCAAAGAGCACACTGAACCAATAACCAACAAAATTCTCCATAAACTGCTAGTATGATAATGAGCCATCCCCCAAACCTTTTCCTCATTCCCAGGCCATTAGCTCAGTGTCAGGTTGCTCTAAAATAGACCTGATCTAGGAAGCCATTCTGTTCAAGATCCCAATGTTGCAGCTAGGATCAGTCTCTAATTCCAAAGAGCAAACAGCAACTAGCAAGTCAGTGACTTTCAAATGTTCTCATTCATTCAGCACTGCATAAAGGTCATATCTCACAGTCTGAGAAGCATGTGACATGGCTTCCTAACACACCGTCTTAGTTTACATTTCACACTTCATGGGAGATTCATGCATTGGTAATTAAGTCGCTTGCTTTATTATTGGAAAGAAAAGCAGAAAATCCAACTTCTTTCCTCTTAAAAAGGAAGCAAGAAGATGAAATCCCATGCAGAAAACATATTTGCAAAGAATCTCAGCAGAGCTACTGGAAAGCTGTCAAATTCTTTTCTCTCCACGGCTGGACCTGACAAAAACTGCTACCTTTAAGTAGCAAACGAGACAGAAGGCAATTATACGGTGCACATTTGTGAAACTGAGTGATGGCTTTTCTAACTGAAGGGAAAAATAGGGATGTAGCAGTAGCATATGGGGCAGAGGAACAGATTATTTCCTTTTCTAATGTCAATTCAATGCTTAAGAAAAGAAAGAACCCCTTAGAGACATAAATAACTGGTGATTTTAATCTAATTTTCTAGTAAAATGAACCTGTTGAAAACTAACACTAAACTTTCAGATTTTGCTGCACCACACTAAGAGATTGACAGTCATTTGCTTAAATATTTTATGTCATATCTTCCTAAATTACTTGCCCTGGGGGGAAAAGAGAAATAAAGATGAAGTACTAAATTGATGTTACAATTGCTGAGCCACCACTAGTACCTGTTTGGTTTCTAGAACAATTCATCTCAGCAGCAGTCCATTCAGAGCATGGTGCCCAGCCCTATAGTTTTCTAGAAGCTGCTGCAGATTTCACCTCCATGTCCTGCTGCCCTCTTTTATAATGGCCAGCTAATTAAGTTGAAGCCCTTTGCCAGGTGCAGTGGGTAGAGCTCATCAGCCAGGCAGTCAACTGCAGGCCTCTGATCCTTGAGGAATGGTATCTCTGATAGCTGCACAACATGAGTAAGTACTTTGGTCAGTCAGGCTTGCCTTCTGGGTGACTAAGAAGTAATAGAACACGGTATAGAACGATGTCCTCATCAGACCAAAAGCTAGGGACAAATATGATGTCTGATAATGTTATGGAATGGATGTGTATCCCAGAGCACCAAAGTAGGGTGGCTCCCCCCATATGTTAACTGATTTTATATGGTGTGGCTGGCTTTAACTAGTCAAGTGAATGATATGCATTCAGGAATTAAGCAGAACAGAGCATGTGCTATTTAGAGACCAATATGAGCAACTGCAACTCTGCCACCAATTAGTAAGGATTCGTATCTTTCTTAAAAGTAGATTGACTGCAGGGCACTTGGGAACTAAAAATAGGTGTAGGGCTCCAAACACAGCATCTGAAATCACACACGGTGAGCAGTGGAGAGCAGGACATGTCATAATATACTCAGTGCTTATTGTTCCATTATTCATCATGCTTTAGAAACAGAGTGATACTGACTCAGACTCTTAATAAAACGTTTAAGATTGAAACCGATGATGTTGTCCTAAAGCCAGTACTGTATCATAGGAGTATTAAATGCACAGCAGGAAATTTAGAGCTCATAAATGCATGTTTGAATACCTGCTCTTTCTATTCTGAAATAAAGCAGTTAACAGACTATCCCTCTAAAGGTGATAATTTTGTGGTATTAACTGGAAAGAGATTTGTTTTGGATAATCAAAATGCAGCTAACATTTGTTTAAGCATATTTTCATTTACATATGAATGGACACCATCAGCAAAAATAGTCTACAAATCCTGATATTTTTAAGAACCCCCTAATTGCTCTGCTTTATCAGGTTTTCTCAAGGGTTCCAAGTTAATTGCACAGAAGTTAGCCATATGCAAGTCTCTCATTGTTCTGGAGAAAAGATGACCCTATACAGTAATTAAAAAAAGAGCTGATTGCCTCCCCCATACCTTTCCAAAATACAGCAACCAGGCTCCTGCTGGTGCAGCTAAAAATGCAGTCCCTGCGAAAGTCTCTTAAAAATTTGTGTTGTTTTGACATGTGATCAACAGGAAAAAATACTGGCAAAAAGGATTCTGCATTCCAGACTTCAGAAAATTGGCTTGTTCAGTCAAAGCTTGGTAGGGAGAGAGGTCTTTTTTACTCATGTGACTAGTGTGTGGTCCAAAGTGTACAGCAGCAGTGTCTTGAAAGAGACTTCACTTGCTCCTCAATAACAATTTTGATAGCTTGTTGCTAGATGCAGGCTTAAATTCATTTTAAAATGAAACATTTCAGTTTGATTTGATTTAGTGCATTGTACATAACAGGAAGACATAGCAATGTTAGGTCAACAACAACTTACTCCGAAAAAAGCCTGCAGCTTGAACATCTTTCATGTATATTCGGCCTGTCAGTGGAGTCACTCACTCTTCAGTCAACTACCACTACTACTCAGCCTAGGGACATCTAATCTACACAGTGTTACCTTCTCCTTTTATTAGCTAAGAGAAAAACTTTCAGCTTACAGACTCTATTTCCATAGAACTGAGCTAGTTAAAATCCTGTATATTTATTTTCTCAACTACTGATCCGAATTAGGGAGTCATAAATTCAGATTTTCAGCTGCAATAAGGGAGAACTCAGAAGGGCCCTCATGTTCATGAGAGAAGGGGAACTCAGGATGGGAAAGCATCAGGGACCACTTGGGCTTGAAATAAATAGACACAGAAGTACCATATATATTCATGTATAAGCCGATCTGTATATAAGCCAACCCCCATTTCTGAGCCCCCCAAAATAGTAAAAATTAGGGGACCCAAATATAAGCCGAGGTTAACCCGTGGCCTCAGCCCCTAAATCCCCTACCCAGCACCACCGGCTTCTCCCGGAGTCCCTGACACCCTCCCTAACCCCATCTATCTTTTTTAGACGCAGCTGAATCCAACTGAGAACCTTTTTTGCTCAATCTATAATTGTTGCTATGTTATAGAACAGAGATCCATTATGATGAGGCTGAACCATGTAAAACTGCATAGAAGAGAACATTTTTTTCAAGGTAGGGTGAGCATTTATTAGGTGATATACACATTGTACATTATACCATCGGCACCTCAAGGAAGATCAAAGAACTGAAAAATATGGTCCCGCGCCATTTCTGCTTCCTTTGTGCAGAAGGCTTCTTTGGGGAAAGAATAGGATAGGCTTTCTTAATTGAATTCCTCTGGTATCAGGAAACTGTGCTGTCTCAAACATCCACAGTGCACAAAGAGGAAAGATAACTGCTGGTGAAAGATTATTTCTCTCTCTAAATCAAGGATATGCTGAAGATGCTAGCTAACAGTGCCAAATGCTTATTACATACACCTGAACAAATGCATGCTTCTGTTGGCCATTGGGTAATATTCAGTGTTGAGAGAATCTGATTCCCACTGGTCTGTTATAGAACCACAGATTTAAAAGCACACATCTAGAAAAAGGAGAATTAGCAAATACTCTTAATATTTCATTTCAAGTTATGTTACTTTTTTTCACCACTTGCCATATCCCCAAACCCCTGCCGCTGCTTTTCCCTTGTACCCTGCCACACTGCCGCTCTTCCCCTGTTCCCCACTGCTTTTTCTGTCCCCTGCTATGCTACCATTTTTCGCCTGCTCCTCAGCATGCCACTGTTTTTCCCCTGCTCCCCACTGTGCCACCCCTGATCCCTTTGCTGCCGTGCTGCTGCTTGTCCCCAACACTCTTTGCCCCTTTCTCCAACACCCCAACCCCTGCCGCCAGTTTCCCCAGCCTCCCAGACACGCCCCTAACTCTCTGGCCCTGCTGCCACTTCCCTGGCCTCCCCAACCCCTCAGGCCAACCCCCTCCAGGGCCCCCTTACCTGGCCGCTCCAGACGCTGGGGTCCCCTCCTAACTCCAACCTCAACTCAGGTCGACTGCCCAAGATGGCTGCCCTGGCCACACTGGGGCTCCGGCCTGGAGCTGGCCCAGAAACTCCCAGGCTGGGGCTGTCTACCATATTGACCCGTGTATAAGCTGAGTGCCTGTTTTGAGGGCAATTTTCAGGCATTAAAATCTTGGGTTATACACGAGTATATATGGTAAGTGCGACTGCTTAAACCTTGGATGAGACCAAAAGCTTCACTGTCATATTTATTTGGGTACATTTCGCATACCTGCTGTTTGAACGGTTTCATCCACTAGTAAACTGTTTAACAAGGAGAGCTCTCTAGAATTCATGTGGATAAGGGAAGGCTATGAAATGAGCCTAGCTGGTGAAAAAAAAATATTTTCATTGAAAAAAGAATACTGTTTTCTTTGACTAGTTGAGAACTACTGATCAACAGGACCACACAGGTGGCATGTACAGCAGCTGCTGCTTTGGAGGATCCTAGGTCAGTTTTTGGTGCCAAAGATTTTAAAGCAGGCAAAATGTGTACTGTGTTGCTATCTTAGTTCAGTCACCTCACCAAAAGACTATGATCACTATTAGCATGAGTCTCAGTAGAGAAGCCAGGGACTGAATGGTCCATGGATATCAAGCTATCATTTCATCTCCAGACACATAGAGAGACTGTAGAGTGCTAAACGTTCAGAAAGAAGATTAGGGTGCTTATGTGCTGGGCGAGCTATGAGAACAGTTACATGAGCAAGTGCAACTGCACAATTATCCTCCTATAGCATTTCTTTTTGGGGATTTCAAAGCAATCTGGACATTTTAATTAAGCCTCTAAATGTTCCTAGGAGATAGGTAGCTATTACTTCTCCTTGTTTTACCAATGAGGATACTGGGACAGCTGGGGGTTAGTGACTTGCCACAGGCACATATGGGATTAGAATTTAGGCCTCCTGAATCCCAGTCTCTGTACTCTAAGGACAATACCTGCTACCTGCCACTGACCTATTTTACCCATAGAACTGTCTAAACTACAGATCTGCCACTTGCTATTGTGTGAACAAATTTTGCAGGCATAATTTAGGTACAGTACTTGTTTCAAAATTTAGCCCAATTTAGAAAGTCAGATGCAAAGATCAGAAGAGTTAGGTGCCCTGGGCAAAACTGGGCCAATGCAATTCGTAAAACCTCCAACATTTCCAAACAGAGGCAGCATGGAGCAATCAGGGAGCAAAGACTTATTTCTCCCCCAGATGGATATGATAATAAGGATCTTTTAATTTAAACTATGCCTATTTATGCACCACTGAGTGAAAAAGACAGTGAATTAAAGTGCACATAAAAGGAAACCATAGCCCTCAGCACTCACTCTTAAACATTCCCTTTTAAGTCTCTTTGATGAAGGGCTGCTATATTTTGTCACTAAGCGCAATCAACTCTATTATCACTTTGTTTTGAACACCCACCTCAGAAGTCATTAAATACTTGGATTCTTAATGAGAATAGATTATTCTTAGCCAATAAATCATTTAAATACCATCTGCTAAAGTAAAAATAAAAATTCAAAGAGTCAATCCCCTGCCCCCCTTAGCATATGTTCCCTTAGTTTATGATTTAAAACCATAAGACATTAGCATAGTCCATCAAATACAGCTTTTCTCTCAGGGTAAGTGTGACTAGACCACAAAAGACTGTATCTGGCTTTGACTTACAGACCCAAATGACGGACAACTAACAATCCAGCATGACACAAATTGGTTATATTTCTCTTGACCTGTTTTTTATTATTATTATAAAGAATACCTATTGTTTATCATCTCTTCATTTATTAATGTTCATCCCACAAATGCTTTACAACTTATGGGCCAAACTGGGCTTGCCTTACTTCTCCAAGTAACTTTAACTTTGACAGGGCTATTTGTATGGCAGAGGCCTGATCCACACTTACAAGTTTAACCAGTACAAAACTAGGGAGATAGTAATTTTTTACTGAAAGAATTGTACCAGTAAAAGCCTCAATCTCAGTTATATTGTCAAGTTCCAAAGGGGCAGCCGTGTTAGTCTAGTTCAGTAAAAATAACAAGGAATCCTGTGGCACTTAATGACTAATAAATTTATTTATTGCATGAGATTTGTGGGAGAAAATCCCACTTCAAAGCATCTGATGAAGTGGGACTTTCTCCCACAAAAGCTCAAGCAATAAATAAATTTGTTAGTCTTTAAGTGCCACAGGATTTCTTGTTTGTTTTAATCTGTTATAATGGTCTAAAAGTAACTTACACTGGTATGGTTATTTCCCTTCCCAAATGGGAATAAACTATATAGATATAAGAACCTGTATACCAATATATTGGTATGTATGTTAGGAAGGTTGGATTGCTTTATCAATACCAGGTAAAACTTTAATATATGGACAAGTCCTAAGGGTTACCTGTGTTGGTTCCAGTTTTAAAGTCTTCAGAAAAGATTCTTGCTGGTGTCAATAGGAACTTTGCATGAGTAATGACATCCGGACTTAGACCTAAGTAAGCTCCAACTCAGCAAAGGAGTGAGACATGAGCTTACATCCCACCAAATTTGATGGAATTTAAGCATGTACTTTAAAATGACCGTATGATTAAATGTTTTGCTGTATAGGGATGAATTGATTAAGCACACGCTTTCTGGTTCACTGAACAGGGCCCTGAGCGAGGAGTCACTTTACTCACTCCAGAAATGCAGCCATCTATAGGGTGAACAGGTCAGCTATTTAACACTGCACAACAAGCCTGCCCAGCCCCTCGACACAGAATCTCCCCACCATTACCACTTCCAATCTTCACCAAGGAACACTTTGTCAAAAAAGGCATGGAGGGGATGCCTTTCTTGAGAGACGTATAAGACCACCTCTCTCCATTATGTCTCTACAGCTTTTAATGCTGGTTAATTTATTAAGGAATCTCTGTCACTGCCACTTCTGTGCTGACATACAGACAAAATATGGGACAATGAACCAAAGCTCATTGAAATCAATGGGAAACTTTCCATTGGATCCAGCAGTTGTTGGATCAGGTCCTTCATTTCCAAGTAAGCCCCACTTGCATTTCTCACTCCAAATCACAAGGATAGCCTTTGAAAACAGGGGCACCTTCAAAACAATATACAGTGCTGATACATCTGAAGAGGGTTTATAATTTTTCATCCCATGAGTCTATTACTTACACCTCCCCTCTACTAATTAGAAGAAACTTCTATACCAAGTCATGGCCCAATACCTCCACAACACAGGGTGGTTAGCTCTTCAGACAATGCGACAAACTGTTAATCTCGTTAAACCTTACAAATTAGCAGAGGCTCCTTTCTCTGACACTTTGCACCAAATTCCACAACATTAAAAATGACCAGGAATAGACTTCTTTACCAAATCCATGAGACAGACAATCAAAGCTGTTATAACCTTCAACTATCCAAGCCTCATTTGGAGCTTCCTATGCCTCAGGGAATCTCTGTAAAGTTCAGAAGCTTAAAATATCCCTCTGTGGACTAAAATCACCTTGTATAAATAGCAGGAGGGTATTTTGCCTTCCCAGTACTATCTTTGCTCAGTTCTCTAGTCAAAATAGGTCATTAGCTATTTTCTTTAATTTAAAAAATCAAGTTAAAATTAAAAATCAAGAAAATCAAGTAGGTTTTGTTTGTTAGGTAGCTTGGACTTTTCACTGAAAAGCTTATCACTGAAAGATAAATCCAAAGGAGAAAGCTTTCTATAAAATAAGGTACTTTGAAACTGGTTGAAATCTTAATAATTGTACTTTATCTGAACTTTTCAACCCATCCATGATCAGCATAAAATCTTATCCCAAATCTTCCCCCAGCCTTTAAGCTGAACCCATATCAAACCTGTTACTTCTTCTCCCCTGCCCCATCTGTTATTGTTTAGTTTCATAAGCCTCTTCTGTTTTATTCCAGCCCAGGAAACATGCTAATATACATTAAGAAAGAAGGCCCTACCTATATGATTGGCCCATTTGGAAACAAGAGTCACTGGAAATTGCATTAAATAAGTTCCAAAGGGGTAGCCGTGTTAGTCTCATTCAGTAAAACAAACAAACAAGGAGTCCCGTGGAACTCTGAAAACTAACCAACTTATTTATCGCATGAGTTTTGTGGGAGAAAATTCTTCAAAGCATCTCACAAAGCAAGATTTTCCTCCCACAAAAACTCACATGATAAATACATCTGTTAGTCTTTAAAAATGCCACAGGACTCCTTGCTTCTTTTGCATTAAATAAGGCTCTCATATGATTTATTCATTAAAAAGTTTAAGTGTGCAGGTACTTGTTGCTGGAGAGGCAACAGTAAGTCACAGTGAAATCATGCATAAACCTGAAAGCAAGTGCTCTTCCCAGCCTGGTCTCATGCTCTGATCCCACGTACTCTGAAGTCAACAGGAATTTTGCCTCTGACTTTTGTTAGTACAGGATCAAACATTAAAACAATGCCTGTGCAATGAGTACAGTATAGTTATTCTTTCACTTTCCACAACCAAATGTAAGTATTCCTTCTCCTTTAAATAAACAGTTCGTGCCCCACGATTTCACTGAACTAAGATTTAAAATTTGCTTCAGTTTACAAGAGCAGGATGGCAATAGTATATAGTCAGTGAAGGGCCCTTTGGTCTGAAACAGGCTCTCTTTGTGGTCTGCAATTTCCTTTGTGGTCTGCAATTACACAGATGTATTGACCTTCAGGGCAAATAGCAAAAAAAGATAATGTATGTAAGCTATGGCATAGGTGGGCTTCGGGAGGAAAGATTTTGGCTGTTTGTGAGCAGTTTTATTTTATTGTATCAATATTTGAAGAGGTCTGCATAGGGCTTTGGATAGGTGCCCGTACCCCTTTGTTGGTATGAACCTATCTAAACAGACCAGATGATATCTACAGAATTGTTATGCACACCACTCACTGCTGGACTGGTGCCTCCTCTTGGTTGTCTGGGGATTAGGTCCAGGCAGACACCCACATCTGTAGCAAGTGCACTGTTGCTCTCTCTCCCTGAGGCTGGCCTGTAGCCCTTCCTGGGGCTGTCCAGAACCTCAGCATCCTCCTTCTGACTCAGCCCTTTGGCTAAGTCAAGATCTGTGTCCCCCCCTAGCCCCCTGCTTTGGGGCCAGGGGAGGGGTAGTTCTAGGTCCTCAGTAGTCTAGTCGCTTTCCCAGTGACCACCACAGTTTCTCATCTGACCACTTCCCTCAGTGGTGCCTGCAGTCATTTGTCCTGCCCCTTCCTTGTGGTGACCAGGAAGAGGGGAAGGGGAAGGGCTCTAGGCCTCTACTCCAGATCCTGACCCAGGAACCCTGTGATTTGCAACCTTTGGCTGCTGCACCCCTAGTTCTTCTTCCTGCTGCTCTCTTGTTAGACCACTTTCCCCTAGCCCTAGCACCTTCTTCACCTGCTCTTGGGGCCTGTCATTATCTGTTTTCAACAGCCCACCAGGAACTCCTCTGGTTCTCAGAAGTGGCACTGCCCTGGGAAAAGACCCAGGGCTTGATGCACCACAACTCAGGGCTCGAACCCAGTAAGTGCCCTGCCGCCACAGGCAGTCCAGTGGCAGACCCAGAGCTTGGGCACTAGGACCCGAGCCCCATGAGCCCAGTGTCACCGACACCCCTGCTTGTTCCCCAATATCTGCCACAAGTAGCTCTGTCTCAAGTGCTACAGGCTTCTCAGCCTGTGGGGAAGAAAGCCCTTCAGACTCCAGGCCATGTCTACTCAGTTCTGGCTGGCCTGCTGTTCCTTTTATATGGGCCTGCTGATTTTTGCCTAGTTGTTCCTCCCAGCCTCTCTCCTATTGGTGCCCCCCCCCCCCCCCATGAAGCCTCCCTAGGGCTGCTTTTGATCACTTAAGTGACATTGTGGGGGCAGATGCCCCATCACAAATTGTCATTGCATTGATACTTCTTACATGCAGCACAAGCAAAACTTGCACAAAGTGTTTGCAGAAAGATCAGGCTGGGTGTTCAAAAGTGTTTGATATTGGTCTCTCTCAGTCTCCCAATGAAATCAAAGGGAGTTTTATCACTAACTTCAGTGAGGGCAGTTAGGCTGGTGCTGAGTGTTCTTTGAAAATTCCATTCACTGTGTTTACACAGGAATAAAAATCTTAAAAGATTTGCACGATCTCATTAAAAGCAGTAATCCTTCCAAAACCAAAAGTAACATTATGTTTTTGTCTGCACTCAGTTTCCAGAGATGTTCCAGGACTTTTCAGAAAAATAAATACCAAGGAAACAATGAATAATCACAATAATTCTACTTAATCTTATGAGGTCCTGCCACTGTCATCTGAGATTAATTGTCTGAATAAACTAGATGCCTTCAGATAAACATGCCACACTAATAGCTGACTGTTGGTTAAAATGCTCATAACAGCTAAGCAAGCTTGCCTAAATCCATATATTTCAGTTTTGATGTGCTGCCGTTATAGGTTAACCTGCAAAAGCGTAAAATGCAGCACAGAAGTGAGTTCCTTTCAGCCTGAAAACTCATTTGCCATCAAAACTGAGGTTATTCTGGGAAATCTATTTGATACTAAGGCCAATCTAAAAGTATGTGCTTGTCCCGTGCAAAACAGTGCTAACTGAGGTGCTCAGATAGATGAATACCAGATCAAGGCTTCAAAGAGAACCTGCTGAGATTGAATTTATTTGCACATTCAATTGCATTGCTTCAGGCCTTAATAGGGACACTTGATTTTTCTCTCATTACAATGGATGATTTGACCTCATCTCCATCTGTATGGTGTACCCCAGTGTTTGAATCCTTACAACTGTTTTGATTGCTTTTACAGTGTGACCAGTTCCTATGACTTACACTTCCCCGTATTTATTTCCTCCCATTCTGTAAGTTCCCCCACCTTCAAAGCATCTGATGAAGTGGGATTTTCTTTCACGAAAGCTTATGCAATAAATAAATTCATTAGTCTTTAAGTGCCACAAGACTCCTTGTTTGTTTTACTGTGCAAAACAAGCCCTTCACAATAAGTGTAGCCTGCAAAGATTCTCAAGGGCTAGATTGAGAGAAGTAGCAATCCAACAAGGAGTTGTGATAAAGCAAGCACAAAATTTACAAACAGGACTGAATCTCCACAAGTGCAGTAATGACTGCCAGCAGCAGAGCAGCACTTAGAGCACTAGAAGAGTTATGATCTAGAACTTTAGAGCCTCATCCAAAAGCCAGTTGGCTTTGCATTGAGTTCTGTGGATTTGGGATCACATATATGGAAGTGAATTTCATGGGAAAACAGTCACCTCACCACAAGCATGCTGACCATTTTTCTGGCATCCTCAGCAAGGAGGCTGAATGAATGAATGAATGAATGATGACTGAATTCTCTTTCTACCCCTGGAGGTGGTACTTTACTCAATTGCACATTACCTGACAGCTGCAGGAAAAGCTTGCTCTACCTTGTACTCTGACTTATGCATGAAATGGAGAACTTCATTTTCTTATGTTGTCAGTGCAGCCTTTTTCACTATTATTAAACTGATTCTTACAAAGTCGAAGAAGAAAACATAGGGGGAACACGAGACAAATGCTGAAAAATTTATTACAATAAATACAATATGGCATTAAACTTCTACCATGGCTTCTATCATGTGAGGCATTCCTGCCAGGGTTCAATCCCACTCCTTCTGAAGCTCCAAGCCCCTGTAGGCACACCCCACAAGGCAGAAACCCTGAGACCCCTCTCCTCACAAGGCAGAAGCCACAAGCCCAGGGGTCTGCAACCTGCAGCTCCAGAGCTGCATGAGGCCCGTTGGCTGCTCCCTTGCAGCTCTGGGCTCTCCCAGCCCCTGCCACCAGGGGACCCTGAGGCAGGCACCCTGGCCCAGCTTCCCCTACCAAGAGGCTACACCTACTGTGGCTCTCAAAACACTTGATTATTTAAGGAATTATTAAAAATGGCTTATCATCTTTTGGGTTGCTGACCCCTGCACTAGCCCCATCACCCCACCACAGGGCAGAAACCTGGGGAGACTAGGAGACTTCATAAGCTGCACCTCAACCATTACAGAGTCTCACGCAGCTCACGAACCACAGTGTGGTCAACTCTGCCACAAATATTAGATGGCATTGTGGGAAAGGCACAAGACTGGTACTCAGGAGACCTGGGGTTTGATCATCATACCCACTCTGATACCCAAATGTCACTCCTGGCTCTGCCACTGGTCTGCTGGGTGACCTTGGAAAATGACTTTGCCTCAGGGGCCAGTGTTACTGACATGCACTGCAGAGCATTTTGAGATCTACTGATGAACACTATGTAACAGGTAGGTAGTATTATCATTCCCAGCTCTGCCAATGGCTCTGTCCCATCTCGGGCAAGTCACTTTATTTCCCTCATCAAAATTTTCAAGATTAAGTACCAGTCCAATCAGATATACCTTCATGGGTTGATTTTTAGAAAGCACTGGGCACCCAGACAATTGTGCCATCTTAAAGCATCTCATTGTGGGCAACAAAAAAGTCACTTGGCCTCTTTGCCATCTGTATGATAGGGATAACATTTTCCTCATATGCACGTTCGTGACAGATTAAGGAGCAATGGTCCCAAATTGCAGTGGGGAGGTCTAGATTGAATATTAGGGGAAAAAATTCACTAGGTGGGTGGCACAGGACTGGAATGGGCTGCTTAGGGAGCTGATGGAATCTCCCTCCTCTAGAGCTTTTAAGGCCTGGCTTGACAAAGTCCTGGCTGGGATGACATAGTTGAGGTTGGTCCTGTTCTGAGCAATCAGTCAGACTAGATGACCTCCTGAGTTCCCTTCCAACCCTATTCTTCAGCAATACATGGTAAAGATACAGCCATTAATGTTTATAAGTCATTCAGATACTGTGGTGATGGATAGTTAGGTCGGTTACTTCAGAATTGGACCTTGACCCTTTCTTTTTTTAATTCTCATAAAAGAAATCCAGCTGCATTCCTAGGTTTTGGTAATCGATAAGTCTCAACATTGACGTCAATTGTTTGCATACCAACAATCAACATTTAGAAAAATCATCATTCATTTAAATGAACCATTGTCTGTCTCTCAACATAAAGAAATGAAATACTATGTAAAATAACATCACATAGTATTATCCAGTTTAATCAATTAGCTGTTTCAGAGCTGCCATTACATACACCAGACTGTCTGCTTGTCATCTCAGCCCTAGAAGCGTGCTTTCGTAGCTCAGGCCCATGAAGTGGGTGCTTTCCTAAGTAAAGATATTCAGCAGCAGTGTGTCTGCATGTCAGGTAGAATTGCTCTCTCCAGTAGAGCATAAAAGGTACACAGAAATGTCAGGAAATTCCATTGTAACCATTTGGGAATAGTGTGTTCACTTTGTCAACAGACCCACAGACCACACAGCAGATTTCCAATTCCATGACATTCCGTTCCACGCTACCTGAGAAAAATGACAAATCCAAGTCCCAAGTCAGGTAAGCATCCCTATTCAAGATGGATATTTAACCTTAAAGATTTAAGCCTGTGTTAAATCACTTTTCTGAACTGGAGCCTCAGGGCCTGAGATGTCTAGCACAAATATTGATACTAATAAACCATGATGCTACTGTGCATAGAGTATATGTCAGCGTGTCTGGCCATAAATCTTCCAAATATTGGTAACTGCTATAATGGTTCTATTTCACCAAATTTGACTTCTGTGAACTGAAAGAGTCAGAGAGGAGAAAGTAGTATCTTTCAAAAGAGGATCCCAGTTGTGGGACACTGAGATTCCCAGTACTGTATTATAAAAGGCTTGGAAATCAAACTCTACCAGCTGTGAAATTAATAATTCCCTGAGCACTGTGAGAAGGTAAATTTCAGCTTTGGAATGTGCTCTTTCTAGACAAGGTAATCAATCAGTGATTTCACAGCATTTCCAAGTGACCTTTTTGTGCATCTTGCACTGTTCATGACAACTTTTCTTTTTCTTTACTGTATTTTCTCTGAATTCCCAGTAAATGCTGATCAAAAAGCATTAATAACAAAATATTGGATACACAGACACACATATCCAATATTTCATGTACACATATACATGCACATGCAAACCAAAAAAACATGCCATTGAGAAATGGAAAATCAAGAGATCCAAACAATAGCCCAATGGCGATGATTTTAAGGACCTATAAGATGACTGTTTTGAATGTCATGCTCATTGTAGGAGCACTAATTTAGATGTTATTCATTACATTGTAATTGTGATTTTATCTTTTGATAGAGCTGGTCAATAGCAGCTCAGTTACACCTGAAAGCAAGGGCTATTCATGAAACGTTTGCAACGCAAAAAAAGAGTATTGGGGTCAGGACATCTTTATACTTTTATGGAATCCCAACATTATACCCATATCCCTCCAAGTCACTTAAAAAGCTGATTTTAGGGTCACATTGGGACTCAAAAGGAAGATGGCTGCTTAGTCCCCAACCTACTTATTCCTCATATATTAATTCAGTTCTAATAATTACTCTTCTAGAATATTGCCACTAAGTTTCTCTCATAAACATTTAAATTAATTTCTCCAACCAACTTCAAGTGGTTGAATAAGGATTCAAATAAAAAAAAAGAATTAAAACAGAAGACCTAAGCCTGAATCTTCTACACAGATGAAGGAGGAGAACACAAGGCCATAGAAAAATCTAGCTGAGGATAATTCAGTGCTGAAAGAACTCTTCACAGACAGAATTCAATCTCAAGAGACACACGTGATATAAAATCCTGAATGGCTTGCTTGGAAGATGAGCTACAAAAGAATGCCATTGAAACCAGTGAAATTAAAAAAGAAACTGTCTCCTCTTAAAACAACTAGACAATCATTTAAAGAGCCTATCTTCTTGTGGCAAAATTATTGGTATAAAGCAGGACCCTGGAACCACCCTGAGGCTAGGCCATATCTTAGATGATTTGTATGCCAGCAGCTTCCTTTGCCTGGATAATTACATCTTGTGAAGTACCTAGACCCTAGAGGAAAACACTCTCTCCAAATACATTGCCACAACTATTTCTCTTTGGCCTCTACTGCTAAATATTCTGTAGGTCCAGAAAGAAGATTCTGTACAACCAGATACCCACAAGTAAGTCAGACGACCCTTCACATCTCTTTTAGCAGCTAAGTCTTCACGGGGCTCCTCAAGGACTGCCAAAAACCAAAACACTTTGAAAATATAAAACTGAAAATATAATACTTACCTGTCTTCACTCCCTTTCCTTTAGCCTGAAAAACTAACTGTCTGAAATAGGCAAGACGTTTTTAACCTTGTTTGCACATTATAATTTAAAATTTTCCCGTGATTCCTTGCCTAATTACAGAGGATAAAACATAGCTATTCCCTTCAAATAAACATTGCCATAAAATGTACAATTCACAGCAGTATACAGAAAAAAAGAATAATTGAAGCTATTTATTTCTGTTTGTATGTAGTTACACATTATAATGGAAAAAGGCAGTATTTTAGACATATCTTCCTCATAATCTTTTGCTTATTGTGTATTAATAATGCTGTTTGAACAAGTTGTTAAATTACTAAACATCACTCTGAAGCTATTGTATTGGTTCTGGAAGCTCCTTCCCATGTGGCTATTGGAAAGCATTGTACCCTGTAATCTATATTCTGCCTAAGGCTTTTATTCTTACTTTCTAGAGATGCAACTCTTCTCAGCTTGAGGGGTTAGCGTCCATGTTACTGTGAACACAACTTATTATGCAGGCACCTCCTCCTACTGCTCATGTGAGTCTGTAGTGGGTCTTCAGAGATCTCTGCTTTTCTGTTTAGTTCTCCTAAGTTTCTGACACAATAGCACAAGGTTACAGTAAGGAACATAAGAATCGCCAAAACAGATGAGCTCTGAGGTGCATGTGTCCACTATTCTGTCTACAAAAGCTGCCAGAACCAGATGCTCCAGGGGTGATGTAAGAACATTTATGTAGGTAGAAAGAGGGGAATCTGCACTCCACCTCAGGGTATTATCTGGATAGCTAATAATTTGAGATTGTTTAAAATCTTAAAGAATGGGATTTAATATCACTTCTACATATTTTTTTTAAATCATCATTCGCAAACGTAAAGATCAGAATGGACCATGATGACAAACGAGTCTGACCTCCTTCATAACACAGGCTGAAGAACTTCACCCAATAATTTCTGTATCAAGCCCATAGCTTCCATGGAGAACATTCAAGAAGCTGTGACTGCTTGTACACAAAGCATAAAGTCTTCTCCTGTTCCACAAAGTCACTGCATCCATTGAATTAATTATGGACTCTCTACATCCATATAAATATCCAAACCCTTTTAGGAATCTTTTTACATTCCTGGCTTCAGTGATTTCCTACCAAAGTGAGCTCCATATCTGGGGAACCCCCACTGCAGGACCTCCTCTCAGGTTTCCAGGACTTAACAGGAGAGGAAACTACAGATGATCTTCTGTGCTAGTCATTTGGTTTTTTTGTGTCAGTGTTTTTTTTTTTAAATGACAACCTCAAACATCAGATAAGAATCTGTGCAGCTATCCAGAAGCTCCCAACAGTACAAGAGGGGGAGCTACAGCAGATCCACAGACAGCAGCAAGGGTAGGAAAATGCAGAATTGGATATACAGAAACCTGTCCTGGTCTTTTATCATTTTAGAGTTATAAGCAGGGACTCTGCTGATTATCTGCCATAGGGCAAGATGAAGCAGATTAATGAATGACTCCTGATTGATGCAGAAGGCAACAGCTAGAAAGGGCAGTGTTGGAGGTAGGGAGAGGTAACAGATCTGCCTGGCTTCTTATCTTTCCTCCAGAACCCTTTCCACTTGTCTCTTTCTCCATCACTGACAAGCTGCAGTGTCCCCATCTCTCAGACTCATACAGTGCAGGCTATCTTTGACTCAGCCTACTCCCTTTGTGCACACATTCAGACTGTTCCACTTTCAGCTGTAATTTGGCCTTATTTCTCAAACCACAGCTCATCCAGGGCTTTTATCAGCCACACTTTGACTCCTGCAGGCTCTTTGTTTTGAACACCCACACCCTTCCCACACCAATGCTAATGCAGTCTAGCTGCTATTTGCCTGCATTTTCCTTGCCTATTACTCTCACCACATCTTCCCCACTTTTCATATCTAGCCAGTGACTCCTCCACTGTATCAACCTTCTTGCGGACCCTCCCATTCTTCAGTCAGCCACTCTTCCTTCCCTCTTACTGCATTCCTCCCTTCTCATCAACTCTGCCTACAGTGCCAGCTTTCTCCTGTCCTCTTTCCCACTAGTGTCTTTGTGCTTCCATGCTGTTCTCTGTTCATAATACTCTCTTTGATCCAACCCTCCTGCCCCTTCAGATTTCCTTTAACACCTACAAGGAATCTACCAACAAATTATAGTGAGGCTTAGGGGAGCAGAAAATAATACAACATCTAGTTGCACATTAACAGATAGATTAGACAGATCATTGCTCTCTCTTCATTCTTCTTATGCCCCATATCTTTTAGGAAGGCATTGCCTATCTCTGAATACTATGAAGAGCCTCTCTTCAGAGACCCATATTAGGATCTCTGGGAATAGCATATCAGTAATAATAATTCTATACTTAAGCGTACAGGAGCAGTAACAGTTCACCAGTTTCATTTGCTGCATTCTCTTCTTGTCTTTCAAGGAGAGACCTTCAAAACTACATACAGGAGTTTTATGATCAGATTCCCCTATAAATTCAGGTGAGCTAGCCATATAACGTGCATTTGTGATCTTCTCTATTGCTATTGCTTCCACATTCATCCCTTTGGTCACTGAAAAGTGACTGTGGAATAAGATATTATAGAGACAACACCACTGTTAGTATGTCCTTAGAGCAGTGGTTCCCAACCTTTTCTCTGCCATGGCACACCTTGATACCTTCAAATTTTTTCAGGCAAACCACCATTAAAAAAGTCATGAATATTCAAATTTACTTAAATTATTTATGAATATTCATGAACCAGGGCACAGTGTTTCAGAAATGTTCCTATGTGGGGTAGTAGGGGTAGCAGAGCAGGGGTGGCAAAACACAGGAGGTCAGGAGTCGTGTGCAGTGGCAAGAGTGAATGTGGGGAGCAGAGCAGGGCAGGGGTAACAAAAGAGGACAAGGGCAGCCATGCAGAGAACAGCACAAGGGTGGCAGGAGAGGAGAGAGGAAGGAAGAACAAGAGCAGCTTTGTGGGGGGGGGGGTGAACCTGGGGAGTGGGAAGGTAGGGCAGGGGAGCACAGTGCAGCACCTACTTCCCCCTTCTCCACAGTGGCTCCCTGCCACCCAGGGCAAATCCTCACCCCACTGCTGCTCCTTCCCACCCCAGTGGGTCCTGTCCTCCCCTCCCCCAGCTCCCTGCTGCCTGTGATGGACCCTCCCATCACTGCAGGGGCCAGAACTAGGCCTCCAGCCCCCAGCTACACCCCCCCATGCACCCAGCCACCCCATGCCACAGCTACACCCCCCCCAACCAAACAGCCACCCCACAACCCCAGCTGCACGTCCTCTGCTACACATCCACGCCCACCCACCTCTGCTACACACACACACCTGCCGCCCAAAACCCCCAAAGCCCTTACCTGGGCTGTTTGCAGGCTGCCTGACACAAGCTGCTCCGCCCTGCAGGGGGAGATTCACACACTCCTGGCCTCCCACAGCTCTCTGCTGGCTGGTCTTAAGGTGGAGCCACTGGCACACTGCGTTCGTGCTGCTCCTGTTATTTTTAGGGGGACCCCTGGAACTCCATGTTCCAGTGCCTTCCTCTATTTTTAGGGGGCCAGAAGGCTGCCTGCGTAAAAATAGGGGGCCCCAGAACTGTGCTCCAGTGCCTTCCCCCTTACTTTAACCCTTGCCTTTTCCCAGCCCTGCACAGCCCACATGGCTGGGCTGAGCAGGGAGGGAACTTTAACTCCAGCTGTCAGGGATGCTCGCTGCACACTTTGGGTGTTGCCGTGGCACACCAGTGTGCCCCAGAACATTGGTTGGGAACCACTGCCTTAGAGCCTCAAGTTCTGGGCCCAAAGGCAACATTACATCATCCAGTTTGATCTCCAGTGTATCACAAGGCATTATATCTTACCCAGTTACCCCTGCATTACACCCACTTGCTTCTGTTTGACAAAAGCACAACTTCCAGAAAGGCTTCTAAGACTTGATCTGAAGACATCAAGAGAAGGACAATCCATCATTTCCCCTGGTAGCTTATTCCAATACCTAATCACTTTCTCCATTAAAATAAAATAAAAACAAAAACTTGACTTATTTCTAATTTAGCTTTGTCTGGCTTCAGATTCCAGGCATTAGGTCTTTTCCCACTGGACTAGTTTTCCCAGAACAGATATTTTGAGGATACACATTTCCAGTGAAATAATATCCTGATCATTCTGTTATCAGCTGTTATTGAAAACCGTACTTAAAAGAAAATAGATGAAAGGCCCAGTTATTGTGTTCTTGGAGTTGAAATAAAATGTAGGTGCATTCATACAATTATATCTGTAATAGCAGGCAAAATATGCTTGGCGGTAACACCCTCCTAGGGGCTAACTCCACAGTAGTACATTCTAAAAGAGCAATCTACCATAGCAGATAAACACACTCCTATGGCTGCTTACATTTGTCTGATAAATTACATTATAAGAAAACTCACCAGACCCCCTATTCATTTAAAAAGCTAACAGTAAATATAATACCCTGAATTATTTTCAAGTAAAGTGATATTTGAAAACTACAATTAAAACCTGTGCTTGTGTAGTGAAGTGGGGTCCCAATCCCTTACTTGTGAAATCGTTCTTCCCACTCACAAATGAAATCATACCCTCTAGTCTCAGTCTTTTTGTTGCCACAATTTCTAGGCTTCTTCCTTTATTCTACCAGTCATTCCATTTTACAGGATCTTTTTGATTGCTTGACGCATCCCTGGCTCCGCAACATACCTGATTGGCAGTGAAGGGTCACCAGCATCCCACCAGTCTTTTGGAGGGCTAATGTACATGCACCATAACTCCCAGCTGTACCCATGGGCAGAGTTCTCATAACGCTGCACCTCAAAGTTGTCCTGCTTGATATTGTCAATTGAGGGAAGAATAACCCTTTTCCGGTTTTCCTGGATTCGTGAAAGAACTGGCTCCGCCCTAAGAGGCAAAAAGGGAGGAACGAGAAAAGGGGCATTAAATCCTGTTACAACACAGATAGACCCTTTAGCCCCTTAATAGCTTGTGTACTTCCACTGTAATGACAACACTTAAGTTATGTCTATACTACAATCAGTGGTGTACTGCAGGACATGTTGGCAGCCCTGTGTTAGCTTCAGTCTACCCAGCGCAGTAAATGCATGGTGACATGGGCATCAGTGTGAGCTGTCCAAGTCTGACAGAGTCCAGGCATCTGTACTCGCATTGCCAGCCTATCCTAAGCCCCATGCAATCACATCTCTAGCCATAGTAGAGACATACCCACAGTGAACACCTTACCACAATTGTAGCTTGAACTGTACCCCTGTAGTACAAGACAAATGAAAGGACCTGTTTCTGTTCTCACTTAAGAGGGCATAATTCCACTGAGCAAGGGACAGCACAATCCAGCCAAGAGAGGTTAATAGCCTTGCACTAGGCCACACAGTTATTCACTGACATAGCCTGGATTTGAATCTGAAAGTCTCTGATTCTCAGTGCTGTGCTCAGTCCATTGCATCATACTTTTATAAACATATTCAGAGAAGAAGATGAACACAAACAGCAGAGGCAAAGGAAAGTTCTTCATGTTCCTGAGATTAAATAGGTACTTTTTAAGGTCTGCAATGCACTTTTGCCAGCCATCAAGGAGGCTTTAGAAGTTTCTGAGCTTCCATTTCATGGGATTTCCAGTCTGGGAGAAGCACAGAGACATCAATTATGCGCAACTATCAATTAGGTGACAGGGGATAGCGGCAAAATACAGAATTCAAATAGCAACATACCCATATGTGTTTGGGTTTAGGCTCTTTCTTACGCAAGTGAATATTCTTGTGCAGAATGTATGAACTCAGCAGAGAACAGCACGGTGTACACAAAGAAACAATCTCACAAATAGGAAGAATTGTAGGGTGTAAGAAGTTTACATGAGCTCTCCCTAGCTGGATATGTCTCCTGCATATACAGAGATAACACAGTGCATTTAGCCTTGCCTTGAAGGGGTTACAAAGTGTTAGTAAACATGAATTAAGTAAATAATTTTAACCAAGAAGGTATGAAACCAGCCAATGGAGTGAATAAGGGCCAGATTTTCAATGCCATCTTCTCACATTTCACCTACAAAGTTAAAATGTGTAAAGTCAATATTAGCATAGGCAGGAAGGATAACTGCACACTTACGTTCACTTGGGAGTGCATAATGCATGCATACCATGGTGACACTTTTATACATGCACTGTGCATACAGAGAGGGGGACAAATTTGGAAGTCCATTCTGGAAACATGCTACTAGGGACCAGATTTCTCAATATATACGCTTAAATTGCCCCGGAGGTTCCTAGACTTGCATCCACAAGAGGGTATTTGCAGTAGATGAAGGCTAACTTTCTGGCTGCAGTTTGCCTATTTTTCCGCCTCCTCCTCATTCTAAAAATGTGTGTCTAAATATAATAAATAAAAGTGAATACATAAAAGGCTGTGGTGCAGTCCAAACAGTGTTTCCTTTAAATATGCACACTGAAAACCAGACTTGAACCCTACCCACTAAAGTCTGACATGGAACCCAGTTTCTGTGACAAATGAGTGTGTTCAGAGCTAGAGATTGGGTCAGCCTCCCCTTTGTGAAAACAAGAACCACTGGACACATACAGGCCTCATTCTGACTAGATTCTGAGCAACCTTAACACTTTCAGTGAGAGCTGAGGGTGCTCAGTGTCTGCTAAGATCAAGCTCTTAATGCAAGCAGAGGAGCAATCTGCTACTCTCATTCCTTATTGCCAAGAAAAGCTGTTTTAACAGTGAGTTCAGTAAATTATTGTTTGCCATACACTTGAATAAAATCCAGTTTTGAACAGCAAGCAACCTAATCATTGCACCATACAGATGGGAATACAGGTACTGATGTGAGAAACAGCCTTCTGAATACATCCTTATTCATACAAAAATGTGAACCTTACACAGAATGTTTTCTATTTGCAGATGCCATAACATTTTCCTTGTCAATGATTTTTTCTTTCCCTCTCTTCATATCACACAATGCAATGTGCAATAGCCTCTCCTGTCACCAATATTCTAAGCACAGAGCACATTTAAAAAAAAAAAACACGTTTTGTAGCAAAATATCATTCATGGAAACTTCTTGTGCAGCCTTAGAAATGTAATAGAATTCCCTGTGATACTTTGCACTCTAGATGCATAAATTCCCCTTTGAAATACTTTGTGTTGTCCTTGCTCTTCTGAACTTATTCTCAAGTAAAGAAGACTCAAACCAATACAAAAGACAAACCTTCCCCAAGGGGATGACGGTGGAAACCCTTGCAACACTGGAATCATTCTGTTTCTCAATTCCTTGTGCCTGGTCTTTTTAGCTTACAGATGTGGCTCCTGCAGGAACTTTGAAGATGGCTGGTGGTTCCCCTGCTGCTGGCAGTAGAAGGGAACTGCTGCCTAAGGACTCCAGCAGAGCTCATTTCTGTGAAGCTAAATGACTGGTGCAGGCTCCTTGCTGCAGTAAAGGGGATGGGAGATCAGTGCTCTTCTCCTTCAGCCAGGGGTGTTACTGGAGAGGGGTCGGGACCCAGGGCCTGTCCCTGCTAACACATGACCCTGATCCTGCTCCAGGGCCCGATCCAGTCGCTGCCACTTGCCGGCAGCAGCAGGGGCCCGATTCGGCTTTGAGCCTCCTGCAAGAGGCCTTCAGGTTTGTAAAAACGTTATCTGTGGACCTCGAGCCAAAAAAGTTGGGAACCACTGGCCTATAGAATAAACCAAGAGCAAGGAGTGGACAGTGGTCTGAACAGAATAAAATATGAGTGGTGACTGGATAAGTACTGAAAACAGGGACTTTAGCAGTTCTGAAATGTACAGCCCCACACCATCCAAAACATCTTGGGACAGAAGGAAGGATATAGTTTTATTAATTTAATGGCCACATTTGCAAGATTTTCAGCATGTCTGATTTATACTCTTATAACAGGGGGTGTCAAACTGAAATCACTATGAGGGCTGCAGGAAGACTAGTATGGTAGCCCAAGGACCACACCACTGAAACCTTTTCATACAATGATATTGCAAATATTGATACCTATTGTGTCGCTGCAGACCGCAGAAAATAATTTTAAGGGCCACATGCAGCCCTTGGGCTGCAAGTTTGAGATCTCTGCTGTATAATGGAGCCATACTGTGAAATCAATAAGCCTGATTTGTAAAAGGCTACACCTACCAGCCAGCAGTGAATTCCACATGGGCATCGAAGAACCCAGTCACGTGGCCAGTAGCAGCTTTCCAACCTTCAATACGAGCTCGAATAAGGCCTTCTCTTTTCTGGTTGCGCACTACCTTCACAAGCCCTGGGTACCGTTTGTTGACATACTCTTCCAGGGGTGCCTTCAATTCCTCTAGAGGAGAAAATCAAGAGAGTGTTAATCAGCTTTTGTCACCGAGGAACACTAGAACAGTATACCTTAGACAAGCAGTTAATATGAAATGCAATAAGCAGAGAACGATTTAGGCCTAGTCAACGTTAATTTGGGAAAAAGAGAATTTTTGGAAGCTATTAGAAGACTGAGCTGAGCACATAAAAGAACAAGAAATCCAAGTCTTTCACCAGGATGTCACGGTTTTGTTACATCTAGGACAAAACTTTCAAAAGTGACTTAAGTACCATTTTCAAAAGTGTCTTAAGTTCTTAAGTCCCTATCTACCTTTTGATAAGCAGACTTTTTAAATTATACCTCTTACTTCTGTACCAGTGTTCCTAACTTTTGTGCATTAGTTTAGTCTTCATCAGAGGTTAAGCAGGTTAACTCAAATCACCACAAGGGCCACGTAAAGGACTAGTACATTAGCCTGAGGGCTGCACCACTGAAACCTTTTCATACAACGATATTGCAAATATTGGTAAAAATAGTGTTGTTGCAGGCTGCAGGAAATAGCTTTAGCAGCCGCATGTGGCCCACAGCCCACGTGTTTGAGACCCCTGGGTTAAAGTATGGGGGAATGTACTGGAAAGCAGTTCTGGGACCCCCTATTTTTAGGCTGGCAGCATTCTGGGGCCCCTAACAATAGAGGAAGGCACTGGAATGCCTCATTCCTGGGCCCCCCTAAAAATAGCTACAGCAGCCGGAATGCAGCGTTTCTGTGGCTCCACCTTAAACCCTCTTCCACCTTAACTCAGCCAGCAGAGAGCTGGGGCAGGCTGGGAGTGTGTGAATCTCCCATTGCAGGGCGGAGCAGCTTGTGGTTGGAAGCAGCTTCCAGCCAGTAAGCTGCATGCAAACAGCCCAGGTAAGGGCTTTGGGGAGGCCTGCTGGGGGTTTTGTGGGGGCAGGTTCTGGGGATGGGTATTGGGGGACCCAACCAAGCTGGAGGGTTCTGGGGCCCACCAAATTATACTATAACCCCTGGTCTCCATTAACCTTTGTTCAGTCCTTCCTGAAGTTTCCTTTTTGATAGTTGTCTGTGAATTTGGGTTAACATACAAAACCCTCAGGCTAAGAGCCTAAAACCCTTATGAATGGAATAGAATAGAATATTGGCAAGATTATTGGCAAGATATGCTCCACTAAATCCTACTGAATTATCTGATCTTAAAAAATACACAACCTTCTTGCGCCACAAGAAGAATTTTAAGGATGCAGGAGGATATCAGGGCTGTATCTGTCCTTTCCCATGGAACTTACAAGTGGCAGTATATCTGATTGGTTCACAAAATAAAATGATGCAAATAATCAAAATATAATGCACAACAGTGGGTATAATCTCAGATATCATTTGCGTTTCTGCTCCCTTGCGTCAATCACAAATGTGTCTCTACTGTGCTAGGTGTACAAAATTAATTTAGAATTCTGATTATAGCCAAAACATGCTGGCTATGTCCACATGAGGCTTTTATTTCGAAACAACAACTGCTGTTTCAAAATAAAAGTTGTCATGTCCGAACAACGTTTCTTTATTTCGAAATGATAGGACCCTGTCATTTTGAAATAAAGCACATTGTTTTGGAACAATAAAACTCACATGAAAGCGAAATAGCCTTTGTTTTGAAATGATTGTTTCAAAACAATGCCGTTCGGATGTGTTATTTCAAAATAATGGTTATTTCAAAATAACACTTTTGCCCTTCTCCTTCCCAGAGTGCTTTCCTTTTTGCATATATTCGGTGGGGGCATGGCCCAGCAAGGGGGCCATGTTGCCACATCTCCCATGCTGCCCCTCTCCTGAAGCGAAATAGCAAGTCCTGTGTCCGGACATGCTATTTTGCTTTGAGGTTTTCCCTTATTTCAATTAAATATTTGCTTATTTTGATTTAAGTTATGTCAAAATAAGGATTTTATTTTGAAATAACTCATTTTAAAATAACTTACTTCAAAGTAAGAGTTTACATGTGTAAAGGAGGCACGCTGTATAGCCGCTGTGTAAAGGAGGCAGTTTAACATAGTGGATGGAGGACTGCACTTATTTCGAAGTAGGAGTTTACATGTGTAAAGGAAGCACACTGTATAGCCACTGTGTAAAGGAGGCAGTGTGACGCAGTGGATGGAAGACTGACCAGGACTCAGGTATCAGGGTTTTGTTCCTAGTTCTACCACTGGCTTGCCTGGCATCTTTGGGCAAATCACTTCATGTCTTCATGAGTCCGTTTCCCGTCTCTAAAAGGCTGATACTTGCATCCACTGTAAAGCACTTTAAGATCTACTCATGGAAAGTGCGATAGAAGGGCTAAGTTTTATTATTACGGAGCAAGACAGACTGCTGACATCATATGATTAAAACAAGTTGCTGGAGGATTACCCTCATTTCTGCAGAGCTCAAGGGCTCCATGATATTACCTTATGGCCAATGCCCCTGCATATCTAGGAATTCCTGTGGAAGGATTATTGACTTATTTCTCCCCATTGCAGAAAAATATCACCGTTAATGCAATACAAGGTCAGAACAGTTACAGACATGAGGGCAAAGTATGTCACTACTTTAAGAAAACATGGCAATGGAAAACAGAGGAGTAAACAGTAAATTTCCTCCATTATGCTTGGCCAGAGAAGTCAAAAGGAAAAGGCTCCAGCTATTCCCTCTCTTACGAGCATTCTTCCAAGCACCTAAAATAGTGCTTTCCTGAGAGTGTCTTTTCGGCATTGTTCTTCCTCGTATAGCCATTTCCCGCAGGTACAGGGTCTATCTTATGCTGAAATAGGGAAGAAGGGCAGAAGAGGGACGACTTGGCAACTCAAAGCATCTGCATCACATACACATATAATTGTTGCAACTTCAGTTGCATGCTGAGCCACTCATAGGAAAGCAATATTTTATGAAGATGACATACTTCTGTGAGAAGCTTCAAAGGCTGTGTTCACACAGCCTCCTTATTTCGAAACAATGGAGGTTGTTTCGAAATAAGGTTTTGGCTGTTCACACGACACACGGTTGTTTCGAAACAAGTTAAACCTAGTCTGTGGGCGAAACAACGTTGTTTCACAATGGTTGTTTCGAAACAACGCCGTGTGAACGTGTTGTTTTGAAACGACGGTGAGTTGTTTTGAAATAACTGTTGTCCGGAATCGCTATTTCGATTCCGGCTTTTTTTCCTTATTTCGAATTAACATTTTGTTAATTCGAAATAAGTGGTTTCGAAATAAGCGTTATTTCGATATACAGTTGTTTCAAAACAACCATATTGAAATAACCCACTGTGTGGGAACACAGCCAAAGAGACAGACAGAGGTTTTTGACAGACAAAGCCCTGCATGTGTAGCATCAGCTTCTGACATGTTTTTTTCAAAAAGTATGCCATTAATGTTGCATCTCATGGATTTATGGGCCAGATTAAACATTTTTAAGACTTTCTCTGATGGAAAGGGGAGGGCACATGGGAAAAATGCTAATAGAAGTTCTATGCATAGGGTGAGAGTGACAGAGAGGAGGAAAATTAATAAACCATTTATGACATACCTGTACTGCAGCCAGGAATGTGAGTGGCAGCTTGTGTAGACATAACCACACTAGCTGTATGCTTGCTGACATGCTAAAAATAGACAAAGATGTTGCCACAAGGCTACAGCATAGGCAGAACATACTAGCCTGAACCCCAAGGATCTACTTGCTTGTACAGTCTGTGCTGAAGCCAGACCACCATGGCCTCACTTCTGTTTTCAGTAGTCCAGTTAATGCAGATATGTTTACCCAAGCAGCAATTCACATCCCCAGCTGCAAAGCAAACCTAATGTTAGTGATGGGTGAACCTCAACTGGCTGAGAATTCTGCTTTGGTTTCAATAAGAGGCTTATACAAACCTCTTGGACTGGCTGTGACAATCCTGCAAGAACAGGTTTGTGTGCAGTGTTTCTTTCTTTGTTTTATCTGCACAGGATTCATTTGGTAAATAAACAGGAACTGTATGGTGGCCAAGACTGATGGTCACTATTGAGATGGGCACCTAAAAGAAAATCTCAGTCCCTCCAGAACTGAAGCCCTGAATTAGCTCATTATCAAGACAGATCCTATTTGTCAAACTCAGATGCAGGTATAAGGGGTTAATCTTAGTCCTACTGAAGTCAGTGGCAAAATTCTCACAGACTTCAATGAAACGAAGTTTCACTAAATGACCTAGACTTCCATTCCTAGAAATAGGTGGGTGGGAACTAGTAGGAATCTGAGATTTTGGAACCCTCACTTTCTATTAAATTCACAGCCATGTCTATCCAATTATTGATCAGCTGCCTTCCGCCCCCCTGCCAGCCTGGGATCTGTGAAGCCCTCACTGACAGCACTACTCAGTTCCTGCAGAGATTGATTTTGTAGCACCTTTAGGTGAACTCTGTTGGTCTGTAAATCAAAAGTCACTCTCACATCTAACCTGAACCAAAAATCACAGAAAATTATTTCTAATTTTTCCATGCCTTTTTGTGTTCAGCAATCATTTTAGTGAGTGACATTAGCATAACAGGAAAATAACTCAATGCCCACCAACATGACATCATCAGAACATGTGGCTCTGAGCTGGGGTATTCAGGCTTATTGCATTTAGGTCAGTAGCAGCAAATTTCTTCCTTGTTATATAAATTAAGAGATGTTTTATCCCATAATAATGCATCTTTGCAGCAAAGGCCAGAGCTGCATTATGTAATAAGTTTGAGGGGTTCAGAAACAGCATGCCAGACATTCGATGACTTGAACAAATGGCAGGGGAAGTTGAAGTTGGTGTTCATGTAAATTGGTTACCCTGCCTTTGGCTTTGCTGTTTTCACACTTTCATGCTAAATTAGAGCATGGGAGGAAATGTCCTGCAGTTCAGAGAACTGACCACAGTTCTGGTGAATTCTGTTGTGCACTTTGTAACAACAACAGTTTGTGCTTACATATCACTACTGATGACCAGACAATTTTAACGAGGTACAAAGTCTCAATACAAGACCTTTTAACATTGCCAACTAACTGATATCAGTTTTACTGAAGGCTGAACTATACAGCACTTTAGAAGGTTTTATTAGCCCATCAGCTAGTAATAAAGATTTTGGCCATAAGGATATTGGGTTGATTTTCAGCAGCAGTAAGGAGCAAGATGCTCAGAAGTATAGTACACACAGTGGATGAGGAGGGTCATGTAGAATAGAATTGAATCACAGGGTTAGCAGGGACCTCATGAGATCATTGAGTCCAACCCCCTGGGACTTGAACCCAGGACCTTCTGCATATTAAGCAGAAGCACTAGCCACTACACTATTCATAACTGACCATTACATTGGCTTAGCATCATCTGGGCCCATGGTAGAGTTGCCCTTGAAGACATGTCAACAATTTCCACTCCATTATCAACCTTAGCCTGGATCACTCCATTAATGATTTGCTAATTGCTGTGCTCAGACAGATGAATACTAGATCAAGGCTTCAAAGAGAAGCTGCAGCGATTGAATTTATTTGCAAATTTGGTGCATTGCCTCAGGACTTCATACAGGCTTTGTTTTTTCTCTCACTACAACAGGTGATTTGACCTCATCTTGCTCTATGTGCTGTTCCTCAATGTTTGAATCTTTACAACTGCTTTGATTTGCTGTTACAGTGTGACCTGTTCCCATGACTTACACTCCCCTGCATTTATTTCCTTCCATTCTGTAAGTATCCTCATCTTCAAAGTGTCTGACGAAGTGGGATTTGCTCCCACGAAAGCTCATGTAATAAATAAATTTGTTAGTCTTTAAGTGCCACAGGACACCTTGTTTGTTTTTCTTAGGATTTATGTTGGCTAAGAAGTCTGGGAACACAGCTTTTTACTCCATTCAAGTATACAAAAACCATCCTCTTTATAATTCACTGTTCCTCCAAACGTGTAAAACAGTCAGCCACCAAAAACACACAGGAACACTGTTGTTGCTCAAATGAATTGTGGAGCAAGATAATAATATACCCAAGTCACCACTAATAGTGTCACAGTGAGGTCAATTGCAACTGGTCCCACACATCACTGAATAGTCCTAGGTATTTTACGTAGCCTTTTATCTTAAAATTTTCTTTTACAGTATGAGGTTTTGTTTTTGGAGAGATATTATTTCAGATTAAAAACACTTACAGACAGACCACAGAAAGGCAGGTGATGCATAAGCAAGGGCCTCAAACAAGGCGTGTGACAGTGAGATAATATAGTGTCTCAGGGGCATATTGCTATATGCCTCCAGCAACCTAGGAAATATGTTATCACCCAGAAACACAGGCTCCGTAGCGTCTTTGCAATTATAAGCTGGAGATGACAAAAAACCAAAGGCAAGTACAAAACAAGTCTGTGTAGTGTGAGTTTCAACGGGAAAAAGTTTTAAAATGGAAACTCTCTTTGTTCCTCTCGGGGAGGAACATTTTGCTGCAGTACATTTGAGTTTCTGTCTGTTTACAATTTAGGCATGCACACTAAGAATTGTTACATTTAATATATCTCTGTAGTACAATTGAATAAGTCTGTGTTGGCCACTGAGCAGCAATACCATGGAAGAAGAAAAAACTAATGTGCCTTTAAAAACCAATGTGCCTTTAAAAATCAAACAAAGGAGTCCTATGGCACTTAACTCCTTCCTCTGGAAAAATTATTCTAATCTGGAATCACAAACATCAAAATGCCTTGCTCATAACTGTATAGTTATTGGATAGTGTACCCACGGGACAGAGATAAGGATGTGTGAGTGCCTTAACTGTGCACTGGGATTTCTTTTAAGTGTAATCTTAATTATCAGTTTCCTGGGTTTGTTACACTTGATCTGGGGATAATTAACACACACCTGTAAGGTAGTTTACTCTTAAATTACTGAAATTTACTCTCTTAACCTTAACTCCATCTTTATGTAATTACAAAGTTTTTTTGTATTTTGTGCAGACACATAAACCTAACTCCAAAATATGAAAATCAGATAATAGAACCTAAATTTTCCAAAGGCCACTAATGATTTTAGTTCCTAAGGTTTGGGTGCCCAACTGGATATATCTGAAAGGCAGAGCGTCTGCCATGTGAAAAATCAGGCTCCTTTCAGGTGTATGAAATTTGGTGCCCCAAATCTTGGTCACTGATCAGTGATGAAAGCCATATACCCGCATAAACACAGGCCCTCACAAAGTCAATCTGCCCTTTCCTCTAACAAATCAGCATTAATCACAGTCACTAAAGTCACAACCAGACAACATTAACTATGTCCTCTATTTACTGCTAGGATTTCTGTAGAATTAATCATTACTTAGCACAAACTGTAGAGTGTAGAATCTGGAAGTACTTCCTAGTAAAAACCTTCTTCTTTTTATAATACCCATTTCTGTAGTATTTAAAGTATGAAAAGTTACTATTTTCAATCACTGCGGCTGCTTGGGTGTGTGTCAGCAGCATGGCTGCGTGGGGTGCCTCTGTATAATTTATTAGTATTTTGGCATCTTGCAAAAGGGCAGTGTCAAGGTTATCTGGCTTACCTTGGTGACTCCTGCTGAGGGATGCTGCAAGGGAAATGGGAATGTACAGCAAAACAAGCCAACACTTTCTAAAGCTCTTAGGGGCACTGAAGTTAGCCAAACTCAGGCTGCCCCCCCCCTTCCCTACACCAACTGAATAATGCTCGAGTTTCTATCCACCCTCTGACCTGCCCATAAAAAGCTGTGACTACTGAGTTAGCACAGTCTCCCTCAGTGCAGCCACCAGTGAAGCTGGTGCCTTTAAATCTCAGCAGCAGATAAGGAATGAGAGTTATTTAATTTTGTATTCTCCTTGCCAGCTGCAATCTCTGCTATTCAAGGGAGCAATGTTTTTTTTTTTTCCCAAAAGGATTCAATTCATTGTCCTACTCCTTTCATAAGTGTCTCCAGAGCTTACCAATAGCATTTGTTACAATATTCGCTTCTGTGCTGCATACTGAGTGGCTGAAAGAGACTGTTTAGACATATATTTCTTTGCATATGGCAGGGACTATTGACAATAAATAACTAATACACGTAAGTTCTCATTTAAGCCATACTTCACTTTCTGGCCAGTTACTGGATTGTAACTTCATGGGTTACATGGAGGATTTCATTTGGATATTTTCAAAGATTTTTTTTTTTCCTGCAAATAGGGATATACCAAAGACTACAAACAGAAATCACTTCACCTCTCTTTACCAGTCACAATGGGTTTTTCAGATGAGAAGAGAAATGCTTGGCTGGTGTAATTCACCAAAGATTTTTGTTGACTTCAATGAAGCTATATTGATTTCCATCAGCTAAAGGAGTCAACCATCATTATTTTTCCCATAGACAAATATAATTCATCATCTTTCTATGGTGCTTATTATGGTAGCATTATTTTAAAAGGCTTGAGTTGCTAACTTTAGTCTAGAGTTTCATCTTGAATGCAACCTCTCAACCATTTTTGGAATGAAAAATCAGCTGTCATCACCAAATTCTTCACTTCCAGCCATAATGTACCACAGGATATAGAGGCCATGATTGTTCTATTATTTCAGTGTATGCAACAGAAAGGAAAGGGGGAATGATAATGATGATTTAACACTTTGTTGCTCTTCACTAAGCTTTTTAAAAGCCAATAAATGTTTAAAAATGGAGCACTGTACACACTGTAAAACTAGAGAACATTTAGAACCAAGAACGGAGGAATAATCTGGATCTGAATACCTGCACAGACCCCACAAAACCTCAAAATCCAAGCAGACTTAGAATCTCAAAGGCAAGAAAAGAAAATTTAACAAGAGAAACTGAGAACAGATGGGTCCAATGGATAGGACACAAGGAACCAAGGCTTTAGTCCCTCATCTGCTACAAGATAGTTGCTTCTCTTCTCTGTTTCCCTTTTTACCTTTTGCCTGTGAATGCATTATTAACAACAATAGCATCTAGCTCTCATGCAGTGCTTTTCATCTCTAAATCTCAAAGCTCTTCATACATGGAGGTTAGTATCACGACTGCCAATTTACTAATGTGGAAACTGAGGCATGGAGCATGATGGTTTTTCCAAGGTCATGCACTAGGCCAGTGACAGAGTCAGGAGTCTCTGGAGTCCCAGACTGGTGGTCAAATGCACATGTAGAGCATAAGGCTGAGATCCTTGGCGATATTGGGGCATCTAACTCCCATTGTAATCCATGGGTGTTAAGGTCCCAAATGCTTCTGAGGATGTGGGTTTTTGGGCTGGGTCTGCCTCTTACTACATGGTTAATAATAATGGGACCACAATTTCAGCTGGGACATCTGGGTGCTGCTGTGAGGATTACTTCAATGATAATTAATTAAGGTTCTCTGTCCAATCCACTGAAATTGATCCTTTTGTTCTCCTGAAATACATACTGCTTGGAAATGTATGTAGAAGTCTAATTAGAAGTTTGATTCAGTTCTGCTGATACCATTACAGTGGACAGAATGGCTCTGAGTGATTGGGGGTGGGAGTGAAGAATTATGTGCTATACAGCACCTGGTCTCTCCACACCATGAAGCCACTGTTTGCCTATCATGCTGAACCTCTTTACATGGTTTTACTCCTTCAAGAGAAGCAAATCTACCAGTGGATTTCTTAGGGGTCAACTGATCAATGTTTCTTAATGAACTCGTCTCACCTTACCTTCATCACTGTTGTCATCCACAAGGATAATCTCTTTCAGGAGGTGGGCTGGAGTGTGATTAACAGCACTGTGCACTGACCGCAGAATCACTGACAAAGCTTCATTCACAAAGATGAAAATAATGGAAATCTGGGGGAGATCCTTTGCATATTTCAGCTCTTTGCACCTGAAACAGAAAAAGACACAAAAGAAGAGTGTGTTAATGGGACACACATTAGAAGTGGAGCATAAATATAAAATATAGGAAAGGGCAAGTCATAAAGCATTACAACTTTGCAAAGTTGCAAACTCTTGCACATCACATATACAGCTTGTACTCTACACACCACTGCTTTAGGAGCATAGGAGTTTCCATACTGGACTGGACGAATTCATGTAGTTTAGTATCCTGTCTTCAAATATAGCCAGCACCACTAGAGAAAATTTCCATCTAAGGAACTTGGAGGAACAGAGATAATAAAAGTTACAGTTAACTACAGCTGGGTGCCAGGATAACAGAGAGATAGAGGGAGTATTATAGAGACAGACTTCTTTTGTTCATCTATATATTTTTCAAATATTCTTTCAACATGGCAAAAGCCTCTGACTTTATAATGCAAAATAAAGCTGCCATTCTGATTCAGTTCTGATTAACGGCTGCTCAGAAATTTGCCTTGTTCTTAAGCTACACTAGTGTGTTTCTTTCTGTTTGGTTTTTGGGACTTGCTGGAATGAAATGAACTTAACGTAATCTATTGTCAAACAGCTTTAGCAAATGTTTGCAGTGGTCCTTGCTGACTTTCCTGTGCATTTTCTCTTTGATGGGGACATTCTACTGGAGTGTCAACTTGGACCGGCTAGTGACTTTGATCATCAGATCTGCATGAAATTCTGTAAGTACCTTGCAGTGTTTCAACATTAATTATTCAAAATGAGCTTTGCTTTTATGGCTGGGCATTTATTTAGCTACTTTATCTGTGCTGGGGCAAGAAGGTTTTCACTCTGCAGCCAAGTATCTTTGCTGACAAGCCCCAGCAGATTTATGTTACATGACCATATACACCTGAGTTTGTGAACAGGAGCATGATGAAGAGGATTAAATTAGTTAGAGGTGTAAGAGATCTTTCAGATAATTAAATCCATTCCCCTGCAAGGGCAAGATACAGTCTCCCAGTGAAACCAAGGAGATATTAAACTAATGCTGTACTGATCCTAGCCAAGAGCCTGATCTTAATACAGGATGAGAACAGTGTGACTGTATATAAAACCATTACAGATTTAATATATAGCTCCTAATATATATTAATATATATTAAATAATTATATATTTAATATATATTAAAATGTCTCATAGCCAAGAATACTTAAGCTTCTGGAGCCTCCTGATGGATAGAAAGTCATTAGTTCCCTTTCACCTGCCTTTCTATAACCCGCTAGCGATAAGGGTCATCATCTTCTCCATTACGAACCTTGTTTGGAGGGGTCTATTCCCACCAGGCCAAAAAGGGATTATAGAGAACTCAAATCCGATCTTGTGACCTACGCAGGTTTGCTCACTACTAGGACTAAGTGACCTAGCCTGGATAAAATAAAACCTGACTTGGATTTTTGCACAAAATTACCCAAAAAATCAAACAAAATCATTGAATTTTGGAGAAAGTTAAGTCTGCACTGCCTACCTCACTACTGGGAACCATGATTGCTATATTATGTTCCAGATTTTAAACAGAATTCAGCACGTTGGGTTCATATTGAATGCTGAACTCTCTCAAAAATCTGTCCTGAAATGTCATGATGGGAACTGCTGCATGCTAAGAGGGGCTAGAGATCTGGCCAATCATTTGTACAGACAGAGAATAAAATGGTTATTTAAGTATACTCCTGCACAAAGGAAAAGGAATGAGTCCATAAAAAGGGTCACGCTCAAAATCACACCAAGTTCTCAAAGGGCAGTCATGTTAGTCTGGTAGAGCAAAAAAAGCAAGGAGTCCTGTGGCACTTAAAGACTAACAGATTTATATATTGCATGAGCTTTCATGGAAGAAAATCCCACTTCATCAGACGCTTTAAAGAGGTGGAACTTAAGATAAATAAATCTATTAGTCTTTAAGTGCCACAGGACTCCTTGCTTTTTTTCTCAAAATCACATGTGAGAGGTTAGACACAGAAACCCATTAATCTTAGCTGCAATAGTTAACTTTCTTTACCAAATGAATCCTGCACAGATCAAATAAAGGAGGAATGTAACAATCTCTATGACACAGTTCAAAGTTCATTGGCTCTAGTGATCAGTTACTTTATTTTTAATTGCACTAGATGTTTCTGAGGCAACAGCAGGCATGCTATATGCTCTGAAATGGGAGGGAGGAAAGGCTAGCTAAAGCAGCTTTTGGGGAAGTATTTCTTTCTAAAATTCATCAACAATGGGCTAAAATAAGAATTGGTCACCAATCGTTGTGCAGAGTATCAAACTGAACTAGACTAGATTTAAAAAATGTTGCCTGTGTACTCCAATATACAGTAAATTGTGTAAGTGGAAAGAGTCATGGGAGATATAACAACTTTATTTTCATTGTGCATGCCTCTGCACTTCTTCCTCAAGGCAGGCTGCTCTGGTGGTAGAATCAGCTCAGTTTGCAAATGTTCAGAGAAACACCCAAACTAAATTATTTTCACCCTGTCCCGCCCAGTCTTTTCATGTCACATCTGCCCCTGATTATTCAGGAAAAATGGATTGAGACAGGGACAACATATCAAACCAATATAAAAATGGGTATTTCAGCAACCAGGATCATTAATATGCCTAATACTGCAATCCTGAAAAGGCAGCAGGCAGGAAGCAAGGTCCTTCCATAAATACAGTGCTCTCTCATGGCCATGGTTGCCACTAGGATAGAAGAAAGGTAGCAATTCAAAAACAAAATTAATCTCCAACCAGTTAAAACAAACTTAAGAATCCATCTTCTTTCAGGGTTCCGCCTAAAAACTCCTCTAGGGTACATTCCACTGATTTGATATTCACAGAGTGATATGTCAAGAAATATCTGTATGTCCAGGTATACATAGGTCAACAAATATCTGTTCAGGAAAATACCTGATGCTTTTGCTCTCTGATAGGGCCAAAGAAACTAAAAGGTAAAAAATAAAAAAGCAACCAATCCCACTGCACTTAATCTCAGCCATAACTAGAGGAGCCAGTAGAGAATTCGTTAAGCAACAGGAATAGTGAGGGTACCTCATATTGGACACAGTTAACTTTTCTTAGCTCTTCCAGTAAAAAGGGACAGATCTCAACTCCCAGCTTTATTTAGGCAGGCCATATGACTTAGTATAGTTACAAACTGTGATATGGGAGGTTGACAGCACCACTCTTAGGAAATATTTCTTGCACATTTTGAGATATTAGTGTAGGAGCAAAGAATCTGCCGTACCCTATCAGCTCATCACTTTGTCAGAACCAGAGTATCTGCCTTGACCTGTGGCCATTATTGGTAGATAATGAGAGGAAGTTGGGCTGTCTGTATTGGATAGGGTGAGAGAAGAATTCCTTCCTAAACTGGAACATGACTATGCCCTGAAGCATGAGAAGCAATTACTGTCATCTTAGCATATGTAACTATATCCTTATAAGAAAATGCAGTCCTTTTAAAAACAGAGAAAGAAGTTATGTGAAATATCTATTGTGCCTTTAGTTAACTGAGAAGAATGACGCTTCTATGGTCAGTGTCCTTTCAGAAGCTCACCGGTGGCAGACTAAACAGTTCTGGGAAGGAAGCCTCAACAATATTGCTACATTTTAACACCACTCAATGTATCAAAATGGTATTTTAAACCACTATCTCTACGAAAACAGGAAATACAAGCCTTGGACATGGGTGGTGGCTCAACAGAAGCCATAAAATTCTGATCCAGATCTGAAACTCTCCCAAGTTCATTGGAAGCTGGAATTGGGGTATTGCTTCAGTGCGTTAGTGAAATCAGAACCTAGTCCCCAGATCTGAAATTTAAAGTTTACTGAGGTGTCCAAATCTTGGATTTTTGGGCTTAATTAGGGAATGAGCCTCTCTTTAATTATAGTTTATACATGTATATAGCATCTCTTGTGGGGCCAGCAATGAAAGTACTATGCTACCATAACAACGGACCTTCTTATGGTAATTCTGGACCGATCAGAAAAAAGAAAAGGAAGAAATATCATGATATTTGGGGGAGGAGGATGTACTTCCAGCCTAATGCTGCAGTTCTGAAGTTTGCTGTGGTTTTGATAACCATAAAGCCTTTGGTTCCTTACCAGAACAATGAGTTTTTGGAGGTTCTTCAGCATTATTAGTAATAAATACTTAGATTTTAAGGCCCAAACAGCACATTATGATCACCTGGTCTAACCTTCTGCATACCAGAAGCCACAATACCTCACCCAAGAATATCTGCATCAAGCCCATTACTTCTGGTTGAGGTCATCTCTTCTAGGAAGACATTCAGTCTTGATTTAAAGACTTCAAGTGATGGAGAGTTTACCACATCCCCAGGTAAATTGTCCCAATGATTAATTAACCTCAGTGTTAAAAATAAGAATCTTGTCTGCAGTCATCTAGCTTCATCTTCCAAACACTGGATTTTGTTGTGCCTTTCTCTGCTGAGCAGCTATCTATAATGCCAGGTATCTCCTCCCACATACACTTGTGAACCATGACTGGAGATGGCCCTGGGCAAAAACCAGAACTTGCTGCAACTATGTCAATTTACATCAGTCTAGGTCCCAGCGCTTTAGATTTAAATACCCCCAGACTTTGGAAAACTTCAGATTCAGATCTGGTTGCTCACACCTTAGCTTCACCACTTTAAATAGCAGTTTACAACTGCAAAGCACCTACAAGTGTTGGCAAACAAACCACAGATACTAGCTAATCAAGTTCCCCAAAGAGTCTGACAAAAGGGGATTTTCTCCCATTAAAACTCATGCAATAAATAAATTTGTTAGCCTTTAAGTGCCACGGGACTTTTTGCTTTTTTTGCTGGACTAGATTAACATGGCTGCCCCTTTGGAACTTAGCTAATTAATGTACGTTACACAATGATATTTTTACTAACAATTCTGCTGCTTCCTTTCCTCCTTTACAGTCAAACATGCTACAGTATCTTCCTGTTGGATTTAAATCAGAACAATAAAAATCAATAAAGAAAAATAAAACACTTGCTGGCATCACAGGTTTGCCTGTTCTTCTGATGCCTCATTGATCTGAACAAAAGGCACTTCTATGCTCCATTAAATACTGGATGACAAAGGCCACAACTCCCAGCAAATGCTTCTTGCCCCAGCACATAGTTTATTTGGGGATCCAGTTAAGGACTTATTTAAATTGTGAATGTGGGTTGTCACCTGTGCCAGAATTGCTGTTACTGTACCAATGGATTCGATTTGCTGTTATGCTAAGATCCCTTCACACCATTCTGGCAGCAGAAAAGGGGCTTAAAGGATACAGAAACATCTACACTATTTAGCCCCTTTAGTTTAGGGATATACTGAGGTGAGCTGATTGAAGGCTACTGGAAGGTGAAATCAAGCCACAGGCATGGGCCTAGCCAACATACACTACACTATAAATTTTCTCCAATTTCACATGATCCCTGGGCATTGAAAGCAGACTGTATGCTAGAGCATCCCAGCTTGAATGGCTGCAAGGGGCTGCACCATCCCCAAAGCACACCACCATACACTAGGAACACAGTTGCCTCCAGTTCTGTATAGAAATTGAACAATAGCATTGGGCCTGTTAGGTACTGCTAAAGGTCCCCAAAACTCGCACCACACACAGAGACCTACTTAATCAAGCTACCACCTTTGCAGGACTCAAAAGGGTATGAAATCTTTTTTTATTTTACATCAAATGCAAACCTGTAACCAACAGAATACACAAGGAAGCAGCTGGAAAAGGAGAATACAGATGAATTGTGAAGGGAGATATTTTTATATACAGTTCCCCCCAGATGTTAGACAACTTTACAGAATTAACCACTCAAGTGCAAAATAGAGGATGAGAGAGAGAAATACAACTGGTTTTATGCTGGACAGCTTTGGATAACCAGGACATATTAAATCACATCAGCAAATTTCAGAATAAAAAAGTTTTTTTTCCCAATATATGTTTGAATCTGCAGGACAAGTCTGTCCTGAGATCAACTGATCATTCACTTTCATCCTTGCCACACAGCCATCAATCTAGACTTTCATACAGCATGCAAGATCAGAACGTTTACTGACTGTTTCAGTACCAGTAAAGGGGATATCATGTAGTTTACTTGGTCATGCTGCTGGGTGAAAAATATCCCAGTATTATAGCAATCATTCTTTCAGCACACAGTGAGCCAAGGCTAGTAAGTACCATTTTGGCTCAGTTCAGGGGCAACTGGAGAAGAAGACACAGCCCTTCTGCCTGAATGGACCTTTGCTTGCAGAGAGATGGCCCTGCTAGCTGAAACAGTTGCTAGGGAGGAACAATTTAGCCTCAAGTGGAGAGCAGTGCAATGAATCAGGGACTGCTTGGGAAGCAAGCTTGAAAGAAAAGCCAGGAATGCCCTCCTGGAAAACTGAGAGAGGGTCCAATATTGTGTTAGGTTTGATTTCTGTTAGGGAACACTTTAGGGCTAAGCCCTTTGATCCCATCCAAATGGGGATAAAACTGGAGAGACTATTAGCCCATGAACTAGGGGCACAGTTGAGTGGGAAAAGCGAATAAAACTGTTCCATCCCTGGGGAAAAACTGCTATTTTTTGTATTACAGAAAAAAAAATCACATTCTAGTACATTAAGAGGGGTTAAGACAGGTCTAGGGTTTTTGGTATGCATTGTAAGGACCTTGCTTGTGTTGCACACACCTTTGGAAGGGAACAGGTTAAAATACTGATAACTGAACACAAAATTAGACTGTGAAGAATGAAGTATTTATATATCAGTAGGGTCTGTTAAGCATCCAGGAGTTTGGATTCTTTTCTGTACTTTTATGCTATAGGAAAGGGAGAATAGGATTTGTCAACACTGTTAGCACTAACTAGAAGTGGATTGAGTCTGCCGCCTATCACAGGGTTTCTTGTTTCTACTGAAAAGAGGAAGCATGGAGATATTTTTAAATACAATATAAGCTTCTGGAACCACACACGTGCACATGCACAAAACCATGTTTCTCACTTGGATTTAGTGAAGATTTTGGGTTAGCTCTTATACTTGCTTGACCAGCTTGCTCATCCATACTCAAAATTATAGAAGATTGAGGTTTTAGAAACATGATAAATTTAAAAGAAATAACTGATTTCATAGATAATTCTTTTCTCTAATAATGGATACACATCACTGACTGTCTCAATGACGGGTTAAGGACTGCTTTTTAGTGGTGATTGTAGAATATTTCTTATAAATTCACTTAAGCTCTGTCATGGAATTGGTGTGTCTCTATCAACCTGGTGCTGCTGAGCAGGGTTTGCAAAGATTTCAGTTTGCTGCCTGGTGGCATCTGAAATTGAAAAGCTTCTAAGAACAGTGTTAACATGAAGCCAGTCTTGACATGAGCCACACAAATACTTCCATTTCCTGCACCTCACTTCATATATCACTATCAGTTCATTACAATTGCCATAAGGCAGCACCCAAATTAAATGGAAGGTACCTATGTAAGATTGCTTTTGGGTGAGATCGCTTTAGTCCCATACTCTGGCTGGTAATAATACTTTGCTGTTCTACAGACCTTCCAAGGGTCTCCAAACACTTTTCAAAAACACCCCTAGTCTAATGAAGCTGCTGAATTTCACTGATTATTCTTTTTCCCACCAGGAAAAAGGCAGGGCAGTGGTGGAAGAAGAGACTCAAGGAGAGCAAGAGCTAGAACTACAGGAACTTCTACTATGTCCCTGTACAACCTTGGAGAAGTCACTCAGTGTAACTGTAAAGTGGAGATAATGGTAACCTACTTCTCAGGCATGTTTTAACTGATGAATTGGCCCAGCACTGAAGGAGAGCTGACAATTCATGGCTGTACAGTAGTTGTAGACAGAGACTTTGAAAGTGCTTAAGTGAGTTAGGTGCCACTTATCCCATTGAAAGATAATGGGAATTAGGGTCCTAAGCACTTTAATACCCCACTAGGTACCTATTTGTATCTTTATGCATATAAATACCTTAACAAAATTTGCCTCATAAGTACGTAACCTGAGTAGGCACTTTTGAAAATCCCATACTTTTTTTTAAACTACAACGGGGTAGGCAACCCGTGGCACGAGAGCCCATTTGGAGCAGCATGCAGCACCCTCTGCAATGCCACAGAAATTGTGGCTCCTACCACTGAAAACCACTCCAGGCAGCTTCTTTCAGGGGCAGCTGGAGCATGAAGGGTCCCCACCATGCCCGTGTTCCAGGCATGATATGGAAAGAAGATGCCTGGGACGGCTTCTCTCCATGGTACGCAGCCACCAAGGAGTCACTCTGGGTAGCTTCTTTCCTCAGCATGCCTGGGGACCGCCCAACAGGAGCTGTTCCAGGCAGCTTTTTTCCATAGCATCCCTGGGGACCCCTATCCTGAGGCATGTTGCCAAGAGGCTCCACTCCAGGAAGCTTCTTTCCACAAGTGGCTCCTTTCAGCAGCATGCCAGGGAAGCACCCTTCCCCCTTCTCCCCAGCCTCCAACCATGGCTGCCACCAAATTTTCAGGCAGCTGCTGCTTTTATATCTGTGGAGGGAGACACCGGCAGTGGCTGACAGTTGAGGAGGAGGGGCTGGCACAGGGATCGGCAAAGGTTGCTGACCCCTGAACTACAACATATGGACATTTGCTGCCATTGTAACTGAGGGACTAACAGAAGCATATGCAATTAGACAGTCATAGTAAGCTTTATTCTCAGTTGAATCAGTGGCAGGAGGGAGGGCAAGTGATTCAGGGTAGAACCCTTATTTTAAGAGGTGACCTATCATACGTGCAACCTTCAACTTCAACAGGAGTTATACCTCTGCCTCTCTAACATGAATGGAAAAGTAGATCCATCAGTGTTTCAGAAGAGGCAGCTGTTTAGAAAAGACCTCTCAATGAGTAACATGGAGTAACATTACTGAAACAGTTCCAAAGGCACAGCCATGTTAGTCTAGTAAAGCAAAAAAAGCAAGAAGTCTTGTGGCACTTAAAGACTAACAGATTTATTTATTGCATGAGCTTTCGTGGGAGAATATCCCACTTCATCAGACACTTTGAAGACTTACAGAATTGGATGAAAATAAATGCAGTGTGACCTGATCCCATGTCTTACACTCCCCTGCATTTATTTTCGTCCAATTCTGTAAGTGTTCCCTCTTCAAAGCGTCTGACAAAGTGGGATATTCTCCCATGAAAGCTCATGAGATAAATAAATAGGTTAGTCTTTAAGTGCCACAAGACTCCTTGCTTTTTTTTTTTTTTAATTACTGAAATAGTACTTTCAGTTTCTTAGTATCATTCATGTCAGGCTTCAAAAGAAAGAAATATAGGCACTCTAATTACAGGCTGGAAACACAGAATTGCTTATTATGGATTTACAGTATTATCCCTCAGAAAAAACACATGCTATACTTAATAGCTGCAGCTATTTAAATAAAGCAAACTACAAGCAACATGCTTGAGTTTCCACTTCAATTACTCTATATATTCTCACAGAGCAGTCATGCTTTCAGCTCCTTCCTGAAGCGGGCCATGGCATGAGAGATGTACCTGCCTCAGTAACTTCACTACAAATGTATTTGCCTCAATATGTTCTCTCCCTGGGGCTGGTAATTATACATTGTTGTGCATGTATGAACTATAGCATCCTTACTGCTTGCTGTCTTCAGACTCATAATTTCATCAGCTAAACCTATTAATCAGACAAATGAATGCTCAGTTCACTTGATGTGCACAAACAAATATCAAGATGACCCAGGATATTAATTGATCTTAATTTTTATCTGCAAAGATTATGAATAGGCATAAAAGGGGGAAAAAAAACTTTAGACCGCTATACATGATGCACTTCCCTAATCAAGCTTCATTCTCTGATGGAGGCTTATTTTAGCTTGTATTTTGCTGATTCAGTTGCACATCTTTTTCTAGAAGGTGTTATTAATAGAAAATCAATTACATAATTTATGAAGTAGAAGGAAATGTAGATCCTTTCCCTCCACACGAACATACTTTTAAATGGGTCATATTAGGAAGGTACACCTGAGAGCTTAATGCTTAAAGATTTCAGAATGAAAGTATTCAGGCAAATATTGCACATCTGATATTTAAAAAGTGTTATAAGGAAAAAATTTAAAAACTAGGCAACTAGAGGTTTAAACAAGATATATCGGAAAGATTTCTTCTTGAAATTTGCATTTTAAAGTATCTATTTTATTTCCAGACCCCAGTAATTTTTTAAGTTGTAACAAATTATAAAATATTGACATGCTGAAATATGCATTATAATTTAACTCTAAGTATAGAGGGACATTTTAAAATATACATTATATATTAAATAGAAGCAGTTATCTTCCATCAAGAAATGATCTTCTCAGCAATATGTACCAAAAACATAGAAAATAAGATTTATTTTTGTAAAATGTTTCCATAATAAAGTAATTGCAAAAACAATGTAATGTAAGCAATGTAAGCGCAACAGTCATTATGCAGTTGCCAACACAATTACCTCTGCTTCCCATTCCCCCCCGCCCCCTGCAATGCATGCACACACACTTTGCCAAATTGTATTAATGACTGGAAAAAATATAGTCACTGAATTTTATAAATTAGAAAAATCAATGAATAATCACTTTTTTTTAAAGAAAAAAAACTGGAGCATCACAATGATTCATTTTCACAATGATAGTTTAGTTGTAATTATTTATGATAATATAGTAACTTCCCTTCATGGCCCAGATTCAGGAACACATAAAAACACATGATTAACTTTAAGCACATGTTTAATTCCATCCCTATTCAGCAATGAAGTTATGCATTTAATTTAACTGATTCAGGCCCTCTGTCAGTAAATGCTATATAGCATGATATATAGCCTGCAAAACTAGCATTTGTTTTAGTAATGTAAGACTTTATGGCACAATTCTGCCATGAAATGTTTAAGAAGTAGGGAACATTTGTTGTTCTTCCTAGTAAGCAGTACTGGTTGGAAAGCTCATTATTAGGTGATATCTACTGTATACAAGATATCTGTATATTATTTCCATATACATACACCTATATATTTTAAGTAAATGGAATGTCATGTCCTCACAAAACTTCCAAGTTATCACTCAGGCTAAACATCATGACCACAATTTCATCACAGCAGTGGAAGTAGAACCCATAGGCTCTTATTCCAAAAGTACTTTTACCAATTAAGCTAAAGACCTTCCAGTATCTCAGTGGTTCCCAACTGGTGGACTGGGGGGCCAAAAGTGGCCTGCAGGGGCTTTCCAAATAGCACATGGCCCCCCTTCTACTGGCTGCAGAAGGGAGTCACTGCCTAAAGACCTGCCAAGTGGAACATCTATCCATGGGGCTAAAAGATTTGTGCAAGCTTTTTGCTGTAGCCAAGGCAATGGGAAATCAGTGCTCCTCTCCTTTTGGCTGCAGCAGGATATGGCAAAGGGCTTCGCGTGGGCCACAGGCAGCTAGGTTCTCTGCTGGAACCAGAGGAGGGGAAGCACTGATCTTTTGTCCCCTGTGGTTACAGAAGGCAGCCACTGCCTAGGTACCTAGCTGGAGAGCGTGAGGCAAAAGGGTGCATATAGTTTCCTTGCTGCAGCCAGGGGGACAGGAGATCAGAGAGAAGGCAGCCTTGTCACTGAATTCCTTCAGGTCTGGCTGCAACAGGGGTGACCTGTTACTGGAAACTGGTGGCTGCTGAGGGTTGTAAAAATTGTATCTGTGACCCTCAAACCAAAAAGGCTGGGAGCCACTGCACTTCTTAGCAATGTGGGGCTTAGGACTCAGTATTTCCTCTTGTTGCTGACAGCTATGCACATACATATACTTGACACATGTACACATTTCTGGTTGAAAAATAATAGTACAAACTGGAAAATGAACATCCACTTTCAAACAATAAAGCTCATTTTATTTTTACCCAGTCCCCATCCATTGCTATATTCAAATTTTAAAACTAAGGATTTGTTTTAATATAGAAGAGGTGTTATAAAGCCTGAAATCAGAAACCTCAAGTTATGTTGTGATCTTTACATTATAGTCATTTTAAATTGAGTCATATACAAGTTCAAGTAATTAGGGCTCAAAACTTGGTGCAAGTTTAGTCCATTTAGCTAAGTCTGAACAATAATTGTATAAACCACAAAACCATAAATGCAAAACTGGTGGCACTAATTACAAGCGTCAAATTCTTTAGACACTAAACTCTCTGAAGAGTGTGTGTGCCAATACTGTTCAAACAGGAATAATCAAAAATCTAATCATATTCCTTCCTCCCCCCCCCAACACATTACTACTTATCAAATATTAACCTTTTTTGGTATCACTGCTGCAAAGTCAACATGGTAATCAATGAGACAGCTGCATCCTTCTGTGTCCTGCACATAGTGAACAAAACAATGAGCTAAGTTCTAACTGTAATAGCTTTATTTAAGTATTGGATCCATTCTGATGTTCTGATTTCACGTTGTGTTTGCATGTGAAAATAAGTGGATAAAAAAAACTCAGACCAGTTTTTGGACCTCAATTTGAGTTTGGTAAGGCATCTTTGGAGCAAATCTGCTCTGGCAGTTGCAGAGAAGAGATAAATACAGACAGCCTTCAGTGTGAAAGTCATGATTCAGAGTCTAAGAAAGGGACAAATCCTCACCTAGCGTAAATAGGTACAGCCCCACTTAAATAAACATAATTATATGGATTTACAGCAGAAAAGGATATGGACTAAAGTCTGTAACGTGTGGCGTTCCTCGTGTGCACCACTGTAGGTCTAAAATAATACAACGGGGGACTGCAAATATCAAACTGTGCAGGTACAGGAATATTTCCAGTAGTAAACTTGTGTTTAGATAATATTAACAGATGTTGCAGATGCCCAACTTGCTTCTTTTTTGGCCAAAGCTTTGTATTTGAGTCCATCATTTGTCCCAAAGAAATGCCTTGAAGTCAGAGGCCAGGTGTGTAATGTTGTTAACTAAGAAGGTAAATACTCTTTCTGGAAGGTTAATGTGTGGCACCACTTTATTTGTTAGAACCTGGAATCTAACATACAAGAACCAAAAAGAGAGAGAGAAAACAAGGCTGCTGTAAGACAGTGATGCACACTTCACCCCAGCTTGCTCTTGGGTGGCTCTTTGCAGACTAACTGCTGAAAACAGTACCCCCTAGGAAAAGACCCATAACGCTTAACATACCAGCTTGCAATTTTAACACAGCTTTCAATAAATCAGACTTTACATTAGTGCTGGCAGAGGGGCTAGAGAAATTGGTGCTTATATTTGTTTTCCTCTCACTGAATTCATTATGCTTGAAAAAGCAGAGGTCCTGTAAATTAGGGGTCTCAAACACATGGCCTATGGTCCGTACCCCTAGCAACTTTTCAAGCAGTCTGCACCCCCACTGGCTGGGAGCTAGCAGCTGAGCTGCAGCCAGCCAGCCAGCCAGCCACCTCCTGCCGCCAACTGAGCTGAGCTCAGAGCCACCAGCAGTGCCTTCCAGGCTGCAAGCTGTGCTTCCAGGCTGCACCGACCTCCCCCTCCCGCCCCAGGGGCTTTGGCACTGGTAGCCACATTGCCAGAGATCCAGGGACGAGGTGGAGCCTACCACACTGTCTGGGAGTCGTGCTGCAGGCAGAGCCCTGCAGGGGCATCTCTTGGAGAGTCGGGGCCTAAGGCCAATCAGAGAGGAGCATGGTGGGCTGGCCTGCTCCATCCCCCAGGGATTCTGGTTGTCCCACTAGGGACTGGGGTCGAGGCCACACTGCTGGTGGGTGCAGGACCATCACCCAGCCCCAGGACTGCTTTCTTTCTCTCTCTTTCGTCCATCTCTCTTTCTTTTTTCTCTTGTCCTTCCAGCTCTTTCTTTATTTCTCTTCCTTCCTTCTCTCCATTTTCAAAAGAACTTTAAAAAAAAATTTTTTAATATAAAAGCTTTCTAAAAATTAAAATGCATACAAATTCAGTTAATTAAACCCAATTAATTCTCTTTACAACAAATATGAACTTAATTAATTTTAATTAAATTTTAATTAAATAAACTGGTGGCCCTGCTGTATGAAGAGGTTTCAGTAATACGGCCCTCAGGCCAATATCCTAGTTCTCATGTGGCCCTCGTGGTGATTTGAGTTTGAGACCCTGGCTGTAAATGCTGTGGTGGCTTCTCCCTGATTAGGCTTTCCTGCACTCCCTGCAAAAAAAATTTTTTTTACCACATTTGACTATAGGAGAAAAATCACTATGCCTTGCAACACTTTTGCTTGCTATTACATTCATGTATAGTAGAACAAAATCTTCAGAAGAATTATCAGAATATAATGTGCAAATGAGACAGAGGTTAAAACAGTTCTTTCTATTGTTAGCCGTGAACAACAAAGATTGTAATGAAACAGCCTTGAAGCTCCATTCCTTGGCAAATGTTATCCTTGCAATTCTGAATGAAGTAAAAAGTAAAAAAAAAAAAATGTGCTCTCCTCTCCGTTTCATCTCATGAACACCTAGCTCAACAGGAGCCATGACACATAGGCAGGATTTGATTATGCACTTGACACAATGTCACAAATATGCAAGGTCAGAAGCATTCTATTCATTAAGCAAATTAAGGAAATTGCTATGAGAAGAATATTTCTGCTTGCTTCACCAGTTCTACTCCCCCTGCAGATCTGAAACCAAATTCACCTAACTAAACTGGCAATAGGAAACTGTACTTGCAGATGGAACAGACAAAATTCTTTTGTCAACAATCTACCATAGTCTGTATACCCCTCACGTTAAAGAGAAATAAGATACCTGGGTGCCCAGGGATTTTGACAGAGAGAGAGAAAAAAAGACTGTAAGTAGTAGCATTAAAAAATAGCAGCCTCCAGTTCCACCAACAAGACACACCCATACCCAATGCCCAGCACAGTTACATCATAGTATGAACCAGAAACAGCACCAAAAGTGCTGGTGGGTGTTCCTGCACTGAGGCACTTACAAATCTTATGGAAGCCTTAAGAGTTATTCATTTTCATCGTCCATTCAGGAGAACTGTCCTGATGCCCCCACCCAAACCCAAAACAAACATTAGATAAACACCTGTCAGGGATAGTTTAAGATTGTACTTTGTCCTTCCATGAGGGCAGGGGACTTGACTTGACAACCTCTCATAGCCCCTTACAGCTTTTTATGATTCTGTATCTCATTGATTATGTTCCTCGGATACGTAGAATGTGTTGACATGCTCGTAGTGGCCTAAAACAACAAGCAGAAAGAAGCTTCTTGCTTTCCTTAACTGAACTTAAACATCTCAACCAGCTTTTAGGACTATTACAGTTCCATTACAGGACTGTTTAAGTGAAACCCAGGTGGCATAATTATTTATCAATCTTTGATTTTGTGGACGCTGTTTCGAGAGATTTAAAAGGCCTTGTCTCCAACACACACAACAGGGGTCACAGCTTCATTCCTCAGGAACCAAGAAAATTTCAAGGCATGTTGAGGTCCCACAGCTGCGTGTTGAGTCAGTTGAAATTTTTCAATAATCACAACATTTTGATGGATTTTTGAAGAAACAAAAGCAAAATTAAACATTCTTTTAAAAATACAGTGAGAAATGTATACTGATTTTTTTAAACCAATTCATAGTAATCTTTTGAACTCAACTGGCAAGAGATGTGACTTTCAATCATATCTGTCTCTAAGAGATCCAAACCTGATTTTATCTTCTGACTATGAGTAAGACAGTAAATACTCATAATGGTGGGGCTTGGCCCTTCAGGAATACAGCCTTGGGCCCTATTACGAAGGAGGCACATCCCAACAGAGATCAAGGAGATCAGAAGCTGCTAGGAGTGAGTAACTTACAGTAGGTTCGAGGAGTTGGGACTCTGACTACAACCAGGAAAGGCCTGTAAGGAGCCCTGCTAAGAAGGTAAGCATACAGTCTTGAGGAGACTTGATTTTGAACTCTTTTCTATGAAAAAGAGAGGAGACACCACATGAGTAATAGAAGACTTCAGCCAGGGAATAGTTTCAGAGAGCACAACTGGTGGAAAAAAGAGAAGCCCAAGGACTGAGTTTTATTGTTGTGTGTCAATAAATTAGTGCTTGGGAGAAGAGGCACTATTGAATAAAAAGCCTGTGTGGAGTTTATTTAAAAAGACTCTTGAAGGGGAAAATGGAAGATAAGGGCTGCTCGAGAGTGACAGCCCAGTCACACACTGGGGTACATATAGCACCAAGAATCAACCTGGGGACATCTGCAATCAAGTTGCAGCTAGAGCAAAAACATCTGCTTCATATGCTTCAGCTTTTACAACAATACCAGTTTGAACAAAAGCCTTCCTGAATCTCTTAAACTCTGCCTCTTCTTTCATCTTGCACATGGAGAAATGCCTAGAGTCCAAGAGCTGCAGCAAAGCTCACAGGAATAACAGCATTTGAGGCCAGATGGTAGCAAAGAGCCCTTTATTCCCAGATTATGAGGGAAGACAGCTCCAGAAATGAAGCTTGTTGGTGACTCAGAATCTGGGAGAGAATTGAGGCTAATGGCTGTGACTCAAACCCTGAACCTGTTACTTAGAAAATGGCTGAGTGTTGATCTACTTCTCCCATTTCATTCCCCCAAAAGCCATGTGGGCTAGCTAGCAAATACAAGATTAAACAGCTGCATGTGGGAAAAGACACCAGTCTACCTGTGCCATGCTCATCCATCTACTTGAAGCATCATAATGCCACTGGTGAGTAGAGGAGAGTGTGCCACATCCTTCACTTTCACATATTCTTTGTGCCTTAAAAATGTCATGGCTAACAAGAAAAGTTCAGAGGTTCTATACAGTAGGAGTATTTCACCTTCAAACTTGTCAAGAGTTATGGGTAAACACAACAGTTGTGGGCATTGTTTTCGTCAAATCTAACCCTAATTCCCATGCTATAAAATGCCACTGAACTAGCATTAACTAGGATTCGATAAGGGATTAGACATTTAGCTAGATAATGAGAACTCGGTAGTTATATTACACAGGATAAAAAACCTATACAAGTTAAAGATATAAATCCACATGATAAAGGGCATGCACTAATGGGGATGAAGAAGAAATGTATCCTATGAGCAGATTATTTCATAACTGCCCATTATACAGTTTCTTGAACTTTCCTCTGAAGCACCTGTTACTGGTCACCACCTAGATCAGGGGTACTCAAACGGCGGCCCACGGTCCACAATCCAGACCGCAAAGACCTTTCTGGTGGACCGCAACAACAGGGGCGTCACTGGGGCGGGGAGGGACCCGGGGCACAGGCCCCGCCCCCGCCCCCAGAGGGCAGGCCCCGCCCCCAGCCAGAAGGCCACGCCCCCTGGCTCAGGATAGGGCCAGGGGGAGGCCGCGCTGCTGCCGGCAGCTAGGCTGCAGTGCGGCACAGTGGAGCCTGGCCTGGCATGGCCCGGCCCCAAGTGGCTGCTGGAGGCGGGGCCCGTGGCCTCAGCCCTGGATCCATGGCCAGGGATGGGGCTGCCGCGGGCAGCCGGTAGGGCCCCAGATCCCCAGCCAGGGACAGGGCTGCTGCGGCCGTGGGGTTCCCACCCTGTCCGCGCAGCTCCTGCTTCATCGGGGGGGGCGGAGCCACATGAGGGCGCTGCTGCGCTGCGGGTGCGGCATCGGCGGCGGCTCCCATCGTGCACTGCGGCAGGGTGGGTCACGTGACAGCAGCGCGTGTGGCTGGAGCGCTAGCCGAGGCCCCTGTCCCTGGTGTTGCCCGGTGCCCGCGGGTGCCGCTGGCTGAGTCTGGCCTGGCCTGGCCTCGGCCGCAGCATTTCTCAGCCCCCCACGGCCTTGACTGTCAGCGTCCCTTGGCCACGGGCCCCGCAGGTCAGTTGACTGTTCCGGGACGAAATGCTGACTGACCTTTCTATTCAGCCGGATGCCTGCTCCTGTTAGTGGGTGCATCTAGCCCCTGTCCATTGCATTATTGATGGGCTGTGAGGAGGCACGGTACGAGGTGGCATGCATGTTCCTAGCCTAATGTGAATTCATTTTCACTGTAACTTAGTAGAGCATCTACAGCTTCCGCCAAGTTAGCTCTGTATAGAGCTGGGTGATGGTGGCTTGTTACCGAGGTGAAGCACTGAGGTGATCCCCAAGTCAAATTATTTTGGCATACTGCATATGTATCAATGTGGGAGTTAAAGGTGCGGAGTTACAACCTTTTGCTAACGGTAAAGTCCTACCAGAACTCCTGGTTTTCACCCAAAACTGAAAATACTCTTGAATTTTGAAATCTAGGTCATTACCTCCTCAACTGATAGCCTGTAAAAGACTGTCACTCAGGCACCATGATGACAGGGGATCAGGGACCTGGCGACTGCGGCCAAGGTGGCAAGGTAGGGCAGTAGGCCTACCCTAGTTGCTTGTGGACCCCGATGAATGGTGGAAGGCTGAATGTGGACCGGCTCGCAAAAAGTTTGAGTACCCCTGACCTAGATGGACCATAGGTCTGATCTAGTCAGGCAATTCCTACTTTCCAAATAGATTTAGGAGAGCATTATGTTCTGTTAGATCAGAGTGTTCATGCATAACAGATGCACTGCAGAAAGCAGAGAGGCACAGATTTAGCACCACAATACCATAGTGGCCATCTACCAGGAGCCCAAGGGCTACATCTTATTTGCATTTAAATGTGCCTTATGTTTAATAAAAAGATAAATCTCTGTTTTCATGTACTCATCTTCAGTCACAGGTCAGTAGAAATTGTGACTTCAGTTCATCAGCAATAAACCCTGCAAATCAGCTTATTTTTTAGCACCAGTTACATGCAAGAACGTACAAGAGAGTAACCCTGGCCTGCATTTCAGTATTTTGTAAGTCACATGGAGTACCTGGACAGTACTTAAGCACTTCTGGTCTAACAGTAAAGTCCCTTTTCCAAGTAGAAGATTAATCTTATCTTAGGTCAAAGATGTAAATGCATTGAATGGCCTTATCCAAGCCTCAGCTGTGTGTAATGAAAAACCATACATGCTGCTATTTGACAGAACAATCCACGCTGGCATCAGAATTTGAACCTCATACCATCAGCTCTAAACCACAGACACTCCAGCATTCAAACCTCAGGCTTCAGGAGCTGACGGAAGTAGTAGACTGTTATCCTCTATGTGGACACAATTGATACTTGATAACAACATGTTTTGTTGCCATGACCAGTAGCTTTTGCTCAATAGGTGACTAAGATCAGAAACATTAGGATGTTGCAGAACATGACTATTGAAGTTTTACAACCAGAGCTATCTTGTGGAATTTTGCTTGGTATCAATGCCAGTTTTCTACCTGGCATGATATTTTTGCCCCCCTTTCAGAAAGGGACCCAGAAATAAACCCTGAATCCAAACTCCTAAAACAGAGGACTGTTCCACTCTGCAGCTGAGCTACTTTCATTCAGGAGAAAGCCATACACTCATTCTTTTAGATTTTTCTTTAAAATAAAAAAAGGAAGAACAAGAGCCACAGAGCAGCAGGAATTGCTACCTACAAATAGTTTGAGACTTTGAGCATCATAATTGTCAAGTAGTCTCCAGTAGAGCTGAATACATTTTCACAGTTAAATTTAAAATTAATACATGCTTTGTAAGGCTTATCAGCGAGGGTTGCTTTAAAAAAAAGTTTTCTTTACTAATGCAGTAATTTTAAATCCATTTAGGCTAATTTCCTTCAACTCGAATCTTTTTTAATCAGAGACCAGAACACTTGACTTAAATGGTTTGGATAAAGCCGTTCATAAAATCAGTAATAAAAAAGCATTGGGAAAACAGAGAACAAATCTTGGAATAAGAAGGGAAAGAGGAAATGAAACTTTCCAAGTCCTCTAGCAAAATCATAACCACTCCTCAACCAGACAAAGTGATCAACTAAAATACCAGGATACTCAAACCCAGAAGAAGCAAGTGCAAAAATAAACTATGGAATACTTCACAGTGACAAAACACAAAATTACACAATTACTGTACACAAAAATACTCCCTTTCATTCTTCTCCCCAAAACCATACATGTCATCTCAGAAGTTAGCTGTGCATGTGCTAGAAGCAAAAATTCTAGATACAAAAGTTTGTGTGAGGCGATCATATTCTGCTAGTTGTTCAAGAAGGCTCACCCCAAGGACTTACCTTCAATTTGCATCTGCAAACCCTTCAACTTGCATCTGCAATTCATTTTGCTGATGTAACTATGCAAGTGCAAATTTCGTCTGTACAAAAAGAAATTATGGCCTCAGTCCATTTCAAAATCCACCCAAATGTTTCTGTTATTGTTGGCAGGGGAACTTGGAAAACATTGGTGGCTGCCCGAAACTTGTGCAGTATGCAGGTAAGTAAAAGATTTCAGCTTGTCCCTTATAACTCTTTAACCCTTTCCCAGCATGCCACAGGCATTTAACCTTAACTCCTTTTTGCATGATTATCAGTGGTCTGCAGGTTCCAGACAAAAACACCACCTTTGTCACGAATCTAATGACATGGAATGTGGCTATTAATACACATATCTTATGTGTCTAATCTTTGACACATTCCATAAGATGTGTCTAAAATTAAGCTTAATAAAAATAAACTCCACTAATGTCTCTCCCCCAGCTCTTCAAGAAGGGAATGATTTGGCATCTCATTTGTCTGCATTTCTCTATATGCTGAGAATGTAATGGCTCATCATTACAATCTTAAAATCCAGCTGGAAAAAAAGACTACATCACAATTCAGAAACACTTGGAGCCTCCATTTAAAAGCACATCTGCTGAAGTGGCCATGAGCTAACTGTGCTCTATCACAGTATCATAGAACGGTAGGGCTTGATCTAGTCCAGTCCCTGCACTGAGGCAAAATGAAGTATTATCAAAGATCGATCCCTGACAGACATTTGTCTAACCTATTCTTAGAAGCCTCCGTTGACAGATTCCACAAACTTCCTAGGCAATTTGCTCCTGTGCTTTACTACCCTTATAGTTAGGCAGTTTTTCCTAATGTCCAACATAAACTGCCCTTACTGAAACTGAAGCCCATTACTTCTTGTCCTGTGCTCAGTGGTTAAGGGGAACAATTTATTAGCTTCCTTTTTGTAACAACTTTTCCATATTGAAGACTTATGTCCCTCCTTAGTCTTCTCTCCTACAGACTAAACACACAGTTTTTTCAATCCTTCCTCTTAAGTCATGTTTTCTAGACCTTTGATCATTTTTGTTGCTCTTCTCTGGACCTTCTACAATTTGTTCACATCTTTCGCAAAGTGAGGTGCCCAGCACTGGACACAGTATTCCAGTTGAGGCATTATCAGTGCTGAGCAGAATAAAAAAATTACTTCTCACGTCTTGCTTACAACACTCCTGTTGCTAACTCCTGCCATAACAAAACCTAAATCTGAAATTAAGAAATATTTGGATTACCCCAACATGAAAAAGGATTGCACTTTAGAACAACTCTTTAAGCATTTCCTCATACATCCCTTCTGTTGCAAATGTGTGGTTAAACATCTAAAAGGGAGTTGGTGAGGGAGGCAGTTGAGAGCAGGATGAGAATGTAAGATGCAAAGCCAAATGGTAGTATTACACAGTGAACATCTTAACAGGAACATAGGGACATGGGACTGGAAAGGACCTCCTGGGTCACCAAGCTCAGTTCCCCTGTTATCACAGGCAATCCCATGAGAGTATTATTCTGTATTTGCATTACAATAGCACCTAGGAAAGAGTCCCTGTCATGGACCAGGACACCCATTGTGCTAGGCGCTGCACAAATACAGAGCAAAACGATGGTAATCGTATTCATAAACTTAATGTGGGGCTCTGAGCTGCCTTGCAGTTAATATTTGGGCTGCAACTCTCATTTCCTGGCTTAGTGTGTTTAGGGGCACAGCTAAAACAGTCAACTCATCTATCCATTTGTTGCAAGAAGAAAAGTGTCTCCCTTTCCCACAGTGGCAAATCCCCAGGCTGATTGAAGCACAATGCTAACTGTCCTGAAGTGAGTCCCATCAGAATGCCTCAGCTAGAAGGATTATGAGATACAGCGCAGGGGGCGATAGTTTTACTTGTAGAACTCTAGCAGGATTAAGGAACTGGTAAGAAAAGAGAGACTCTGACAATTTCTGAAGAGCAAACAGACATCTGTAAAACACTGTGCCTGATACCATAATGAGCGGAGCTTTGTGGGTGTAGAGTTGGGTCAGACTAATGGTACATCTAGCCTAGTATCCTGTCATCCAAAAGTGGCCAATGCCAGATGCCTTAACAGGAACAAACAGAACAGACAAGCATCAAATGATCCGTTCTGTTGCCTATTCCCAGCTTCTGGCGAACAGCAATCTCTGCACATCTGGCTAACAGCCACTGAGGGACTCATCTTCCAAGAATTTACATAGTTATTTTTTTAACCTCATTATAGCTTGGCCTTCACAACATCCTCTAGCATGCATTGTGTGAAGAAAAGCTTCCTTTTCTTTATTTTAAACCTGATGCCTAATATCATTACCACTCACAGTTTTATAAGCAACATATTAAGTTTTACTCTAGTAAACTGTCTCGTGGGTTTAATCCCAAGTGATTAAATTGTTTACTACTGAACAGTATTGTCTTGTGACTGAGTGAAGTGGGAAAGGAGTAAGCACCAACTGAGAACATGGAGAAAATCAACACTGGTTGCTTATTGCTCACACATGTGGTTCTGCGATGCTGATAATAAGGGGGTACTTACTTGGTTGGACGATAATCTGGTATGGTACGATCCAGTGAAATTTTCTCACTGAGGTAGGAATTATAGCCATATTTCTCATGTGGGCCCTTAGCTTTCTCTTCCTCTGCTGGAGACAGGGTGGCAGGAAGTCCACCTTTACCACGTCCACCATAGCCTTCAATGAGACCAAGTGACTTAGACAAACCTTTGGAAAGAAAAAAATATAATAATTGCTGTAGAGTGCTTATGTATCAGATCACTGCCCATGCCATGAAGTGGTAGGGCAGATACTCTTCAACAGCAGTCATACACAAATTGTTTTGAACACTTCACCTGGTAATATGTGAATGTCTTTATAGATCAGTAAATCAGGTGAAGGGTACTTTAATTAAGCACTCAAGTTAGCTCTTCAGAGACTAGATCATACTCCTCTTCACAATCCCATTTGGCAAGATTGTACATTTTCACAAGTGATACAGTGTTATGTGTGTCCGTTTGTTCATGTATCGTTTATTTTAGCATCTGTCACTGTTGCATGTAGGTGCTTCCCAGATATGCAAGAAGAAAAATTGAGAAATTCTTCATGTGCAGTGATGAACTTCCATCAGTTAAGCAAAATACAGTCCAGGAAAACAGTTCCCATTAGTAGCCAACATAACCCCTCCTGGAGATCTGTGAGTCTTACAAACTCTATTTAGTTCTTAGCAAGGTTATAGTTATTTATACCTACTTCCCCTTCTCAGTGGGGTAATTACATATAAGGTTAGATGTTCCCAGGAGGAGAATGGGTTGAACACAGAATAAGACTAGAAAAAAAGTTGGATAACTGCCAATTGAATACATATTCACTTAGTATGAACCATGAATAGCATACAAATGTTGATTTAATTTTTTTTCCTTCATAGCTTTCTTAAAAAGTGTACCAACATTCTTAGACCTTTACAATACATTTATTTATTCACATCTGCATAGCTATGGGAATTAAGCAAGGTTCAAGAATGAATAAAGGAAAATATAATAGGGAAGGTTGTGGCAAGTCGACAAGACTTGACTACTGATATAGAGTGCCTGACATTTTAACATTTTTCACTAGTGTAGATTCAGACCTTTCTCATTGTCAGCTGCTAAGACAATTGATGGATGATTTTTTAAAAACCTTGCTATTTCCTCCTTCACTTTACTGGAGAGAGACCTGTTTTGCAAAGCAGGGCTCTCCATCACCCCGATAATGTTTAAGAAAGAAGAAGGTGGTCTTATAGCAAAAACATGGGAATTGGAATTCCAAGATCAGCGTTTCTACTCCCAAATTTGCCATGGATATCATGTATAACCTTGTGCAAATGACTGAGCGTCTTTATGCCTCACGTTCCCACTTGCAAGATAGGGATTTTAATACTTTTCTCCTTTCAACGGGTGTTGCATGGTTTAACAAAAATAATTTGTTAGCATAAATCACTCTGAAATCCTCTGAGGGGAGATGGTATTGTTATCACCATCATTGCTTCTGAAAAGGGATCTTTATTTTGCTAGCTATCAAGATTTTATCATGAATCTCATATTTAAGTGTTTTTCTTAAAGGTCCTTTTGACAGATCCATGCAAGTAAGTGAAAAATCTCAAAAAACAGAAAGTAAACAGAAAATCCCAAGATGTATTATTAAAAAAAGAAATTAAAAAAAAAACCACCACCACCCTCATGATTTTTAAGCCACTTAGGATTTTCTGGGTCCTGACTCAAACTTTTTAATACCTGGAATTAGCAACAGCACACAGTGCCTTTAGGACACCTTGGACCATATTACGGTCCAGAGTAACTCCCCGATGGATAGATTTACTCCAGATTTTAACCATTATATAATAGATATGGACCCAGAATTTTAATTAATTCTTCTTCACCCTGTTCATGAAATATCTATACTGAGAACTCTCCTTGATAGGGGTTAAAGTACAATTTGGCGGGCCCTGGAACCCTCCTAATCAGGCAGGCCCCCTTCCTGCATGAGTGCCCCCCCTGCATCCCAGCTCCTGCCCCAAATGCCAGCCCCCACCCCAGTTACTGCCCCCAAAACACCCACCCCCATCAGACCCCTTTCCCCATGTCATTCTCAGCCCCAGTCCCTACTCCCTAAGCTCCTTGCCCCCATTCCAGCCCTCCTAACCCTCACTCCCCAGCTCCCTGTCTTCGTGCCACCTCCCACAGCCCCCCAAGCCCTCCCCAGCCCACCGCCTCTCCCCCCTCTCCACACACCCTCCCTGTCCCCACGATTTCCCTACTGGCTGCCTAACCACCCCACCCCCCCTTACCTGGCTGAAGAGCTGGGCAGGGGTCAGGAGGCCATAGCACTGGCCAGCCAGCCAGCTGGCAAAAAGGAGCCAGGTTCTGGGGAGGAGAGGGAGGAGTGGCTGGGCCGGCCTAGGGGCAACACACCAGAACGCTGTGTTCCAGCGTGCCCTTCTATTTTTATGGGGCCCCAGAGCACAGCGTTCCAGGGCACTGCCCTATTTTGGGGGGGCCCTGGAACACTGCATTCCAGGGCATTCCCTATTTTTAGGGGGCCTGGAGTGTTGACTCCCTGCAGAGCCGGGCTGCAGGCACCTGC